>CM077150.1:178117043-178765663 GCA_039583875.1 Platanthera guangdongensis
TTTCCTTTGGTTGTACAAAGTTAACACTTGAAACCCAAGAGATCCTTATTAGATTGATCTTCTTTTTCCTTAGTTGTTCAGAGGATTTTTACAACAGGGCACAAACAAGGATTATGCAAGAACCAGACCTCCAGTTTGCAACTTAAATAAGTTTGCCATCTGGAAGGCAAGAATCAAACTTTATATGAATTCAATTGATGAGGACATATATAATTAATATTTTGATAGGTCTCCTCAACTACAGCTGCTACATCTACTCTACTTGAAGTACTCATGCTATTCCACCACCTGAGTGGACAGTGCTTAGAAAAGGCAAAGATAGTAGATGCAAAGGCCATGAATATACTAGCTCAAACTATGTCAGATGACATTTCCAAAAGTGGTTGAATGACCATCTACCAAAGAAATCTGGGACTCTCTCAATCAGTGGTTGTTGAGTTCTCAGTAGGAGAGGAAGGATAGAAGATCAACTCTCATCTCTCAATATGAAAAATTTGAAGAAGGATGAATAAGAATCTGTCAGTGAATATGTATAAACTGGATTAGCTCAATCATCAATGAACTAAAGGACTCTGGATAAGGATATCACTCTCACTAAGGTGAATGACAAGATCCTCATGTTTTCCCAAGCTCATGCGGATTCTGAATTTATGGCCATTCAAGAAAGGCAAGAAGCTTGAATGATATTTTCATAAATCTCTTTGGGAAAGCTTCAAATCATATGAGCAACTGATCAAGACTAGAGAAGCTACAGAGTAGAAGTGAAAGATATGGTACCTAAACACCTAGAGGGGGGGTGAATAGGTGACCTAAACCTTTTTAAAACTTTGTTGGCAGCACAACAGTTATTTCACAGATTACTACAGCTAACAGCAATACAGAAATCAAACAGTCAATCCACAGCACAGCAGACACACTAATTTATAGTGGTTCCCCAATCTTTGGGTACATCCACTTTCCCCCTTCGCCTATCTAGCAGTGTACTAGATTCGGCCAAACTTCTCCACTATCTCAGAACCCAACAAGGTTCCTACACCTCAGGCCCAAAGCCTTCACTCACTCCCTCCACAAACTACACTCAGCCACCCAGGCCTACACTCAGCCAATTAAGGCCTACACTCAGAGTTCTTCAACTCCTACACTCAGGCAATCAAGCCCTACCCTCAGCCTTTATAATATAGGCTTACAATTCTCTCAGATCCAATGGATCCTACAAGTTAAATAGAAATACAATTGCTAACTCTACAACTCAGAAAATAAGAGAGGAGTTGAGAGTTTCTTGAAGAGTTCTTGGAAGAACTCAGTTAGATCCAAACTGACTTAGCTTCCTTCAAGCTTCTTGAGTTAGAACTGAATTAGTCTGAATCTTCTCAGTTGTTCCTTGACCTCTGCTTCTTGAGATCCAGATGTTTCTGAATCCTTCTTCTCAGCCTTAGTTCCAAAGACTGATTCTTGATTGGAGCTCTCTCTCTCCAACTTCTTAGATCTGCAGTTGGACTGACAGATCTTCTTGTGTTGATCCTCTGTGTATCACTTCTTGATTTAATCTGATCAACTACTTTAAAGTATTCTCTCAAGCTGTAATCTGTTTCTCAATCACAACCCTTGTTTCTGTAAACTATGGATGCCTATTTATAGGCTTCCTTCATGGTAACCGGCTGGTCGGTTCATAACAAACTTCTGATTTCTCTGACAGTTGCTGTAGACGGCTGGATCGGCAGCTGTCATGTCAACCAGTCACTTCTTGAAATTCTTAACTGTCAGATAGTGTCGAGACTTTCTGTTCTTAAGTGTCGACACTTATAGACTAAGTGTCGACACATGTTGTGTAAGTGTCGACACAAGTCTACAAGGTGTCGACACAATTCCTTGTATGTCTCGACACAGATTCTTCTGCATGTGTCGACACTGAAATTGAGTGTCGACACAAATACTTGTACTTCATTCTTTAACTGTATTCTTCTAAGTGTCGACACATCTCCTTTGTGTCGACACATCTTCACTTGTGTGTGAAACTGTCAAGTGTCGACACTGCTTCTTAGTGTCGACACAAGTCTTCACTTTTGTTTCTTCAGCTGAGTGTCGACACATTCCTTTAGTGTCGACACTTGTACTTAGAATATTTTGTAATTTTTCTGTTCTTTGCTAAGTGTCGACACAGCTCCTTGTGTCGACACTTTCTTCAAGTGTAGAGTCTTCAATTAAGTGTCGACACATTGTGCTGAGTGTCGACACTTTCTTCAAGTGTTGACTCTCCTGGTTGT
This sequence comes from Platanthera guangdongensis, assembly GCA_039583875.1. Classification (NCBI taxonomy): domain Eukaryota; kingdom Viridiplantae; phylum Streptophyta; class Magnoliopsida; order Asparagales; family Orchidaceae; genus Platanthera; species Platanthera guangdongensis. The sequence continues at coordinate 178,119,308 of CM077150.1, forward strand.
GTGTCGACACATTGTGCTGAGTGTCGACACTTTCTTCAAATACTGACTCTTCAGCATAGTGTCGACACATTGTGTTGAGTGTCGACACTTACTTCAAATACTGACTCTTCAGCATAGTGTCGACACATTGTGTTGAGTGTCGACACTTACTTCAAATACTGACTCTTCAGCATAGTGTCGACACATTGTGTTGAGTGTCGACACTTTTACTTAGACTCTGCAGACTTTTGCTGAGTGTCGACACAGCTCCAAGTGTCGACACTTTCTGGTGTAGACACAGCTCTTCTAGGTGTCGACACTTCTGCTAAGTGTCGACACAGCTTTTCTGCATACTTCTTCACTGAGTGTCGATACAGCTCCAAGTGTCGACACTTTCTGTCTGGTGTCGACACTTCTTCTCAGGTGTCGACACAATGACTCCAAGTGTCGACACTGCTTGTCTGGGTGTCGACACAAGCTTTCTCAAGTGTCGACACTTTCTCTCTGGGTGTCGACACATGGACTTAGAAACTTTTAGCTTCAGTCTAGTGAATACCTAACCTGCATAAGTAACTCAAACACACATCAAATACATTATGATGTATATCATTGAGTTAGGTGAGACTTCTTCAAATCAGGTACATTTGACCAATGTACCCAACAATCTCCCCCTATTTGGAGAAGTCATAACCCTTAGTCAATGATATACACCATTCATAATTAAAAAATTATAAAATGATGAAAAGCAAATTATAATCAACAGGGTAACATGAACATGTAAAACTTCACACATATACACATTCAACATTCCAGAACAAATAAGAAACAGACATATTTCAGAACAATCATAATATATTATCATATATTGTTCTAACATAGTTCCTTATACATTTTCAATGTTGTACAAAAATGTTTTTCATTTAAAAGTTTACAACAAGCTTCAAGTTAAATTCCTAATCTATTTCAGATCAGGTTCTTTGATAACTATTCCCTTTCCAGCTTTAACTTGAGCTTTGACAGCAGCAGTAGTAGCAGGCTCAGCATCAGCAGGCTTCTTGCCTTTGGAGTCCTTCTTCTTTAGTTCTTCAGCCTTGATTTTTTGTCTCTCAAAATAATGATAGGGCTTAGGAAAGTACTTGCTAGGCTCCACAGCTGTAGGAGGTAGCTTTCCTAACTTAGCCTTCCTTCTATACTGGACAATGGCTTCCTGCCTGATCTCATGCTTCCTCCATTCAGCTTCTGAGAACCACTTGTTCCTCTCATGTGCATTGTCCTTGGCTGCTTTCCAGGCTGTGAGAATGATGTTCCTAGAAGTAGGGCTCCACTGTTCAAAATCTGGTTTTTGCTCAGCCAGTTCCCTGAACTTCTTCTTTGACAGCCTTGTTCTTCTTCTTTGTCCATAGCCTCTTGCATAGCTGCTGTAATAGGTTGAGTAACCTTTTCTAAATGGACATTGTCCTTGCCCCAGATAGGCTATACATAGTGCTCACCTCTGCATGAATCATTTCAAAATCGGGAGGTGGATAAATGACGAGCTACTTCTTGTGGCTCACCTCCAAGTAGGCAGGGTTCAGTCCAGATTCAGCAACTTCATTATCATCACACAGGGGAGGATATCCAAGTGTAGCCCTGATGGAATTTGATATCCATTTTGCATGGTCAGAACTGGCTTCGACTAACACTCTCTCCCCCTTTATGACTTCTTGGGCTACATGGTCTCTTACATCATCTTTCTGGAACCTGATTTGGCTGTCCAAATACCTTATGCCATCCTTAAAGAAAGGTCTAAGCTTGGTAAGCTGTTCAGAAATGACCTTCTGGGAATCCTTGATTGCAGTCTTGACAGCAGCAAGTTCTTCTTGAAAAGCTTTATCAAATTCAGCCTTGGCAGCATCAGTAGAAGTAGATGGTTCAGCAGACTTATTCTTTAATTCAGTCACTATAGCATTGTGGGAGGCAGTTAAATTGTCATTCATTCTTAATTGATTTTCCAGCACATATCCCTGCTTCAATGCTATATCATCTACTTTGTCTTTGATCTGTTCTTGATGTTTAGCCAGGAATACCACTGCATTTCCACCATTGTGGAAGCAATCATTCATTTCCTTCTTATTCAGGTTCATCTCAAACCTGATTGACTTGATATCTTGAGCTAAATCAAACTGTAAAGACTTGTGGCCTTCATCAATATATGTCTCTATAGCCCTCCTTTGCTCATCCAGCTTAACTTGCATTGCTACCATTAAGCTGCTGTAATCTGTTGATGGAGCTTGTTGGACGAGGGAGTGTTGAGCAACAGTTTGTAGAGCTTTCTTATAGCTCTGACTCCTTCTTTTGAATACAAAGAACTGCTTCTTCTTAGCTTGCTCAGCTTCATCATCTTCAGACTCTGAAGTACTTGCTATATTTACCCTATCCTTAGGGCTTGAGGGTTTGTCAGCTTGCACATCTAGTGCCTTCTCAGTATCTAGCCTTATAGGCTCTTCCTGAACTTCCAGATTCTCCCCCTCAACAGCAGCACCCTTCTCTTCAGTAGCAGCATTCGTCTCTTCATCAGCAGCAGTCTTGTCCATGTCAAAGTCCTCTTGATCTAAATTCAGAAATAGATCTTCCATTGTATATTCTGGGGGTGACTGAGCAGGAGATGTACTGGGCACATTAACTACAACAGATGTGTCTTGGAGAACAACATCTGGTGCTTGGTTTGCTTGCTGAGTTTGCTGATGAATATCAGACAAATCAGAATCTATTATAGAAAAATCTAAAGTATTGAGGTCAGAAAGTACCTCTTGGATAATGAGAGTAGCTTGCTCACTCTCCAGTGTAGAGGGTTGTTCTACAGCTGGAGGCTCCCCCTGGATGTCAGCTGGCTCTTGAGGAGCAGGTGACTTCTCTATAGCCTTATCCTCATGATTATCAGGAGTGAAAACCACATGTTCTTCACTACCTGAGCTGCTGGAGGACTCCTGAGTCACAGCAGCTATTTCCTCTTCTTCTTTGGAGGGGAATCCTTCTTAGAAACTTGTTTCTCAGGGGTGGTCAATTCCTTTGACAGCACCCTTTCCCACCTGGAGAAGATCCTCATGTCCATCCTTCTCATGTGGTTGATTTTGCTACCTGCAGCAGAGCTCATTACCTCTGGTATTGTACCAGCCAGGTAGAGACTAAGTATCCTGCCCAGATTGGGCTTCTTCAGACTTTCCTTTACTTTCTCAAACACAACCATGGACCAGTCTGTTTTGAGGTTGAAGATGATTCTAGTCATAACACTGAACATGGAGGCTGACACCCTGTCATGCCCTCCAGGTTTACTGAGGATAACTTTACCCACAACTTCTGACATAAACTTTCCTTGGGTATTCATTCCTCTCCTGTTGAATACTGATCCTATCTTTAGCTTAGGATCTAGTCCACACCAGGTAAGTGCTTCCCTGGTCTTAGATGTTGTTACTTCCTCTTCTTCCTGAACTTTAGGTAGCTGAAGTACCTTTCTCAGAGATTTGGGTGAAATCTTGACCTTGGTGCCATGCACCCTTGACTTGATTCTGTAGCCTGAGTCATCTACAGACGCTCCAGTAAGAAATTCTATAACTTCCTTCTTCCATATCTTGGTTGGTTCTGAAACCAAGAACTCCAATCCTGAATTGGTGACTAGGGTTATCACCGATTTGATTTCTTGATCACCGTCTTCGAATGCGCCACGCACCAGTTCATAGCCTTCGTTAACGTTCTCTTCCAGCTTGGGAGCCATTAGGGTTTGGAGAATTAGTCTTTAGAGAAGAGAAATGTCGACACAAGAGTTTTGGTCTCAAAACTTTGAAAGCGTGTCGACAAACAAAGACAGAACCCTATTTATACCTTTCTTGTTTGAAGACGAACAGGCGGGATGAATTTCTAAAGATGTGTCGACACTGTCAATAAGTGTCGACACTGACTTATAATGTCTCGACACACATGTGTCGACACAAGTTTAGTCAACAGATTTTATGTGTCGACACTTGGTTGAGTGTCGACACCGCACTACTCGACATGTAGTCGAGACTTTACTTAGAAAATTCTGAGTAAAACTTAAGTGTCGACACCTTATTGGATGTGTCGACACCTACTCGACATGTGTTGACACTAACATTCTGAAGTGTCGACACCAGCTTCCTAGATGTGTCGACACCATTGTCCTGAAGTGTCGACACTTACTATTCTGTGTCGACATAGACTTGTCTATGTGTCGACACCTTTTTACTTAGCCAATTTTTAGTTCTGTAAACTTAGTCTAAGTTTATCATACCTAGTTCAATTTTGAACCTATTGAACTTAGCTTCTTCTAAGGGCTTAGTGAACATATCAGCTATCTGATTATCAGTTCTAACATATTCAAGTGCAATATCATTTCTTTCTACATGCTCTCTAAGAAAGTGATATTTAATCTCAATATGTTTAGTTCTACTATGTGATACAGGATTGTTAGCTATTGAAATAGCACTAGTAGAATCACAGTAAAGTGGAGTTCTACTTACCTGAAATCCATAGTCTTCTAACTGATGTTGAATCCACAGAAGTTGAGCACAGCAACTTCCTGCAGCTACATATTCTGACTCAGCTGTGGAGATAGCCACACTAGTTTGCTTCTTACTGCTCCATGAAATGAGTCTACCACCTAGGAATTGACAGGATCCAGTAGTGCTCTTTCTATCTTCTTTGCATCCTGCAAAGTCTGCATCTGAATAGCCTGTTAGATCAAAATCTCCATTCCTAGGGTACCAGAGGCCTAGATAGGGAGTGCCCTTTAGATATCTCAAGATTCTCTTGACTGCAGTCAAGTGAGATTCTTTGGGGCAGGCTTGATACCTGGCACAAACACATGTAGCATACATAATGTCAGGCCTACTTGCAGTCAAGTATAGTAGGGAGCCAACTATCCCTCTATACAAGGTTTCATCTACAGGTTTCCCTGCATCATCCTTGCTTAGAGACATACTTGACCCCATAGGAGTCTTCATGGTACTGGATGAATCCATACCATACTTCCTTATGAGTTCTAGGGTGAACTTGGACTGACATATGGATAGACCACTTCCAGTCTGTTTAACTTGGAGACCCAAGAAAAACTTCAGTTCTCCCATACTACTCATCTCAAATTGACTTTGCATAAGCTTTGCAAACTTTTTGCAAAGGCTACTTTCAGTAGACCCAAATATAATGTCATCTACATATATTTGGACAAGTATGACTTTGCCTCTAGATTCCCTAAGGAATAGAGTCTTATCTATTTTCCCCCTTGAGAATTTGTTCTCAATGAGGAAACTAGATAGGGTTTCATACCAAGCTCTAGGTGCTTGTTTTAACCCATATAATGCTTTCCTAAGTCTATAGACATATTGAGGTAGAGTTCGATCAACAAAACCTACAGGCTGCTCCACATAGACTTCTTCTTTCAAATTATCATTTAGGAATGCTGACTTGACATCCATTTGGTATACCTTGAATCCTTGATAGGTTGCATAGGACAAGAACATCCTTATGGCTTCCAGTCTGGCTACTGGAGCAAAGGTTTGATCAAAATCAATACCTTCTTCTTGCCTATATCCTTTTGCAACCAGTCTTGCTTTATTCTTGATGATAACTCCTTGTTCATCTAACTTATTCCTATAGATCCACTTTGTTCCTATCACATTGTGATCTTTAGGTTTAGGAACCAGGTCCCAAACCTTGCACCTTTTGAACTGGTTAAGCTCTTCCTGCATTGCTTCAGTCCACTGTGGATCTTGTATAGCTTCTTCAAATTTCTTTGGTTCTATTTGAGACAGAAAACTTGAATATACTACAGCATTCTGATTTCTGCTCCTTGTCTGAACACCTTGTCTTGGATCTCCAATTATCAGCTCTACTGGATGATCTCTTAGATGCCTGGTGGCTGGAGGCATCCTTGCTTCTGGTTGTACTTCTACAGCATCTTCATCATGCTGAGTTCCTTGTACTTCTTCAGCTCCTGGTACATGTAGTTCTCCCCCTGGACATAAGCCATCTTCTTCTACTTGCTGTCTTGCAGCAGGTACATCTTCTATGGTTAGCTTGTCCATCTTCTTAGTAAGACCTGTGGGGCTGCACACACTACTAGACAACTCATTGTTAATTAGTTGTGTTTCATCAAAAACTACATGCACAGACTCCTCTACAACTTGTGTAGTCAAGTTGTAGACTCTATAAGCCTTACTATTATTGCTGTACCCAACAAACACTCCCTCTTGGGACTTGGCAGCAAACTTAGTTAGGTAAGACTTTCCATTGTTAAGTATGTAGCATTTACAACCAAAGATCCTAAAGTAGGATAAATTTGGTTTCCTGCCTTTCACAACTTCATAGGGGGTCTTATTTAACCTTTTAGTGATGGTAGCCCTATTTATCACATGGCATGCAGTGTTAACTGCTTCAGCCCAGAAATACTCTGGCAGTGATGAATCACTTAATAAGGTTCTACTAGCCTCTATCAAGGTCCTATTTTTCCTTTCAGCAATGCCATTTTGCTGAGGTGTTCTAGGTGAAGAGAATTCTTGAAATATCCCATAGTCTTCACACAGCTTTGTCATGCTTTCAGACTGAAACTCAGTACCATGGTCACTTCTAATTTTGACCACTGTACAGTTCAATTCATTCTGAATTTGCTTAACAAAACTATAGAAGACACTAGGTGTTTCAGATTTCTGCTTTAAGAAGAACACCCAGGAAAACCTTGAGTAGTCAACAACAACTACAAAGGTGTAGACCTTCCTACCTAAGCTGTGAACTGGCATTGGACCAAATAGATCCATATGCAAGAGGTATAAACACCTCACAGCATCTTTGTTGTCTAAGCTTCTAAAGGTGGATTTAGTCTGCTTGCCCTTTTGACAAGCTGAGCAAATGCCATCCTTGACACACTTAACTTGAGGACCATTCCTCACTAACTCTTTGCTAAAGAGTTTGCTAATAGTCTTATAGTTAAGATGAGCTAGCCTCTTGTGCCACTTGACACAATGAGAGACTGTCCCATCAGCTACAAGACAAACAGGAGAACCATTGTTCTCAATCATGATGTCTAGACAGTAGACATTCCTCTTTCTATATCCTGTCAAAATGATCTCTTGATCACTTGACCTCTTGATATGACAACCATTTTTAACAAATGAGATGTCATACCCTACATCACTTAACTGACTTATACTAATAAGGTTGTGTTTCAACCCTTTAACATAAGCCACTTGAGTAATGGTAACAAGGTTTGAAGAAATGTTACCAAACCCTTTGATGATTCCTTTTTCAGAACCACCAAAGGTCACTTTAGGACCATTTTTGATTGGAATATAGTCCTTCAGTAGTCCCCTTGTTCCAGTCATATGTCTGGAACATCCACTATCCAAGTACCATGTTGGGGTATGGCCACTTGGATTCACCTGCAAAACAAATTAATGAACCTTAGAACCCAAAGTAAACTTGGGTCCTTGGTGATTGTTAGTTTGCAACTTGACATAGCTACCTGCTGGCTTTCCACCAGGTAACTTGCTACTCAACTTGGCACTGGCATTGTGCCAACAATCCAAGGCAAAGTGGCCAACCTTGCCACAACACCAGCATTCAAACTTGTTGTACCTTTGCTTAGGTACAACCTTTGCTGTTTTGACTACAGCAGGCTTGTTGAATGTTGGGGCTTTGCCCTTGGACTTGGACTGATCCTGAACAGTCCTAGCTGGTTTAATAAAACCCAATCCAGCCTTTCCTTTATGATGAACAAATTCATCAATCAAGGGTAGCACTGATTTAGGTTTTGAAAACCTAGCAACTAGCTCTTTTTCCTTCTGGAGATGGATCTCCAGTAACTTAATTTGATCATTTTATAAGTGATAGTTCCCATCTGAATCACAGTAATGTGTTTCAGCCTGGTTACCTCATTGAGCTTTTGATCAAATTCCTTCTCAAAGTCTGTTGCAGCTGCCTTTAGATCAGCAATTTCCTTTGCCTGACTTTTGGCAAGGGACTTGCTTTTCTTATAGGCTTGCAACAGTACTTTATATTCATCTAAGAGCTGATGAATATCTCCCTCAGATTCAGAAACACTTTCATCACTTGATGAAGATGAATCTGACTCTGAACTAGAACTGAAATCTGAACTTTGAGTTGGACTTTGTACCTGACTAGGTCCTGGCTGCTCCAGGATTTTGGTACTTTCAGTCAATGCCATCAGTCCTTGGCACTGACACTCTTCTTGTTCATAGATTGATTCCATGATCTGCATAAACTCTTCTTCTTTTTCAGCAAATAGCCCTATGTAGGCTTCAGCATCTGTCTCAGTGTCTGAAGAAGAAATGTCTGAAAGAGTCTTCTCATTCTTTGCAACAAAGGACTTCTCCTTCTTTCCTTTGAAGTGAGTCTTCTTTTTGTCACTGGATTCTTTTCTTCTCTCAGGACAATCTGCAATAACATGCCCCTGTCTATTGCAGCAGTAACATACTATCTTAGACCGAGTTGTCTTGCTAGTCTTTGTCTTTTTCTTGTCCTTCTTTGAAGGCTTCTTCTCCTGATACTGAACTTCTTTCCCTTTGGAAAATGAAGGTCTGGACCTCCACTGTTTCTTCTTCAGGAATTTCTGAAAATGTCTGGTGAATGCAGCAAAGTCTTCATCACTTTCACTGCTTGTAGACTTTGTACTAATAGACTCATCTGATTCTGATTCAACTACCTCTGGAGGAGGAGTTGATGACTTAGTCCTGCCCTTTCTAGGTACTTCTGACTTGAAGGCAACAATCCTTTCTCTGTGCTCAGTCCTTGTTGATTTTTCCTCCTCTTTTCTCACAGACAGCTGCATCTCATAAGACAACAACTTGCCAAATAGTGTGGGAGGAGGAATTTCTCCCAACTTTGCCATTTCTCTGATGGCACAGATCTTGGTGTCCCAATCTTTGGTTAGGGACCTTAAGAACTTATCATTCAATTCATAGTTAGTGAACTCTCTTCCATAGGACATGAGTTCATTAACAATTCTGTAGAACTTTTTGTAGCATTCAGTGATGCTATCTCCTCTTCCTTGCCTAAAGCTCTCATACTCTTGATTAAGCAAGGACTTTCTATCTTGCCTTACTTCTTCAGAACCTTCCATATAGACTATAAGAGTGTCCCACATCTCTTTTGCTGTCTTACAGTGAATTAAGTTCTGGAAGGTGGCATCATCAATGACACTTACTATAATGTTTTGTGCCCTTTTGTCCATAGTGGGTAGGACAATTTCATCCTTGGTCATCTCAGAGAAATCCTTTGGAGTCCTCTGATTTGCATCCAGTACTGAAATCTTCATTGGCACATAAGGCCCTTCCTTAACTGTTATGTAGATTCTTGGGTCTGAGGCCTCCATAAATAGCCTAACCCTTTCTTTCCAGATTCCAAAAATCTCCTTCCTGCATATGGGTAACTTCATGGAACCCAACTCTTTGTGATTCTCATAAGAACCCATGTTTCTTGAAGTTCTTGAATTTCTTGAATCTGTTTTCTGACTTAGACTGTTTCTGCCAAATAGGATCTCCTTAGACTGTTAGTCCTTGTTTTGAGTAACCTCCCTCTGATACCACTTGAAAGATATGGTACCTAAACACCTAGAGGGGGGGGGGGTGAATAGGTGACCTAAACCTTTTTAAAACTTTGTTGGCAGCACAACAGTTATTTCACAGATTACTACAGCTAACAGCAATTACAGAAATCAAACAGTCAATCCACAGCACAGCAGACACACTAATTTATAGTGGTTCCCCAATCTTTGGGTACATCCACTTTCCCCCTTCGCCTATCTAGCAGTGTACTAGATTCGGCCAACCTTCTCCACTATCTCAGAACCCAACAAGGTTCCTACACCTCAGGCCCAAAGCCTTACACTCAGCCACAAAGGCCTACACTCAGCCACCCAGGCCTACACTCAGCCAATTAAGGCCTACACTCAGAGTTCTTCAACTCCTACACTCAGGCAATCAAGCCCTACCCTCAGCCTTTATAATATAGGCTTACAATTCTCTCAGATCCAATGGATCCTACAAGTTAAAATAGAAATACAATTGCTAACTCTACAACTCAGAAAATAAGAGAGGAGTTGAGAGTTTCTTGAAGAGTTCTTGGAAGAACTCAGTTAGATCCAAACTGACTTAGCTTCCTTCAAAGCTTCTTGAGTTAGAACTGAATTAGTCTGAATCTTCTGCAGTTGTTCCTTGACCTCTGCTTCTTGAGATCCAGATGTTTCTGAATCCTTCTTCTCAGTCTTAGTTCCAAAGACTGAATTCTTGATTGGAGCTCTCTCTCTCCAACTTCTTAGATCTGCAGTTGGACTGACAGATCTTCTTGTGTTGATCCTCTGTGTATCACTTCTTGATTTAATCTGATCAACTACTTTAAGTATTCTCTCAAGCTGTAACTCTTGTTTCTCAATCACAACCCTTGTTTCTGTAAACTATGGATGCCTATTTATAGGCTTCCTTCATGATAACCGGCTGGTCCGGTTCATAACAAACTTCTGATTTCTCTGACAGTTGCTGTAGACCGGTTGGATCGGCAGCTGTCATGTCAACCAGTCACTTCTTGAAATTCTCTAACTGTCAGATAGTGTCGAGACTTTCTGTTCTTAAGTGTCGACACTTATAGACTAAGTGTCGACACATGTTGTGTAAGTGTCGACACAAGTCTACAAGGTGTTGACACAATTCCTTGTATGTCTCGACACAGATTCTTCTGCATGTGTCGACACTGAAATTGAGTGTCGACACAAATACTTGTACTTCATTCTTTAACTGTATTCTTCTAAGTGTCGACACATCTCCTTTGTGTCGACACATCTTCACGTGTTGAAACTGTCAAGTGTCGACACTGCTTCTTGGTGTCGACACAAGTCTTCACTTTTGTTTCTTCAGCTGAGTGTCGACACATTCCTTTAGTGTCGACACTTGTACTTAGAATATTTTGTAATTTTTCTGTTCTTTGCTAAGTGTCGACACAGCTCCTTGTGTCGACACTTTCTTCAAGTGTAGAGTCTTCAATTAAGTGTCGACACATTGTGCTGAGTGTCGACACTTTCTTCAAGTGTTGACTCTCCTGGTTGTGTGTCGACACATTGTGCTGAGTGTCGACACTTTCTTCAAATACTGACTCTTCAGCATAGTGTCGACACATTGTGTTGAGTGTCGACACTTACTTCAAATACTGACTCTTCAGCATAGTGTCGACACATTGTGTTGAGTGTCGACACTTACTTCAAATACTGACTCTTCAGCATAGTGTCGACACATTGTGTTGAGTGTCGACACTTTTACTTAGACTCTGCAGACTTTTGCTGAGTGTCGACACAGCTCCAAGTGTCGACACTTTCTGGTGTAGACACAGCTCTTCTAGGTGTCGACACTTCTGCTAAGTGTCGACACAGCTTTTCTGCATACTTCTTCACTGAGTGTCGATACAGCTCCAAGTGTCGACACTTTCTGTCTGGTGTCGACTCTTCTTCTCAGGTGTCGACACAATGACTCCAAGTGTCGACACTGCTTGTCTGGGTGTCGACACAAGCTTTCTCAAGTGTCGACACTTTCCCTCTGGGTGTCGACACATGGACTTAGAAACTTTTAGCTTCAGTCTAGTGAATACCTAACCTGCACAAGTAACTCAAACACACATCAAATACATTATGATGTATATCATTGAGTTAGGTGAGGCTTCTTCAAATCAGGTACATTTGACCAATGTACCCAACAGAAGACTCCTCCTCCAGCAAGAAAAGAACAAAGCATAGATTTTAAAGCATTAGAAGGAACAGAAGACCCAACTGCCAGTGAAGAACTTCTGAGTCTCTTAGCCAAGAGATTGTACAAGATGGCAAAGAAGGACTTCAGAAGAAAGTCATCTAGGCAAGATGACAAACCCAGGTATGACAAAACATCCACTAAAGAGGTTGTTTGCTTTGGGTGCAGGAAACCAGGACACTTCATTTCAGAGTGTCCTAAGAATCAAAAGAAGGAGAAAAGAAGAGAAAAAGAAACCAAGAAGCACCACTACAGCAAGCCTTCCTCCAGCAAGCATAAGAGAAAAGATAAGGGCTTTGTGGCTGAGACCTGGAGTGATATTGAAGATGAATCCTCATCTTCTAGCTCCAGTGAAGAGGAAGAAGAAGCCAAGACAACAGAAGTTTGCCTTATGGCTATCCATGCCTCTTACAACCCATCTGATGCTGGGGGACAAGCAGAAGAGTCAGACAATGAAACATATGAATCAGAGGTAGATCAGGTATTATCTTCCTTTGATTATAATTCAGATAGTTTTAAGACTGAATTTAAACCTTTGTGTATTGACTTGATTAATTCTAAAAAAGAAATTAAAACTCTTAGAGAAAAATTACTTGAACAAGATAACTTGATTTCTGAAAATATTAAATTAAAAGATGAATTGACTTTAGCCAATGAACAAATAATATCGCTAAAGACTGAATTGGCTGAGGCAAGGCAACTTGAAGAATCCCTAAATGGGAGAAGCATCAAGTTGATGGACATCACAAGCACAATGAATGTCAGACTGAATGACAAGTTGGGCTTAGGTACTTCATCAAGCCAACCCTCACTAATTCAGAAGAATATCCTAACAACACCAATTAAATTTGTTTTAGAAAAAAGGAAAAGAAAAGATAGAAAATGATAATAATGTTAAACAAACCGAGTAAAAATAAAAGAATAAGAAAAAAAAATAAGAATAAGAAAAATCCCAATTATAACTATGTTCAACAGATTTCGTCGAACTCAGATCAACAAAATATGTATAGTTCGTCGAACTCAAGTCGACGAACTCCGAACGCCAATTTCCACTATAATTATTCATTGAACTGCGATTGACGAAACCAGTATGGTTCATCGACCCGAGATCGACGACTTTGGGGCACAGAGAATGAATATTATCATTCTCTGAGTGGAGTTCGACAAACTCATCCCCATTCGTCGAACTTTGATCGATGAACTTACTTGAATTCATCGAACCCAGTTCATCTTAACAGAAACTTTAATTTTGCCAAAACTCATAATCAACCAAGATCATCATAAACCAATTTAATCAAAGGATTATTCCACCTAGAAGATATCATCCCTTATGTTATAAATGCCAACAAGAATATTCTTACATTTCTAGTTTTAGTCATGTACAGAAAGAAGGACCCAAGGTAACCTGGGTCAAGAATACTTAATCTGTTTCATTGCAGGTGAAAGACTATACCACCACAGAGAAATAGTAGTATCTGGATAATGGCCGTTCTAAACACATGACTGGAAACAAGGACAACCTAATCAACTTCAAGACAAAGTTAGTACCCAAAGTAATATTTGGTGACTCCAATTGTGGCCAGACTGAAGGCTATAGAAAGGTTAAGCTTGGAGCAGTCACTTTCAGGAATGTTGCATATGTAAATGGACTGAAGCACAACCTCATCTCCATAATTCAGTTATATGATGAAAGGTTTCAGGTATCCTTCAATAAAACTTCCTGTATTATTACTTCTTTAGATAACCATGTAGTATTGAGTGGCACTAGAGTATGAAACATTTACATTGTTAACTTCCAGTCAGCTAAATCTGAAATATGTTTATTTAATAAAACTAGCAATAATAATGACCTTTGGCATATGATATTAGGTCATGTTAATATGAAAAATATTGCTAAACTATCTAGGGATAACTTTGTTAAAGGATTGCCTTCTTGCCCCTACAAGAAGGAAAGCCTTTGCAGGGCTTGTCAGTTAGGCAAGCAAACTAAAAATAGTTTTAAATCTGTAAATAAAAGTGACTCACCTAGAATATTATACGTGCTATATATGGACCTTTTTGGCCCTATTGTAGTGCAAAGTCTAGGAGGGAAATTTTATACTCTAGTAATTGTAGATGACTTCTCTAGATTCACTTGGGTATTCTTTCTGAGATCCAAGTCTGATAACTTCAAGGTTCTTATAGATTTTCTCAATAACATACAGATTGAGTACTCTACTCCAGTTGTATTTATCAGAAGTCATCATGGTATTGAGTTTGAGACTCTTCTTATGCAAGAGTTCTATGAGAAGGAAGGTATCAGGAACTGCTTCTCAGCTCCTAGAACACCACAACAAAATGGGGTTGCTGAAGGGATGAATAGAACCCTAATTGAATCTGCAGGCACATTACTTGCAGATGCTCATTTGCCCCTATCCTTTTGGGCAGAGGGTGTGAGCACAGTAAATTATGTACTGAATAGAAGTCTTATACACAAGCTTAAGAATAAGACTCCTTATGAGCTACTTAAAGGGAAGAAACCTAAAGTAGACTATTTCAAAATTTTTGGTTGCTTATGTTACATTCACAACAATAATAAGAAACACATTAGAAAATTTGAAGCTTGGGCTGAAATGAGAACTTTTCTTAGATATTCCCCAGTAAGCAAGGCTTATATGTTCTATAATAAATCTACCATGAAAATTGAGGAATCTATTCATATTTCATTTGATGAGACTAACATGTTTTACAGGGAGAAAGAAATTTCTACCAATAACTCTTTGCAGGAACCATAATTGTGTGAGAAGCTGAATGAATTAACCCTCACCAATAGCTGTTAGTCATCCTTCTCCACATATTGCTGAAGATAGTGAAGATGAAGACATTGAAATCAGTGAAGAACAAACAACAGCTGTAATTCCACAAGAGGAATTAATTCCCCAAGATGCTGCTCAACCAACTCCACCTACTGAATTTGTCACACTTAGAGATCACCATGTATCTCAAGTAATTGGGGATATTTCAGTTGGTGTGCAGACCAGGCATCAACTCAACCAAGACTTGATGCATGCCTTCTTCATATCTCAAATTGAGCCCCAATTCATTAAAGATGCAGAGCAAGATCCCCACTGGATTATTGTAATATAATAGGAGCTCAACAAATTTAAGAGATGTAGAGTTTGGGATTTAGTTCCAAGACCAAAAGACTACCCAGTCATTGGAACTGAATGGTTATTCAGAAACAAGCTTGATGTCCAAGGCATTATCATAAGGAACAAGGCAAGGTTGGTTGCTCAAGGCTACATACAAGAGAAAGGGATTGACTATGGCCAGATATTTGAACCTGTTGCAAAGCTGGAAGCAATCAGAATCTTCCTTGCATATGCTGCCTAAAAAATGTTTAAAGTATACTAAATGGATGTCTAGAGTGCATT
The DNA here is from genome assembly GCA_039583875.1 of Platanthera guangdongensis. Classification (NCBI taxonomy): domain Eukaryota; kingdom Viridiplantae; phylum Streptophyta; class Magnoliopsida; order Asparagales; family Orchidaceae; genus Platanthera; species Platanthera guangdongensis. The sequence continues at coordinate 178,134,495 of CM077150.1, forward strand.
CTTGAATGGTGACCTTAAAGAAGAAGTTTATGTGAAGCAACCACTAGGTTTTATCTCTCCTACTTATCCCTCTTATGTCTTTAAATTGCATAAAACCCTCTATGGTTTAAAGCAAGCTCCAAGATCTTGGTATGAAACCCTAAGTAGCTTTCTTCTAGAGCATAAATTTTCTAGGGGCATAGTAGATAGGACATTATTCACTAGACACCATAAGGATCAAATCTTATTAGTACAAATCTATGTAGTTGACATAATTTTTGGGTCTATAGATTCCAAACTATACAAGAGGTTCTCTAACCTCATGCATTCCAAGTTTGAAATGAGTAGCATAGGTGAGCTCTCCTGCTTCCTTGGTCTCCAAGTGAAGCAGCTACCTGATGGCATCTTCATATCCCAGTTTAAGTATGCTAAGGAGCTAATCAAAAAGTTTGGGATGTGTTGGATCCCTAGTTGATTTGGGCTAGGTTCACTAGCTTAGGATGTGACCCAATATGTATAGCCAGGGTCAAATTTGTGTCATAGAGTCTAGGCCAAGTCCTTAGAGTTAACATCAGATGGACTAGCTATCATCAAGACCATCAGAGACTCAAGGCTTACAAGATTTACAGACTAAGTAAAATCAGTTCGACATTCGTCGAACTCAGTTCGACGAAAAGCGTTCTGAGCTCGACGATCTTGAGATATTTCTCTGTGTTGAGCTCGACGATCTTTGTTCTCTGTTCGATGGAGACTGAGGTACGTCAATAAACTAAAGTCAGGGTAACTCCAGATTTTTCTAAGTCCAACTTCAGGCTTTGGTCGACGAACAAGATTCTGAGCTCGACGAACTTGGACCTCAAGTTCACAACTTCTCAGGTCGACGAAGTCAACTTCTCAGGTCGACGAACTCAGTACTCTACTCGACGATTTCTAGTCTATGATTTGAATCCTTCTCAGTTAGAGACTTCTCAGATTCTCAGTCCACAATCATTCTTCGGTCGACGAATTTGGATCTCAGCTCGACGAATGAAGATTGTCAGTTCGACGAATATTGTAGCAGAATTGACAAGTTTCCCTTGAAGACTAATTGATATTGTCTGGTCGACGAACTCATCAGCTCAGCTCGACGAACTGTGAACTCAGCTCGACGATTCCTGTTCTTCGTTCAACGATTCCAGACTTAGGTCTTCTCCAGTTTTCTGTCCCTTTTCTTGGCGATGATTCCTGAGTAATTAATGCTCAATCTTCTCAGAATATTACCGTTAGAACGAGCATTGATCATGGATTATTACATGCCATTTTTCATTGGGCCAGTTAGGGAATTCATTGATTGTCGCTTCCTTCCCAGGCCGACTGCATTTACTGCTCACAGATTCTAATATCAAATGTGTTCTTCAGTCAGTTTTTATTAAAAAGAAGAAAAGATTAAGCAGTGACACAGACACACAGACTGACGTTACTTTCAAGAAGTCTTTCAGAAATCAAAAAGTTCTTTTCTGCAATCAGCCATGGCCAGAGAACTTCATCAAGAAGAAGAAGAACATACAATCTCCATCAATAGTCTTCTTCTTTCAACCCTACAGGATAACTTTAGAAGGACAACAATAACTCTATCTGTCAAAGAAGTTCCTGAAGCAATCTCTGGTCAAGGCAATCTAGTTCTTGAAGACCTATCACCCTGAAGCAGTGTTCTAGATTTCATAATCCATTCAAGATCTCAGGGGGAGCAATCTGCTGAAATCAATCCACTAGTCTTCTCAGTTGTTATTGAGAAAGAGAAGACATCATCACCCCTTTTCCATCTTCTGTACAGGGTTTTAAGTCCCTTCAAAATTATTCCTGGTTGCAAGTCTCCTACCAAAAGACTTGAGGTTTTGGTTTTTGAGCACATGAACAAAAGCTCATTGGTGTCAGACACCTGATCAAAAACCTGAGTGGATTCCTACCAGGGTGGTAGAAGAGTGGATGTACCCAGGTTGGGGAACCACTATAATTTCTTGTGTCGTCTGGTTGCCCTTTTTATTTTGTTTTGACTGTGATCTGTGATTTGTTAGGTTGCTTTGCTTATTGCTTTATTTGCTAATCTGTTCACCTTGCTTTACAGTAAAAGTTGTAAAGAATTTTATAAGAGACCACAATACTCTATTGACCCCTCCCCCCTCTAGAGTATTTCATATCTAACCTTCACTTTCAATTGGTATCAGAGGGAGGTTGGTTAAACTACCACACCTTAAGAGGTTAATTGGTTGTATAAGCTAACACCTGAACCATAAAGATCCCTCTTGTTAGATCTGATTGTTTTGTTTCCTTTAGTAGATTTATTTCTTCACAGAAATGGTTCAAAACAAAGATTATGCAAGCATCAGACCTCCAGTATGCAATCTTAACAGAATTGCCATCTGGAAGGCAAGAATCAAATTATATATGAATTCTATTGATGAAGACATTTTTGCTTCTATCTTAACAGGAGTACCTCCAGCACCTGCAGCTTCTCCAAGCACCTCTACCAACATGACTGCAGTACCTCCTCCAGATAATAATGATGCTTACAAGAAAGCCAAAATTGCAGATGCAAAAGCAATGAACATCTTTGCTCAGACTATGTCGATGACATATTTCAGAAGGTGGCTGAGTGCACCTCAGCCAAGGCCATTTGGGACTCCCTCAACCAAATGGTAGCTGGTTCAGCTGATGAAAGGAAAGACAGGAGATCAAATCTCATATCCCTGCATGAGAATTTTAAGAAGGATGAGGCTAAATCAGTTGCTGAAATGTACAATAGGTTGAGCTCAATCATCAATGAGCTTAAAACCTTGGATAAAGATATCACTCTTACAGAGGTGAATGACAAAATCTTGATGTGCTTCCCTAGCTCTTGGGACTCAAGAATCTGTCCTATCAAAGAAGCCAGAAGCCTAAATGAGATATCAACTGAATCTCTGCTAGGAAAACTAAAATCCTATGAGCAGTTGATTAAGTCAAGAGGAGCAGCTGAATAGAAATCAATAACTCCAGTGAGAAAGGATCACAGTATAACTTTCAAGGCATCTGAAGAAAGTGAGACCTCAACATCCAAAGAAGAACTCATGAGCCTCTTTGCAAAAAGATTTTATAAGATGGCTAGAAAGGACTTCAGAAGAAAATCATCCAGGCAGGATGATAAGCCCAAATATGACAAGACACCAATCAAGGAGGTTGTGTGCTTTGGATGTAGAAAGTCTGGACATTACATCTCTGAATGTCCAGAAAGCCAGAAGGAGAAAAGCAGAGAAAAAGACTCCAGAAGAAAACACAGCAGCAAACCCTCCTCCAACAAGTACAAAAAGAGAGACAAAGGCTTTGCTGCTGAAATATGGAGTGATACTGAAGAAGAATCATCCTCTTCCAGCTCAAGTGAAGAAGAGGAAGAAGCAAGATCCAAGGAGGTTTGCCTTATGGCAATTGATGCCTCCAGGAGCAGTTTAGGATTAGAAGCTGAATCTGAAGATGAGGCAGCCTCAGAGTCAGAGGCAGATCATGTTCTTTCAAGTTTTAATTTTAAGTCTGATTCCTTTAAAATTGAGTTCAAGCCTATGTGTTTAGATTTAATTAGTTCAGAGAAAGAAATAAAAACCCTTAGAGAAACACTAGGAAATCTTGAATCTGATAACTCAGAAAATCTTAAACTAAAAGATCAACTAACTTTAGCACATGAGCAGATAATTAAATTAAAATCTGATTTATGTGAGGCCAAACAACTTGAGCAATCTCTCAATGGAAAAAGTCTCAAGCCGATGGACACAACAAGCACAGTAAATGCCAGATTAAATGGCAAGCTAGGCTTGGGTGCATCATCAGGTTTGCCCCCCATAATTAAGAAAAATATTCTTACAACACCCATTAAATTTGTTTCTGCCAAGGGAAAAGAAAAGATAATAAACAAACCAATATCTAAAAACCATCCAAAACCCATAGACAAGTGCAATAAAAATCAGAAAACAGCTAATAAAAACAAAGTTCAGCAGCATTCATCGAACTCAGATCGACAAAATGTGGCCCGTTCGTCGAACCTAGATCGACGAACGCTGAACGCTAACTTCAGTTATAATAATTCGTCTAACTGTGATCGATGAACTTTGTATGGTTCGTCGAGCAGAGGTTGACGAGCATGGGGCGCAGAAAATGACTATTGTCATTCTCTGAGCAGAGATCGACGATCTCAGCCCTATTCGTCGAACTCTGGTCGATGAACTTACAAGAATTCGTCGAACCTAGAAGGACCAAACATAAATCATTTCTCTTACAGAAATTCTAAGCCAACTAATAAACCATTCAATCTAGTAGCTGATTGGGTTATTCTACCTAGGAGATATCACCCCTTAGGTTATAAATCTCAACCCACTTTGTCAGTTATATCCAGCTTTTCATTTCAACAAAATAAAGGACCCAAGGAAACCTGGGTCAAGAACAATTAACTTTTGTTTTTCATTACAGGTGAAGAGCTGTCCAAGGGTGAGTCAGACCTGGTACTTGGATAGTGGTTGCTCCAAGCATATGACAGGTAGTAAGGACAGTCTATCTAATTACAAGTCCAAGCTAGGACCAAAGGTGATCTTTGGTGTTTCAAATAGTGGCCAGTCTGAAGGATATGGAGTAGTAAAGATTGGAACAGTTACTTTCAAGAGAGTAACATATGTAAGAGCACTCAAACATAACCTAATATCCATAAGTTAATTATATGATGAAGGTTATCAGGTACACTTTAACTCTACCTCCTGTTCTATTATTAATAATGAAAACAAAACTGTTTTAATTGGAATTAGACAAGGTAACATATATCTAGTAGACTTTATTTCTGCCAAAACTGATGTTTGTTTACTCAATATCACTAGTAACCAAAATGAGTTGTGGCATAAAAGATTAGATCATGTAAACCTTAAAATATAGCTAGGTTATCTAAAGACAACCTTGTTAGAGGTTTACCTTCTGCTCCCTACAAGAAGGAAAACCTTTGCAGGGCTTGTCAATTAGGCAAACAAACTAAAACTAGTTTCAAATCTATTAACAAGAGTGATTCACCTAGAATTTTGTATTTGCTTCATGTGGACCTATTTGGACTCATTACAGTACAAAGCCTAGGAGGGAAGTCTTATACTTTAGTAATTGTTGATGACTTCTCCAGATTCAGTTGGGTGGCCTTTCTGTGAACTAAGTCAGATACATTCAAGGTTCTTACAGATTTTCTCAGGACCATACATATTGAGTTCTCTACTCATATTGTATTGATCAGAAGTGATCATGACATAGAGTTTGAGTCTCTTCTTATGCATGAGTTCTGTGAGAAGGAAGGTATCAGGCAATGCTTCTCAGCTCCTAGAACTCCCCAACAAAATGGGGTAGCTGAAAGGAAAAATAGGACACTCATTGAAGCTGCAGGTACATTATTGGCAGATTCTTACATGCCTCTATCCTTTTGGGCAGAAGCTGTAAACACTGCTAACTATGTCCTGAATAGAAGCCTTATACATAAGCTGAAAAATATGACCCCCTATGAATTGATTAAAGGGAAGAAACCTAAAATCACATATTTTAAAGTTTTTGGTTGTATTTGTTATATTCACACAAACAACAAAAGATACATTAGAAAGTTTGAGGCTAAGGCTAAAGAAGGGATTTTTCTAGGATACTCCCAAGTAAGCAAGGTCTATAGGGTGTTTAATAAATCCTCTCTTAAAATTGAAGAGTCAGTCCATGTATCTTTTGATGAAGCTAACATGTCTTATAAGGAGAAAGAGATTTCCACCAATAGCTTTTTGCAGGTTCCACAACTGTGTGAGTCCATAGATGGACTAAACCTTACCCAAGAGGTGTCAACCCATCCTTCTCCACAGGTTGCTGAAGACAGTGAAGAAGAAAATCAAATGGAAGTGATTGAACTTCCCTCAATAGCTAATTACATTTCTCAAGAGGAATTAATTATAGAAGCTGTTGTTGAACAAACTCCACCCACTGATCTTGTCACACTCAGAGATCACCCCAGATCTCAAGTGATTAGAGACATTTCAGCAGGTGTTCAGACAAGACATCAACTCAACCAAGACTTGATGCATGCCTGTTTTCTCTCTCAGATTGAACCTCTCTCCATCTATGAAGCTGAGCAAGATCCCCACTGTATCATTGCAATGCAAGAGGAACTAAATCAGTTTGAGAGATGTAGAGTTTGGGATTTGGTTCCAAGACCTTATAACTACCCAGTTATTGGAACCAAATGGGTCTATAGAAACAAGCTAGATGCTCAAGGAAACATTGTGAGAAACAAGGCTAGGCTTGTTGCTCAGGGCTACAGGCAAGAGGTCGGAATTGACTATGACCAAACCTTTGCCCCTATTGCAAGGTTAGAGGCCATAAGAATATTCCTTACCTATGCAACTCACATGAGATTCAAAGTTTTCCAAATGGATGTCAAGAGTGCATTTTTGAATGGAGTGCTTCAAGAAGAGGTTTATGTGGAACAACCTCCAGGTTTTATCTCTCTAACTCAACCCTCTTTTATATTTAAATTGCATAAAGCTCTCTATGGTTTAAGGCAAGCTCCAAGAGCTTGGTATGAGACCTTAGCAAGCTTTCTTTTAGAGCATAAGTTTATAAGAGGAACCATAGATAAAACCCTTTTCACTAGACATCATAAGGACCAAATTTTATTAGTGAAAATATATATGGATGACATCATCTTTGGGTCTACTGATCCCAAATTATGCAAGAGGTTTGTTGACCTCATGCATTCCAAATTTGAGATGAGTAGTATGGGTGAGCTTTCCTACTTTCTTGGTCTCCAAGTGAAGCAGCTCCCTGATGGTATCTTCCTCTCCCAAGCTAAGTATGCTAAAGAGCTTATTAAGAAGTTTGGGATGGGTGAAGCTTCAGGAATGAAAACACCTATGGCTACCAATGCTGTTGTGGATTCTGATGCAGTAGGGAAACCTGTAGATCATAAGCATTATATGGCAATTGTTGGATCTCTATTATACCTAACATCTAGCAGGCCTGATATCATGTTTGTCATATGCCTTTGTGCTAGGTTCCAAGTGAACCCCAAAGAATCTCACCTTATTTTCTTAAAAAGAATTTTGAGATATATAAAGAGTTGTCCTAATCTAGGTCTCTGGTATCCTGTAGAGTCAGAGTTTGAGTTAACTGGATACTCAGATGCTGACTATGCTAGATGTAGAGTGGACAGGAAGAGTACCTCTGGAACTTGCCAGTTCCTGGGTATGAGACTTGTCTCCTAGTTTTGTAAAAAGCAAACATTTGTGTCTACATCAACTGCAGAAGCAGAATATATGGCTGCTGGCAGCTGCTGTTCACAAATGTTATGTATACAAAACCAACTCCTAGACTATGGTATCAACTTAAATAATTCAACATTATTTTGTGATAATACTAGTGTTATTACTATAACACAGATTCCAGTTCACCATAGTAGGACTAAATATATTGATATAAGACATCATTTCATTAGAGATAGTGTAGACAAAAAGAAAATTAAACTAATCCATATTCCTACAGATTTACAAAGAGCAGACATTTTCACCAAACCCTTGGATAAGAAAAATCATCTGTTCTTTATAAATCAACTGGGAATGATCAATGGAGAAGAGTTAAATTAATTTATGTCTGCATTCGACGAATTTTCCAGAGTTCGTTGAATGAAGTTCGACGAATTGGGGAAAGTTTGAGAGATGCTCGTCGAACGGAGATCGACGAATTATCTGTGTGGAAACAATTTTCGTCGACCAGAGATCGACGAACTTTGCCTCAGAAGATATTTCATCGAATGGAGTTTGACGAACTGTTTTCGTTTCTTCTGGATGAGATCGACGAATTATCTATCCATAATTTATTTTGTCGACCTCAGTTCGAAGAACTGTTTCTTTTTCGTGGAACGAAGTTTGTCGATTCATATTCACGAAAACCCTATATCTAGGTTTTTTTTACCTCCGTCCCGCGGTTTCAGTTCTTGTTGCACTTGATCGCTGTTTGTTTCTCTTGCAGGTCATCAATGGAGATTCCAGCGAGCACCCTGGCTGCAATGAAATTCGACACAGGATTTAATATGGATTTTGATTCATTCCAGCATTCTGACCATATATTTCTCTACATTCTGGAACTTCTAGAAGAGCTTGGTCTCAAGAATTTTATGACCAGACGAATTAAACTGCATGCAACTGAGATTAAAGAATGGGTATATACTTTGTCTGCTTCTGAGGACAACATCTTGACAGGGAATATCAGGGGTAATGTTGTTTCCATATCCCCCGCCATTCTTTCTGAAATTTTTGAGTTGGTAAATGGAGAAGATGATTTGGATATAGATTCTGATGAGTATAGTTCGATGCTGAAATTGATGGGGTTTACTGGGAGTAACCCTAACAAGTTGTTAAAGAAACAACTTTCTGCCGTATACCAGTTCGTGGCGGATATTGTGGGAAAAGTGCTGATGGGCAAGCACTACGCGTACGATTACATAACAAGACACCAATTCCTTGTCATGTGCGTGGTGGTCAACAAGCGTCAAGTTGATTGGGGAAAGATCTTCTTTGATTTGATCAAGAAGAAAAACAGTAAGAAAGAGGTATGCTTTGAAAGAATCCTGGGGATTTTCCTTCAAGCGAAAGCAGGTGAACTTATGGTCTCCCCGACCATCTTCATCAATGCCAGTAAGCGCCTCACATGCGCTTTGTTTGGCAGATGGGAGAGGACGATCACCAAGCCATCCAAGGCTTCCTCCTCTTCCATCCCATCTTCTGAGAGCACAAGGGTCGTGAAGGCCACTCCCCACCCTGCAGAAGAGGCTATCCCATCTCCACAACCTCTTCCAGCAACCCATCTTCCATCTTCAACCAGTCTTCCATCTCCTATAGCACCCCAATCACAACAACATTCTCATGTCCCTACTCCTCCTCCCTCTCCACCACTCGACATCATTGATAGTCCATCTACCCCCCCCCCCCCCCCTTCAAGAGAATCCACACCCAACTCCTCCAGCATCACCTCCTCCACCTCATTTGTCTAGCACTCCACACTTTCCTATACCATCCCCTTCTCCACCTCCACCAGACAACACCATGACAGATGACATTCCCCATGTATCTCCTCCATCTGTTCCCCCTACTTCATCTACTTATCTACCGTCACCAACTACCTCTCCATCTTTGGAACCCCACACTGTATCTACCATCATAACCATGCTCACTCCCCTCCTCAAATCCTTAATCACAGAGGCCATTACACCTCTTGTGAATTCTATTAATTCTTTATCTGCCCAAGTATCTCTCCTTTCTGCTGCCCCCTCTTCATTCAGGGGCCTAGCTCCAGGTTCTCCTGAACCCAGGCAGGGGGAGATGCTCTGTGATAAAGCAGCAGCAGATGTAGATACAGAAGCAGCAGCAGCAGCAGATACAGCAGCAGATGCAACAGCAATTCCTCATACAGAAATTTTGCCAGAATATTATTCAGATTTGATTGAATTGGTTCATTTCATGGATACTGACATTGACTTAGATGAGTCAGTTCCGGAGCATATACAAACTGTTGTTGATTTCCATTTAAATCCCACAGTTGATTTGACTGGTTTGTTGAGAAATTTTGATACAATTTATGTACAGTTCCCTTCCATTAAGCCACAGTTGGCTATTGTGCCTTATACTTCCCATGTTAGTCCAGCAGTTGCTAAGCAACTCTGTGACAGTTTTGACATTCCAGTTTTTGCTCCACCCTCTGCAGCTATTCCATCCTCTCCAGAAGCCATCTAATCACCAATTTTTGTTATGGATGACTTACCTATGCCTGATCTGGATAAGTTAATCTTGGCTGATATTGAAGAGGAAAATAGGGCAGCAGCTGAAAGCTCTGTCCCAATTACCTCTGATTCTTGTATAGTTTGTTCTACCACTCCTGCTGAAACTCCAGTTTGTGAAACTTCTGCTTCTGCTACAGAAAAGACTGTCATTGATGATAAAGCTTTGAAAGCATTGGATGCTTTATATGATAACCCTCAGGGTTCTGGCAGTGAATATGATGAAGCTGATGAGGAAGATGATTTAGATGAAGAAGCTGCCAAGAAGAAGAAGAAAATGCTGTCAAAGAAAAAGGAAGGCTCCTCCTCCTCCTGCTCCTAAGCCTAATCCAACAGCTGACACTCCCTACTACATCTTGCATAATGTTACTCCTTATAAGGGAATGTCTGCTTGGATGTGGCTGTCAAAGAATCAGCAAAAGGAGAGGAAAAGAAGTAGGAGATACTCTCCTCCACCAGTTCATAGATACAGAAAAGATCCACCTCCTCCACCTCCTCCAGCAGCTGGTGCCACTGGCTCTAGCTCTCAGGGATCTGCCCCTGTGCAAACCTATCAGAGACATCAAGGGAGATCCTCTTGAAGCAGTCAGCAAAGATACCATTCTTCAGGAAATCAACAACAACATCATCAACAGCATCAGCAGCAACAGCCAGCTCCCTCTGCAGATCAGAAAGCTAAAAGTCCTGAAAAACAAAATTCTCCACCTATTCCTTTTGAGGATCCTGAAACAGCCAACACTGCTAAAATGGCCAGGTTCCAGGAACTTATTGGTCTGTCCCTGATTAACAAAGTTAAAGCTGAAGGTAAAGACATATCAGGTTATACAACTATGTCAAAATACCAGAAGGAATAATTAAAAAGATTTGATAAAGCCAATAAGCTCTTCAATGTTGATGATTACATGAAGCTCCATCCTGAAGCAGTTGTCCCCAGAGCTACATCACTGAAGATTATTGGGGAAGCTGACATGACAATGACTCAGTCTCAGGCTCTAGATCATAATAGAGAAATTATCTTTAAAAAGCTAGGAGAGAAGACAAAAGAAGAAAAGTCTATGCAGAAGAAGCAAAAGAAGTAATCTTTACTTTGTTTCAATTTCTTTCTGCATTTGCTTTCAAACTATGTTATTTGTTTAAACAAAGCCTATGTACATATATATCTGCTGCATGTTTTAGTAATTCTCTGCCAGATATATTTCTTTTTCTTGCTTTATTTATCTGTTTGTTTATGTTTTGAGTTTCTTAGTGACCTCACCCAAATAGGGGGAGATTGTTGGATCCTTAGTTGATTTGGGCTAGGTTCACTAGCTTAGGATGTGACCCAATATGTATAGCCAGGGTCAAATTTGTGTCCTAGAGTATAGGCCAAGTCCTTAGAGTTAACATCAGATGGACCATCTATCATCAAGATCATTAAAGACTCAAGACTTAGAAGATTTCTAGACTAAGTAAAATCAGTTCGACGTTCGTCGAACTCAGTTCGACGAAAAGCGTTTTGAGCTCAACGATCTTGAGATATTTCTCTGTGCTGAGCTCGACGATCTTTGTTCTCTGTTCGACGGAGACTGAGGTACTTCAACAAACTAAAGTTAGGGTAACTCCAGATTTTTCTAAGTCCAACTTCAGGCTTTGGTCGACGAACAAGATTCCGAGCTCGACGAACTTGGACCTCAAGTTCACAACTTCTCAGGTTGACGAAGTCAACTTATCAGGTCGACGAACTTAGTACTCTACTCGACGATTTCTGGTCTACGATTTGAATCCTTCTTAGTCAGAGACTTCTCAGATTCTCAGTCCACAATCATTCTTTGGTCGATGAATTTGGATCTCAGCTCGACGAATGAAGATTGTCAGTTCGACGAATATTGTAGCAGAATTGACAAGTTTCCCTTGAAGACAAATTGTTATTGTCTGGTCGACGAACTCATCAGCTCAGCTCTACGAACTGTGAACTCAGCTCGACGATTCCTGTTCTTCGTTCAACAATTCCATACTTAGGTCTTCTCAAATTTTTCGTCCCTTTTCTTGGCGATGATTCCTGAGTAATTAATGCTCAATCTTCTAGGAATGTTACCGTTAGAACGAACATTGATCATGGATTATTACATGCCGTTTTTCCATGGGACAGTTAGGGAATTCATTGATTGTCGCTTCCTTCCCAGGCCGACTGCATTTACTGCTCATAGATTCTAATTTCGAATGTGTTCTTCAGTCAGTTTTTATCAAAAAGAAGAAAAGATTAAGCAGTGACACAGACACACAGACAGACATTACTTTCAAGAAGTCTTTCAGAAATCAAAAAGTTCTTTTCTGCAATCAGCTAAGGCCAGAAAACTTCATCAAGAAGAAGAAGAACATACAATCTCCATCAAGAGTCTTCTTCTTTCAACCCTACAGGATAACTTCAGAAGAACAACAATAACTCTATCTGTCAAAGAAGTTCCTGAAGCAATCTCTAGTTAAGGCAATCTAGTTCTTGAAGACCTGTCACCCTGAAGCAGTGCTCCAGATTTCCTGATCCATTCAAGATCTCAGGGGGAGCAATCTGCTTAAATCAATCCACTAGTCTTCTCAGTTGTTATTGAGAAAGAGAAGACACCATCACCCATTTTCCATCTTCTATACAGGGTTTTAAGTCCCTTCAAAATTATACCTGGTTGCAAGTCTCCTACCAAAAGACTTGAGGTTTTGGTTTTTGAGCACCTGAACAAAAGCTCATTGGTGTCAGGCACCTGATCAAAAACCTGAGTGGATTCCTACCAGGGTGGTAGAAGAGTGGATGTACCCAGGTTGGGGAACCACTATAATTTCTTGTGTCGTCTGGTTGCCCTTTTTCTTTTGTTTTGACTGTGATCTATGATTTGTTAGGTTGCTTTGCTTATTGCTTTATTTGCTAATGTGTTCACCTAGCTTTACAGCAAAAGTTGTAAAGAATTTTATAAGAGGCCACAATACTCTATTCACCCCCTCTCTAGAGTATTTCAGATCTAACCTTCACTTTCAGGATGTTAGATGCCTCAGCCAAGAAAACACCTATGGCTACAAATATTGTAATTGATTCTGATGAACATAGGAAACCTATAAATTAGAAATTATATAGGGCCATTATTGTGTCCCTGTTATATCTTATAGCAAGTAGACCAGACATCATGTTTGCTACATGCCTTTGTGCTAGGTTCCAGGTGAACCCTAAAAAATCTCACCTTATTTTCTTAAAAATGATTTTAAGATATATAAAGAGTTGTCATGGTCTAGGACTCTGGTATCCAACTGAGTCAGAGTTTGAGTTGATTGGATACTCAGATGTTGACTTTTCTTGATGTAGAGTAGATAGAAAAAGCACCTCAGGGACATGCTAGTTCCTTGGTATAAGACTAGTGTCTTGGTTTTGCAAAAAACAGTCATCTGTGTCTACTTCAACTGTTGAAGCAGAATACATAGCTGATGGTAGTTGCTGCTCACAGATGCTGTGGATTCAGAACCAACTTCTAGATTATGGCTTCAACTTAAATAATTCAACCTTACTATGTGATAACACAAGTGCAATTTCCATTGCACAAAATCCAGTGCATCATAGTAGAACTAAGCACAAAGACATCAGACATCACTTCATTAGAGAATGTGTGGACAAAAATAAAATTAAACTTGTCTACATCTACACTGATTTGCAAAGAGCAGACATCTTCACCAAACCCTTGGATGAAAGGAACCATCTGTTCTTTATAAATCAGCTAGATATGATCAATGGAGAAGCCTTAATTTAAATTTCTGTCTGCGGACGAAGAACTTGCCTCAATTTGTCGAATGGAGATCGAGGAACTGAGAGAAGTTCTTGAGAAATTTGTCGAACGGAGATCGACGAACTCTCTATGTGTGAAGCTCTTTTCGTCGAACGGAGATCGATAATATTGCTTCAGAAAATTTTCGTCGAACTAAGATCGACGAAATATTTTCACCTCTTCTGACTGAGATCGACGAATTCTTTTGTCAATAAAATATTTCGTCGACCTGAGATCAAAGAATTTTTTTTTTCATCGGACGGAGTCTGCCGCTTCATATTCTGAAAACCATATATCTAGGTTTTCTTCGAGCTCCGTCCTGCGCTTTCTGTTCCCTTGCACTTGATCTCTTTGTTTTCTTTTGCAGGCGAACAAATGGTGATTCTGGTGAACTCCCTGACAGCGATGAAGTTCGACATGGGTTTCGACATCGATTTTGATTCTTTCCAACACTCCGACCAGATATTTTGGGATATTCTGAAACTGTTTGAGGAACAGAACCTGAAGAACTTCATCACCAACCAAATTAAGATAACTGCGACCGAAATTAGAGAACGAGTATTTACTGTCATAACACCAGATGCAGATACTATGACCGGCACCATATCCGGTAATCAAGTTTCTCTTTCCCCCACAATACTAACCGAAATTTTCGGTCTGATAAATGGAAATGAAGATATAGAGATTGATAGTGATGAATATGATAATATGCTGATGAAAATGGGTCACACTGGAGAAAACCCAAATAAACTACTGAAGAAGAATTTGTCGTCTTAATACAAATTCTTAGCTGTTATAGTGAGCAAGGTTTTGCTGGCAAAGCACACAGCCCATGATTACATTACCAGGCACCAATTTCTGGTTATGAGTGCTCTAGTTGAGAAGAAAGCAGTTAACTGGGCAAAACTGCTGTTTGATTTGATTAAGAAGAAGAACAATAAGAAAGAAGCATGCTTTGGAAGGATTCTGGGAATCTTCCTTCAAGAAAAGGCTCCTGAACTACTGGTCTCCATGACAGTGTTCACCAATGCTTCTAAAAGGCTGACATGTGCCTTATTTGGAAGGTGGGAGAGGACCATCTCTAATCCATCCGGGGCTTCCTCCTCTTCCACACCTTCTAAGGGCACAAGAGCTGTACTAGCCACTCCCCACCTTAGTGTTGAAGAAGTTCCAATTCCACCTCCTCCTTCAATAACACCTCTTACAACAACAACTCCTCCACCTCCAGAAGTTGTCCTTTCCTCCACCAGAATTCCTTCACCACCTCCTGCTCAACAACCAACTGCCTCACCAATACATCTACCAACACCAGTTCCATCTCCTGAACACATCACTCCACCTCCATCTCCACTTCCACCTCATCTAAATGACATACATCCTGACACATTTATGTCATCCCCCACCTTTAATCTGCTCACCTCATTACCATCTACACCTACTTCAATTGTATATGATAATTCCACTCCCATACCATCTCCTATTGCATTACCTTCATAGGATGACATCACACTAGATGTCCCTCCATCTGATGTTATTCCTCCCCCTCATCCATTTGTATCCACTCAAACTCCTCCAGAGTTTATGGATATAGATTCTCCCTCCCTTTCCTCCATCCTAGAGCATATCACTCCAGTGATCAGGCACCTCATAGCAGAGGCAATCACACCTCTTGATGCCTCCATTTCTTCTCTTGCTGCTCTTCTTACTGTCACCTCTGTCCCTTCTTCTTCTAGGGGCCTGGTTCCAGTATCCACTGAAATCAGGCAGGGGGAGATGCTCAATGAAGAATAAGTTCCAGCTCCAGCAGCAGCAGCAGTAGTAGAAAGTTTGCAGTTAGATGAGCCTGTAGATGCAGAGACTAATGTATATATGCTTACAGAGGCTGAGACAGTAACAGGTTATATATTATGTACAGATACAGCTATAGAAATTCCAGAAGTTTTGAATGTGGGTGATTGCATTATCAATCCCACAATAGATATTTACAGTTTATTAAATTGTTTTGATACAAATCATTTAAATCATCTTCCAGAGGTCTACTCAAAGCCTTCTATGGCTATAGTTCCCTACACTTCTCCAATAAGCCCTACAGTTGCTAAGCAACTTAAGGCAAGTTTTGTAGTAACAGAGCCTGCAAAAGTATTAGCCCCTAAGGCCAGTTCTTCTCCAAAGGCTATCTCACCTCCCACATATAAGATGGATGATAGTCCCCTACTGGATCTAGATGTAATTATTATGGCTGACATAAAAGAAGAAAACTTATTAGTTTTGGAAAATGTTGCTGAAATAATAGTTCCAGAAGTAACAGAACCTCCAGTACAGCCTCAGGCTGACAAACAAATATCCAGAGATATTCTGAAGGCCATTGATATCTTATATGATAATCCTCAAGGATATTTTGATGATGAAGATGATGATGATGACTCTTAGGATTCTGATAATACTAAAGCTAAGAAGAAAGCTGTCAAGAAAAGGAAAGATGTTCCTAAAGCTGCACCAAGCTAAATCCCACCCATGACACTCCTTATTATGTTCTTCAGAAGATTACTCCATATCCAGGGATGCCTGTATGGATGTGGCTTTCTAAAAATGAGCAAAAAGCTAGGAAGAAGAGTAGAAGGTACTCTCATCCTCCTCCTTCTCAAAGGAACTGGAGAGGTCCTCCTCCTCCTCCTCCAGTAGCTGGTGCTTTAGGAAGCATTTCTCAGAGATCTACCCCCTATGCTCAAACTTATCAAAGACATCAAGGTAGATTTTCAAAATCTCAAGGAAGTAGTCAGCAGAGATATTCTTCAAGCAGCAGACAGCAACAGCAGCAACAGAAAATATCTGAAACTGAAAAAGCTGAAATTCCAAAAAGGCCAGATTCTCCTCCAGTCCCCTTTGTGGATCCTGAACAAGATAATACTGCAAGAATGACCAGATTTCAAGAGCTTGTTGGACTCTCCTTGATTAACAAAGCCAAAGCTGAAGGCAGAGATCCATCACAATATTCTACCATGTCAACCTATAGAAAAGAAGAACTTAAAAGGTATGACAAGGCTAATAATTTTTTCAATGTAGATGCCTACATGAATTTGCATCCAGAGGCTGTTGTACCAAGAGCTACCTTTGTCAATATAATTAGAGCTATATACATGACCTTGTCTACAAGAGAAGCAGCCAATCCTAACAGAGAAATCAAATTCATACAGCCCTCTGAGCAAGACAAAGCTGACAAGCAAAAGAGAAAGAAGAACAAATGAACATTCTGTTTAGTTTTTATTATCTGAACTTTATTTGTTATAACTGTCACAAAGCTACTATCATGTACATATCTGCTAGATATCTTTTAAAATTTATGCCAGATTTATTTTACTTTGCTTTGTGATTATTTTCTTTTTATATTATTAGTGACCTCACCCAATAGGGGGAGATTGTTGTATCCCTAGTTTGATTTGGACTAGGTTCACTAATTAGGATGTCTGACTCACAATGTATAGCCAGGGTCATGTGTTTTGAGTCCTAGAGTTTAGGCTAAGTCATTAGGTTCAACCTTGATGTACCAGCTAGCAGAAGACTTCAGGAGACTCAAGACTTAGAAGAAATAAAAGTTCAGTATATAAGTTCGACGTTTGTCGAACTCAGCTCAACGATCGTCGAACGCAGATCGACGAACTCAGAGTTAATTCTATGAGTTGAGCTCGACGATATTCGAGCTCAGGTCGATGAAGTATGGAGTTCAGCCTTCAACACATTATTTCCAGATTTATTTCACTAAACTCAGCTCGACGAAGACAGATTATCAGCTCGACGAACTTGGAGCGCAGATTAGGCAAGTTATCTCCAGAATGCAGTTCGCTGAGCTCAAGTCGATGAACATGATTTCTCAGCTCGACGAACTTGGATCTCCGATCAACGAAATCTATTCAGAGGTCGACGAATTCTGTCCAAGCCTGACTTACAGTTTTTCCCTCCTTTCTGTCCTTACTTTCTATATTATTTAGTAGTGATTTCTCTGAGTAATTAATGCACATATTCTCTTGAATATAGACGTTATTGGCAACATTGATTATGGTCTTCATCAGATTAATTACTTGCTTAATTAATTGGGACAGTTGAGAAAATCATTAAAGCAAATATTATCTAGCCGATTTTCATTCTCCAGACAATCATTATTCAATGCATGAGATTCAAATTTCAAAGGGGAATTCAACTGCAGAATATAAAAGAGATTTTTTTCTTTCAGACAACCAGTACACAGTAGAGAAAAATACAGAACCAGAGAATATAGAAAGATATTCAGAAATTCTCTATGCAAGAAAACAACCTGTTTTCTCCTTGATCTTACTGAAGAGGAAGAAGAACAACAACAATCACAATCAAGAGTCTTCTTCAACTTCAACTCCAGGAGCTTTCAAGGACAACAAACTCTGAATAAGTCAGAAGTTCCTAGAATACTTCAAGTCAAGGATGAAGATCTACACCCTGAGCAAGGATCCAAGTGACTTTGATATGAGCTCTTGACAACAGAAAATCCACTAGTCTTCTATGTTGGTTTGATAAAGAGAAGACACCATCAAATCTCTCTATCCCCTCCTGTATAAAGGGTTTATTAACTCCCTTCAAAAGTTAATGCTTGGTTTTTGGGCACCTGCTCAAAAGCTCAAAGGGTTCTGAGATCTTCCTGTAAATAGATCTTGTGGTGGAAGTCACTTGATCAAAAACCTGCTAGTGGATTCCTACCAGGGTGGTAGAAGAGTGGATGTACCCAGGTTGGGGAACCACTATAAAATTTCTTGTGTTGTCTGGATGCCATTTTCCAGTTGTTCTTGATGTGGCTGTGTTAGATTAGTTTGTTGTGCTGTGGTAGATTAGCTTTTCTTTCTATTACTACTATTGGTATCAAGAATATACTCTGATAATATTTAAAACAGTCAAAAAGTTTTAATTACTCTATTCACCCCCCTCCTCCCTCTAGAGTAAATCAGATATAACCCCTATCTTTCAGCAGTGACTAGGGGAGGATAATTTCAGTTTGCTGAGAACCTTCTTCATGGTCATTAATGATGCAATCAAGCCACAACCTCTTCTCTTCCCATCTGAACATTTTAAAAGCTCCATCAGGTGCAAAGTTCCACCTTTCCTTTGAAGGAGCACGGCACTTTGGCTGTATAGTTGCAGAGCGCCGAGCGGCGGCGCCACCGGCCATGGCGACGCGGTGATCAGCTCGACTCCAGCCACCTCAGAAGGTCCTATCCTTCTCCTCTCTCTCAATGGATTGATCTCTATCCATTGGCCACACGGTTTGGGATCAATTGACCCCAAATCGGCTAAGCCGAAAACTCCAGTTTTGGAGCTTTTAATTCCAAGCTTAAAACCTAATTTCGGCCACCTCTGGTCGGCTTACCACCACCTATCGCCGACCACCACCTCAACGAAGGTGGTGGTGCCATTGGCCGGCCGAGGAGGCGCTCAAGTGGCCAGGAAATCACCTCCCAAAATGCCTAAGACGGGCTGTCGTGAGCTGTTTAATTCACGGGGACAATGAACTGATGTCGTTGAATCTTGCTTTAAGATTCGTGTTGGCCGAATTATTAATATTCCATTTAAATTCATTTCTATCACAGTTTTTGTGGTGTCTTGTTTTAAATATTAAAAAAACATAGATGCAAAATCGGAGGAAATGTTCTATATGAAATTTGTGGCCCTTGAAGTCGAGTTTATTTTAAAATTAATTTCAACCTATTTGGGTCAGTGTTCTAACTACAACAATCAAAATGGTGCAGTCTATACCTAGGGCTTACTAAAGATTAAAGTGAGTGCTCCCATGAATTTTTGGAGAATATTTTTCTTTAGTTTTTGTGAAAATTTAATAAAATAGTTATGAATTAATTAATGGGTCTATGTACCTCAAAACCAACCAAAATTTTGGTGGTTGACCGATAGTGTAATGATATGACCCTGGTAAAACTTTCAGCCCATTTGGGGTTGATTGGAATAGGCTTTGGTGTGACCAAAATTTGGTCCCCTAATAGTAAATTAGGGCAAATATATTCTTGATGGGTTGAGTGGCCAATCCTCACCCAAAAGGGATGAAACTTGGGTCACTACCTCAAAGTCATCTAAAACACCCCCTCAAGAAAGAATTAGTGGTTTGGGGGTGGAGATGCCCTAAGACCCTAGTGTAGGCCCTAGATTTGAGGTTTGGGGCCTAGTGAAGGACATGGTACAATATGTCCTTGGATGGCCATGGAACTTAGATTGTGAGTTCCTAGGGTAAAAATAGGCTTTGGAGAATAGTTTTAGGATTTTTAGTATCTTATACCTTCCTTAAAATAATTATGGATGATTTAGGGCACTTGGGTCCGATAATTATTTACATACTCAAATGGATTTTGATGCTCATGAAACTTAGGCAGTAAACATGATTTAGTGATATTGTTCCCTAGAAATTTTATTGTGAATTTTGGATTAATAATTGTAGTACTTCATTCTCAAAACCTAAGTTTTAATCAATCACAAGATAATTATTTAGGGAATATATGCTCACTGGAAAATTATGAAATTTGATCAAGGAAAATTTTAGTGTATAACCTAGCCTTGTGAAATTTTATATAATTATTGGAAGTCTTTTCATATAAGTTATTTCACAATTGGCTTTTGTAAAAGATTATTAGATGAATTAATTATATGGATAAATAAGCTTGAAAAATAATCATTCTTGGTCAGTAGTCCTTCCTATTTATTTAGGTCATCTGGTAATTTTTCGATAATTTTTGGATGAATATTTCTATTATTTCCTGTTTTTCCCTGTTAATGTGGCTATTTAGTCAATAATTATTTGGAGCTGAAAACCTTTCTGGAAAATTATGAATTTCAATATTTATTGTTATTTTGATGACATGCACTTGAAATAATTTTGCTAAGGTCATACCTAGAGAGAAAAGTGTACTTGATGTTCAAAGGCATTATTTACCTTATTTTGTAGAAAATTAATTAAATAACAATTAAGTTAGGAAAATGTTATATTCTGGATTTATTACTAAAACATCATGATAGACCCCCAGTAATAATCTTAGGTCAATCGAAAGAATATTTGAAAGGGTCACCACTCATACTCATCATGTAGGTTAGTCGATCTGCACACAGTAGAAAATGTAAAAGTAGAGTAATATGTGAAACATGTTATGGAAAAGGGTAGTTGGTGTATCTGGTCTTGATGAGAATGAATAGGGTCACTAAGAGAAGGTAGGATTTGTGAGCCCAGTTGTGCAAGGGCAGAGTTGTGCTCGAGACCAACGATAGATCGTCTTTCCCGGGAAGATGTCTAAATACATATAGGGTTAGATTCATTATAACACTAAGAGGGTTTGAATATGGGTAGTAACCAATAATAATAAGTATCTTATAAAAGGGAGATTTGGGGTCAGCCCATCGTAGTTCCTAGTGCCTCCGAGAGCCCTTCACTGGGAATGCCCTGGGCAGTCCAAGGATAACCCTAAACCGTAAGACTAAAATGAATACAAGAGTAATTATTAATATACTAGGACTTCACTTTCACTCACACCGATATGTCAGGAGGTTAGCTTGGTTAGGTTATCCGAGTGGTAGGCTTGGTGGTTGTGGAAAGGGGCAGGTTAGCCCGACGAGCCGAAGGATCGGAAGGTAGTTGTAACGGACAGGTTGGTTCGGGGAGCCGATGGCTCGGGAATTCATGGTTGCATGTGCATAAAGGTTGTGGTTATTCGGTATTTGATGGTCGTTCACACCAATGTCGATACGGTGACTCAGCGGGTGTGGTTTACACTTAGCTAAGGAAAAGACTGGCGGTTGGCTAGCATAGTACACAGAGACTCTGGTGTGTCCTTCAGAGGCGTACGTAAGGGTTAGGCCTGGTAGTGTGAATACCCATCTAGAAGTTGGGTGACCCGACCCACTATCTCCGTTTGCCACGGTGGAGGCTCCTGGGAGTGATGGTAGCTTCCAAAATGGGGAAACTAAAGGTCTGTGTGCATAGAGTCGTATGTGTGTGTTGTACTTGCGTGAATCATGGCATAACATATCACTACACTTATACTTACATATAACCTGACACCCCATCGTATAAATTGGTGTGATATTTTTTATATGATGGGAGCCTTGCAAAAGACCCCAAACTTATAAGTTTGTATGGGCATTCATATAAGTTAAGGTTACTTATTACTAAGTTTACTTTTTATATACTCACTATTCTACTCTACTAGTTTACATCAGTGCTTCCGTATTATAGAACTGCTAGTTGCTTTTCCTTTTATACCTCTATAGATGCTACAAAATACCTGCTAAATAGTTCCACTGTCACCTACTTTGTTCCTATTCTCCACCATCATAGCTTCCTATCATTCATCTCGTACGGTGTCTAGGAGCCATTGAGGGAGGGGTGGGGGAAATTAGGTTTAGTCTTTTGACTAACGGTCGGTGGACCAAATATTTCAGGGGCTCCGGATGGGAGACATGGAGCAAGCAGCAGGAGATGCAGCACCAGCAGAGAACGGTGCACGTGGAGGTGGGCTAGTCTAGTATGGGAGCACCAGTTTCTGGCTCCGTGAGTGTTAGCCTTATTTAGCTTTTGTGGGTGGGTTGTAGTGAGGACTTGTTGTACCGGGCATAAGCCTGTTTATATTCTTACTATACTGATCTATTTCAGCACTTATGTTTATCATGTAGACTTGCTGTGATTATTGTTTCATAGATTATATGTGATTTGTGTATTGATAGTATTGTCTTCTCACACTTGTGCTTCTACTCCTTTATGATCTTCATTGCAAATAGAATCAGCATCTCGCGATGGTAACCCTCCCGAGTGTTGGTGTCACTGCAAAGCGGCGGTTCTAGGCCTAAGAGCCGGTAGCATAGCAAAAAATGGGTCTTAAAAACTGGTATCAGAGGAAACATCGATCGGAAGAGAAGAAGTCCACAAAACCCTCGGCCACCCCGCGCGAGCTTAGTTTGAGGACAAACTAGCAGCGGAAGTAATGGTGTGCTCATAAGAGAGAATCATATGCAGTCTACTTGTCATTAGTTTCAATTAACTAACAATTGGAATTTTTCTTATAGCATGCGGCGAACCCTATTCCTCAGCAGGGTACACCCCAGGTACAGAACATGGTTCCACCCCAGCCGGCTCTGACTCCGTTCCAGCAGACAGAGATGGGGTAGACACTAACGACTATTTTGGTGGTCTTCAAGGCTCAGCAGGCTCCAGCCCCACAGCCAAATCTCGGGGATAACTGGCTGAGTGTCTTTCGGAGACTTTCTCCTTCATCCTACCTCGGGATGGAGTCAGCAGTCCGCACAGAGGAGTGGTTGGACATTATCTACGAGATGTTAGCTGGGATTCGATGCTTGATGGAGGAGGCAGTAGCTTTGGTAGTTTCCTGCTTGGAATCGCACGCGAAGGGATGGTGGAAGTCACTATTAGACATCACCTTCGCTAGAGTAGAGTGCGCAGACATTTCTTGGGAAGAGTTCAGAGTAGCTCGGTTGGAGCATTTTGTGTCGTAGTCGGTGAGGGATGATTTGGAGGACAGGTTCCTGCAGTTGAGGCAGGGCAACCAGACGGTGTTGGAGTACTACCAGGAGTTCACACACTTAGCCCATTTTACGGACTCATATCAGCTGGATGACGCGGGCTACGCAAAGAGGTTCTATAAGTGCATTCATGATGATATGAGGCAGGCCCTCCGCTTCATTTCTGATGGGAGCTTGGCCAGGATTTTGGAGATGGCAAAGAAGTTGGAGGTTGACCATCTTACAGTTCGGGGCTGGAAGCAACCGGCTATTGACTCATTGATTGGTGGCAGGAGAGACCAACCTATAGGTCGTGTCATTTTGTAAAGGAGGAATGTGGATCAACCCCGCGAAGAGGACAGGCAGGAGCAGAGGAACCCGGTGGTGTTAGCTCCTTATCCCTTGCAGATACAGGAGATGCCGAGGGCAGTGGAGGAGGCACTGATATACTTTTAGTGTAACCATCTGGGGCACATGCGGATGAATTGCCTCATGAGGGAAGCACCCCCACTGGCACTTCGGGATGCCCCACCTGCACGACAGTTTGGTGATCGATGATGCTGCCGAGGACGTGGATTTCAGGGCGGAGACCGTAGGCAGGATAGAGGGCAGGTGTATGCCTTGGACCTGGCCCAGCCTCGAAACCTGGAGAGGGTGATAATAGGTACATTAGTAAATTTGAAGTTTTTTTCCTTTATAGAAGCTAGACTACATGAATATAAAACTATAGAATTAGGAAAGAATCTGGAACTAGATATCTAAGAGGAAAAACTTAACTAATTCAGGGATTGTGATGGTGTGTGGCAAGCCCGCCCACACACTATTCGATACTGGAGCATCACATAATTTTGTCTCGGAGGATTTTATCAGAGACATGGACCAGATCGGGAACTTTGAAGGAGTCGTTAGGAGGGTACGTCTCCACAACGGGATGGAGGTCCAGTCTACGACCAAGTGCATTCTAAGAGTGACCATTGATGGTGTAATCTTCGAGGCCTCGGCAACGATCCTGAGGATGCCGAATTTTGATATCGTCCTGGGCATGACATGGCTCACCTGGAACCATGCGCAGATTGATTACCCAGTAAGGAGGGTCGTGCTGAGATACAACGACACTTACCCGACCTTCGAAGTTATTATCCCAGCTTCCTGTCCTCTACTCTCTTCTATTCAGGTCGTCAAGGCCCATCTGCGGGGAGACGAAGTCTATCAGGTCATGTTTAAGATGGGCGAGGCCAAGGATTCCATTACTAATATCCCAGTGGTGCGGGACTTTGCTAACGTATTCCCGGAGAAGTTGTCAGGATTGTCGTCGCATTGAGAGAAGGATTTCTAGATATAACTGGTGTTGGGGGCTAAGCCGGTATACAGAGCTCCTTATCGGATGGCCCTGAAGGAGTTACTTGAGTTTCCAAGCCAGCTGTAGGAGCTAGTGGAAGCCGGATTTGTCCGGCCAAGCTCTTCACCATGGGGAGCTTCGGTGTTGTTCGTGAAGAAGAAGGATGGGACACTCCAACTGTGCATTGATTACAGGGCACCGAATAGGCTGACTGTCCGGAACACGTATCCACTGCCGAGGATTGATGAGCTGTTTAAGCAGTTGGAGGGGCCCACTAGTTTTTGAAGTTGAATATGAGGTCGGGATACTACCAGTTGCGGATTCAGGAGGACGACATCCCGAAGACCGCTTTCAGTAGTAGATATGGGTTGTATGAGTTCACTGTGATGCCCTTCAGGCTCACGAATGCACCATCTGTGTTCATGAATTTGATGAACCGGGTATTCGAGGCCTATCTGGATGTTTTCGTCATAGTGTATATTGACTACATCCTCATTTATTCGAGGACCGAGGAGGATCATGCCCGCCATTTGGCACTGACTCTAGAGAGGCTCCGTGATCAAAAGTTGTATGTCAAGTTCAGTAAGTGCCAGTCTTATCTGAAGTAGGTGGCTTTCGTGTGCCATATTATCAGCGGAGCAGGTCTGGCAGTCAATTCAGCCAATGTTTAGGCAGTATGGGATTGGCCACCGCTGAAGACGGCCACTGATGTGAGGAGATTCCTAGGACTTGTCGGTTACTACCGGAAGTTCATGGAGGGATTCTCCCGGATAGCTCTTCCACATACATCCCTGAAGAAGAAGGAGATGCCCTTTGTTTGGACACCGCAGTGCGAGGTGGCCTTCCAGGAGCTAAAGGGTTGGCATACCTCAGCTCCTATTCTTTCCCTTCCATCTAGAAAGTAAGGATTTCAATTTTATACTGATGTATCATACCATGGGATGGGTGTCGTTCTGATGCAAAACGGGCACGTGATAGCTTATGCCTCCAGAAAGCTGAAGAAACACGAGCAGAACTGCCCAGTGCACGACTTGGAGATAGGAGAAGTTATCTTCGCTTTGAAGATCTGGCGGCGCTATCTCTGCGGAGTCCATTATGATATTTTCTCGGATCACAAGAACTTGAAATAAGTGGATATGCATAAGGAGCTGAATATCTGATAGAGACGTTGGGTAGAGTTCTTGTCAGACTACCAGTATACCATGCACTATCATCCCAGAAAGGCTAATGTGGTAGCAGACGCTCTGAGCCAGAGAGCCACTACAGCAGGTGCAGGTCCTCAGTTGATGGATATGGAGCTAGTGCAGATGTTCGATGAGATAACGATATCTCTGGTATCCAAGAATAATCCAGAGCTTTACGAGGAGTACCTGGTGTCGATGAGTACCCTCGACGACATCCGGGATCGCATCAGGGACTGGTAGAGGCTGGATGTGAGGATGAAGATGATATTTAAGGCCTCGGAGGAAGGCACAACCGGGGATTACTCTCTGAGAGATGGGCTATTATGCTTTAGAGGCCAAGTTTATATACCGGTACGATGCCGAATTCGGGAAGATATCATGACAGAGGCCCACTGCAGATATTCAGTGCACCCGGGGATCACGAAGATGGCAGCAGATCTGAAGAGGACGATGTATTGGTCGGGCATGAGGAGGACGATGTATTGATCGGGCATGAAGAAGGATATTACATACTTCGTGACACATTGTGAGTCTTGCCAGCTTGTAAAAGCAGAGTGCAAGAGTCAGGCCGGATTATTGTAGCCACTCTCGGTGCCGGAGTGGAAGTTTGAGGACATAGCCATTGATTTTATACATGTGCTACCCCGTTCCCATGTGGGGAATGATTCTATTTGGGTGATTGTCGATAGATTGATGAAGGTGGCTAGGTTTATTCCTATCAGGAAGGACGCTCCGGTCGGTGATCTAGTGCCGATATTTGTGGTGCAGTTTGTCCTCTACCATGGAGTGTCGAGGACGATCGTGTCAGATCGGGATGGGTGGTTTACGTCCAAGGAGTGGAGGTCAGTTCAGGCCTACCATGCTCTCATTTGACTTTCAACACGGCTTTCCACCCTCAGACAGGCGGGCAGACAGCGCACCAACCGGACATTGGAGGATCTTCTGAGCCTATGCATTTTGGACCGTAGAGAGACCTGGGGGAGACTGTTGTCATTGATCGAGTTCTCCTATAACAACAGTCATCAAACTAGCATAGGCATGGCCCCTTACGAGGCATTGTATGGACAGAGATGTAGGACACCACTATCTTGGATCCAGATGAGGATCCAATGGCACTCGGCTCAGAGTTTGTGGAGGGCACAGATGCTTAGGTGAGATTGATTTAGGATAGGATGCTGGAGGCCCAGAGCAGACATGATAAATACTACGATGCGCCACATCGTCAAGTGGAGTTCCAGTTAGGAGACCGGGTTTTATTGAAGATACGGCCGATGCTTGGAGTCTCGCGGGTTCGCGGGCGAAAGAAGCTCAGTCCGAGATACATGGGGCCTTACAGGATCCTGGAGCGGATCGGCCCCTTCATTTACAGACTGGAGATGCCACCGGAGTTAGCGGGATTGCACGACATCTTCCACATCTCTTCACTTTGGAGGGATCTACTACGACCTGAGCAGCTGATTTCCACTACAGATGGCCTGATGGCTTCGGATCGATCAGTCAACATGGAGCCGGTCAGGATCGACAATACGATAATGCGGGTATTACGATGCAAGAAGGATCCGCTAGTCAAGGTCCTGTGGAGGAATCAATGGCAGGAGGAGCACGCCTAGGAGCCACGGGACCTGATGCAGCAGAGGTACCCGGATCTCTTCAAGTCAGGTATACCTTTAAATTCCTAGGGATGTTACATACTTTTACTTTCGTAGAAACCCCGTAGGCCTAACCATAATTTTGGGGACCAAATTTTTATTTTTATGTATTGGGATTTGTAACATCCCTCAAACTACTAGACCCCTAAGAGTAGTTTTGTCATGACTTGGTCATGACAAAATCCTAAGATGCTCAATAAGACCAAATGATCTTAGGCATAAAGGAGAAAACCACCTTGGGTTGCAAATAGTAATTTTCAGTTACCCACCAGAGGGCTTGACTTTAGGTCTTCAACTTGACACCATGACCCCACCATAACACCCCTAACCCTTTAAGAGTCCATAGGGTCACCAAGGACCCATTGGGGTCAACCAAAAGGGTCAAGTTGACCAAAGTCAACCCTAACCCTAAATGGGTCAAACTAGCCTATAAAGGGTCAGTTACCTTTCCCTTAGCCAAGCTGAACACACTTACACCTTCATAATCCCTAAGGAAGGCCAATGGGTCACTAAGGACCCATTGAGGGCAACTAATGAGGTTAAGTTGACCAAAGTCAACTCTAGCCCCAAAAAGGTTATAGTGCCCTAACTAAGGGTCAAGTGGCCTCCAAAGTGCCAAGCCAACCCTACCCAACCCTTCCTAGACCTTAGGGGAGTCCAATGGGTCACCAAGGACCCATTGGGGTCAACCCAAAAAACCAATTTGACCAAAGTCAACTTAACCTCGATTTAGGTCAAAATAGCTCAAGTTGGCCTAACCTAGCCCAATTGAGGTGGTCGACTAACCTTATGAGGTTTAGAATTATCTAAAATGCCAGTCAATTTTTGGAGGTGATGACTAGGAGAGAGAAAGATTCATTCCCCCTTTAATGGAGGAGAGAGAAAGTGAGAAAGAGAGGCCTTCATGTCCAAGGGAGGCCAAGAGCCTCTCAACTCAATTCGCATGGATGGATTCATCTCATCTGGCTAGTTAGGAGAAGACCAGAGGGTTTTTCCAGCCATGGCAGCGACTAGGGGAGGAGAATTTCAGTTGGTCGAAAATCTTCTGTTGGGTCAATTGCCCTCAATGTCCAAGATTTGAGTGAAGTCAATCTTGTCAATGATATACATAAAAGTATTTGATGTCCTAGTAAAAATGATGGGATAGATAGCCTAAATGACTAAGTTAGGTAAACACTTACATAAGGTGTGGAAATATAAAAAATTGTCTAAGTCCACAGGCATTGAGTGAAGGTCATTCACTCAACGCTAGATGACTAATAGCGCTGAGTGAAGCCTATTCAGTCAAAGTCATGAAGTGGCAAGCTGCGAAAGTGGCTAAGTCCACATGCATTGAGTGAAGTCAACACACTCAATGCCATATAGTTCGATGAACTCAGAACCCAGTTTGACGAACTATGAGCTCAGCTTGACGAAAAATGAAAGCTCAGTTCGACAAACTCAGAGTTCATCTCGACGAATGTAAAAGCAATCAACGCATTTGAAAACTGTGAATGTGTTGACTAAATCTCAGAGTCATTATTGTTTCTTAGACATGGAAATTTGGCTAAGTCCAAATGCATTGAGTGTATTTCATTCACAAAACGCAAGATAACAGAATAAAATTTGTTAAGTTGTTTGACGTTGAGTGGAGCTTACTCACTCAACGCCAAGAAGCAGAAAATTTGGCTAAGACAGAAAGTGTTGAGTGAGGCATGGTCACACAACACTCTCAATGCCATGATGCAGAAATGATGCAAAAATGATCAAGACATAAAGCGTTTAGTGAGGTGTGGTCACTCAACGCTCTCAACTCTTAAGATGCTGAAGAAGCAGAAAAGGTTAAGGCTGAAAGCGTTGAGTGAGGCATGCTCACTCAATGCTTTCAACGCCTAAATAGGGACGGATAGCGTTCAGAGCCAAGTTTGAGTCTTGATGAGGGTCACACGGCCTTGTACACGGGCCTGTCCATGGCCGTGTCGTGCTCGGGTTCGATGAAGAACTCGGGTGGTCGACGAACTGTGCTCGACGAAGTGTCGAGACAGTGAAAATGGCCTAGGACACGGGCGTGTCCATGGCCGTGTCGTTTTAGGGTTCGACGATTTTCACATGGTTGACGAAAATGCGGTCGACGATCGTCGAGTGGACGAACACTGCCTGAGACACTAGCGTGTCCCAGGCCGTGTCCTGCTCGGGATGATAGCCGGGCCGTGTGAGGGGATAAACACGGCCTGGATCCCAGGCGTGTTCATGTATGACATGGGCGTGTCAAATGTAACACGGGCATGTTGTGTACCCGTGTTCTCCTCGGGTTGTGTTTGGTCCTATGTCGATGGAGGAACACGCCCTGGCACACGGGCGTGTACTGAGTGACACGGGTGTGTCAACTTTGACACGGGTGTGTTCAGAGCCCGTGTCCTTTTCTGGCTGCGATGGTTTCGGCGTCGATTGAAGCACACGGCCTTGGACACGGGTGTGTCTCTATCCGTATTCGGCCCATGAATTTTGGTTTTAAGTGCGAACCGTGGCCGTTCGTATCCTTCTTTTAGGGTCTGATGGTTCATGGTTGTCCTGGCTGAGTTATGTCTGGGAATAGGGTTTGAAACCCTCATTCTTCTTCAAGTTTCTCTTTCTAAGGTTTTAGAGAGAAGGGAGAGCAAGGAAATTGGTGAAGGAGAGATCCGGCTGCCGGAGAAGCTTCGGAGCCCCAAATCGCGAGCCGAATCCAGATCTGCGGAGGCAAGACCGTTGCGATGGTTTTCATCCGGCTAAGTTCCCATCGTAAGGAAGAGGGGTCGTAAGGTAACGACACTTCTTCTCTTGGTTTTTAGGATACGTGCTTAGCATCTTTTCTTTCAAGCTTTTGGGCACCAAAATCTCAAATGAGAGGGGTTTGGGTAGCCATACTTCAAGAGGAACCTCCAGGTCAATTGAGTCCGTCCCCAGCATGATTTTGCATTAGATATCCCCTCCGTTATGGGATTAGGCATTGTGGGTGAAGCCGTAGTCACAAGTGTTAGTCCGACTCAGTGATGTTGCATAGCGAGCCTTAAGGATTTTGTAGAAATCCCTTGCGGAAAGATATCATTTGTGATGTTTGTGTTTTCCCTCTTTTCTCGAGTGAGTACGTGTAGCCGGAACCGAACAAGGTTAGCTCCACACTGGCTGTAGATGGTTTCCTTGGTGGACAAGGTTAGCTCCGCATTGGTGGTAGATGGTTTCCTTGGTGCGCGGGGACGTTGCAGTACAAATGATGGATTAGGGTGGGAATGATTATAGATTGTGATATGCTATGGCGCGTCTTTATCTCTATGGTCGGCTGGCTATCCCGTGACGTGCAAGTCATGTGGGGAGAGTGTCCTGGCGAGACTAGTCCCCTTCTATGAGACTAACGAGAACGCCAAGCATGGGGCAAGCCCGGGAAATGAGGCCACGAGCGGGTGGGGTCCAGCAAGGGTTCTTAGAATCGGTCAGTGTTGGGTACTATATCCACATTAACCCAGATTTGATGAAGTCACCCTGGAACTAAGATGAATTAGGTTGCATTTGATGCTTTGTTTGAGTTATGTGGTTGCAGGATTCCAATGGGAAGTGTAGACCAATGTCAGTCTACAATGGGTCACCAAACACAGGACCATGCAATGTAATCTCTCATTGTATGATCCAAAGTGTTGACACATGGACCATGTGTAGCCTCTCTATTGGGATACACTTCATATTCAAACACTTGTACTATGAGAATAGAGTTGAATGCGGATTTTACCTAAGAAGATAGAATTTCCACCTTGAAAATTTTTCTAAGTATTCTACTCGTGTAGGTCATTAACTACTCGAGTAGATTACTTGCTTTTTACTCGAGTCAGAATTCCTATACTCGAGTAGATCATTCTTCTTACTCGAGTAGTACAGATTTCACTCTCCAAGTTTTTCTAAGTAAAACACTCGAGTGAGTATATATATACTCGAGTGGGTATAGATTCTGACTCGTGTAACTGTTTTCTATCTCAAGAGTAAATTTTCTATATACTCGAGCAGTATAAGTTATATACTCGAGTAGTTCACTTACTACTCGAGT
This sequence comes from Platanthera guangdongensis, assembly GCA_039583875.1. NCBI lineage: Eukaryota > Viridiplantae > Streptophyta > Magnoliopsida > Asparagales > Orchidaceae > Platanthera > Platanthera guangdongensis. The sequence goes on from CM077150.1 coordinate 178,165,845, forward strand.
AGTTCAAGCTTCATACTCGAGTAAACTAAATTTCTCTTCTCCTAAAAATATTCTGTCATTTACTTGAGTAAGTCTTTTCCATATACTCGAGTAGATTTTATCCTCTCGAGTAGTTCAGTCTGACTACTCGAGTAGCTCATTTTCAAGTGTTCAGAAATTTTTCTAAGTATTTTCACTCGAGTAGTTCGCCAAACCACTCGAGTAGTTTCTCTCCCCTACTCGAGTAGTATAACCTGTACTCGAGTAGTTCAACTCCACTTCCCGTGAAACGTTTCTGTATACTCGAGTAGATCTTCTAAGTACTCGAGTAGTTGATTATATGTACTCGAGTAGTTGTCTTCAACCTACTCGAGTAGTCATGAATTATATACCCGGGTAACATTCCTTTATTTACTCGAGTAGTCCTTTACCTACTCGAGTAGTTATTTACCTACTCGTGTTTATCCCCTCTTTTTCTCCGAAATTTCTCTAAGTCCATAATTGACAGATTTTCAAATCTCGTGACATGATTGGTCCACGTGTATATCATTAAGACTGATTATGACCGTTATTCAAAATCTTATATAAGGTCCCGTGTAATCGACAAACCCTAATAACAACAACAAAAAGATTTCAAGATCAAAAATTATTAAGAAATTTCTGCAGCCATTTCTCTCTCCAAGTTGATGTTTCCTCTTTCTCTCTTCACGGAATGAAAGTCGCCGCCGCTGTTCTTCTCCGGCAAGGGTTTCGATTTTCAGAGGAATCAGACTGAAGAAGTTTTACAGATCGAGATCGTTTCTTAAGTGCTCATCCTCTTCCCGATTATGTAAGATTAAGAAGAATCCAGATCTGTTGCCGCGATTTTCTTCATCTTTCTGAAAGTGCCGCAAATCTTAAAAGAAGAAGATCCTAGTTGCTTACCTGTAGATCTGACAGAGAAATCATTGTTTGTATTTTCTAAAACAATTTTCATTCTTGTAGGAGAAGTTTTCTCCGAGTGTAGGAGTTTTCAACTCCGAGTTTGTAGGAAGTGTTGGCTTCCGAGTTGTAGATCCAGTTGGTTGGATTTAGATTGTAGGAACTTTGTTCCGAGGGTAGGATTGATTTTCAATCCGAGATAGTGTAGTAGCCGAGCCTAGTATATTGCTAGATCGGTGAGGGAAAGTGGATGTACCCAAGATCGGGGAACCACTATAAATCTTTTCTCGTCTGTGATGATTTGGTAGATAGATATGTGCTTTGTTCTGAGATTTTTTTATTCCGCAAAAGACGCACAACTCACCTAGTCACCCCCCTCTAGGTGATTTAAGTTGACAACTATTATCTTTCAATTGGTATCAGAGGGAGGTTAATCGTTAAAAGATTAACACCTTGATCAGATCCTTCAATAGTTGTCATTTGAGATCTATCTACCATGGACAAGGCAAAGGATTTTGCCAAGCTTCCCCTATGCAACAAGAACAACTTTCCCATGTGGAAAGAAAGAATTAAATTCTTCATGGAGGCTGTGGATCCGAGGATCTTCATGATAGTTGAAGAAGGTCCTTATATCCCTATAACTATCTCCACTATAGATCCTATCAAGAAGGTTCCAAAGAAGCTGATGGATTTAGACAAGGACGAGATTGTACTTGTCTCACTAGACAAGAAAGCTAAAACATTATAGCAAGTGCAGTTGATGACTAAATGCTGCAGAACTTAATCCACTTCTAATCTGCAAAGGAGATGTGGCAGTCCTTGGTTACCTTGACGGAAGGTACAGAAGAAGTGAGGGATGATCGGAGATCCCTCCTCAATCAGAAGTATGAAGCCTTCCGACAGGGAAGCAAAAAGACCATTGCTGATACCTTAGATAACTTTTTCAAGATAGTGAATGGTCAAAGAGTCTATGGCAGAGTATTCACTAATGGAGAACTGAATGACAAGTTCCTGTGATCCCTGACCAATGAATGGGACAACAAGGTCTGTGCCATCAGGGAGTTTAGGAAGCTGGCTGAGACGGACCCACAAAATCTCTTCGGGAAGCTTATGTCATATGAGCTTAAACTCAACACCAGGAAAGCTGAAGAAGAGAAGAGCAGGTCTGCTCTCAAATAAAAATTAGTTGCTCTAAAGGCAAACACCTCTAGAAAGACAAAAACTGCCTCCCCAGCTCCAGCTCCAGAAATTAGTGAAGAAGAAGAAACTTCAGAGCCAAGTACCTCAGGATCTAAGCTATCAGAAGGAGAGTTCTCACTGCTCTCACGTCAGTTCAAGAAATTCTTGAACAAGAAGAAGCAATGGAAAGGCAAGGATGCCTCCTATAGAATATCACGACATGATGGTGATCGGCAAAGAAAAGGCTCAAGTAGCCATGACAGGTATTCCTCTAAACAGAACAAATATGCTTCAACTGACATTATTTGATATTGTTGTAAAAAGCCAGGACACGTCATCGCCGACTGCCCTCATAAGAAGAACGAGGGTGGTAGAAGAGAAGAAAAGAAATCCTCGTACAATAAAAAGAGGAAAGAGAAGAGCCTGATAGACAAAAAGAGCAAGACTCTTAGTGACTCCGACTCATCTGAGTCGAGTGAAGAAGAAGAAGATTATTTTGGGATTATGGCTCAAACAGATGATGATCAAGAGCCCCAGTTCACTGGGAAGGTAAACTCTCATACCCCACTTTCAGATTCTGAAGTCTCTGAACATGATTGTAAGGATAGCTCCTCTGATGATGAGTCAGAACTAATGGCCCAGTACAAGGAGTTAATCATGGCTTATGACAAATGTCGTCGAGTCGTGAAGACTCAGGCTAAAGAGATCAAATCTCTAAAAGTCGAAGAGAGCATCTTGAGAGAGAAAGTCGCAAATACTGACTCTCTCGAAGAAAACTTCAATAATGCTATTGAAGAATATAACAATGCTCTTGAGCACCTTGACCTCAAAGAGAAAATCATCAAGGAATTGGAAGCCCTACTTGCAGCTGAAAAGAAACTGGTTGAAAGTTTCTCGAAGCCCAAGACGGTTCTTCCATTCATTGCTGAATTCTCAGCCAAGGTCAAGGGTGCCGGATTAGGCCATGAAGAAGCTCCTAGTAAATCCTCTAGGAGAAATAAGTCTCAACAGAAGAATAAGGCCGCCAAAAGGCCTTATCCAAAGAGAAGGGGAAAGCCCCTCAAGATCAGACCATGTTCAAGAAGGTTATATTTCCTTCAAATGAGTTTGATTTTGACTCATCCTACATGCACTTTGCTAGGCCTACCTATGTAGAGCCAAAGTCCTGTTATCAAGGATGGACTCGACCCAGAAACTTTGGCGAAAGTGTCTTTAAGGCACCTTATGAAGAAGTTATTCTTCAGAGCTATGACCCTTTCAATCATGGGCATAACTTCAAGAAGGCACCAAAGCCAAAGCCCATTGTGGAAAGGCCTCCTAAGGAGAAGAAGACATGTGATTGCCATTATCACGAAGCTTCTTCCTCCAAGAATGCTGACCCTGCTAGACCAAAACTCCAAAAGGTCAAGCAGGAGATCATGAGGCAAAGGTACAACAGATTTCACTGTTGGTGTTGTGGCAGGGTTGGTCACTTCACCACTGATTGCTGGTTCAATCCCGGAAACGCTGCAACTCCTCATGTCAGCAATATGAGAAAGACCGCTCATAATGCTAACACTCATAGGGGGAGTACTCTAACCCGAGACCAAGGACCCAAACATGTTTGGGTTCCTAAGGCAAATTGATTATGATTGTAGGTATGTACAAAGGCCAACAAAACGCCAATCTGGTATTTGGACAGCGGATTCTCTCGGCATATGACCGGGACTAGAAGCCTTATTCAAAACTTTACTCCAGTTGTGAACGGACCAAAGGTCATCATTGGAGGTTCAGACTGTGGAATTACAAGAGGCTATGGTATGATTACTAACGGCAATGTATCCTTCTCGGATGTGGCTTATATCGAAGGATTGGAACACAATCTCATAAGCATAAGCCAACTCTGTGATAAAGGATACATAGTTGAATTCCATGCTGATAAGTGCTTGATAAAATCCGTTGACAATATGGAAATGATTCTATCTGGCACTCGAAGCAGGAATATTTTCTGTTTAAATTTCATTTGTATAGATTCCTCTACACCAGTGTGCTTTTTAGCAAAAGATAGTGCGTCTCTTGGTGACCAATGGCACAAGAGACTGGCGCATATTAATTTCAAAACTATTAATAAATTATTTTCAATGAACTTAGTACGTGATGCCCCAAATATCAAGTGCGTCAAAGATAGACCTCGTCATGCGTGCGTAAAAGGCAAGCAAACAGGGGCTACCTTTAAAAGCGTTATTGGCAAAGACTCTAATAGATGTCTCCATCTATTGCATATGGACTTGTTTGGTCCATTACAAATTAGAAGTTTGGGAGATAAGGATTATACGCTGGTAATTGTTGATGATTACACGCGCTTTGCGTGGGTGTTCTTTCTGAAACATAAGTCAGATACCTTCGACATCTTTACTAATTTTGTCAGGCAAGTCCAGAATGAGTACAACTGCTCCATAGTTAAAATCAGAAGTGACAATGGAACAAAGTTCAAGTCTGGGGCCATGACAGAATTTTGTGAAAGCTTAGGTATCTTTCATGAGTTTTCCTCTTCTCGCACTCCTCAACAAAACGTATTGGCCGAGAGAAGGAACAGAACGCTCATAGAGGCCTGCAGGACCATGTTGAGTGATGCTTCACTTCCGGAATATTTTTGGGCTGAAGCCGTCAACACTGCATGTCACGTGCAAAATCGAGCCCTCATCAACAAAAACAACGATAAGACACCTTACGAACTTCTGAAAGGCAGGAAGCCAACCATCTCATACTTTAGAATCTTTGGCTGTAAATGCTTTGTACTTAACAATGGTAAGTATCATACCACCAAGTTCAGCGAAAAGAGTTTTGAAGGTATTTTTGTAGGTTATAGTAGCCATAGTAAGGCATATAGAAACTTTAATAGAAAAACCCTGGTGTTAGAAGAATCGATACATGTTGTATTTGATGAGACGGGCTTGCTGCAAAGCAATCCGTCTAGTGTGCTCACTGACGATGCAGGTGCAAAGCTAGATGAAATCAACCTGAAAGGGCCCAATGAGGAAAAAGATGAAAAATTCTTCAAGATCACCACTCCAACCCCTATTGGGGAGGTAGATGATCAAAATGAAGAGATCGTCCAAGTTGAAGAAGTCACTCCGGTGATTGAAGATAATCCAGATGCAAGAACTTTAGAGCTCAGACATCTGAAGGATCACCCCATGGACCAGATCATAGGAGATCCCCGGGACGGTGTCAGAACTCGAAGAGGTACAACTAATGAGAATTTATATTTGATTTTTCTCACAGGTTGAACCGAAGAAGCAAACTCGGACGCATCGTGGATACTGGCTATGGAAGAAGAACTAAATCAGTTCAAGCGCTGCAATGTATGAAAACTTGTTCCAAGACCCAAAGGAAAGAACGTCATTGGAACAAAATGGGTCTACAGGAACAAGATGGACAAAGACGGAATGATCATAAAGAACAAGGCCAGACTTGTCGCTAAAGGATATCGTCAAGAAGAAGGAATCGACTTCTACCAGATATATGCTCTAGTGGCAAGGCTGGAGTCTATAAGGTTGTTCCTAGCATATGTTGCATTCAAAGGCTTCATTGTCTATCAGATGGACGTGAAGTCTGCCTTCCTAAATGGTAACATAAAGGAGGAAGTGTATGTGGAATAACCTCCAGGTTTCGTTGATCCTAACTTTTCTGATTATGTCTATTTCCTGCACAAGGCCCTATATGGTCTGAAACAAGCTCCTAGAGCTTGGTATGAGACGCTGTCTAGCTTTCTACTTGAGAACAAGTTCACAAGGGGAAAGATAGACAAGACATTATGTCTGTTGGGACACCCTATTACTAATTTGGGTCAGGATCACTATGTCTCTTAGGAACCTGTTTTGACCTCATTGTATAGATCTAAAGGTCAAGTAGAATTGAGTCTAAGGGTTAGTACTTAGGTTTGGAAGCTGCCCTCAAGACCCAGGTTTTTCAGTTTGGAAACTAAGTCATTTCGTCGAGCTCAGTACGACGAATCGTCGAACTCCTATCGACGATCGTTTAGCTCAACTTCGACGGATCGTCGAACTCCATTCGATAATCGCTGAGCTCAACTTCTTCAAATCGTCGAACTCCATTCGATGATCTTCGAGCTCAGTTCGACGATCTTGACTCCAGTTTGTTCTGCTATCTCTGAGCTCAGTTTGACGATAGTTGAGCTCAGATCGACGAACTCTGGTTCTGTATAAGTCCAAATCGTTGAGCTCAATTCGATGATAGTAGAGCTCAGTTCGACGTTTTTCTGAAGAGTTCAATGACTTTCAAGATTCAAATTCAGAACAGTTAAGGAGTTATTCTCAGCATTTAATCCAGAAGATCTTGTAGCCGTTTTCATTTATTCTGGAGCAAGTTTCAAGGAATTATCAAGGAATGTTTCATTGGACTTTCCCCCAGAAGATAAAAGCAATTAAGGAAGTCATTTAATGACAGGCCAACGGCTATCTTGACAGTGGACCTTTTCTATTCAGACATCAAGAGAATAAAATACAATCATCAAAAACTTCTGCAATAGAAATCCAGTAGAGAATAGGAAGAAGAATAAGGGAGAGACACACATTCTGCAAGATTCATTCTCTATAAATCTTCTTCTGCAACAACTCTCTCACAACCACAATCACACAAGAGAAAGAAAAAGAGTTGCAGACATTCTCTGTCTCAAGATTCATACAAGAACACCATCTCTAAAGGAGATCAACAAAACTGAAATCTTCAGATCTCTTTTGAATCAAGTGTTCAAGGCCATCGATATTCAAGACTCCAGACACCTCACATTTCAGCTGTTGCTGAAATCATCATTTGCTGGAGATCAATTTTCTGAAGGCCTATCACGCTAATGCAAAGCTTCAATTCCTGAACAACTACAGATCTCAGGGGGAGCTTTGACAACATTAATATCCACATAGTCTTCTCAGCTGCTTGAGAAAGAGAAGATTTCCATCACTCTCTCATCCCCACCTCTGTAAAGGGTTTTTCAAACTCCCTTCAAAAGTTTGTGTGTGGTTTTTGAGCACCTTATCAAAAGCTCATTGGTAGCAAGACACCTGATCAAAAAATCTGGTTTGGTTTTTGAGCACCTTACCAAAAGCTCATTGGTGCCCAGGATACCAGATCAACTCATCCTGCAGTGGATTCCTACCTAGGGTGGTAGAAGAGTGGATGTACCCAGATTGGTTGGGTAACCACTATAGCTCCTTGTGTCTTCTGGTTACTTGTGCTTCTTTTATTTCTGGCTGTGGCTTGTGTTTAGTTTCTTTTGTAGTCTGTGATTATTCTGTGCTTAGATTTACTATTTGATTCCCTATTCACATTAGAATACAACAACTATTGTAAAAGTTTTTAGCAAGCACCGTACTCTATTCACCCCCCATCTAGAGTATTTAAGATCTAACTCTCACTTTCAATTGGTATCAAAGCGAGGTTGGTTAAACATACCACACCTTGGTGGTTGCACAGGCTAACACCTGAACCCAAAGATTCCTTTTGTTAGATCTACTTGTTGTAGATTTTGTTATTAGAATCATTTCTTCACAAATCATGGCCCAAAACAAAGATTATGCTAGCACCAGACCTCCAGTGTGCAATCTATCCAAGTTTGCACTTTAGAAAGCAAGGATTAGACTATACATGAATTCTATTGATGAGGACATTTTTAATTCTGCTTTGACAGTTTGTCCAAGACCTCCAGAGAAAACAAGCACAAATACTGTTCCACGTCCATCAGGAACAGATGCTGATATCAAGAAGTGGAAAGTAGTAGATGCAAAGGCTATGAATATCTTAGCCCAGACTATGTCTGATGACATTTTCCAAAAGGTAGCTGAATGTAATTCAGCAAAGGAAATCAGGGATAAGCTATCTGAAATAGTCTCAGGATCAGCTGATGAAATAAAGGACAGGAGATCCCACCTCATATCCCAATATGAGAATTTCAAGAAAGGAGAAGCTGAGTCAGTAGCTGAAATGTATAACAGACTCAGTCTTATAGTCAATGAAGTGAAGACTCTGGATAAAGAGATCTCATTGACTGAGCTAAATGACAAAATCCTAATGTGCTTCCCAAGCACTTGGGACTCAAGGATCTGGCCAATCAAGGATGTCAGAAGTCTGAATGATATTACAATAGAAGCTCTTTTGGGCAAGCTCAAGTCTTATGAGCTGCTTATCAAGAACAGAGAAGAAGTGCAGAAGGCTGCCTCACCAGCCACAAGAAAAGGAAAGACAATAGCTTTTAAAGCTACTGAAGATCAGGCTGAAGACAAAATCCCAGGCAATGATGAGCTGCTCAGTCTACTGGCTAAAATATTTTACAAGATGGCCAGGAAGGACTTCAGGAAGAGATCATACAAAGAGCATGACAAGCCAAGGTATGATAAGTCAAATAATAAAGAAATTATTTGCTTTGGTTGCAGGAAACCAGGGCGCATTGTGCCTGACTGTCCAGAGAACAAAAACATGGACAGAATGGATAGGAGAGAAAGAAGAAAAGACAAATTATTCAAGAAGAATGGCAATGGAAAACCCTCCTCCAGCAAGAACAAACACACAAGGAAGTGATTTGTTGCTGAATCTTGGAGTGAGACTGAAGAGGAATCAGAAGCTTCATCCAGCTCAAGTGATGATGAAGATGATGCTGAAGAGAAGGTGTTCTGCATGATGGCAATCAATGCCTCTCAACACAATTCAGATGCAAAAGATTCAGAGTCAGACTCAGAGACTCAACTTGAAGAGGACCAGGTAATTAGTTCCTTTGATTTCAATTCTGAGGACTTTAAGTATGAATTTAAAGCACTGTGCTTAGACTTATTGAAATCATAGAAGGAAATTATCTCTCTCAGAAATCAATTGTCTGAACACAGTTCCTTAAAATCAGAAAACCTCAAACTCTCTGAGGAGTTGGAGTGTTGTAGGGAGCAGATAGCTTCACTGAAAAGTGAGCTATCAGAGGCCAAAAAGCTTGAAGAATCCCTCAATGGGAGAAGTATCAAGCTAATGGACATCACAAGCACAGTGAACTCTAGATTCAATAGTACACTAGGCTTGGGTGCTTCATCCAGCCAACCTATAGTACTAACAACCCCAATCAAGTTTATTTCTGATAAAGGAAAGGGAGTTGTAGAGGTAGCTAGAAAAAATCCGGATCTGCCTAAGAAAACCAAGTTCCAGCAGAAATCGTCGAACGGAGCTCGACGATCGCCGAACGCAAAACGACGATCTCAGGCAAAATCGTCAAACTCAGGTCGACGATCTCTAATTCCTGAACTCTGCCATAGTCGACCGTCGAACGGAGCTCAACGATCTGACCCAAGATCGTCGAATGCAGCTCAATGATCGTCGAACAGAGATCAGAGCTTTGGAAATTCTTTCAAGGGCAAATAAAAATCCAATCCCAGGGGTCCTTCATCCCAAAGATTTAACCCTTATACTGAATGGATAATACCTCCAAGGAGATATCATCCTGAAGGTTATAATAGTCAACCAGGGATGTCATTTATTTCTGACTTTAAAGGTTATCAACCTAGGCCCAAGGTAAACTGGGTCAAAAACAAGTGAATTATTTTATGTGCAGGTGAAGACCTATCCAACATCAAACCAGCAATGGTATTTGGATAGTGGGTGCTCCAAGCACATGACAGGAAACAAGGACAACCTCACATCCTTTAAAGTCAAGCTTGGACCCAAAGTCATATTTGGTGATTCAAACTTTGGACTGACAAAATAATATGGTGCAGTTCAAATTGGCACAGTCACATTAAAGAAAGTAGCCTATGTGGAAGGACTGAAGCACAATTTGATCAGTATCAGTCAGCTATGTGATGAAGGCTACCAGGTCACTTTCAGCAAAGCCTTATGCAAGATCAACTCAGAGGACAACACAACTGTGTTGATAGGTAAAAGGAAAGGTAACATCTACTTAGTAGATTTTCTTTCAACAGATATAGACATTTGCCTGTTTAATTCTGTTAGTAGACCTAATGTTTTATGGCATAAGAGACTAGGGAATATAAACCTTAGAACCATTGCTAGGCTATCGAAGGACAACCTTGTTAGAGTACTACCTTCTGGCCCATACAAGAAGGAAGAACTCTGCAGGGCTTGTCAATTAGGCAAGCAAACTAAAAATAGTTTCAAGTCACTTAATAAGAGTGATTCACCTAGGATTTTGTATCTGTTACACATGGATCTTTTTGGACCCACTACAATACAAATCTTAGGAGGGAAATCTTACACTTTAGTAGTTGTAGATGTAACGCCCCAAAACTCAAAAGAGCAGAGGGGAATAATTTGGGCCAGCTTGAGTTCTGGCTGCAGGCACACGGCCTGGGACACGGGCGTGTCCCAGGGCGTGTCAAGCCTGTGTCGACACTAAGGCGTGAAGTCGACACTTTGGTCTCGACATTGTGTCGAGACTGGGCACACGGCCTGCGACACGGGCGTGTCGCAGGGCGTGTCGACCCGTGTCGACACTTAGCCGTGAAGTCGACACAGTGTTTCGACGTTGTGTCGAGACACGGCACACGGCCTGCGACACGGGCGTGTCGCAGGGCGTGTCAACCCGTGTCGACACGTCCCGCGAAGTCGACACTTCGGTGTCGACAATGTGTCGAGTCATGGCACACGGCCTGCGACACGGGCGTGTCGCAGGGCGTGTCGACCCGTGTCGATACTTAGCCACGAAGTGTCGAGACCATGTACATGGCCTAGAGCCCAGGCGTGTCAAGGTGACACGGGCAAGGACACGGGCGTGTCCTAGAACCCGTGCAGTGCTCGGGTTGAAAACGGCGAAAAATCATGGGGTACACGGCCAGCTACACGGCCGTGTCAGGTGGAACACGGGCGTGTCAGCTCGAACACGGGCGTGTTCGATACCCGTGTGAGGTTCCAGGTGATTCGATTTTGATGGCGAATGAGGCACACAGCCCTGGACACGGGCGTGTGCCAGGCCGTGTTCGGTCCAGATTGGGCATTTCAGCCCCGAATCGAAGCCGTTCATTTCTTTGACTGAAGATCCAACGGCTGGGGGTTGTTCCTGAAGGGATATACCCAGGTTTTGACTTAGAAAACCCTCACTTTTTCCACTTGTTCTCTCTCCAAACCCTTGGAGAAAGAAGAGCTAAGGCAAGAAGAAGAGGAGCTTGATCCGCCATTGGAGGAGCTTCGGAGCTCCGAATCGCAAGCCGACTCCGGATCCACGGAGGCAACGCAAGTGCGGTGATTTCCATCCGATTACTTTTCGATGGCGCCAAAGAGGACCGCAAGGGTAACGATCCTCACTTGTGAGCATGATAGCTCTCTTTCTTTGCATAGGAAGCCCGCTCTCGCGAGTTTGCGGAGAGTTGGAGGCGTTCCTTCGGGTAGATATGTGTAGTCCCCGTTGTTTAGAGTCCGTATGCGAGAACGGACATAGGCATTTTGGTTGAAGCCTACCTGAACATGTAGTTCGGATCGGTGATGTTGCATTGCATAAGGCCGGAGAAGACTCCGTGCTATTGGGTGTTTTTCGGGTTTTCTACGCGGTAGATTGCAGCAGGGAGCCTTGGGGACTAACCCAAAGGTGCACCCGGAAAACTGGGCGGACACGAGGTCTTGCCAACTTGGTGGCCTGAGAGCCAACATTAACATAACGGGGTTATGTGTCTTACGGTAGAATGGGACTCGGTGAAAGTTTGACCCGCGCATATGGCTTAAATTGCCGTTGCGATGTGAGCACGGGTTAGATGGAGCCGTACCCGCTTTATGTCGTTCGGGTTTGAGAGACCTAAAGTTACATGGCACTCGTCGTTGGCATAAATGGGGGTCTTCGGTGGTCGATGGCTTAAATTGACGTGACCAATACCATGAAGACGAATTGCTCATAGGAATGGCCGTCTAAGTGGCGGTGGTGAGTCCGGAATGTTAATGGCTTTAATTGACGTGACATCGACCGGTTCACCGAGAATGTGCCCTGAGTGCACGGGGCGTGTGGCCGTGCGAGCCAACGCCTGTGATGAAATGGCTATGGTTATAATTGCTCGCTTATGCTAATGAAATGCAGGAAAGGAGCATCGCCGCCACGAATTGGGGGCGGGATCGTTATAATTTGGTCAGCATTGCTGACCGTTGCCTTGTTTGCCACCGTGCGGTAGTTTGTTTGCTTGCAGGTGCAGCTGGACCAAGCGGTCAATAGCGGGCTAAAACCCTTTTTGCGAAGCTGGCCCTCGAAGGCCCAAGTGGAAATGTTTTATGTTTTATTCATGTATGGCCGGCCTGCGAGCCGAGGTTTGTAAATCATGTAAAAGACAAGTGAAACATTTTGTAAGGCCTTAAGGCCGACTTTTGAGTATTTTGTAATAACATTCCTATTATCATGTTAGTGGACATTCATGCTTGTTGCTGGGTTCTTGTTTTGCAACTTTTATAAACTGCTTCCGCTAGAATGCTCTGTGTAGGACGTTAAGATTGGTTGGATGGTTTCCATAAGTAACCACCCGGTCTGTCTGTGGCATATGGCGTCGGGCCCCGGCCGGACCTACTGTTATATGCTATGCGACGGATAGGGGGTGTTATAATTTGGTATCAGACTACTGGTTTTGGTTGGGCTTGAATTGAATTCGTGGGCGAATTCTTTTTAAGGGGTGGTGAGCACGTTGTGTGCGTCATCGTGATAACCGTAAAAAGAACCCATGAATGTCCACTTAGGAATGAAAATACTCGTGTTTGAGGAACCTGCGTGTTCCTATAATTGCTGTTTGCAATTTATTTGGTCGCTTAACGGTGTTTTGTACCACTATAGGTGACTCGAAGTGGCATTGGGCCGTCAGAACGCCGAGTTTCTGAGGCAAGTAGTGCACCGGAAGTTGCTCCCGCAACACCTTTGTCGGCTGAAAATATAAGATTGGTGGCTGAAGCGGTGTTGGCCGTGATCAATGCGCAGCCTGGGAGGCAAGCGCAGCAGCCCGCTCCCGTGATGGAGCAAGTACCTCTTCAAGAGGCTGAGCCGAGGAGGATGGAGCAAGTGGTTGTAGAACCAATAGTGCCAAGGAGGGCGACTGAGAGGCAGTTGAAGCATGTAATGAGCTTTAACCCTCCGTTATTCTCGGGGTTGGGAACCCCATCTCAAGCTGAAGACTGGCTCTCTAGGGTGAAGAGAGTCATGACAGCGACGGAGACGGAGGAGTGGCAGATGACCACCATTGCTACGTTCCTGCTGGACGGTGAAGCAAGGATGTGGTGGGAAGGTTTGGAGCTGCATCATCTGCGAGGTAGACAACTGATAGACGTTCCGATGGAAGAGTTCTCGGAATTGTTCTTGGCAAGATACCTCCCTTCGACTCAGAGGATTTCAATGGAGAATGAATTCCTGAAGTTGGTGCAGGGTGAGAGGAACGTGGATGAATATCTCCACGAGTTTACGCGGTTGAGTCGTTATGCTAGCTCCACCATCATGGATGAGGAGCGCAAGACTAATCGTTTTTATGAAGGCTTGAGGGATGAGGTGAGATTGTTACTGTCGGGGCCAATGACGCAGGGTTTCTTAACCTTGGTCAATACTGCCCGGTCCTTGGAGAAGGACATGAAGAGTGTACAAGCGAAGAAAGGCTTGGCTGATAAGAAATCTGAGTTCAGAGTGCCGACTACCTCAAAGTCAGGCTATCGGAGGACTTTCAAGAAGCATAGGACTTCGGGTCCAGCTCCTTCTGGCGCTTCTGGGGCGACTACGGGTCGGACCCCGGGTGCGTGCTTTACGTGTGGAAAGACGGGGCATTTCGCCCGTGATTGTTGGAGCGGACGTCCTAAGTCCGAAAGGAGGCCTGGAGCTACTTATGAAGAGAAGGGCAAGGCGGTGGAATCTGTTAAAATTCAACAAACCGCAGACGCCCCCTTGGATACCCTGCTGAAAATTCAACAAACCGAAGGAGAATACGCCCACTTATATGTTGAAAGTTTTCCCGGATCGTGGAGTTAACAGTGGTTATCTCAACAAAGCAGTAACAACCAGCAACACATGCAGCACAAGCTTCTTTATTGATCAAGAGCAAACTTCTTTACAAGGCGAGACATACATGGCGAGACATGCTTCACCAAAACCCAACACCGGGAGAGCAGAGACAGTTACAAAGACAAGAACAAAAAACAAGCCGCGCGGACTCAAACAATCAAGCCGCCGACCTACTGCTGTGGAGTCCGCTCAGTCCGCCAGGTCGCCAGACCGCAACCCAAGCCGCGTGGACTCACCCTTACTCCAATGCTTAGCTCTTCACCGCCGGTCTGCACGCCGCCAGACCGCACAAGCTGCGCCACCGAATGGAACAGTCCGCCTGATGCAGGCGACCTCCTGAACCCCGAACCAAGTCGCCAAAGAGAAGACCGCCTGGTCGCTATCCGCGACCTGCTGTTTACCGCCTGTTGCTTAACCGCAGAGTCCGCACTGTCCCTGACCGCAATCAGAGCCAAGTCCTGGCTTTCCAGCGCTATCCGCACAACCTGCACAGCACAACCGGGTCAACTCTCTATCCGCGCGGACACAAAGTCCAGGCCGCAGCAACTTACGCGAGCTCAGATACTGTTCACTTACTTCGGTCTAGGTTCCGGTTGGTTGTTCCTGATGTGACATGGGTCCTATTTATAGGCACGACGATGAGTATGGTCACCGCCCTAGTCGATAGGATCACCGCCACATCCCGTAGCAAGAACTTATGTGTCCGCCAGCCCGCGGACACACATGCCAGTTCGCCGCCCTGTGCAGATAGCCAGTCCGCCCCAGCTTCTCCAAGGCCGGACTCCAATATCCAGTCCGCCTTGCCGCCAGAGACCAAGCCAGGACCACCACAGCCGGACTCCACAACAGCCGTATCCGCCATTCTGCGGACAAGGCATCAGCCCGCAAAACCCGAGCCCGCAACCGCGCCATCAAGGCACCTGCCGGACTCAGCGGATACCCGACTATCGTCCGCATATCCCAAGTCCATTACCTCATCTCCAAGGCAACTCCGGACTTAGCGGACACGTCGATCCAGTCCGCTAACAGCAGACCCCAGTCCGCGTATACAGCGAACTCCAGTCCGCTTCCCTGAGTCCATAACCTCATCACAAGGCTCAACCGGACTCAGCGGACTCCGGCTCCAGTCCGCACGCTCCTGCACAAGCAATTCTCCAGTCCGCATTTCCCCAAGCTAGCACACAAGGCAACAGCACTTCTACTAAGCTTGGCGGACTGAGAAACCAGCCCGCGCTCCACTGCGCGATCTCCCCGGACTGAGCCTCCTGGACTTGGTTCAGTTCCCACCAAGTCCAGCCCACTGTCCGCAAGGGCCAGTCCGCACTTACAGGCGGACACTGGATCTAGCCCGCCATACCGGGCGACCTCCAGTTCCTGTCCGCGCTGACCGGCGGTCTCCACGGCTTCCACTTGCCGCTTCACTAGAGCAAGACCAAGGCATCTGCCAAACCGGTCTGCCGAGCTCCAGTTCTTCAGTCCGCTTCAAGCCGGACTCCGCGGATAACATTCCTATCCGCCCGGTTACTTCCTGGGAGTAAACCGCCTGCTGAGCATACACTGGCCTGTCAGACCGTCGCTGCTGTCCGCGCAGTCCGCGCGAACAGACCGCCCAGGCCGCCACAGAGCAAACCGCCTGCAACATCCCTGCCGACCTAGCAGTCCACCAACCCAGTCCGCGTAGTCCGCGCGGATAGGTTTCCCAAGCCTTCCATTCAACCACTTTCACTTCACAGAATTCAACACTCCCCCTTGAAGTGAGAAGTGGTGAATAACTCCAGCAGCTCCCGTAACCTTGCACCTGGTCCTTCCGATAGCATCTACGAAGAGATGTCCAAGACATAGTCCTCGCCCCGCATATCATGGACCATGAGGGAGCCCTCCAGCATCTCCCAAAAGGAGCCATGCTTCCCTCTGCCTTCTTCAGCTTCAACCTCCACTCATGCATCAAAGGAGTATCACCAACTTCCTTGGACCCAGAAGCCCAAGCCTCGTTGCCTCTGAGAGAAGTCACCTCTTCAGACTTGGTGTCAACCACCTCCTTGATTCTAGTGGGGTCATCACAGCCAGAAGTCCCTTGCTCGACCTGAGGGCTAACAAGGAAACACGGGACCAAGTCCGCCGTGTTCCCTTCACTATATCGAGCTGGTGGCTTACTGATCCTCTTCGATCTCCGAAGAACCTGATCATGGCTAACCACCTCCGCTGCTTTTGAACCAGCTCCGTTCCCGGGCAAACCCGGAACAATGCTCCCTTTGTTCCCTGAACAAGACGCCTCCTTACTGGAACCAAGAGCACCTGGAGCAACGCTCCCCCTGCTACCTGAACCAGAAGACTCCCCTCTTGAACATGAACTGCCTCGAACATCGCTCCCCTTGCTTCCTGAACAGGAAGCCTCCGCCTTTGAGCCAGAAGCTCCTGGAGCATCGCTCCCCCTTCTTCCCGACTCTGACGCCTTTCCCCCGGAGCTAGAACAACCTGGAGCACCTGGTGACTCAGGCAACTCCACTTCCTTAGCAGCAGCCTCCTTCAGCCCATCATCTGACCTGCTTATTTCTAGCTCCACATAAGAGCTACCCCAATACGGCGTCAACTCATCAAAGACAATGTCTCTCGACACTATGAGTTTCTTCGTCGCAGGATCCATACACCTCCATCTTCTTTTCTGCTCATCATACCCAACAAAGACTAACTTTGTTTTGAGAGCACCCGGAGAATGTATATAGCAGGTAGATCCAAACACCCGAAGGTGCTTCACTGAGGGCTTCACTCCGAACATTAGCTCATAAGGAGTCTTTACTATGATCGGACTAAGAGGCATCCGGTTGATGACATGAGTAGCACAGGCTATTCCCTCCGCCCAAAGAGCCTTCGGAACGCCTTTACTCCGAAGCCAACACTTGCAGGTCTCCGTTAACCAACGGATCATCCGAGCTGCAACACTACCCTGTTGTGAAGTATGTCCACAAGAAAGCTCCATCCGGATCCCTTGCTTCCTGCAAAAGCGTGAGAACTCGGTTGAGTCAAACTCACCACCGAAACCTGTCCTCAACACCTTGATCCTCCGGCCAAGCTGGCCTTCGACAAGCTTCTTGAACTCCACAAACAAGCGTACCATGCTGGACTTCGTCTTCATAAAGTATACCCAAGTATACCCAGAATAGTCATCAACCAATATCAGCATGAACCTGCTGCCTCCAAGACTGGCCGTGACGGTCGGTCCCACCAGAGCACAATGGACAACCGCCAATGGTGCATTACTCCTGGCTTGTGCTTTGTCGACCATGAAGCGATAGGCTCCACTTTCCTGACATCCCGCACACCCCCGACCATCGCCATAGGATGACAATCTAGGCAAGCCTCTTACGAGTCTTCTTTCCGCCATTGCTTTCAGCTTGTCCATCCCTACATGCCCCAGTCTTTCATGCCAGATAGCTGCACTATCAGTGGCATCCAGCCGATCAGATCCAGAACTAGTTGAAGTCCCAACTACGTTCTTCTCCTTCCTCCCTACCTGAGCTACGTTCGCCGAGAGCAAGACAACCTTGCACTCCTTCCGAAGATGACCTTGCTGCTTGCATTTATAGCACCGTGGTCCTTCCTTCCTCTTCCTATCACACCTAGGAGTAACACTCCTTTCTTCCTGATATGAAGTAGAGGGACCATCATCAGCAGCAACCTCCTTCACCTTCTTCCTGAACAACCCACCAAGGGAAGTCCAAACCTCCGCAGCTGACCGACATCCACTGATGTGGTCCAAGAGCTCCGATGAGATCACCTGCTTGAGAATAGACTCCGCTTTCGCATTTGCCTCCTTCCAAGCTCTCATCGCCTCAGCATTGCCAGCAGTATCCTCTTGTCTTCCTGCTCCGCATACAACCTCCCAAAGGTCCTCGCCAAGAAGAAAGATCTTCATACAGGACTTCCACCGTTCACAGTTCGCCTCTGTAAGAAGATCAATACCAAGATAACTTGCATCCTCCACTGCCATGGTTCTACCACTGGTTTCCTCGACAGACGAGCAACTACTTCCATTGAGTACTGCTTGACCACTCCAACAACCTGGCTCTGATACCATGTTAAAATTCAACAAACCGCAGACGCCCCCTTGGATACCCTGCTGAAAATTCAACAAACCGAAGGAGAATACGCCCACTTATATGTTGAAAGTTTTCCCGGATCGTGGAGTTAACAGTGGTTATCTCAACAAAGCAGTAACAACCAGCAACACATGCAGCACAAGCTTCTTTATTGATCAAGAGCAAACTTCTTTACAAGGCGAGACATACATGGCGAGACATGCTTCACCAAAACCCAACACCGGGAGAGCAGAGACAGTTACAAAGACAAGAACAAAAAACAAGCCGCGCGGACTCAAACAATCAAGCCGCCGACCTACTGCTGTGGAGTCCGCTCAGTCCGCCAGGTCGCCAGACCGCAACCCAAGCCGCGCGGACTCACCCTTACTCCAATGCTTAGCTCTTCACCGCCGGTCTGCACGCCGCCAGACCGCACAAGCTGCGCCACCTAATGGAACAGTCCGCCTGATGCACGCGACCTCCTGAACCCCGAACCAAGTCTCCAAAGAGAAGACCGCCTGGTCGCTATCCGCGACCTGCTGTTTACCGCCTGTTGCTTAACCGCAGAGTCCGCACTGTCCCTGACCGCAATCAGAGCCAAGTCCTGGCTTTCCAGCGCTATCCGCACAACCTGCACAGCACAACCGGGTCAACTCTCTATCCGCGCGGACACAAAGTCCAGGCCGCAGCAACTTACGCGAGCTCAGATACTGTTCACTTACTTCGGTCTAGGTTCCGGTTGGTTGTTCCTGATGTGACATGGGTCCTATTTATAGGCACGACGATGAGTATGGTCACCGCCCTAGTCGATAGGATCACCGCCACATCCCGTAGCAAGAACTTATGTGTCCGCCAGCCCACGGACACACATGCCAGTTCGCCGCCCTGTGCAGATAGCCAGTCCGCCCCAGCTTCTCCAAGGCCGGACTCCAATATCCAGTCCGCCTTGCCGCCAGAGACCAAGCCAGGACCACCACAGCCGGACTCCACAACAGCCGTATCCGCCATTCTGCGGACAAGGCATCAGCCCGCAAAACCCGAGCCCGCAACCGCGCCATCAAGGCACCTGCCGGACTCAGCGGATACCCGGCTATCGTCCGCATATCCCAAGTCCATTACCTCATCTCCAAGGCAACTCCGGACTTAGCGGACACGTCGATCCAGTCCGCTAACAGCAGACCCCAGTCCGCGTATACAGCGAACTCCAGTCCGCTTCCCTGAGTCCATAACCTCATCACAAGGCTCAACCGGACTCAGCGGACTCCGGCTCCAGTCCGCACGCTCCTGCACAAGCAATTCTCCAGTCCGCATTTCCCCAAGCTAGCACACAAGGCAACAGCACTTCTACTAAGCTTGGCGGACTGAGAAACCAGCCCGCGCTCCACTGCGCGATCTCCCCGGACTGAGCCTCCTGGACTTGGTTCAGTTCCCACCAAGTCCAGCCCACTGGCCGCAAGGGCCAGTCCGCACTTACAGGCGGACACTGGATCTAGCCCGCCATACCGGGCGACCTCCAGTTCCTGTCCGCGCTGACCGGCGGTCTCCACGGCTTCCACTTGCCGCTTCACTAGAGCAAGACCAAGGCATCTGCCAAACCGGTCTGTCGAGCTCCAGTTCTTCAGTCCGCTTCAAGTCGGACTCCGCGGATAACATTCCTATCCGCCCGGTTACTTCCTGGGAGTAAACCGCCTGCTGAGCATACACTGGCCTGTCAGACCGCCGCTGCTGTCCGCGCAGTCCGCGCGAACAGACCGCCCAGGCCGCCACAGAGCAAACCGCCTGCAACATCCCTGCCGACCTAGCAGTCCGCCAACCCAGTCCGCGTAGTCCGCGCGGATAGGTTTCCCAAGCCTTCCATTCAACCACTTTCACTTCACAGAATTCAACAGAATCGACCGCATCCCATTATGCTCCGGCCCAACCAAGGGTTTACAATCTTGGCCAACAGGAGGCCATTAAACAAGCTGACGTGGTGACAGGTACGGTTTAATTTATAGCAAGTCAATTCCTTTATATTCTTGTTATGCACATGTTACCTTACCACTACTTGTTTAGGATTTGTCTTGATTTGTGAAAATCCGGCACGAGCACTCTTTGATACGGGAGCTTCACACTCCTTCTTGTCCGAAGGATTTATATTACGCATCGGAGTCCCTTCTTCGATGGCGAAGGATAAGTTGGATGTGTTGTTGCCAAATGGGTGTTCGATGCGAGCGGATAGAATCTGCGAGGTTAAGACTCGTATTGGAGAGCAGGAGTTTGACCTGCGGGCGTCCTTACTTCCGTTGGTGGAGTTCGACGTCATATTTGGAATGGACTGGCTCTCGGAGCAGCAGGCCCATATAGATTGCGGTAGCAAGGAAGTAAAGCTGGGAGCAAGTCGTGAGACGACTTTTACGGGCTTAAAGGGGTCGAGCAAGACGTTGATGTCTGCTCTTCAGGTGTTGAAGGCGGTTCGTGCCGGAGCAGAGCTGTTCTTTACACTAGTGGAGGTTGCAAAGCCGAAGCCCGCGATGGATTGTATTTCAGTGGTATCAGAATACCCTGATGTGTTCCCCGCAGATCTTCCTGGAGCCCCGCCACAACGGGAGATAGATTTTACTATCGAGCTAGTGCCAGGTGCAAAGCCTGTGTCACGATCTCCGTATCGGCTAGCGCCTAAGGAAATGGCAGAGCTGAAAGTTCAACTACAAGAGTTGCTGGAGCAAGGGTATGTGCGCCCGAGTTCTTCGCCTTGGAGCGCACCGGTCCTCTTTGTTAAGAAGAAGGACGGAAGCTTGAGGTTGTGTATTGATTATCGGGAGCTAAACAAGCTGACTGAGAAGAACAAGTACCCGATCCCCCGGATTGACGATCTCTTTGATCAGTTAGTCGGGTCGACGGTGTACTCGAAGTTAGATCTCAAGTCTGGGTACTATCAGCTGCGGATAAGGGAGAGTGATATCCCGAAGACAGCGTTTAGTACGAGATACGGGCATTATGAGTTTACGGTCATGCCGTTTGGGCTGACTAATGCGCCGTCAGTATTTATGGATTTGATGAACAGGACGTTCAGGGAGTACCTAGACCATTTCGTGATCGTCTTCATCGACGATATTTTGGTGTACTCGCAAAGTGAGGAGGATCACTTCAAGCATCTCCATTTGGTGTTGGAGACACTCAGGAGAAACCAGTTGTATGCCAAGTTCTCGAAGTGCGAGTTTTGGCTATCCTCAGTGGCGTTCCTCGGGCATATAGTGAGTGGAGAGGGTATTGCTGTGGATCCGGCGAAGATTGTTGCGATACGGGAGTGGCCTGAGCTTGCTACGGTAGCAGAAGTCCGGAGCTTTTTGGGGCTTGCCGGCTATTATAGGCGCTTCGTAGAGAACTTCTCGCGGATAGCGTTACCTCTCACTACTTTGACGAGGAAGGATCATAAGTTCGTTTGGACGCCGGAGTGCGCGCGAGCTTTTGAGGAGTTAAGTGTCGGTTGACCACGGCGCTTGTGCTGAGTTCGCCGGTTGGAACCGAAGGCTATGAGATATATAGCGATGCTTCAGGCAGCGGTTTGGGTTGCGTGCTATTGCAGCACGGCAGCGTGATAGCTTATGGCTCGAGACAGCTAAAAGTGCACGAGAGGAATTATCCGGTCCACGACTTGGAGTTGGCGGCCGTGATTTTTGCCTTGAAGCTGTGGAGACACTATTTATACGGTATGAAGATTGATATCTACACCGATCACAAGAGTCTAAAGTACCTGATTGATCAGAAAGATCTGAATATGCGGCAGTGTAGGTGGATGGAGTTCCTGGGGGACTATACATTCAAGATCCACTACGTGCCTGGCAAAGGGAATGCGGTTGCGGATGCGTTGAGTCGCCGAGCCCCAGCTCAAGCGAATTGGCTATCAGTGCATGATGAGCGGTTGGTGCAGGAGCTGGAGGCGTTGGAGATTGTTTGTGTGGATAGACAATCTAGTGCTGAAGCAGTGCTGAATTGGACTGAAGTCCAATATGACCTGGCTGATCGGATTCGGCAGGCTTTGGATATGGATGCTCATATGAAGCAGTTCATGTTAGAGGCTCTGGATGGGTCAAATTCCCAATTCGTTGTGGAGGACGGATTGCTGTGGAAAGACGGTCGTTTGTGCGTCCCAAGTGTGGGCAATTTACGGGTGGAGTTATTGTACGAGGCGCACCATACCAAGTAATCGATTCACCCGGGGAGCACGAAGATGTACCGTGATGTAAAGAAGCTATTTTGGTGGCCGGGTTTAAAGAAGGATGTGGCGCTATACGTTGCGAAGTGCCAAACTTGCGCCTTGGTAAAGGCGGAGTGCCAAAAGCTGGGAGGATTTCTTAAGTCCTTGCCTATTCCGGAGTGGAAATTCGACGACATCTCTATGGACTTTGTGCATGGTTTGCCAAGGTCGCAGAAGGGGAACGATGCCATTTGGGTGGTGGTCGATCGATTAACAAAGGTGTCGCATTTTATTCCGCATAGGAAGGATGATCCGGTGGAGAAGCTGGCAAAGCTTTATGTGGATAACATAGTGCGGCTTCATGGTGTGCCCCGCAGCATCGTGAGTGACCGTGATGGGCGGTTCACGTCCAATGATTGGAGGCTGGTGCAGCAAATGTTGGGAACAAAGCTGAAGTTTAGCACAGCCTTCCATCCACAAACGGATGGGCAGACCGAGAGGGTCAATAGAACAATGGAAGACATGCTTCGCATGTGTGTCTTGGACTTTGGAAAGCAATGGGAGGACCACCTTTATTTGGTGGAGTTCGCATACAACAACAGCTACCAAGCAAGTATTCAGATGGCGCCTTTCGAGGCCCTTTATGGTAGACGATGTCGCACGCCGTTGTCTTGGTTAGAAACGGGCGAGTCGAAGTTGTATAAGCGATCGGAAGTGGAGGATGCTACTTCGTTGGTGAGAACCATTCGGGAGAGGTTGCTTATCGCTCAGGACCGGCAAGCAAAGTACTATAATGCCAAGCACAGGGACGTGGAGTTCGCTGTGGGCGATTATGTATACTTGAAGATCAAGCCGTTCAAGGGTGTCTCGCGGGTGCGGCGATTGAAAAAGCTAAGCCCGAGGTACCTTGGACCGTTCGAGGTTCTGGAGCGAGTAGGAGAAGCGGCCTATCGGCTGAAGCTTTCAGTGGAGCTAAGTGGTTTACATGATGTATTCCATATTTCGGTGCTTCGGAAGGCGGTGCAAGAGCCTACGCAAGTAATCGCGGTCGATCAAGTGCCGGTGGATCGTGGGCTAACGACAAAGGTCAAGCCCGTGCGAATTGAGGATTCGGAGGTCAAGCGACTACGCAATAAAGAGATCAGGATGGTCAAAGTCCGGTGGGACAATTGCGGTCGTGAGGAGCTCTCTTGGGAGCGAGAGCAGACGATGCTTGACGAATATCCGGAGTTGTTCCGCTCAGGTACAAATTTTGTTTTGTACATGTTTTTCCCTTTATGTGATTTCGTGGGCGAAATTCTTTTAAGAGGGGTAGAGTTGTAACGCCCCAAAACTCAAAAGAGCAGAGGGGAATAATTTGGGCCAGTTTGAGTTCTGGCTGCAGGCACACGGCCTGGGACACGGGCGTGTCCCAGGGCGTGTCAAGCCTGTGTCGACACTAAGGCGTGAAGTCGACACTTTGGTCTCGACATTGTGTCGAGACTGGGCACACGGCCTGCGACACGGGCGTGTCGCAGGGCGTGTCGACCCGTGTCGACACTTAGCCGTGAAGTCGACACAGTGTTTCGACGTTGTGTCGAGACACGGCACACGGCCTGCGACACGGGCGTGTCGCAGGGCGTGTCAACCCGTGTCGACACTCGTCCCGCGAAGTCGACACTTCGGTGTCGACAATGTGTCGAGTCATGGCACACGGCCTGCGACACGGGCGTGTCGCAGGGCGTGTCGACCCGTGTCGACACTTAGCCACGAAGTGTCGAGACCATGTACACGGCCTGGAGCCCAGGCGTGTCAAGGTGACACGGGCAAGGACACGGGCGTGTCCTAGAACCCGTGCAGTGCTCGGGTTGAAAACGGCGAAAAATCATGGGGTACACGGCCAGCTACACGGCCGTGTCAGGTGGAACACGGGCGTGTCAGCTCGAACACGGGCGTGTTCGATACCCGTGTGAGGTTCCAGGTGATTCGATTTTGACAGCGAATGAGGCACACGGCCCTGGACACGGGCGTGTGCCAGGCCGTGTTCGGTCCAGATTGGGCATTTCAGCCCGAATCGAAGCCGTTCATTTCTTTGACTGAAGATCCAACGGCTGGGGGTTGTTCCTGAAGGGATATACCCAGGTTTTGACTTAGAAAACCCTCACTTTTTCCACTTGTTCTCTCTCCAAACCCTTGGAGAAAGAAGAGCTAAGGCAAGAAGAAGAGGAGCTTGATCCGCCATTGGAGGAGCTTCGGAGCTCCGAATCGCAAGCCGACTCCGGATCCACGGAGGCAACGCAAGTGCGGTGATTTCCATCCGATTACTTTTCGATGGCGCCAAAGAGGACCGCAAGGGTAACGATCCTCACTTGTGAGCATGATAGCTCTCTTTCTTTGCATAGGAAGCCCGCTCTCGCGAGTTTGCGGAGAGTTGGAGGCGTTCCTTTGGGTAGATATGTGTAGTCCCCGTTGTTTAGAGTCCGTATGCGAGAACGGACATAGGCATTTTGGTTGAAGCCTACCCGGACATGTAGTTCGGATCGGTGATGTTGCATTGCATAAGGCCGGAGAAGACTCCGTGCTATTGGGTGTTTTTCGGGTTTTCTACGCGGTAGATTGCAGCAGGGAGCCTTGGGGACTAAAGCAAAGGTGCACCCGGAAAACTGGGCGGACACGAGGTCTTGCCAACTTGGTGGCCTGAGAGCCAACATGAACATAACGGGGTTATGTGTCTTACGGTAGAATGGGACTCGGTGAAAGTTTGACCCGCGCATATGGCTTAAATTGCCGTTGCGATGTGAGCACGGGTTAGATGGAGCCGTACCCGCTTTATGTCGTTCGGGTTTGAGAGACCTAAAGTTACATGGCACTCGCCGTTGGCATAAATGGGGGTCTTCGGTGGTCGATGGCTTAAATTGACGTGACCAATACCATGAAGACGAATTGCTCATAGGAATGGCCGTCTAAGTGGCGGTGGTGAGTCCGGAATGTTAATGGCTTTAATTGACGTGACATCGACCGGTTCACCGAGAATGTGCCCTGAGTGCACGGGGCGTGTGGCCGTGCGAGCCAATGTCTGTGATGAAATGGCTATGGTTATAATTGCTCGCTTATGCTAATGAAATGCAGGAAAGGAGCATCGCCGCCCCGAATTGGGGGCGGGATCGTTATAATTTGGTCAGCATTGCTGACCGTTGCCTTGTTTGCCACCGTGCGGTGGTTTGTTTGCTTGCAGGTACAGCTGGACCAAGCGGTCAATAGCGGGCTAAAACCCTTTTTGCGAAGCTGGCCCTCGAAGGCCCAAGTGGAAATGTTTTATGTTTTATTCATGTATGGCCGGCCTGCGAGCCGAGGTTTGTAGATCATGTAAAAGACAAGTGAAACATTTTGTAAGGCCTTAAGGCCGACTTTTGAGTATTTTGTAATAACATTCCTATTATCATGTTAGTGGACATTCATGCTTGTTGTTGGGTTCTTGTTTTGCAACTTTTATAAACTGCTTCCGCTAGAATGCTCTGTGTAGGACGTTAAGATTGGTTGGATGGTTTCCATAAGTAACCACCCGGTCTGTCTGTGGCATATGGCGTCGGGCCCCGGCCGGACCTACTGTTATATGCTATGCGACGGATAGGGGGGTGTTACAGTAGATGACTTCTCTAGATTCACATCGGTGTTCTTTCTGAGGAAGAAGTCTGATAACTTTAAGTGTTTGACAGGGTTTCTTAAATACATACAGACTGAGTTCAATACTCAGATTGCCCTGATCAGAAGTGATCATGGGACAGATTTTGATTCTCTTCTTTTGCAAGAGTTCTGTCAGTGTGAAGGGATCAGGCACACTTTCTCAGCTCCTAGAACTCCTCAACAAAATGGGGTAGCTGAAAGGAAAAATAGAACCCTTATTGAATCTGCCACTACATTGTTGTCAGATGCTCACCTTCCTCTATCTTTTTGTGCAGAGGCAGTGAACACCTCCAACTATGTGCTGAACAAAAGTTTAGTACATAAACTAAAGGGCAAGACTCCCTATGAATCACTCAAAGGGAAGAAACCTAAAGTAGATTATTTTAGAATTTTTGGTTGTATTTGTTATATACATAATAATGACAAGAAGTATTTAGCAAAATTTCAAGCTAAAGCTGATGAAGGAGTGTTTCTGGGATACTCCATGATCAGTAAGGCTTATAGGGTTTATAATAAATCAACTCTTAAAATTGAAGAATCTGTTCATATATCTTTTGATGAAACTAACATGTCTTTCAAGGGGAAGAACACTTCTACCATAGAACCTCTGCAGGTACATTCTCTTGCTGAAGACTTGGACAGATTACAAATCATTCAAAAAGAGGAAAGTAGTGAAGATGAAGTAAACATTCAACATCATGAAGAGAAACTTCTTGAAGAGCCAGTTGTTGTACCACAAGAGGAAACAACAACACAGGTTGGTGAACAATCAACACCCCCTGTTGATTTAGTAACATCAAGAGACCATCCAATTTCCCAAGAAATTGGAGACATCTCAGCTGGTGTGCAAACCAGAAATCAGGTCAACCAAAACCTGTTGCACACTTGCTTCCTATCTCAAATTGAACCTCAATCCATTCAAGATGCAGAGCAAGATCCACACTGAATCATGGCAATGCAAGAAGAGTTGCATCAATTTGAGAGGAACAAAGTTTGGGAACTAGTACCAAAGCCTAAGGATCACTCCATTGCTGGAACAAAGTGGGTGTTCAGAAATAAATTGGATGATCAAGGAGTAATTGTAAGGAACAAGGCAAGGCTAGTTGCTCAAGCGTACTCTCAAGAAGAAGGCATAGATTATGACCAGACTTTTGCACCAGTTGCAAGGTTGGAAGCCATCAGAATATTCTTAGCATATGCAACACACAATGATTTCAAGGTACATCAGATGGATGTAAAGAGTGTCTTTCTCAATGGAGACATCAAAGAAGAAGTCTATGTCAGACAACCTCCAGGTTTTATCTCTCCAACTCATCCTGATTATGTTTTTAAGCTGAACAAAGCATTATATGGTCTCAAGCAAGCTCCTAGAGCATGGTATGAGACCCTAGCATGCTTTCTCCTGAAAAATGAATTTATAAGGGGTAGAGTAGACCAAACTCTTTTTATTAGAACCCATAAGTCCCATACCCTACTAGTACAGATTTATGTATATGATATTATTTTTGGCTCTACTGATTCAAATTTGTGCAGAAGGTTCTCTAACCTAATGCATTCTAAATTTGAAATGAGTAGCATGGGTGAGCTATCCTTCTTTCTAGGATTGCAAGTCAAACAACATGTTGAAGGCATCTTTATTTCTCAAACCAAGTATGCAAAAGAATTAGTTAAGAAATTTGGTATGTCTGAAACATCTTGTATGAAAACACATATGCCTACTAATGCTGTAGTGGATGCTGATGAACATAGGAAACTTGTTGATCAGACAACATATAGAGCAATGATTGGCTCTTTACTGTACCTTACTGCTAGTAGACCAGACATAATGTTTGCTACATGCATATGTGCTAGATTCCAAGTGAACCCTAGAGAGTCACACCTAACATTAGTAAAAAGGATTCTCAGGTATGTTAAAAGTTGTCCAAATCTAGGTCTCTGGTATCCAAAAGATTCAGTATTTGACTTAACTGGATTTTCTGATGCTGATTATGCTGGATGCAGAATTGACAGGAAAAGCACCAGTGGAACTTGTCAGTTTCTTGGTGACAGACTTGTCTCTTGGTTTTGCAAGAAACAAACATCTGTGTCAACTTCAACTGCTGAAGCTGAATATATGGCTGCATGCAGTTGTTGTTCACAAATATTGTGGATTCAAAACCAACTCCTAGACTATGGCTACAACTTAGAGAAGTCTAAAATCTTTTGTGATAATACCAGTGCTATTTCTATAGCTCAAAATCCAGTCCTCCATAGTAGGACAAAACACATAGAAATTAGGCATCACTTCTTAAGGGATAATGTTGAGAAGAATAAAATTGAACTTCAATATATCCCAACTGATTTGCAAAGGGTAGATATTTTCACCAAGCCCTTGGATGTAAAGAAACACACCTTCTTCCTAAATCAGTTAGGAATGTTAGATGGAGGAAGTTTAAAATAAGGTCCAAGATTTAAAAACTCTAAAAATTGACCAAGACTAGGCAAATATCTTAATTTTTCTAGTGTCTAGAGTGTTTCTGGTCTCTGAACTGCGCTCGACGATTTTCCCCCCGATTGTCAAACGGAGATCGACGCCTTCCAAAATCGTCGACCAGAGTTTAGCGCTTCTCAGATAGTGCTCAACTATCTCTCTAGGTCAACGATCGTCGAACAGCGCTCGATGATTTTGTTTTTTGAACTATCATCGAACGGAGAGCGACGCTCTCCAATATCGTCGAACGGAGATCAACGATATTGAAGACCTTTCAGATTCCTTTAGAAGCCCCGATCGTCGAACGGAGTTCAACGATCTTTCCTTTTCTGCGTCGAACCCTAATATAAAATTCATTTTTCGGCCGTTGTTCTCCTTTTGCGCTTTCAATCTCTCTGCAAACTTTCTCTTTCCCTCCAAACATCTCTACACTTGGTCGTTTGGTTTTTATTTTTTTGCAGGAAACCATGGCCGTCTCCATCGCCGTTCTAGTCGCCATGAAATTTGATGCCGGATTCGATATTGACATGGATTCTTTCAGCACAGTGATCAGATCTTCCAAGATATTCTGGAACTGTTCAAGGAGCAAAAATTAGTTACTATCATGTCCACCAGAATCAAGCTGCCTGCAGATGAAATCAAGGAGTGGGTGTATACTGCCCACAACCAAGACCAAAATACAGTTGTTGGATCAATTTCAGGAACTCAGGTACCTCTTACACCTGATGCCCTGACAAAAATTTTTGGATTAAATTCGGGAAGAGATTCTGTTGAAATGTCTGGAGAAGAATTTACTACTATGCTTGATAGAATGGGTCATTCTGATGCAAACCCTAGCAAGCTTCTTAAAAAGAATTTGACTATTGAGTACAGGTTTTTAGCTGATGTTGTAGGAAAAGTTCTTTTAGCCAAGCACTCAGCCCATGATACCATCTCCAGGTATCAGCTGTGCCTGATGGGTGCTTTAGTGGATAAGAAACAATTAAACTGGGGAGAGATCTTCTTTGATCTGATTAAGAAGAAGATCAATAAGAATTTTGTGAATTATGGAAGGATATTAGGGCTGTTTCTTCAAAACAGATGCCCTGCCCTGCTTGTCTCAAATGGGATGCACATCAATGCCTCTAAGAGGCTCTCCTGTGCCCTCTTTGGCAAGTGGGACAGATAAATTATGAAGCCCAGCAGGCCCTCTGCAGCTGCAACTTCAGGCACAAGGACTGTTACAGTCTCTTCCCCTCAAGTCTCTGCTCCTGCAGAAGACTTGCCTGCTGCTTCTCCTCCTCCTCCACCTCTTATTCCATCTCCACCAGTCACCTCCACCATTCCAATTTCATCCACCATCATTATTTCTAGCCCATCTCCTACATCAATTCCATCTCCAATTCCTACACTCACAGAAGAACCATTCCATCCTCTACATCACTACCCTCAACCAGATCTTGACACATCATCTCTCATTCCATCCTTCAATCTGATAGATGATTCCTTTATGGATGATTCACCTTCTTCCCCTCCTGATCTACCCTCTTCATCTACATCATACCAACAGTTACTGCAAGACATCATTGCTCAACCCTCCTTCACACCCTCTATTCCATTCCATTACCTTCCATTTCAATAATCCCCACATCTCAACCTTCACTTCTACCACCCCCTCGCTCTCCTCCACCATCTCCAGCTGTCCCACCTTCATTCTCTACCTCTGCTCAAGTCCCTATTGAGCATGTAGATATTCCAGCCTTAGCTGACAAACTGTATGAGCTGATAGCTCCCAGACTCTCACTTCTATTGGAGACCTCTTTGGCTCTACTCTTAAAGTCAGTTGCAGACCTATCTGCCAGGCTCTCCTCCATCTTTCCTCCTCAGGCAATCCCTTCCTTTGGGTGCCTTGATCCAGCTATCTCTGAATCTAGGCAGGGGGAGATGCCTCATGAAGATGTTAGATTGCCTGTTGCTGTTGCTGTTACTTCAACTCAAGCTCAAGCTTCAACACCACCTCAGGTTGCAGTTTTCTCAGTGGACCTCAGGTCCCTGCTATCAGAGTTTGATTATATTTATTTCAGCTGTCTTCCAGAGCTTAATGCAGTTCAGCAATCTGAAGACCTCTCCAAGGCCATTGTGCCCTTTTCAAGCTGTGACACCAGCATTATTCATTCCTTTGTAAATTCAGTCTATGCTGCTGTCCCTGCTGTTGCCCCTGCTGGTTCTGTTGCTGCTGCTGTTATTGATGGTTCTGTTACTGTTGCTTTATCTGATAGTCCTGATACTGCTGATGTTTTATTTTCTGAGGATATACATATGATAGAGGCACATGACTTTGAGCCTGCTGTCACTGCTGATGTTGCCCCTGCTGATGTTTTTGTATCTGAAACTGTTTTCTCTGAATCTGTTGCTGCCCCAGTTACTGCTGTTACTACTGCTGCTGTATCTTCTGAGAGTATTGCTCCTGAAAGCTCTGTATCTGCTGTATATACTGCTGCTGCTACAACTTCTGTCAGTGCTATTTATCCTTCTAATGCTGCTGCTACAACTACTGTCACCACTATTTCATCTTCTCCAATCCAACAATAGAAAGATTATCTGAAAAAGATTGATGCTTTATATGATGAACAAAGCTCTGAAAGTGATCTGTTCAGAACTGATTCTGATGATTCCTCAGCTACTATAGCAAGGAAAAGAAAAGCAAGAAGCAAGGCAATGAAAAGAGTTCCACCAGCTAAAGTCAAAGATACAAATGATATTCCCTACTATATTCTGCATGACTGCCCTATAAATGAACATTGGATGCAATATTCCAAGAATCAATTAAAGGCTATGAAAAAGAAAAGAAAATATGACAAAGGATCTTCTCGGTTTCATCATCCTCCTCCTACTCCTTCACCAGGTGCAGGTGCAAGTGGTAGCTCTGCATCTCAACCCTCTGCCAGAAGTCAAACCCCATATTAGCCTCATGGGAGATCTCAACATAGGGGAAGCCAATCCAGAGGCTATCAATCAAGAGAGGAAACTACAGAGGCAACCAAAGAGAACTTCAAGTCTATTCAAAAGGTTACTCCAGGCAGCACCCATACTCAAGGGAAGGACCAGGTTCATCTGATACTACTTTAGGTCCATTTCCTTATAAGCTCAAATAATTAGTCTCCTCCAGAGCTCCTCCAGATAATCCCTCCAATAGATATGAGCCTCCAGTGCCTTTTGAGGATCCAGAGAACAATCCAACTGCCTGGACAGCTAGAATGAAGGAATTAGCTACCTTGGATTAGATTAAGAAAGCCAGAGAGCAAGGAAAGGACACCTCCAGCATTACTACTATATCTGATCAAAGAAAGAAGAAACTTGAAAGATATGTCTCCAACAAGTTTTTTGATTCTGAAAGATACATGGAGCTGCACCCTGAAGCTGTAGTACCAAGGCCTAAACATCAAACATCTCTAGGTGCAGCTGATGACAGAAGATCAAAGAAGGAAGCTCTTAATCCAAATAGAGAAATTAAACTTATAAAGAGCAACGAGAAGGAATAACTTTGTAAGGTGACAATTATTCTGATTTCTGATCTGTCTGAGATATTATATTTATGATTCTGCAATGTTGTTGTTTGTTATATTGTTGTTCTGTATGTTTATAATTTTCAAATTCCTATAAATAGTAATCCTAACCCAAATAGGGGGAGATTGTTGGAACACCCTATTACTAATTTGGGTCAGGATCACTATGTCTCTAAGGAACCTGTTTTGACCTCATTGTATAGATCTAAAGGTCAAGTAGAATTGAGTCTAAGGGTTAGTACTTAGGTTTGGAAGCTGCCCTCAAGACCCAGGTTTTTCAGTTTGGAAACTAAGTCATTTCGTCGAGCTCAGTACGACGAATCGTCGAACTCCTATCGACGATCGTTTAGCTCAACTTCGACGGATCGTCGAACTCCATTCGACGATCTCTGAGCTCAACTTCTTCAAATCGTCGAACTCCATTTGACGATCTTCGAGCTCAGTTCGACGATCTTGACTCCAGTTTGTTCCGCTATCTCTGAGCTCAGTTCGACGATAGTTGAGCTCAGATCGACGAACTCTGGTTCTATATAAGTCCAAATCGTTGAGCTCAGTTCGACGATAGTAGAGCTCAGTTCGACGTTTTTTTGAAGAGTTCAACGACTTTCAAGATTCAAATTCAGAACAGTTAAGGAGTTATTCTCAGCATTTAATTCAGAAGATCTTGTAGCCGTTTTCATTTATCTAGAGCAAGTTTCAAGGAATTATCAGGGAATGTTTCATTGGACTTTCCCCCAGAAGATAAAAGCAATTAAGGAAGTCATTTAATGACAGGCCAACGGCTATCTTGATAGTGGACCTTTTCTATTCAGACATCAAGAGAATAAAATATAATCATCAAAAAATTCTGCAATAGAAATCCAGTAGAGAACAGGAAGAAGAACAAGGGAGAGACACACATTCTGCAAGATTCATTCTCTGCAAATCTTCTTCTGCAACAACTCTCTCACAACCACAATCACACAAGAGAAAGAAAAAGAGTTGCAGACATTCTCTGTCTCAAGATTCATACAAGAACACCATCACTAAAGGAGATCAACAAAACTGAAATCTTCAGATCTCTTTTGAATCAAGTGTTCAAGGCCATCGATATTCAAAGACTCTAGACACCTCACATTTCAGCTGTTGCTGAAATCATCATTTGCTGGAGATCAATTTTCTGAAGGCCTATCACCCTACTGCAAAGCTTCAATTCCTGAACAACTACAGATCTCAGGGGGAGCTTTGACAACATCAATATCCACATAGTCTTCTCAGCTGCTTGAGAAAGAGAAGATTTTCATCACTCTCTCATCCCCACCTCTGTAAAGGGTTTTTCAAACTCCCTTCAAAAGTTTGTGTGTGGTTTTTGAGCACCTTATCAAAAGCTCATTGGTGGCAAGACACCTGATCAAAAAATCTGGTTTGGTTTTTGAGCACCTTACCAAAAGCTCATTAGTGCCCAGGACACCTGATCAACTCATCCTGCAGTGGATTCCTACCTAGGGTGGTAGAAGAGTGGATGTACCCAGATTGGTTGGGGAACCACTATAGCTCCTTGTGTTTTCTGGTTGCTTGTGCTTCTTTTGTTTCTGGCTGTGGCTTGTGTTTAGTTTCTTTTGCAGTCTGTGATTATTCTGTGCTTAGATTTACTATTTGCTTCCCTGTTCACATTAGAATACAACAATTGTTGTAAAAGTTTTTAGCAAGCACCATACTCTATTCACCCCCCTCCCCTCTAGAGTATTTCAGATCTAACCCTCACTTTCAATTTCTTAGGGAAATAAAAGACAAGATTTTGCTAGTGCAAATCTATACCGACGACATTATTTTTGGCTCTACAGACGACAACCTCTGCAAAACGTTCTCAAAACTTATGCAAGGGAAGTTTGAAATGAGCAGTATGGGCGAGCTGAAGTATTTCTTAGGGCTTCAGGTGAAACATTCTGAAGATGGAATTTTCATCTCGCAGACCAAGTTCACCAAAGAGCTGATTAAGAAATTCGGAATGGAGAACGCAACCTCTATGAGGACTCCAATGGGCTCAACTATGTCTCTGGACAAGGATGAAAAAGGGAAACCGTTTGATGAAACCAAGTACAGAAGCATAATTGGATCCTTGCTCTACCTTACTGCCAGTAGACCCGACATAATGTTTTCAACATGTGTCTGTGCTAGATTTCAGGTGAACTCTAAGGAATCTCAATACGCTGCTGCAAAGCGGATTTTGAGATACCTTAAAGGTACACCAAATCTTGGCTTATGGTACCCAAGAAGTAATGACAACGAACTAATTGGTTTTTCAGATGCAGATTTTGCAGGAAGCAAAGATGACAGAAAAAGAACCTCCGGGACTTGCCAATTCTTTGGAAGAAGGCTAATCTCCTGGAGTAGAAAGAAGCAGAACTGTGTCGCAATCTCAACGGCCGAGTCAGAGTACATCTCTGCAGGCAGTTGTTGTGCACAGTTACTCTGGATAAAGAATCAATTTGAGGATTATAACATGAAGTTCAAGAATGTCCCATTGTTTTGCGACTCTTCCAGCGCAATTGCAATAGCCAACAATCCAGTCTCGCACAGCCGGACAAAGCATATCGAGCTAAGGTATCATTTCATCCGGGGGCATGTAGAGCACGGGGACATAGATCTCCAATATGTTTCCACAGACAGGCAAGTTGCAGATATTTTCACGAAGCCGCTGGACGAGACCAAGTTCTCATTCTTCAAAACGGAACTTGGGATGCTCAACAAAGAAGATTAGAGAAGTTTGGATTTCAAGAAAGCAAAGAAAATTAAAGGGTTAGTCAAAATTTGGCTTTTTCAAATTTTTTTTCTGACTCGAGATAGACTTGATCTACTCGAGTAACTCCCTATATACACGAGTACATCTTCTATCTCTCGTGTATGTGCCTCTTTGGTTTTCAAATTTTCTTATGCCGCCTTTTCAATGGTTTAAGTTATTTCCTTCTAGATTAACTAGACTTAAACCTAGGGTTTATAAATATGAATTTCCGAAAATCTCTCTACACGAAATCATTTCACTCTCTCGTGTAACCGGCTACCGTTTCGTCTCCCTTCAAGAAGTTGAAGAGCCGCATCATCTTCCTCTCTTCCCGTCAAGTAAGAATGTTGGCCGCCTCCTCCAAGTTCGGCGTGGGATCGGAACTAGTTGCCGCAGGGATTGCAGAACTTTCGGATGATTTCCACAATTTGTTGATTCTACTAGACACCGCAGGGCTATCTTTCATCCTGTAAGAACCATGTTGAATCCTTTTCCCTGAAGTAGCAGAATTCTTCAAGAACCTCAAGGTCAAACGGAATGGACAAATTATGAAATGCAAAGTGAAAGGTATGATAATCAAACTCACCAAGACTACCGTCTCTCAACTTCTCAGATTACCGATAGTGGACAAAGAAGACGACCTAGATGATGACGATTCTGACAAAACATGCATATTCTGTGGTATTCCGGCTGAAACTCAGTACATCAAACGTTTCGACATGAATGCAGAGGGAAAATTTCTTGTTGATGTCATCGGGAAAATCTTGCTCTGCAAGCCTAATTCTATTCGAGATATTCCTCTGTACTTCTTTGATATTATGCAGGCAATAGTCTGCCGCAAACAGTTCCAATTTGGGTTGATGATTCTTGACAAAATCAAGGATAGTATCAAGGCCCCCAATTTTGCCAGGATCATCTCTCTCCTCCTCCATGAGTTATATCCTCAGTTGTTCAACTTCTCCACAGGGACCCCTCTTCACCACATGAAGAAGGTCTCAATTCAGTCCATTAAAAGATGGGAGTTAAAACTGAAGAATGCTGCCCAAGCCGCTAAGGTTCCTGAAGTTCCAGCATTAGCGGACAGGACTCCTTCTCCCTCTCCTCATTTTGTGGCCAGCTCCTCTGTTGCACCAAGTGAGGGGGAGCCTGCTCCTTCTCCCAGATTACCTTCATCTCTACAAGAATTACCCTCTTCTACTGCTCCAGCTACCTCTCCCCTACCTAGAACTCCACCGACACCAACATCAGATCAGCAAACTCAAGAAGATCTGCTCTCCTCTGAAGCTGCAATTAATGCCATGATAGCTGAGCTGACCTCAGAAGCTCCTCCCTTTCCACTATCAGCACAATCTCCAGTACCATCTCCTCTAACATCTCATGTTGCTCCTCCAGAACAGGTAGAAACAATTCTCCTCTCTAATGAAAACTCTCCATCTCCAAATCTTGCTTCTACTCAACCCCAGGCAGAGAGTATTCTTATCTCTGATGAGCCCTCTCCAGAACCTGCTGAGGCCCTCTCAGGAATCTGAATTTCTCCATCCCCACTGTACTTGATGAAGGGGCTGGTCTGATTCCTACCTCCAGAGCCCAATGCTCAGTCCTCATTGCAAAGATACCCCTGTGGATTGCTCCTCCTCTTCTAACCCCATCTGCTGCTCCTTCAACTACTACTGCTGCTACTGCCTCATCAAATGTGCTGTCTCAGATATCCATCCTGCTGCAAGACCAAAAGAATTACTTTGACACTTCTCTAGCTGTTGTCACTGCCAAAATCACTGCTCTGGAAGCTGAAATGAGTAGGGGATTTGTAGAGATCCAACATAATACAGATCAGTTGCGAAGCCTCTTTCAGATTGGTAGTAAAGCATTAGATCTCACTATCACAAGTATTGGTCATGTGATGGACCAGAGTGTGACTCTTGCCAACAATCAAATAGAACTTGACAAAAGGGCTGAGGCAACTAAGATGAAAATATGTGAGGAAGTTGGTTTATTCAATGAAACTGCCATAGAGAAATTATCTGTTGAAATCAAAAAGGGGGAGGAATTAGTCAAAGAACATCTAGAAAAATCTGCTGCTTTGAAGAAAGATATTTTGGAACCTCATGTGCAAAAGATTCATGCTGATGTGCTAGCTCAGATCCAGAGTGTCAAGTTCCATACTTATGACACTGCTATCTGGATGCATAATCAAATCCTACCTGAATTTGCTGCAGATTGAAATATCATTCCCCGTCACTTAAATCCTCTAGCTGTTGCAGCCTCTGCTCAAACTGCACCTTCACCAACCTTCTCTCCCAGGCCTGGAGATAACGTGGCTCCTCCAGAATCCTATACTCAAGGATGAAGAAGATCCTGCTGATATTTTCCTTTATGTTCCTCTAGAGATCCAAACCTCCAAAAAGAAGAGAAAATATGGTGAAGGTCCTTCTGCTAGTAGATCAATTCCTGCTCCTGCTGCTGAAAAATGATCTGCTGATGTTTATGCTGAAGTCTGGTCTCCCACTTCCAAATCCTTGATTCTGGATACTCTAAAACCGGTAATGGACTTTGATGAGAACTGGAACCAGCACTATAGCTCCCAGGAATGGGAATTATATGAGAAATCCATGACCAAGAGAAGAATTTATGACAGAGAGTATGGAAGGAATAATCTTGCTGCTCCTCCTAGGCCTCCCAGAAATTATCCTAAGCCGTTCAGCTACCAAAGGGGACAACAAGAGAAATTGGACAGTGTAACGCCCCGAAACACAAAGGAGCAAAGGGGGACGTTTTGGGACAGTTTGGGTTCTGGCAGCAGGCACACGGCCTGGGACACGGGCGTGTCCCAGGGCGTGTCAAGCCTGTGTCGATACTAAGACGGGAAGTCGACACTTTGGTCTCGACATTGTGTCGAGACTGGGCACACGGCCTGCGACACGGGCGTGTCGCGGGGCGTGTCGACCCGTGTCGACACTTAGCCGCGAAGTCGACACTCTGCTTTCGACGAGGTGTCGAGACATGGCACACGGCCTGCGACACGGGCGTGTCACAGGGCGTGTCGACCCGTGTCGACACTCGTCCCGGGAAGTCGACACTTTGGTGTCGACAATGTGTCGAGACAAGGCACACGGCCTAGGACACGGGCATGTCCAAGGCCGTGTCGATAGGTCGGCGATCTTCGCTCGACGAAGTGTCGAGTGTCGAGACCGTGTACACGGCCTGGGGTCCAGGCGTGTTGAGGTGACACGAGTAAGGACACGGGCATGTCAGCACGAACACGGGCGTGTTCGATACCCGTGTGAGGTTCCAGGCGAGCCGATTTTGACGGCGAATGAGGCACACAGCCCTGGACACGGGCGTGTGTCAGGCCATGTTCGGTCCAGATTGGGCATTTCAGTCCCGAATCAAAGCCGTTCGTTTCCTTATTTTGAGATACAACGGCTGGGGGTTGTTCCTGAAGGGATATACCCGGGATTGGACTTAGAAACCCTCACTTTTTCTTAAGTGTTATCTTTCTAAAACCTTAGAGAGAGAGGAGAGCTAAGGGAGGAAGAAGGAGCTAGATCCCGCCATTGGAGGAGCTTCGAAGCTCCAAATCGCGAGCCGACTCCGGAGCCACGGAGGCAAAGCTAGTGCGGTGCTTTTCATCTGATTACTTTGCAATGGCGTCAAAGAGGAACTCTAGGGTAACGATCCTCATCTTGAGCATGAGTAGCTCTCTTTCTTTGCATAGGAAGCCCGCTCTCGCGAGTTTGCGGAGAGTTGGAGGCGTTCCTTCGGGTAGATATGTGAAGTCCCGTTGTTTAGAGTCCGTAAGCGAGAACGGACATAGGCATGATGTGTGAAGCCTACCCGGACATGTTGGTCTGGATCGGTGATGTTGCATTGCATAATGCTGGAGAAGACTCCGTGCTATTGATTGTTTTTCGGGTTTTCTACGCGGTAGATTGCAGCAGGGAGCCTTGGGGACTAACCCAAAGGTGCACCCGAAAAACTGCGCGGATACGAGATCTTGCCAACTTGGTGGCCTGAGCGCCAACTTGAACATAACCGGGTTATGTGACTTGTGATGGATATGGGACTCGGTGGAAGTTTGACCCGCGCAAATGACTTAAATTGTCGTTGCGATGTGAGCATGAGGTTAGATGGAACCGTACTCGTTCTATGTCGTTCGGTTAAAGAGACCTAAAGGCACGTGGCACTTACCGTTGGCATAGATTAGGGTCTTCGGCAGTCAATGGCTTAAATTGGCGTGACCCAGGCCAGGAAGACAAATTGCTCATAGGTTTGGCCGTCCAAGTGGCGGTGGTGAGTCCGGAATTTCTATGGCTTTAATTGACGTGACATCGACCGGTTCACCGAGAATGTGCCCTGAGAGCACGGGGCGTGTGGCCGTGCGAGCCAACGTCTGTGATGAAATGGCTATATATATACATTGCTCGCTTATGCTAATGAAATGCAGGGAAGGAGCATCGCCGCCCCGAGTTGGGGGCGGGATCGTTATAATTTGGTCAGCATAGCTGACCGTTGCCTTGTTTTGCCGCCGTGCGGTGGTTTGTTGCTTGCAGGTGCAGCTGGACCAAGCGGTCAGTAGCGGGCTAAAGCCCGAATGCGAAGCCGGCCCTTGAAGGCCTAATTGGAAGTGTTTACTGCTTTAATCATGTGTGACCGGCCTGAGTGCCGTGGTTTGTAAAACATGTAATTTGAAGTGAAACATTTTGTAAGGCCTTAAGGCTTATTTTGAGTATTTTGTATAACATTCCTATTCTGTACTAGTGGACATTCATGCTCTAATGCTGGGTTCTTTATTGCAACTTTTATAAACTGCTTCCGCTAGAATGCTCTGTGTAGGACGTTGAGATTGGTTGGATGGTTTCCATAAGTAACCACCCGGTCTGTCTGTGGCATACGACGTCGGGCCCCGGCCGGACCTACTGCTATATGCTATGTGACGGATAGGGGGTGTTACAATTTGGTATCAGACTACTGGTTTTGGTCGGGCTTAAAGTGAATTCGTGGGCGAATTCTTTTTAAGACGGTCGTTTGTGCATCCCAAGTGTGGGCAATTTGCGGGTGGAGTTGTTGTACGAGGCACACCATACCAAGTACTCGATTCACCCAGGGAGCACGAAGATGTACCGTGATGTGAAGAAACTATTTGGTGGCCGGGTTTGAAAAAGGATGTGGCGCTATACGTAGCGAAGTGCCAAACTTGCGCCTTGGTAAAGGCGGAGTGCCAAAAGTCGGGAGGATTTCTTAAGTCCTTGCCTATTCCGGAGTGGAAATTTGACGACATCTCTATGGACTTTGTGCACGGTTTGCCAAGGTCGCAGAAGGGAAACGATGCCATTTGGGTGGTGGTTGATCGATTAACAAAGGTGTCGCATTTTATTCCGCATAGGAAGGATGATCCGGTGGAGACGTTGGCAAAGCTTTATGTGGATAACATAGTACGGCTTCATGGTGTGCCCCGCAGCATCGTGAGTGACCGAGATGGGCGGTTCACGTCCAATGATTGGAGGCTTGTGCAGCAAATGTTGGGAACAAAGCTGAAATTTAGCACAGCCTTCCATCCGCAAACGGATGGGCAGACCGAGAGGGTCAATAGAACTATGGAAGACATGCTCCGCATGTGTGTCTTGGATTTTGGAAAGCAATGGGAAACTACCTTTATTTGGTGGAGTTCGCATACAACAATAGCTACCAAGCGAGTATTCAGATAGCTCCTTTCGAGGCCCTATATGGTAGAAAATGTCACACGCCGTTGTCTTGGTTAGAAACGGGTGAGTCAAGGTTGTATAAGCGATCGGAAGTGGAGGGTGCTACTTCTTTGGTGCGAAACCATTCGGGAGAGGTTGCTTATCGCTCAGGACCGGCAAGCGAAATACTATAATGCCAAGCACAGGAACGTGGAGTTCGCTGTGGGTGATTATGTGTACCTAAAGATCAAGCCGTTCAAGGGTGTCTCGCGGGTGCGGCGATTGAAAAAGCTAAGCCTGAGGTACCTTGGACCGTTTGAGGTTCTGGAGCGAGTTGGTGAAGCGGCCTATCGGTTGAAGCTTTCAGTGGAGCTTAGTGGTTTACATGATGTATTCCACATTTCGGTGCTTCGGAAGGCGGTGCAAGAACCTACGCAAGTGATCGCGGTCGATCAAGTGCCGGTGGATAGTGGGCTAACGACAAAGGTCAAGCCTGTGCGGATTGAGGACTCGGAGGTCAAGCGGCAACGCAATAAAGAGATCAGGATGGTCAAGGTCCGGTGGGACAATTGCGGTCGTGAGGAGCTCTCTTGGGAGCGAGAGCAGACTATGCTTGACGAGTATCCGGAGTTGTTCCGCTCAGGTACAAATTTTGGTTTTGTACATGTCTTTCCTTCATATAATTTTATGGACGAAATTCTTTTAAGAGGGGGAGAGTTGTAACGCCACGAAACACAAAGGAGCAAAGGGGGACGTTTTGGGCCAGTTTGGGTTCTGGCAGCAGGCACACGGCCTAGGACACGGGCGTGTCCCAGGGCGTGTCAAGCCTGTGTCGACACTAAGACGGGAAGTCGACACTTTGGTCTCGACATTGTGTCGAGACTGGGCACACGGCCTGCGACACGGGCGTGTCGCAGGGCGTGTCGACCCGTGTCGACACTTAGCCGCGAAGTCGACACTCTACTTTCGACGAGGTGTCGAGACATGGCACACGGCCTGCGACACGGGCGTGTCGCAGGGCGTGTCGACCCGTGTCGACACTCGTCCCGGGAAGTCGACACTTTGGTGTCGACAATGTGTCGAGACAAGGCACACGGCCTAGGACACGGGCGTGTCCAAGGCCGTGTCGATAGGTCGACGATCTTCGCTCGACGAAGTGTCGAGTGTCGCGACCGTGTACACGGCCTGGGGTCCAGGCGTGTTGAGGTGACACGGGTAAGGACACGGGCGTGTCAGCTCGAATACGGGCGTGTTCGATACCCGTGTGAGGTTCCAGGCGAGCCGATTTTGACGGCGAATGAGGCACACGGCCCTGGACACGGGCGTGTGTCAGGCCGTGTTCGGTCCAGATTGGGCATTTCAGTCCCGAATCAAAGCCGTCCGTTTCCTTATTTTGAGATCCAACGGCTGGGGGTTGTTCCTGAAGGGATATACCCGGGATTGGACTTAGAAACCCTCACTTTTTCTTAAGTGTTATCTTTCTAAAACCTTAGAGAGAGAGGAGAGCCAAGGGAGGAAGAAGGAGCTAGATCCCGCCATTGGAGGAGCTTCGAAGCTCCAAATCGCGAGCCGACTCCGGATCCACGGAGGCAAAGCTAGTGCGGTGCTTTTCATCCGATTACTTTGTAATGGCGCCAAAGAGGAACTCTAGGGTAACGATCCTCATCTTGAGCATGAGTAGCTCTCTTTCTTTGCATAGGAAGCTCGCTCTCGCGAGTTTGCGGAGAGTTGGAGGCGTTCCTTCGGGTAGATATGTGAAGTCCCCGTTGTTTAGAGTCCGTAAGCGAGAACGGACATAGGCATGATGTGTGAAGCCTACCCGGACATGTTGGTCTGGATCGGTGATGTTGCATTGCATAATGCCGGAGAAGACTCCGTGCTATTGATTGTTTTTCGGGTTTTCTACGCGGTAGATTGCAGCAGGGAGCCTTGGGGACTAACCCAAAGGTGCACCCGAAAAACTGGGCGGATACGAGATCTTGCCAACTTGGTGGCCTGAGCGCCAACTTGAACATAACCGGGTTATGTGACTTGTGATGGATATGGGACTCGGTGGAAGTTTCACCCGCGCAAATGACTTAAATTATCATTGCGATGTGAGCACGGGTTATATGGAACCGTACCCGTTCTATGTCGTTCGGTTAAAGAGACCTAAAGGCACGTGGCACTTACCGTTGGCATAGATTAGGGTCTTCGGCGGTCAATGGCTTAAATTGTCGTGACCCAGGCCAGGAAGACAAATTGCTCATAGGTTTGGCCGTCCAAGTGGCGGTGGTGAGTCCGGAATGTCTATGGCTTTAATTGACGTGACATCGATCGGTTCACCGAGAATGTGCCCTGAGAGCACGGGGCGTGTGGCCGTGCGAGCCAACGTCTGTGATGAAATGGCTATATATATACATTGCTCGCTTATGCTAATGAAATGCAGGGAAGGAGCATCGCCGCCCCGAGTTGGGGGCGGGATCGTTATAATTTGGTCAGCATAGCTGATCGTTGCCTTGTTTTGCCGCCGTGCGGTGGTTTGTTGCTTGCAGGTGCAGCTGGACCAAGTGGTCAGTAGCGGGTTAAAGCCCGAATGCGAAGCCGGCCCTTGAAGGCCTAATTGGAAGTGTTTACTGCTTTAATCATGTGTGACCGGCCTGCGTGCCGTGGTTTGTAAAACATGTAATTTGAAGTGAAACATTTTGTAAGGCCTTAAGGCTTATTTTGAGTATTTTGTATAACATTCCTATTCTGTACTAGTGGACATTCATGCTCTAATGCTGGGTTCTTTATTGCAACTTTTATAAACTGCTTCCGCTAGAATGCTCTGTGTAGGACGTTGAGATTGGTTGGATGGTTTCCATAAGTAACCACCCGGTCTGTCTGTGGCATACGGCGTCGGGCCCCGGCCGGACCTACTGTTATATGCTATGTGACGGATAGGGGGTGTTACAGACAGACAACAGCATCAAGGTTGAATTTCAAGGACTTTTGAGAGTGTGAAATGAATGACTGTAGAATTGATAATTTTGGATATTCTTATTTATATAA
Organism: Platanthera guangdongensis; assembly: GCA_039583875.1. NCBI lineage: Eukaryota > Viridiplantae > Streptophyta > Magnoliopsida > Asparagales > Orchidaceae > Platanthera > Platanthera guangdongensis. The sequence goes on from CM077150.1 coordinate 178,209,328, forward strand.
TTCTAAGTTTTTGCTCATTATCTTTTTCATAGTTTCTTGCTTACTTGAACACATTTTTCTACTTAGCACTTTTTATGTCTATAATTTATCTTAGTGTAAAGGGTTCTGACTTCAACAAATAGGGGGAGATTGTTGGGTACTATATCCACATTAACCCGGATTTGATGAAGACACCCTGGAACTAAGATGAATTAGGTTGTATTTGATGCTTTGTTTGAGTTATGTGGTTGCAGGATTACAATGGGAAGTGTAGACCAATGTCAATCTACAATGGGTCACCAAACACAGGACCATGCAATGTAATCCCTCATTGTATGATCCAAAGTGTTGACCCATGTGTAGCCTCTCTATTGGGATACACTTCATATTCAAGCACTTGGACTATGAGAATAGAGTTGAATGCAGATTTTACCTAAGAAGAAAGAATTTCCACCTTGAAAATTTTTCTAAGTATTCTACTCGTGTAGGTCATTAACTACTCGAGTAGATTACTTGCTTTTTACTCGAGTCAGAATTCCTATACTTGAGTAGATCATTCTTCTTACTCGAGTAGTACAGATTTCACTCTCCAAGTTTTTCTAAGTAAAACACTCAAGTGAGTATATATATACTCGAGTGGGTATAGATTCTGACTCGTGTAACTGTTTTCTATCTCAAGAGTAAATTTTCTATATACTCAAGTAGTATAAGTTATATACTCGAGTAGTTCACTTACTACTCGAGTAGTTCAAGCTTCATACTCGAGTAAACTAAATTTCTCTTCTCCTAAAAATATTCTGTCATTTACTCGAGTAAGTCTTTTCCATATACTAGAGTAGAATTTATCCTCTCGAGTAGTTCAGTCTGACTACTCGAGTAGCTCATTTTCCAGTGTTCAGAAATTTTTCTAAGTCCTTTCACTCGAGTAGTTCTCCAAACCACTCGAGTAGTTTCTCTCCCCTACTCCAGTAGTATAACCTGTACTCGAGTAGTTCAACTCCACTTCCCGTGAAACTTTTCTGTATACTCGAGTAGATCTTCTAAGTACTCGAGTAGTTGATTATATGTACTCGAGTAGTTGTCTTCAACCTACTCGAGTAGTCATGAATTATATACCCGAGTAACATTCCTTTATTTACTCGAGTAGTCCTTTACCTACTCAAGTAGTTATTTACCTACTCGTGTTTATCACCTCTTTTTCTCCGAAATTTCTCTAAGTCCATAATTGACAGATTTTCAAATCCCGTGACATGATTGGTCCACGTGTATATCATTAAGACTGATTATGACCGTTATTCAAAATCTTATATAAGGTCATGTCTAATCGACAAACCCTAATAACAACAACAAAAAGCTTTCAAGATCAAAAAATTATTAAGAAATTTCTGCAGTCGTTTCTCTCTCCAAGTCGCTGTTTCCTCTTTATCTCTTCACGGAACGAAAGCCGCCGCCGCTGTTCTTCTCCGGCAAGGGTTTCGATTTTCAGAGGAATCAGACTGAAGAAGTTTTACAGATCGAGATCGTTTCTTAAGTGCTCATCCTCTTCCCAATCGTGTAAGACAAAGAAGAATCCAGATATATTGCCGCGATTTTCTTCATATTTCTGAAAGTGTCGCAAAGCTTACAAGAAGAAGACCCTGGTTGCTTACCTGCAGATCTGAAAGAGAAATCATTGTTTGTATTTTCTAAAACAATTTTCATTCTTGTAGGAGAAGTTTTCTCCGAGTGTAGGAGTTTTCAACTTCGAGTTTGTAGGAAGTGTTAGCTTTCGTGTTGTAGATCCAGTTGGTTGGATTGAGATTGTAGGAACTTTGTTCCGAGGGTAGGATTGATTTTCAATCCGAGATAGTGGAGTAGCCGAGCCCAGTATATTGCTAGATCGGTGAGGGAAAGTGGATGTACCCAACATCAGGGAGCCACTATAAATCTTGTCTCGTTTGTGATAATTTGGTAGATAGATCTGTGCTATGTTCTGATATTTTTTTATTCCGCAAAAGACGCACAACTCACCTATTCACCCCCCTCTAGGTGATTTAGGTTGACAACTATTATCTTTCAGTCAGTGTGTGAGACGGAATCCTGATGCGAGAAGTCAGAGCTTGCAGGCAAGCCCGGGTCTAAGAACCATAAGCGGGTGGGGCCTTGTCAAGAGTTCCGTGTGGCGGCTTGTATGCCGTTAGGGGGATTGCAGTCCCCTTTTGTTTGTGGCTTAACGCTAATGGGGAAATTGGAAGTACCCAGATGTGATGATGATGTGCTAGTTGCATACGCAATAGGGTGCCTTGGTTGAAGCCCGGGTTTTGCATACATGCTGCATAGTAGGCCCTTTTTATTATATGCTCAACGTAGAAAACGTGTTTGTTATTTGAGACATCCAAACCTATTCTTTTAGAGCTTTACTTGTTTATGTATATGGTATACGAAGTGTTGACTTGCAGGTTGGAGGGGTACCCCGGGGTCCGTTAGGGGCGTCCGGGAGGAGATGTGTTTGTTACAAAGTTTGAGGTCAGCCTTTGCTGACCCACATTACCACCAAATTTTATAGGGCAAGGATCGCAGGCAGGAGCTAGCTCGCCGGCCAAAAAGTCCTAAGCCTCATGAAGTGTTTCAAGTTTCATTCTAGCTCTATTTTTGTGGCATTGTATGTTTGATGCTCTTGTTTTCCGGCTTGCAGGCGAGGTAGTGTAGGAGTGCTTATGCACATTGATGGTGGATGTTATCTTTTGAGTTTTGGACTCTTTATTGTTGTAAGGCCATAAGGCCGTTTCGATACTCTTGTGTATGTGGATAACTTCTAGTCTTGTTTACTATTTCCGCTGTTGTTTGGTTTTGAGTTTTGAGATTGTGTAGTTCATATCATCTTTTAATGCTAAAACTGTGGCGTATGTATGTTGTGGGGCCCCGACCGGACCCATATTATATGGTCATTGCAGTGGAGGTGTTACAATTTGGTATCAGAGTCAGGTTTCGTCCAAGGTCAGTTAGTACGGTTGATTTAACGTAATCGGATCGCGTATAGAAGTTATCCAAATAGGAGTAATGCGGGACCATGAGTGTCATTATGTCTGAGTCTTGTAATTCGAGATTGACTCCTTGTTTCTTGCTTTTGTTAAGAGTGCATGCAACGAGGAGGGTACGTCAAGACCAAGAGAAGAGCTTTCAGCGAGCAACACTACTGCTCAGGGTCCTTTTGGCATGGGTGTAAACCCGGCCGATTTTTCTCGCATGCTTGCAGAAGCGATGGTCGGAGCCCAAGCTGCAGCGACAGCTCAAGTAGCAACCCCTGTTGCTCAGGTAGCAACTCTTGCTACCCCAGATATGGTGACGATCGTGCCGGGGGGCGAAGCCAGGCGAGCAGAGCTGTTGGCCGAAAGGGTGGTTGTCGGACATGGAGACCGGTAGATGAAGTATTTTCTGAGCTTCCATCCTCCAACGTTCAGGGGAGTTGGTACGCCGACTGATGCTGAGGATTGGTGGGCACAGATGCAAGAGCTTCTGAGGGCGATAGAGATGACAGAGGAGAAGAAATCTAAGTTTGCGGCCTTCATGTTGGAGGGAGACGCGAAGTTGTGGTGGGTGAGCCATATCGACCGCCAGTTTCCTGGACGCACCCCGTCCATGGAAGAGTTTGGGAATACTTTCCTAAAGAAGTACATTCCTGTTTCGACAAGGTTGGCCCTCCAAAGGCAGTTTCTGCACTTGGTGTGGCGGGATAAGACGGTGGACAAGTATATACAGGAGTTCACTCAGTTGGGTCGTTATGCAGGAACGACAATGGCAGATGATGAGGAGAGGGATAATCTCTTCTACCAGAGGCTGAGGGAGAATTTAAGACTACCCCTCAACGCCCTGAAGAGAGCTGGTTTCAACGAGCTAGTTGAGGCTACCAGGATGTTGGAGAGTGATCTGGAGCGAAGCCAACATCGTAAGGGTTTCGCGCTCAAGCATGGGGAAGGGAAGCCTTCTCAATCCCAAGGATAGTCTAAAGGGAATAGGTGGAAGAAAAAGCCTCACCCATTCAAGTCCGGTGAGAAAAGCAGCTAGATGTCCGGAGGGTCTCGCTCTAAGGGGACACCGACGTGCTTTAATTGTGGAAAGGTGGGGCACATTACTCATTTTTATAATCAAGGATGTGAGGAGCAAGAGCCAAGGCAGGAGCAGACTGTGCGCTTTGGCCCCAGTGCCGCAGAGAAAGGAAAGATGGCGGAGTCTAGCTCTTCTCGGTTCCAACCGGTGCAACCAAGGGCCTACAACCATGGGTAGTAGGAAGCGATCCGACAACCCGATGTGGTGATAGGTACGAGAAAGTTTAAGTTTAACCTTGTGCTTCATACTTTCAGACCGTTATAGTTGATATTTATGTTTTAGGATTTATGGTAGTTTCCGGATACCCCGCTATGGTATTGTTTGATACAGGAGCGTCGCACTCTTTTCTTACGGAAAGCTTCATCCGGAGAATTGGAGTTGAGTCCTTCTCGGCGGGCACCGAGCTGAAGGTGTGTATGCCCAATGGGTCATCCATGACCACCGGTTCAAAAGGGCGCATTTGTTGGACGCTAGACGGAGTTGACTTCATGTTGATAGCAGCGGTCCTACCATTGGTTGAGTTTGATGTGATTTTGGGAATGGACTGGCTAGCAGAGCAGCGTGTGAGTATTGACTGCCTATCCAAGATGGTGACCCTGAGAGGTGAAGGGCAGGCAGAAGTCAAGTTTGAGGGCCTTAATGGAGTGGCATGTTCCCTGATTTTAGCCATGCAGTTGGTGCAGGAAGTTAACCAGGGGGAGTAGCTCTTGTAGCATTATTGGAGGTTTGCCTTTCCAAGTTATCACTTAGGGAAGTGCTCGTAGTGGCAGAGTTCAAGGATGTGTTTCCTGATGAACTTCCTGGAGCACCTCCTCGACGGGAGATTCATTTCTCGATTGAGTTAGTGCCAAAGGCACGACCGGTGTCACGTCCTCCGTTTAGGATGGCACCAAAAGAGTTGGCTGAACTCAAGGTACCATTGTAGGAACTGTTGGAGCAGGGGTATATCAGACCCAGTTCTTCACCATGGAGCGCGCCTGTGTTGTTCATGAAGAAGAAAGACGGTAGTATGCGGCTGTGCATAGCCTACCGAGAGTTGAATAAATTGACTGACAAGAATAAGTATTCGATTCCTCGGATAGATGACCTGTTCGACCAATTGGTGGGGTCGGTGGTGTATTCAAAGTTGGACTTGAAGTCAGGATACTATCAGTTGCGAATTCGAGACGAGGACATACCCAAGACAACATTTGGTACGAGATATGGTCACTTTGAGTTCTCGGTGATGCCGTTCGGGCTGACGAACGCACCATCCGTATTCATGGATTTGATGAATCGAGTATTTCGGGAATACTTATACTCTTATGTAGTTGTCTTTATTGACGACATTCTGGTTTACTCCAAATCGGAGGTGGAGCATGAGACTCACTTGAGAGTAGTCTTGCAAGTATTGAGAGAGAACCAGCTTTATGCAAAGTTCTCGAATTGGGAGTTCTGGCTAGATAAGGTAGCATTTTTGGGCCATGTGATTAGTGGAGATGGGGTGGCAGTAGATCCAGCAAAAGTGGAATCCATCAGAGATTGGTCGACTTTGAGAACCGTGGCGGAAGTCTGAAGTTTTCTTGGACTAGCCGGGTACTATAGAAGATTCATAGAAAACTTTTTGCGGATAGCTCTACCCCTCACATCACTGACTCATAAGGACCAAAGGTTTGTGTGGACTCAGCAGTGCAATCAGGCATTTGAGACACTGAAGGGAAGGCTGATGACGGCTCCAAACCTAGGTCTACTGAAAGGGACCGAAGGATTTCAAATTTTCAATGACGCATCGGGATGAGATTTTGGTTGCGTTTTAGTGCAACGTGGCAGTGTGATAGCCTTTGGGTCTAGGCAGCTGAAGGCTCATGAGAGCAATTACCCCGTCCATGACTTGGAATTGGCGGCGGTAATTTTGGCGTTAAAATTGTGGCGGCACTATGTTTATGGTGCGAAGGTGGAGATCATTACGGATCATAAAAGCATGAAGTATCTCCTGGATCAGAAGGACCTGAATATGCGGCAGCGTAGAAAGGTCGAGTTGCTTGGATACTATGAGGTGGCGATTTAGTATACGCCAGGCAAAGCCAATGTGGTGGCAGATGCCTTAAGTAGAAAATACTCTGGGCAAGGGAATTTGATCGAAGCTCATTGTCACAACCCGCATTTTCTCCGAATTTAAGAAGTATGAGAGTGTGAGAAAACACGCGTCGTGATGCCACGTCAAGCAGGGAATAACTGTCGACGCTCGGGCGAACACCATCTAACTAGACTATGAAAATTCGCAAGTTTAATGATTAGAAAAAAAATCAGTTATATTTTAAAGGTCGTATCCCTCGGCTCAGTGGATCACCTAGTCCACAGTTTAAAAACTATACTTATACGCGACGGAAAATACTTTATTTATATTTGACACCCTATGAGAGTGCATAAGTGTCCCCCGAGGTCCACTTATACAATGCAAGACTCGATATTTATTTTATATTATAAGTAGTAAAACGATCTTCTTACGTTACTTGGAAAGTAGTGTATGAGCTTTATAAACATGCTGATCATGAGATTTACTTATTATAGTTTTTTTAGGTTTAAAAATAACTAGCAACCTAGCATAAATCTTCTCAAGAGCAAGTAGACTATCTCCAGATAGGTAGCAGTAAAAGAAACATATCTAGTATCATAAGGTAAAACTACCAGTGGGCGCCAACAAACTGACACGAACCCACTGGCAAGTATGTATGTCTATAAGAAAACAGAAAAAAAAACTACCTCACAACAGCAAGAGAAAGATCCTTACAACTCAAGGGATCACCAGCAACACCACAGTAAATCTAGCCGCCTACCCGGCTACTAATCCGAACCTGAGGCATTCAGAAAAGAAAAGAACACCTCAGCAAGTAAAACAAGGAAATCAGAATTAGAGCGTTAAATCAAAATGGGACAAAAGAGAGTAAGTAAACATGACAGTAAAAGCAAACACTGTCCCAAGTAAGCCAAAGTACACCAAGTAACAGGTAACAACAACAAGCCCTGCCCAAATCCTGCAGAGGCTACAAGGCAAAAGACAACAAAACTTGTCACAATATGCTGCATTCTACATGGAAGAAACATATAACAATCCTAATTTGTGAGTTAATGGTAGTAGTAAACAACATGGACCTGAGTTGGTGACCAAAAACAGTCCCCCCAAACAAAACAGTTCCAACTAAAAATAAAATTTCACTGTGTCAGCACAAAACCACCACAAACACAGCCCGTACCTGGGATAAAAGGGTGGCAGCCACAGCAATACCCAGCCCGTACCTGGGACTAAAAGGTAGCGGCCACGGCTCTCACACAAAACATCTCGCTCCTTTAGAGCGTCAAAATACCACTACCTGTCATAACCCACGATTCGGCCCTCAAAATAAAGGAAGAACGAAAGGCCGACAAGACATCCTCCCTTGGAGGTAATCACTTGGGAAGGAAAGGAACTGAAAAGGAATAAATCCCAGCTTACAGGAATCGTCGATCTCCAGCCACAGGATATTGTCGAACTCCGTTCGATGATTTTCCTTTCGTCGAACACAGGTCACGGGAAAAATTGTCGAACGCCGTTCGACGTATTTCCTTTCGTCGAACACAGGTCACGGGAAAAATCGTCGAACGCCGTTCGGCGATTTTTTCCTTTCGTCGAACACAGGTCACGGGAAAAATCGTCGAACGCCGTTCAACGATTTTGCACTAAACACAGGCCACAGGAAATCGTCGAATTCGGTTTGATGATTTTGCGTTAAACACCGGACACAGAAAATCATCGAACTCAGTTCGATGATCCTCGTTGAACTCAGCTCGACGATCTTCGCAGAACTGGCTGCGTTGAGTACACCGCCATCCTGTACAACCACCTTCATTTCCGACCAATCCCCTTAGCCTAATTCGATCCTATTACTCGCAATGTAAGTATGAAAACCCACTGCTACTAGTCCTAGGGCTGATAGGCTAATTGCTACCCAACCCGAGATTAACAGGGAACAATTTTATAAAAAAAAACAAGACTACAGCCACCCGGCCGGAAATTTGAGTTTCAGAACTTGAGAAAATGCAAAAAGAAACATAAAGGAGCATTTATGGTTTAAGATCCACATGACTTTGACGGAAAAACAGAGCAAAATAAGCAATCTCGAGAAACATGAATGATTACAGCAAAAATGACCATGAAAAGGGGAAGAAAAACTTGGCAAAGGTAGGAGCACCACTTGCCTCAAATTCCAGCGATTTATCTTGCACAACCCTTCCTCTCTCTCTCTTGGCTCCAGCCGTAACAGCACCTAAATAGGATTCGAAAGTTTTAATGGAGGAAAAGGATCAAACCAAAAATTTTGAGACCCCTAGAAACACCACGAAAATTGAATCTCTTATAGTAGGAATGAAGGTCTAGGCGAGAGTAATCCAAATCCGCTCTCGGAATCGAATTCCGTCCACTAACGCTCCCAGAATCGGCGTCTGAAGGGTAGCAGGGTTGGCGGTATTTCTTCCTCTCGAACAGGCGACGGTTTCTCAAGAGACAATGAACAGTCCTAATTTCTAAACCTGAGGCTATAAATATATAAGCAGCGGCTAAAACCCAAATACTTTCTCTCCCTAGCCAACCCAAAAGCTGCCAGCCACCCTTTCACCATAACTGCTACTTCTAAAAAAAAGAACCTATATAGAATACATAATATCTCATTATTATAAATAAAATACAAAACGACGCGAACCCGAACATCCTCGGAATTCGACGAAATTCACACCGTAGCTAAATACACACGCTACGAACGCAACGGCGAAGTCGAAATCAACTTTTGACGAACAAAACTCGGGTTATCACTACCCGAAGCCAAAACACAAGCATCCCCCGAGAGGCCTCACCGGTCACCAAAACAGACCCGGCTTGCTAGGGGATCTTGCCAAAAAGGCTACCAACAACCACACAAGGAACCTAAAGAACTAAGACCACGCTCTAACGAATGTCACCTGCCGGAAACGCATCAACATAATGCCAAATGAGAATTAAATAATCGCAGAAAAATCGGGGGCGTTACAGTCACTCCCCCCTAAAAGAAAGTTTCGTCCCGAAACTTTACGTACATAACTTCTACTATAGAAGGGAAGTAACAAAACAAAAGCTACTAGAAAGAAACGTACCAATCAAATCAAGGGAACAGATGAGGGTAAGCCTCCCTCATAGCCGACTCTAGCTCCCAAGTCGCGCTTTCCAAATCCTGATTCCTCCATAAAACTTTCACCATTGGGAAAGACTTTGTCCGCAGCACTCGATCTTGAGTATCCAAGATGCGGACCGGCACCTCAACATATGAAAGATTAGGCTCCAACTAGGGCACAACATCCAAGACTTGCCCACTGCTTCGCACATACTTCCGTAATTGGCTTACATGAAATATATTATGAACATCTGGGAAGTTTGCTGGCAAATCCAGCCTATATTATGACACGCCAATCCGCTCAACAATCTTAAACAGGCCCACATACCTCGGATCCAATTTCAGGTTCTTACCGAACCTCTTAACACCAACCATCGGGGAAACCTTAAGAAACACAAGGTCCCCTACAGCAAATTCCAAGTCAGACCTACGCCGATTGGCGTTCTTCTCATACCTCTCCTGAGTTATCCGAAGCTTTTCTCGAATCAGCTTCACTGCAACTTCCATTTCCTCGAGCGCATCCGGACCCAACACAGGCCTCTCACCGACCTCGGTCCAAAACAAGGGAGTTCTGCAGCGCCTCCCATACAAGGCTTCAAACTGAGCCATTTGCAAGCTCTCCTGGTAACTATTATTGTATGCAAATTACATAAGCCTCAAATGCTCATCCCACGCTCCACCATGGTCCAAGATGTAGCACCTGATCATATCCTCAACTATCTGGTTCACCCGCTCAGTCTGGCCATTGGTCTGTGGGTGGTAAGCTGTAGAATACCCCAAATCTGTACCCAAACCCTCTTGCAGACTCCTCCAGAAGCGAGATGTAAAACGGGAGTCTCGATCCGAAATGATGCTAACTGGCACACCGTGTAATCTGATGACCTCGTTCAAGTACAGCTCCGCTATCTTTTTCATCGGATAATCAATCTTATACGGCACAAAGTGAGCACACTTTGTCAGTCTGTCCACTATAACCCAAACAGAATCAAATTCCCTTGGAGACCTCGGTAAGCCCGTAATGAAGTCCATAGAAATACTTTCCCACTTCCAAGTAGGGATCTCCAACGGAGTCAACTTGCCACCAGGCCTTCCATGATTGGCCTTCACACGCTTGCAAGTGTGGCACTCAGCAATAAATCGGGCTATATCACACTTTATCCCATACCACCAGGCAATCTGCTTCAATTCATGATACATCTTTGTAGATCCTGGATGGTAGGCAACACTGGATCCATGAGCCTCTCTGCATAACATAACCCTGATGTCTCCAACTGCGGGGATGCAAAACCTGCCGCAGTACATCAAAGTACCCGCATCATCGATAGAGAAATCCGGCAACTCCCCTCTCTCAGTCCTGAGGCATAAGTGCAGAAGATCTGGATCATCATTCTGGTGCAACCTGGTAAGTGAAATCCAAGACGTCTCTGCCACTGCCAAACTGCTCTGCATGTCATAGCGTCCCACAGAGATATCCATCAGGAGGAACTCTTCCACTAAACGATCGACGGTGAGATTAAAGATCTTCCTCGTCTTTCGGCTCAGGGCGTCGTCCACCATATTGGCCTTGCACGGGTGATACTGTATATCCACATCATAATCGGCCACATACTCTAGCCACCGTCGCTGGCGCAGATTCAACTCCTTCTGAGTGAACACGTACTTTAGACTTTTATGATCTGTGAAGATCTTGCACTGAGCACAATAAAGTAGATGTCTCCACATATTTAGCACATAAATCACCTCTGCAAACTCAAGGTCATGCGTAGGGTAATTTCTCTCATGAGTCATTAGTTGCCTAGACCCATACGCAATCACTTTCCAAGCCTACATCAAAACGCAACCCAGACCAACATGTGAAGCATCCACGTACACATTATATTCCATGCCCTCAGTAGGTAGGGTCAGAACGGGTGCAGTGCACAATCTGTTCTTTAGTTCCAGGAAGGCTTCTTCGCACTTCTTGCTCCAAACAAAGGTCGTGTTCTTCTGAGTCAACTTGGTCAAAGGTGAAGCCAGGGTAGAGAAACCCTCCACGAACCTCCTGTAGTAGGCAGACAACCCTAGAAGCTTCTAATCTCCTTGGGCGTGCCCGGCTTGCTCCAATCCATCACTGCTGCAATTTTTTCCGGGTCGACCGAGATCCCATCCTTATTCACCACGTGGCCCAAAAATGAGACCTGAGGCAACCAGAATTCGCACTTGCTCAACTTGGCGAATAACTTGTGGTTCCTCAACTCCGATAGAACCAAGTGTAGATGCTGCTCATGCTACTCAGCACTGCGAGAGTAGATCAACACATCATCGATGAATACCACCACGAACTTATCTAGAAAGTCCTTGAACACCCGGTTCATCATATCCATGAAAGCTGATGGTGCGTTGGTCAAACCAAACGACATCACTAGAAACTCGAAGTGTCCATGCCTTGATCTAAACGCCGTCCATGGAATATCTGCCTCACGGATCCTGAGCTGATGATAGCCAGAACGAAGATCGATCTTGGAGAACACTGTGCTACCACGCAACTGATCAAATAAGTCATCGATCCTCGGCAGAGGGTACCTGTTCTTAATGGTGACTTTGTTCAGCTCCCTATAATCAATGCACAGCCTCATCGACCCATCTTTCTTCTTCACAAATAGAACAGGAGCACCCCAAGGCGATGAACTCGGCCTGATAAAACCTTTTGCCAACAACTCATCCAACTGGACTCGCAACTCCTCTAACTCATGTGGGGCCATCCGATACGGCGCCTTAGCAATGGGATGCGTACCCGGTTCCAAATCAATCACAAACTCAACATCCCGCTCAGGGGGAAGACCATGAAGGTCATCAGGAAAAACATCAGAGAAACCACGAACCACAGGAATCTCCTCCAAGCGCGGTACACTGACAGCAGTCCCAACCACCGAGACTAAGCAAGCAAAACAATCAGAATGAAACAGCTTCTGAGCACATACCGCAGAAATGATAGGATAATCCTGGCACGGATCAGCATACACACTTTCAAGCTGACCGTTGTCCTTGATGAAGTCCAAGCGCTTCCATTTCCACTGAATAACCGCATCATACTTAGGCAACCAGTCCATGCCCAAAATAACATCGAAGTCCACTAGATCAATCATCTTCAAGTCTGCCTTCGCAAGAAAGTCCCCCAACAAAACAGGGCAATCCAAAATGCCCAAATCTGACAACACAGATTCACCAGAAGGGAACTTGATGCGGAAGGTGTCACGAACTTGATCTAGAATCAACCGATAACGCTCTACAAAAGCTCTAGCCACAAATGAGTGGGTAGCACCGGAATCGAACAGAACACGCGCTCAGCGGTTCTTCACCTTAAATTTCATTATAGTAGTACATATAAACAACTAAGGAACTACCAAAACAAAACTATAACCATTCTAGCAAATAAAACTTTCAGGCTAGGAAAATGACTAACCTGAGATGACCTGAGTCGAACCTTGAGCCTCCTCGGAAGAGATCACGTTCAGCTTTCCTTTGCCCTTGTCCATATGCTGAGGCGGAGGTAAAGCCTGAAGTGGAACTGCCTGAAGAATAGGCTGGACCTGAGGACACCTAGCCTTGATATGGCCCTTCTGGCCACACTGAAAGCAGACCTTATCCTTGGACCAGAACTGGGCAGCATCATACCCGTGTCACTTGCAAACAGAATAGGAAACATCCTTCCTAGGAGCACCTTGAATAGCATGAACTTGCTCCTTCTTCTGAGCTCCCTCCTTCTTGAAACACCTCTCAACAGGGTGGCCTGACCGGCCACAGAAGCTACACACTACCTTGCTCTTCTTTCCCGAAGCAGCATCGAGTACCTGGGGGTTCTTCTCTTCAGCAAACTTCCTCTTGTCCTTCCTCATTTGCTGGCCTCTGTTCTTTGCGGTCTCAATTGCCTCCACTTTCAGAGCAGCATCCACTACACCTGCATAAGTTTCTGATCCATATGCACTGGCCAACTGCTGAACCTCGCTCCTAAAGCCACCAAGGAACCACTTGACTCGATCTGCTTCAACACTCACCAACCCAGGGGCAAATCGTGTCACAACCCGCACTTTCTCAACGATAAAATCGTATCAGAGCAAGAGAAAACACGTGTCGTGATGCCACGTTGTGCAGGGGATAACTGCACACGCTCAGGCAAAACTCCAGACCTTGGATTTAAGGAAAATCATTGATTAATTATGAAAGAAAAGCAGTTGGGTTGATTGGCCGTATCCCTCGGCACGGTGGATCAGCTAGTCCACAATTAAAAGTATAAGTATACGCAGCTGAAAATAGTTTGGTTCAATTAAGTTGACACCCTAGTGAGCATAAGTGTCCCCGAGGGGCAACTCATGGTATGCACGACTCTAAAGTGAATATAATAGATATAAAATGGTAGCCTTTTTACGCTAAGGAAATATAGTGTCTTTGCTTTATAATTATGTTATGCATGATATACATATAATAATACTTTTAGGGTTTAAAATATCTAACATGCACCCTAGCATAAATCCTTGCCAGAAGCAAGTAAACAACCACTAATAGGAAAAAACAGCAGTTTAAGTTCATACCCAGCATCGCAAGAAGCCACCAGTGGGCGCCAACAACCTGACACGAACCCACTGGTGAGTATGTATGTCTATACAGAAAAGTAAAGAGCTACCTCACAAAATCGGGATCAGCTGTCTCAGCTACCCAAGAGGCCACAAACCAGCCCCACCAAAAGAACTAGCCGCTGAACCTGCTACAACCTGGACCTGAGGCATTCAAGAAAAGAACACCTCAGCAAGGAAATAATCAAAAGAGTAAGTAAAACATTAGAATTAAGAGCAAAAAGGAAGGTTTACCAACCCGGCAACAAACTGCTATAAGCAAAAGAAAGGGCATGACAGTAAGAAAAGAGCACTGTCTAAAGCACAGCAAAGCACACCAAGTGCGAGCAATAAAAGCAACATGCTCAACGAAAGAGTCTAACATTCCTAATACGTGGGTAAGTGGCAGTGGTCAAAAACATGGATCTGAATACATAACCAAAATCAGATCCAACAAAAAGGGCTAAGGGGTCACCAGTGGCAGCTTTAGGGTCCCACACACCAACCCAAATCGGGGCAAAAAGGCGGTGGCCACAGCTCTCCACATCAAAATCCACCCCTCGAGAGGCCTCTAAAACTCCACCACCTGCCACAACCCAAGAGTCGGCAAGCAAAAATTAGTCGAACACCCAATACCACCCCCTAAAGGAAGGGAAAAGTCACACTAACAATCCTAAGGTACACATGAACTCAAGACAGAAATGTCGAGCCCACTCGACGCAGCGTTGAGTAAGCTCCACTCACCTGACGCCTAAAAATACTTAGTCGTAAGTCCTACGCTGGGTGACGGCGTTGAGTGAGCTCAGCTCACTCGACGCCGTCAGCGCTTTCCACTTAGGGTAAACGTAAGTCTTGCTAAAATCGCAGCTTAAGCCCTCTCATGCGCGAAAACAGAGAGTTGGAGATTTAATCCCAACCCACGGTTCCGTCCTAACTACTCGGAGCTATCGCAACTAACCCTAAACTGTAACTAACAGCAACCTCACCCTAACTCTAGCTACCCACTGGACACTAAACCTCCGACAAAAAGAGAACATTGATTAAAATTCCAGAAAAAGAAATAAAGAATCAGCACTTGATTAAAAGCTTGATGTAATAACTCAACCTGCTGCCCTAGGGAGGAAAAAAGACAAAGAGAACAGAGCTTATGCACAAGAAATAAAAACAGATCATGGGTTAGAAACAAATTTGGCAAGGGCAAGGGGCCACTTGCCTCTACCTCTTTGGAACAACAAACAACAGCCGCACCACAGCTTGGCTCCGGCGGCAAGATCGTCCACCTAGTAGACCAAAGCTGAAACTTGAGGAAGGAAAAGGAATCAGATGCTTAGAAATTCCTGGAATATACCCTAAATCAAGAAAAGCTTACATGGAAGGGAAGATCTAGCCGAGAGCAAGCCGGATCCGCTATCACACGAGAAAAATGGGCTCTAACCCTCCCGAAATCGCCGGCCAAAACAACCACCGCCTCCTCTCAAAACACCTTCCGCTGGAAGCTCTCCAGACTCGGGAACGATGAAAAATGAGGAGGAAAAACAGTTCACGGCAACAAAAGATGATTTCAGGAAAAAGTACGGAACACGCCCAAGACACGCCCGTGACACAGCCCGACACGCCCGTGTCACGGGGCGTGTACTCACGCACCTACCCACTCGACAAAAGTCGATCTCCGCTCGACGAAGCAAGGGACACGCCCTGTGACACGCCCGTGTCACAGGCTGTGTACCAACCCGAACACCGCCCGACGATCGTGGAGCGCCGATCGTCGAACAGGGAGACACGCCCCAGTGTCACGCCCGTGTTCGACACGACACGCCCGTGACATGGCCGTGTCCTCACTAAAACACCGCCTGACGACCGTCGAGCACAGCTCAACGAACCGAAGGGGGACACGCCCGTGACACGCCCGTGTCACGGCCGTGTTCCTACAAAAAAACCCCGTCGACCAAAAATTCGTCGACCGGAGAAACGGGAGCTCTACCCGAGCACGACACGCCCTGGGTTACGGGCGTGACCCAGGCCGTGTCACCCAAACTTACACAGAAAAGAAACCTGCTAACACCTAGCAAACGAGAGACAAGGCACCATCCTACAAGCTCAGCCACAACAGACCATGCACAGCATAGCAAACATTACAAACATGCAGCTAACAAAACAACGCCGAAACGACGCGAAGGCAAACGATCTCGGATTTCGACCAAAACCGCACCGTAGCTAAACCACCAAGCCACAAAAACAACGGTGAGGTCGAAAACAACATCCGACGATCGAACACTCGGGCTAACACCTCCCGAAGCCAAAACGCAAGCATTTCCCTAAGAGGCCCAATCGAGTCACCAAAACAGACTCCGGCTAGCTGGGGAAACTTGCCAACTGGCTGCAACCAGGCTACACAAGGAACCTACAGAGCTAGGACCGTGCTCTACAACGGCGAAGGGCCGGAAATGCGTCATCGTAACGCCAATCCAATATCAAACAAAACAAAGAAAAACCGGGGGCGTTACAGCCACTCCCCCTAAAAGAAAGTTTTGTCTAGAAACTTTACTCACAACACTCCTATGAGGAAGGAGAGAGAAAAAGCCAGGAAAGGACTATATAAACATAAATAAAACAAAACATACCAGGCACAAGCTCAGGGAAACAGATGAGGGTGAGCCTCCCTCATAGCCGACTCCAACTCCCAAGTCGCGCTTTCTACATCCTGATTCCTCCATAAAACTTTAACCATCGGAATAGACTTCTTCCGCAGCGCATGAACCTGAGAATCCAGAATGCGGACAGGCACCTCCACATAAGAAAGATTCGGCTCCAACTGAGGCACAGAATCCAAAACCTTCCTGCCATTCGATACACATTTCCGCAGCTGACTGACGTGGAAGACATTATGCACGCTAGGGAAATTTGCGGGCAAAGCGAGCCTATAAGCTGATATCCCAATCCACTCAACAATCGGAAACGGCCCCACGAACCTCGGGTCCAACTTCCTGCTCTTGCCAAAACGCTTGACTCCGATCAACGGGGAGACCTTTAAGAACACTGAGTCCCCCACCAAAAATTCCAAATCCGATCTACGCCGATTGGCATTTTTCTCATATCTCTCCTGGGCTATCCGAAGCTTTTCCCGAATAAGCTTCACAGCAGTTTCCATCTCCTCGAGAGCTTTTGGACCTAACAAAGGTCTCTCGCCAACCTCAGCCCAAAACAAGGGAGTCCTGCAGCGCCTCCCATACAAAGCTTCGAAAGGAGCCATTTGCAAGCTTTCTTGATAACTGTTGTTATACGCAAATTCCATAAGCCGCAAGCGCTCATCCCACGCTCCTCCGTGGTCCAGAATATAGCATCGGATCATATCATCCACAATCTGATTTACTCGCTCCGTCTGACCATTGGTCTGCGGATGATAAGCTGTGGAATATCTCAAATCTGTACCCAACCCTTCTTGAAGGCTCTTCCAAAAACGAGACGTAAACCTGGAGTCTCGATCTGATATGATATTCACGGGTACACCATGCAATCTAATAACCTCATCCAAATACAGCTCGGCTATCTTCCTCATCGGATAATCGATCTTAAATGGTACGAAGTGAGCACTCTTCGTCAATCTGTCTACGATCACCCAAACTGAATCATGTCCTTTAGGAGATCTCGGTAAGCCTGTAATGAAATCCATCGAGATACTCTCCCACTTCCACATCGAAATCTCTAAGGGAGTCAGCTTGCCACCCGGCCTCCCATGGTCGGCCTTCACACGCCTGCAAGTGAAGCACTCAGAAACAAATCTGGCTATGTCCTTCTTCATCCCATACCACAAGGCAATCTGCTTTAAATCATGGTACATTTTGGTAGACCCTGGATGGTAGGCAACACTAGAACCATGGGCTTCTCTGCACACCATATCCCGGATATCTCCAACTGCGGGAATGCAAAACCTGCCACGATACTTCAAGGTACCCGCATCATCTATAGAGAAATCTGGTAATTCACCTTTTTCAGCTCGAAGGTACAAATGCAAAAGATCGGGATCATCCTTCTGATGCAGTCACGAAAGCGCAATCCACGAAGGTTCTGCCACTGCCAAGCTACTCTGCGACTCGTAGCTTCCTACAGAAATGTCCATCAAAAGGAACTCTTCCACAAGACTCTCGGCGGAGAGATTGAAAATCTTTCCTGACTTCCGACTTAGGGCATCGGCCACCACATTCGCCTTACCCGGATGATACTGGATTTCAACATCATAGTCGGCCACGTACTCCAACCACCGCCGCTGGCGCAGATTCAACTCTTTCTGAGTGAAGACATACTTCAAACTCTTATGATCCGTGAAAATCTTGCACTGCGCGCTATACAGCAAATGCCTCCACAATTTCAACGCATAGATCACAACTGCAAACTCCAGGTCATGCGTAGGGTAATTCCTCTCATGAGTCTTTAGCTGCCTTGACCCGTACGCAATCACCTTCCCGCCCTGCATCAAAACGCAGCCCAGTCCGACGTGCGACGCGTCCATATATATAACATACTCACTATCTTCAGTAGGCAAAGACAAAACTGGGGCTGAACATAACCTTCTTTTTAATTCCTCAAAAGCCTCCTCACACTTGCTATCCCATGTGAAGGCTGCATTTTTCTGCGTCAACCTGGTCAACGGCGCAGACAAAGTAGAGAATCCCTCTACAAATCTTCTATAAAATCCAGCCAAGCCCAAGAAGCTTCTGATCTCTTTGGGAGTAACAGGCCTCGCCCATTCCATAACAGTAGCGATCTTTTCTGGGTCCACCGATATTCCCTCCTTATTTACCACGTGGCCGAGAAAAGAAACTTGAGGCAACCAAAATTTGCACTTGTTCAGCTTGGCGTATAGCTTATGGTCTCTCAAAGTCGTCAAGACCAGTCGCAAATGCCGATCATGCTCCTCCGCATCTTTAGAATACACCAAAACATCGTCTATAAAGACAATCACAAACTTATCCAGGAAGTCCTTGAAAACTCTGTTCATCAGATCCATAAAAGCTGAGGGCGCATTAGTCAAACCAAATGACATAACTAAAAACTCAAAATGCCCATGACGAGAGCGGAACGCCGTCCGCGGAACATCTGACTCCCGAATCCTCAACTGGTGATAGCCCGAACGAAGATCTATCTTGGAAAACACGGCACTACCACGCAGTTGGTCAAACAGATCGTCAATCCGAGGCAAAGGGTACCTGTTCTTAATAGTAACCTTGTCCAGTTCTCTATAGTCGATGCATATCCTCATCGACCCATCATTCTTTTTAACGAACAGCACTGAAGCACCCCATGGTGAAGAACTCGGCCTGATGAACCCTTTTGCCAACATCTCATCCAGCTGAATTCGCAACTCTTCCAGCTCTCGCGGGGCCATCCGGTACGGCGCCTTGGCAATAGGACGCGTGTCTGGCTCCAAATCTATAGCAAACTCGACATCTCGATCGGGTGGAAGACCGAGAAGATCATCAGGAAACACATCAGAGAAGTCACACACCACAGGGATCTCTTGCAAACACGGCACTCTAACAACAGCCCCTTCCAGAGAGACCACACAGGCAGAACAACCAGAATCAAGCAACTTCCGAGCACGCACCGCAGAAATGACTGGAGACTCCTGGAGAGAATTCCCATAAACGCTCCCTGGCTGACCGTTGTCCTTGACGAAGTCCAAGCGCTTACCCTTGCACTGGATCACAGCATCGTACCTTGACAACCAGTCCATGCCCAAGATAACATCGAAGTCCTCCAGGTCAATCACCTTCAGATCTGCCTTGGCTAGAAAATCCCCCAACAAAATCGGACAATCAAGGACACCCAGGTCCGTAACTACAGAGTCACCGGAGGGGAACTTAACGCAAAATGCACCACCAACACGATCTAGGCCCAAACTGAACCGCTCCACGAAGGATCTAGCCACAAACGAGTGGGTAGCGCCTGAATCGAAGAGAACGCGTGCCCAGCGGTTCTTTACCTTAAATCGTCCTACAAATAGCGCACGCATCTAAGGAAACAAACGCAAAAAAAATGAAAACTACAACCGTAAAGGGATCCTAACGAAACGACTGAGGAGAAGTCAAACCTGAGATAACCTGGGTCGAAGTCTGCGCTTCGTCTGTCGAAAGCACATTCAGCTTCCCCTTTCCTCTATCCAATTGCTGAGGCGGTGGCAAAGCCTGGAGGGATACTGGCTGCAGAATAGGCTGGGACTGTGGGCACTTTGTCTTGAGATAACCCTTCTGCCCACACTGAAAACAGACTTTATCTCTCGACCAGCAACGGGCCGCCTCATGCCCCTTCCTTCCACACAAGGCACACACAAAGTCTCCTCTGGGAGCACCCTGAATTGCATGCACCTGTTCCTTCTTCTGCGCTCCAAATCTTTTGAAACATTTCTCAAAGGGGTGGCCTGGTCGGCCACAGAAACTACAAACCTCTTTGCTCTTCTTTCTTGAGACCGCATCGGGTTCCTGAGGGCTCTTCCCTCCACCGGACTTTCGCTTATCCTTCCACAACTGCTGACCTCTATTCTTGGCATTCTCAATGGCCTCAACCCTCAAGGAAGCTTCGACCACGATGGCATAACTGACTGCACCGTAGGCATTCGCTAACTATTGAATGTCACTTCTCAGTCCACCCAAAAATCGCTTAACTCGGTCTGCTTCAACACTCACCAGACCAGGAGCAAACCGACTCAACTTACTAAACTCAATCTCATACTCACTGACCGTGAGTTTCCTCTGCTTCAAATGGAGAAAGTCATTCATCAGCCGGTCCCTCTCGACTGAAGGCAAAAACTTACTCAACAGCATCCCTTTAAATGACTCCCAAGAGCATCCTGCCACCAAGCTCTCTTTCTCCCTCAACCACCAATTCTTTGCTAAGCCCTTGAGCGGGTAGGCAGCGAGCATCACTCTCTGATCATCTGTAATCCCTGAATAAGAGAACATCTCCTCAATAGTAATCAGCCAGTCATCCAAAATCATGAAATCTGCTTGCCCATCATAAGTAGGGGGTCTCAGTCGCTGAAACTGGGATATAAACGCCATCTCCGGGGGCACCACAACCAAAGGCACGGGAGGAGCAGGAGGGGCAGGAACAGCTACCCCCTCAGCGGGGTCCGGAACTCTCGGGGCCTGTCCCGCCACCACTGCCACAAGGGACTGAATCTGAGCCTGCATAGCCACCACCTGCCTCGATAAGGTCTCATTACTCTGCCGCAGGTTTTCTACCAACGGCTCGCTCTGCGCTCCTGACGTCTCACCCTCGGATTGGGGGGTCGACCTCATTGCAGGACGTCTCGCCATCCTATAATCGCACAAGCTTTAGACGAAACTTAGCCCAACAGCTAGGACAAAACTACCCGGTACAGACAAACACACTTAAATATGAACTTCAACTGCAAAACTTGCTCTGGGAGTTGTTTTATCATGATGATGTTATGCTTAACCTAAGATGGTTCACCACCATCAAACTAACTCATGTGCCTAAACCATGAATGCATGTGTTTGTATTCTTTTTGACTCAAAACCATGTGTGTACATATGTCATCTTGCAAATCTTTAGCTTAACACGTTGTGCTTATGAAATGTTATGCTATGCATGATGTGCTATGCATTCTAAAAAAGCCTTAATGCATGCCATGGGCGGCGTACACATGAAAATGTTATGCATCCCATACTACATAACATTCCCATACAACGAAAAAAAAGAAAACGTGCTAGCCGCATTCATGTGGTGAGGTTATGCATCCCATACTACATAACCCTCACATGTTGCCTCCTATGGTGGATCCATATACAAACACATATTATGCATCCCATACTACATAATATGCCCCGTATACTTCTTTATGCTCATGAGTGTAGTGTTCGTGCTTTAGCCAAGACGTGCTGATGACATATTGGTGTGTGTATGGTATGACGCTAACCACTAATGCGAACAAGGGGAAAGGTTGCCCGACCATTTGTCAAGCAACCTCCCTCTGATACCAACTGTCACAACCCGCATTTTCTCAACGATAAAATCGTATCAGAGCAAGAGAAAACACGTGTCGTGATGCCACGTTGTGCAGGGGATAACTGCACACGCTCAGGCAAAACTCCAGACCTTGGATTTAAGAAAAATCGTTGATTAATTATGAAAGAAAAGCAGTTGGGTTGATTGGCCGTATCCCTCAGCACGGTGGATCAGCTAGTCCACAATTAAAAGTATAAGTATACGCAGCTGAAAATAGTTTGGTTCAATTAAGTTGACACCCTAGTGAGCATAAGTGTCCCCGAGGGGCAACTCATGGTATGCACGACTCTAAAGTGAATATAATAGATATAAAATGGTAGCCTTTTTACGCTAAGGAAATATAGTGTCTTTGCTTTATAATTATGTTATGCATGATATACATATAATAATGCTTTTAGGGTTTAAAATATCTAACATGCACCCTAGCATAAATCCTTCCCAGAAGCAAGTAAACAACCACTAATAGGCAAAAACAGCAGTTTAAGTTCATACCCAGCATCGCAAGAAGCCACCAGTGGGCGCCAACAACCTGACACGAACCCACTGGTGAGTATGTATGTCTATACAGAAAAGTAAAGAGCTACCTCACAAAATCGGGATCAGCTGTCTCAACTACCCAAGAGGCCACAAACCAACCCCACCAAAAGAACTAGCCGCTGAACCGGCTACAACCTGGACCTGAGGCATTCAAGAAAAGAACACCTCAGCAAGGAAATAATCAAAAGAGTAAGTAAAACATTAGAATTAAGATCAAAAAGAAAGGTTTACCAACCCGGCAACAAACTGCTATAAGCAAAAGAAAGGGCATGACAGTAAGAAAAGAGCACTGTCTAAAGCACAGCAAAGCACACCAAGTGCGAGCAATAAAAGCAACATGCTCAACGAAAGAGTCTAACATTCCTAATACGTGGGTAAGTGGCAGTGGTCAAAAACATGGATCTGAATACATAACCAAAATCAGATCCAACAAAAAGGGCTAAGGGGTCACCAGTGGCAGCTTTAGGGTCCCACACACCAACCCAAACCGGGGCAAAAAGGCGGTGGCCACAGCTCTCCACATCAAAATCCACCCCTCGAGAGGCCACTAAAACTCCACCACCTGCCACAACCCAAGAGTCGGCAAGCAAAAATTAGCCGAACACCCAATACCACCCCCTAAAGGAAGGGAAAAGTCACACTAACAATCCTAAGGTACACATGAACTCAAGACAGAAATGTCGAGCCCACTCGACGCAGCGTTGAGTAAGCTCCACTCACCTGACGCCTAAAAATACTTAGCCGCAAGTCCTACGCTGGGTGACGGCGTTGAGTGAGCTCGGCTCACTCGACGCTGTCAGCGCTTTCCACTTAGGGTAAACGTAAGTCTTGCTAAAATCGCAGCTTAAGCCCTCTCATGCGCGAAAACAGAGAGTTGGAGATTTAATCCCAACCCACGGTTCCGTCCTAACTACTCGGAGCTATCGCAACTAACCCTAAACTGTAACTAACAGCAACCTCACCCTAACTCTAGCTACCCACTGGACACTAAACCTCCGACAAAAAGAGAACATTGATTAAAATTCCAGAAAAAGAAATAAAGAATCAGCACTTGATTAAAAGCTTGATGTAATAACTCAACCTGCTGCCCTAGGGAGGAAAAAAGACAAAGAGAACAGAGCTTATGCACAAGAAATAAAAATAGATCATGTGTTAGAAACAAATTTGGCAAGGGCAAGGGGCCACTTGCCTCTACCTCTTTGGAACAACAAACAACAGCCGCACCACAGCTTGGCTCCGGCGGCAAGATCGGCCACCTAGTAGACCAAAGCTGAAACTTGAGGAAGGAAAAGGAATCAGATGCTTAGAAATTCCTGGAATCTACCCTAAATCAAAAAAAGCTTACAGGGAAGGGAAGATCTAGCCGAGAGCAAGCCGGATCCGCTATCACACGAGAAAAACGGGCTCTAACCCTCCCGAAATTGCCGGCCAAAACAACCACCGCCTCCTCTCAAAACCCCTTCCGCTGGAAGCTCTCCAGACTCGGGAACGATGAAAAATGAGGAGGAAAAACAGTTCACGGCAACAAAAGATGATTTCAGGAAAAAGTACGGAACACGCCCAAGACACGCCCGTGACACAGCCCGACACGCCCGTGTCACGGGGCGTGTACTCACGCACCTACCCACTCGACAAAAGTCGATCTCCGCTCGACGAAGCAAGGGACACGCCCTGTGACACGCCCGTGTCACAGGCCGTGTACCAACCCGAACACCGCCCGACGATCGTGGAGCGCCGATCGTCGAACAGGGAGACACGCCCCAGTGTCACGCCCGTGTTCGACACGACACGCCCGTGACATGGCCGTGTCCTCACTAAAACACCGCCTGACGACCGTCGAGCGCAGCTCGACGAACCGAAGGGGGACACGCCCGTGACACGCCCGTGTCACGGCTGTGTTCCTACAAAAAAACCCCGTCGACCAAAAATTCGTCGACCGGAGAAACGGGAGCTCTACCCGAGCACGACACGCCCTGGGTCACGGGCGTGACCCAGGCTGTCTCACCCAAACTTACACAGAAAAGAAACCTGCTAACACCTAGCAAACGAGAGACAAGGCACCAGCCTACAAGCTTAGCCACAACAGACCACGCACAGCACAGCAAACATTACAAACATGCAGCTAACAAAACAACGCCGAAACGACGCGAAGGCAAACGATCTCGGATTTCGACCAAAACCGCACCGTAGCTAAACCACCAAGCCACAAAAACAACGGTGAGGTCGAAAACAACATCCGACGATCGAACACTCGGGCTAACACCTCCCGAAGCCAAAACGCAAGCATTTCCCTAAGAGGCCCAACCGAGTCACCAAAACAGACTCCGGCTAGCTGGGGAAACTTGCCAACTGGCTGCAACCAGGCTACACAAGGAACCTACAGAGCTAGGACCGCGCTCTACAACGGCGAAGGGCCGGAAATGCGTCATCGTAACGCCAATCCAATATCAAACAAAACAAAGAAAAACCGGGGGCGTTACAAATCGGCTCAACTTGCTGAACTCTATCTCGTACTCACTGAAATTGAGTTTCCTCTGCTTCAGGTGAAGGAAGTCGTTCATTAATCGGTCACGCTCGACCGAAGGCAAGAACTTCCTCAACATCATCTCCTTGAACAATCCCCAAGAGAAACCAGCCACTAAGCTCTCCTTTTCCCTAAGCCACCAGCTCTTAGCCAAACCCTTTAGCTGATAGGCAGCTATCATCACTCTCTGATCATCTGCAATACCGGAGTACGAGAACATCTCCTCCATGGAGATCAGCCAATCATCTATGACCATGAAATCTGCCTTCCCATCATATGTAGGAGGGCTAAGTCTCGGAAACTATGAGATAAAGGCCATCTCTGCTGGCACCATCACTGGAGGTCTTAGGGGAGTAGGAGGGGAGGAGCAGCTGACCCCCTGTAGGGGCTTGCACCCCCTGAGTCGGTCCTGCCACAACTGCCACCAGAGACTAAATCTGGGCCTGCATCTGCACCATCTGCCTGGTCAAGGAATCGTTGCTCTGCCGCAGGCTCTCGATCACCACATCACTTTGCGCTCCTGAGGACTCACCCTCAGACAGGGGAGTCAAGCTGGTCGAAGGACATCTCGCCATCCTAAAACCATAAAAACTGAGGTCAAAACCTAGTATAACAGTTGGAACAAACAACCAGTACAGACAATACATACATAAATATGAACTTTTAACTGCTATACTTGCTCTGGGATTTTATTTTGTTTAACAAAAGTGATGTTATGCCTAACCTAGGATGGTTAACCACCATCAACTAACTCTTGTGCCCAGATCAGGAATGCATGAATTTATATTCTTTTTCTGATTTAAAACCATGTGTGTACATATGTCCTCCTGTAAATTTTTAGCTTGGCACGTTGTGCTTATGCAATATTATGCTATGCATGATTATGCTATGCATTCTAAAAAGGCCCTAATGCATGTCATGAGTGGCGTACGCATGAAAATGATATGCATCCCATACTACATAACATTCCCATGCAATGAAAAAGAAACGTGCTAGTCGCATTCATGTGGTGAGGTTATGCATCCCATACTACATAACCCTCACATGTTGCCCCTATGGTGGATCCATATACAGACACATATTATGCATCTCATACTACATAATATGCCCTGTATACTTCATGTTATGCTATGAGTGTAGTGTTCGTGCTTCAGCCAAGATGTGTTGATGACATATCGGTGTGTGTATGATATGATGCTAAACATCTAATACCTACAAGGAAAGGTTGCCTGACAAATTTTCAAGCAACCTCCCTCTGATACCAACTGTCACAACCCGCATTTTCTCCGAATTTAAGAAGTATCAGAGTGTGAGAAAACACGCGTCGTGATGCCACGTCGAGCAGGGGATAACTGTCGACGCTCAGGCGAACACCATCTAACTATACTATGAAAATTCAGAAGTTTAATGATTAGAAAAAAATCAGTTATATTTTAAAGGCCGTATCCCTCGGCTCAGTGGATCACCTAGTCCACAGTTTAAAAACTATACTTATACGCAGCGGAAAATACTTTATTTATATTTCACACCCTATGAGAGTGCATAAGTGTCCCCCGAGGTCCACTTATATAATGCAAGACTCTAGATTTATTTTATATTATAAGTAGGAAAACGATCTTTTTACGTTACTTAGAAAGTAGTGTATGAGCTTTATAAATATGCTGATCATGAGATTTACTTATTATAGTTTTTTTAGGTTTAAAAATAACTAGCAACCTAGCATAAATCTTCCCAAGAGCAAGTAGACTATCTCCAGAAAGGTAGCCGTAAAAGAAACATATCTAGTATCATAAGGTAAAACTACCAGTGGGCGCGAACAAACTGACACGAACCCACTGGCAAGTATCTATGTCTATAAGAAAACAGAAAAAAAAACTACCTCACAATAGCAAGAGAAAGATCCCTACAACTCAAGGGATCACCAGCAACACCACAGCAAATGTAGCCGCCTACCCGGCTACTAATCCGAACCTGAGGCATTCAGAAAAGAAAAGAACACCTCAGCAAGTAAAACAAGGAAATCAGAATTAGAGCGTTAAATCAAAATGGGACAAAAGAGAGTAAATAAACATGACAGTAAAAGCAAACACTGTCCCAAGTAAGCTAAAGTACACCAAGTACCAGGTAACAACAACAAGCCCTGCCCAAATCCTGCATAGGCTACAAGGCAAAAGACAAGAAAACTTGCCACAATATGCTGCATTCTACAAGGAAGAAACACCTAACAATCCTAATTTGTGAGTTAATGGCAGTAGTAAACAACATGGACCTGAGTTGGTGACCAAAAACAGTCCCCCAAATAAAACAGTTCCAACTAAAAATAAAATTTCACTGTGTCAGCACAAAACCACCACAAACCCAGCCTGTACCTGGGATAAAAGGGTGGCAGCCACAGCAATACCCAGCCCGTACCTGGGACTAAAAAGTGGCGGCCACGGCTCGCACACAAAACATCCCGCTCCTTTAGAGCGTCAAAATACCACTACCTGCTATAACCCACGATTCGGCCCTCAAAACAAAGGAAGAACGAAAGGCCGACAAGACATCCTCCCAAGGCGGTAATCACTTGGGAAGGAAAGGAACTGAAAAGGAATAAATCCCAGCTTACAGGAATCGTCGATCTTACGCCACAGGAAATCGTCGAACTCCATTCGACGATTTTCCTTTCGTCGAAAACAGGTCACGGGAAAAATTGTCGAACGGCGTTCGACGATATTTCCTTTCGTCGAACACAGGTAACGGGAAAAATCGTCGAACGCCGTTCGACAATTTTTTCCTTTCGGCGAACACAGGTCACGGGAAAAATCCTCGAACGTCATTCGACGATTTTGCGTTAAACGCAGGCTAGAGGAAATCGTTGAATTCCATTCGACGATTTTGCATTAAACACCGGACACAGAAAATCGCCGAACTCAGTTCGACGATCCTCGTGGAACTCAGCTCGACAATCCTCGTCGAACTCAGCTAGATGATCTTCGCAGAACTGGCTGCATTTTGTACACCGCCATCCTGTACAACCACCTTCATTTCTGACCAATCCTCATAGCCTAATTCGATCCTATTACTCGCAATGTAAGTATGAAAACCCACTGCTACTAGTCCTAGGGCTGATAGGCTAATTGCTACCCAACCCGAGATTAACAGGGAATAATTTTATATAAAAAAACAAGACTACAGCCACCCGGCCGGAAATTTGAGTTTCGGAACTTGAGAAAATGCAAAAAGAAACATAAAGGAGCATTTATGGTTTAAGATCCACATGACTTTGACGGAAAAACAGAGCAAAATAAGCAATCTCGAGAAACATGAATGATTACAGCAAAAATGACCATGAAAAGGGGAAGAAAAACTTGGCAAAGGTAGGAGCACCACTTGCCTCAAATTCCAGCGATTTATCTTACACAGCCCTTCCTCTCTCTCTCGGTTCCAGCCGCAATAGCACCTAAACAAGATTCTAAAGTTTTAATGGCGGAAAAGGATCAAACCAAAAATTCCGAGACCCCTAGAAACACCACGAAAATTGAATCTCTTGCCGTAGTAATGAAGGTCTAGGCGAGAGTAATCCAAGTCCGCTCTCGGAATCGAATTTCATCCACTAACGCTCCCAGAATCGGCGTCTGATGGGTAGCAGGGTTGGCGGTTTTTCTTCCTCTCGAACAGACGACGGTTTCTCAAGAGACAATGAACAATCCTAATTTCAAAACCTGAGGCTATAAATATATAAGCAGCGGCTAAATCCCAAATACTTTCTCCCCCTAGCCAACCCAAAAGTTGTCAGCCACCCTTTCACCATAACTGCTACTTCTAAAAAAAAGAACCTATATAGAATACATAATATCTCATTATTATAAATAAAATACAAAACGACGCGAACCCGAACATCCTCGGAATTCGACAAAATTCACACCGTAGTTAAATACCCACGCTACGAACGCAACGGCGAAGTCGAAATCAACTTTCGGCGAACAAAACTCGGGTTATCACTACCCGAAGCCAAAACACAAGCATCCCCCGAGAGGCCTCACCGGTCACCAAAACAGACCCGGCTTGCTAGGGTATCTTGCCAAAAAGGCTACCAACAACCACACAAGGAACCTAAAGAGCTAAGACCACTCTCTAACAAATGGCACCTGTCAGAAATGCGTCAACGTAACGCCAAACGAGAATTAAATAATCGCAGAAAAATCGGGGGCGTTACACTCATGATGAGCGGTTGGTGCTGGACTGGGAGTCCCTCGGCTTGGAGTGCGTAGCAAGGGGCGAGTCTAGCATTGCTCGGTTGAACTGGATTGAAATATAGAATGATTTGTCTGATCATATTCGTGAATCGACCCGTTTGGATGATGAGTTCCAGCCGTACGTGGTGGAAGCTCAAAAGTGCGAGAGTAGCACCTGGGAGATAATTGACGGGATTCTGAGGAAGGACAGAAGGATTTTTGAACCGTAGTTCGGCAAGCTCCGTGAGGAGTTGATGTTTGAGGCTCACTTCACAAAGTACTCCATTCACCCGGGCAGTACAAAGATGTACCTGGATATGAAGAAATCCTTTTGGTGGCCTAGAGTGAAGCAGGACGTAGCTTTGTACGTGAATCGATGCCAAACTAGTGCCTTGGTGAAGGCCGAGTGCCAGAAGCCGGGCAGGTTCCTGAAGCCTCTTCCAATCCCCGAGTGGAAATTCGATGACATCTCCATGGACTTTTTGCATGGATTACCTAGATCGCAGCAGGGTAACGATGCGATTTGGGTGATTGTAGATCGCTTGACCAAAGTGGCTCACTTTATCCCAAATCGAAAGGAGGACATCATGGAGAAGCTGGTAGAGTTGTACATTCGCAACATTGTGCGACTACATGGGATTCCTAAGAGTATAGTTAGTGATCGCGATGGACGTTTCACGTCCAAGGACTAGAAGTTGGTTCAGAAGAGTCTGGGCACGAAGCTAAAGTTTAGTACGGCTTTCCATCCTCAAATTGACGGGAAAACCGAAAGAACGAACCATACTATAGAGGATATGCTGAGAAGTGCATTCTTGACTTCGGCAAGAAGTGGGAGGATCACCTCTTCATGGTAGAGTTTGCTTATAACAATAGTTACCAAGCAAGTATCAAGATGGTGCCATACGAAGCTTTGTATGGGAGGCAGTGTCAAACACTGATGTCTTGGACAGAGGTGGGAGACACTAAACTTTTGGGAAAAGAAGTGGTAGCTGATGGATGCGAGCTGGTGCAAACCATTCAAGATCGCATGAAGGTGGCTCAAGATCGGCAAGAAAAATATTTTAATGCTCGCCACATGAAGCTAGAGTTGGTGGTAGGCTATTGGGTCTATCTAAAGATCAAGTCATTCAAAGGCATTTCTCGCATTCGCAGACTCAAGAAGTTGAGTCCAAGGTTTTTGGGACCTTTCAAGGTTATAGAACGGGTGGGAGAAGCAGCGTACCGGTTAGCATTATCCGCATAGCTGAGTGGATTACACGACGTCTTCCATGTCTCCGTCTTGAGGAAAGTCTTAGTAGAGGCTAGTGTGGTGATCGAGTCAGCATTAGTGCCGATAGAAGAGGACTTGAGGATGCGAGTTCGTCCAGTCGCTGTAGAGGATTCAGAAACTCGGCGGTTGTGGAACAAAGAGGTCAAACTTGTAAAAGTCCGATGGGACAACTGCGTCGTGAGGAGCTCTCGTGGGAGCGAGAACAGACCTTGCTGGAGGAGTATTCAGAGTTTTTCCGTTCAGGTATCACTTAAGTTTTGTGTACCCTTTTACTTTCTGTAATTTCGGGATGAAATTCTTTTAAGGGGGAGAGATTTGTAACGCTCCAAAATTCGAAAGAGGGACGGACATCGTTTAGAGCCAAGTTTGGGTCTTGGTGAGGGTCACACAGCCTTGGACACGGGCATGTCCATGGCCGTGTCGTGCTTGGGTTCGATGAAGAACTCGGGTGGTCGATGAACTGCGCTCGACGAAGTGTCGAGACAGTGAACATGGCCTAGGACACGGGTGTGTCCATGGCCGTGTCGTGTTCGGTTCGACGATTTTCGCATGGTCGATGAAAATGCAGTCGACGATCGTCAAGAGAACGAACACGGCCTGAGACACAGGCGTGTCCCAGGCCGTGTCCTGCTCAGGATGATAGCCGGGCCATATGAGGTGATAAACACAGCCTGGAGCCCAGGCGTGTTCGTGTATGACACAGGCGTGTTGCCTACCCATGTTCTACTCGGGTTGTTTTTGGTCCTGTGTCGATAGAGGAACACGCCCAGGCACACGGGCGTGTACTGAGTGACACAGCATGTCAACTTTGACACGGGCATGTTCAAAGCCTGTGTCCTGTTCTGGGTGCGACGGTTCGGCGTTGATTGAGGCACACAGCCTTGGACGTGTCTCAAGCCGTGTTCGACCCAGGAATTTTGGTTTTAAGTGCGAATCGTGGTCGTTCGTTTTCTTCTTTTAGGATCTGATGTTTCAGGGCTGTCCTGGCTGAGTTATGTCCGGGAATAGGGTTTGAAACCCTTATTCTTTTTCAAGTTTCTCTTTCTAAGGTTTTAGAGAGAAGGGAGAGCAAGGAAGAAGGTGAAGGAGAGATCCGGCTGCCGGAGAAGCTTCGGAGCCCCAAATCTCAAGTCGAGTCCAGATCCGCGGAGGAAAGACCATTGCGGTGGTTTTCATCCGGCTAAGTTCCAATGGCAAGGAATAGGGGTCGTAAGGTAACGACACTTCTCCTCTTGGTTTTTATGATGCGTGATTAACATCTTTTCTTTTAAGCTTTTGGGCACCAAACTCTCAAATGAGAGGGGTTTGGGTCGCCATGGTTCAAGAGGAACCTCCGGGTCGATTGAGTCTCTCCCCGGCATGATTTTGCAATAGAGATCCGCTCCGTTATTGGATTAGGCATTATGTGTGAAGTCATAGTCACGACCGTTAGTCTGACTCAGTGAAATTGCATAGCGAGCCTTAAGGATTTTGTAGAAATCCGTTGCGGCAAGATGTCATTTGTGATGTTTGTGTTTTCCACCTTTTCTCGAGTGAGTACGTTGATGAGTCCACATTTTACACTGATATTTGGACTCATCTGGGCTAGTTTTATCGCCTTTGCACTACACTTGAGAGCCTTTATTGCTTATTGGTGTTTATGTACCTATTTCACGATTAAGTGCACTGTAGGCCCGCTTCTGTGTGCTTTCTGTGTTTCCATTCTGTTGTTATTCTCTAGCCCTATCTCGGGGATGTGGTGTGCACGTTCTGGTGGCCTTTCTGCCCCTTCTGCTGGTACATGGGTCGTGTGCGTGTTCCGGGATGATTGTGAAACAAGAATACTGCGCAAGATCAGGGGATCTAATGCGCACGACCACTGGTCGTGCACCCCCGATCGTGCGCACTACTCTACGTTTTCAACTGAATCAGCCTGGGTAAGCGCACGACCACTGGACTTACTGCGCATGACCACTGGTCGTGCGCCACCGTTCGTGCGCATTACACCCCCTTTTTCATAACCCTGTCTCGGTAATCGCACGAGCACTGGCCATAGTGCGCACGACCACTGGTCGTGCGCCACTGCTCGTGCGTGTATATGCTGATGCTTCTTGTCCAGGTTGCAGGTTTATTTGGAAAAGCCGCACGATCATCGACCTACAGTGCGTACGACCACTGGTCGTGCGCCACTGAGCGTGCGCACTGCTTCTGCTGCCTCCGTATAAAAGGCCCTGCTCCGCGTTTTAGGTCAACGCCTGCCATTTGCTGCGATCGGAGAGTGCGCGGGAATCCCCTTTTCACTTCTCCAGCTGCTCCATCACTTCCACCTTCGTCGGGAAGCCATTTCCACTTACTCCGAAGCTTTTCAACACCCCGGCGAAGCCCTCGGCCATTGGTGACTTCAACTCCAAGCTTTCCTGCAGAGTTGGTGAAGTAGATAACCTAGAGAACAGACTTAAAGGCCTTCGAGGTGACAGATCGTTGGTACCGGAAGCCTCCTTGGACTGAGCCCGGAAGCGGATTGACAACTCGCTACTCCGGCCACGACCCGCAGTGGATCTTCATTCTCTTTTGGTTTACTCCTCTTCCCCTTCCTCTGTGTTATGAATGTTTTGAGCAGTGTAATGAACATTTCCATCCCTGAATATCAAGTTTACTTTCTAGTTAATGGAATGTTAGTTTCTTCTTATGCTTGTGAGTTCTGTCTGTGAATGCGCCTCACTCACCCCACATCCACTTCATTCATGTGCCTTGTCCGATTGCAATCCACACAAGAACGCTGCAATCCATTAGTTTCCCTTCCACTCGCCCAACTGAAGTTCGGCATAGCGGCCGACAAACCCATTTCACCTTGCGAAGCGGTGCCGTCGACCCGCATAGCTTTTACTAGTTCAGTAGATCAAACATCCACAATCTCCCGAGTCCGCTATTTTCTTTTTGTTCTATTTTTAACTCTCATAATGATATTCTCATTACTATTGCCATTCTACGCTAATTGCATTCCTCAAGAGACTGACACTTGGGGATTTACTCCCAAAACTTTATTACTTGTGCGACCGGTGCGCTTGCCGTATTACACGCATCAAGTTTTTGGCGCCGTTGCCGGGGAATGCAACTGTAGAGCGACTTCGGATGACTTCCAATATTATTATCAGAGTTAGTATTGTTTTGTTTTGACTGCTGCTTCTTCTAGTGTGTAGTGTTTGCCACAGTGAATGCAAGGCCGAGCTACAAGAGATTTTGTCACCTACGACCCAGAGATCGAACGTACTCTCTTAGCACGAAGACGCGCCGCAGCCATCAATTTTGCCCCAATGGGAGACCAGCTGAATATTGATGCAGGCAACCGAGTTGGAGGGCTACCTCATGACGAAAAAATGAAGTGAATCCTCCCCAGGTCCGCACCATGAGGGATTATACTACACCCACTGTTGGGAGTATATACCCCAGTTTCGGACCTGCTATTACCAATCCTCAGTTCGAGATCAAACCAGCTATTCTGAATATTATTCGGAACAACGCTCAGTTCTCCGGAATGGCCACTGAAGACGCCCATC
Source organism: Platanthera guangdongensis (assembly GCA_039583875.1). Classification (NCBI taxonomy): domain Eukaryota; kingdom Viridiplantae; phylum Streptophyta; class Magnoliopsida; order Asparagales; family Orchidaceae; genus Platanthera; species Platanthera guangdongensis. The sequence continues at coordinate 178,243,250 of CM077150.1, forward strand.
TTCACCTTATAGAATTCTCCGAGATCTGCGCCATGTTCCGCTACGCTGGAATCCCAGATGAAACAGTCAAGCTCCGTCTCTTCCCTTTTTCATTAAGAGACAAATCCAAGACATGGCTTCACTCCCTTCCACCTGGAACAGCCCCCACCTGGGAGGCTTTGACTACCAAATTTCTAGCTAAGTTCCATCCGGTGGATCGGATCGTGAGCTTGAGGCGCGCAATAGCCAACTTCCGGCAAGCCGATCAAGAAATCTTAGCCGAAGTTTGGGAGCGTTTTATTGAGCTGCTGAGGAAGTGCCCTAATCATGGATTCCAAACGTGGAATCTCGTTGAAAGTTTCTACTTTGCTATTGATCCCCACCACCGAGCCATGATCGATGCTGCCTCCGGAGGAACCATCATGAATCTTGCTCCAGATGATGCTCTGAAAGTCTTGCAAGACACCGCAACTCACAGTGCGTACTGGACTGCGGGAAGAAACATCCCACGAAGCACCAGTGGAGTGTTTGCCTTGGATATTCCCAAGCCTGCTCCTGCCGCCCCAGTGATGGCAATCTCATGTCAAGGGTGCGGAAGCACTGATCATCACAGCTTCGAATGCTCAGGAGTTGAGGTACAAGATGAATCTTTGTTTTTGAATGAATCTGTTAATTTTGTTGCCAATCAAAACAGGGGAGTGCCATACGGGAATACTTACAACCCGGGGGTGAGAAATCACCCCAACTTTTCTTGGAATCCTAACACATCTGGCCAAAGATGGCAACCGGTGCAGCATCAAAATGATGCGTATGCTTCCGGTAGCCAACCGCGGCCGCCTCAACAGAATTATTCCCAAGGGCCCCCCATCATTAAGAAAAATTCTTTGGAAGAAATGTTCGAGAAGTTTGTTGAGATTTCCCAGACCAACATGACAAATCAGGCCGCCTCGATGCGCAAACTGGAGGCACAATTGGGCCAATTGGCTCAAGTGGTTTCCGAGCGCACCCAAGGCACCTTACCGAGCAACACTGAAAAGAACCCCCATGAACAAGGAAAGCGCCTTGGGGAGGACACTTCGGGAAACCGCAACGAACTTGTCATTAATTGTAAAATCAATAACATCGACACTCCAGCATTATGCGATTCCGGGGCGTCCAGCAACATACTCACTTTGCAAGATGCTGTCAAGATGCAGTTACAAGTTGACATTGAAAATCGGAAATCACTTATCTTAGCTAATGGCATCTGGTTGACACGGAGGGAGGTGTGCGGGACGTTGAAATCGAGGTTAACGGCACCAGTATCACCACTGACTTTCAGGTTTTGGGACCACAGGACAATAACTCCATTCCTATATTAGGAGTCCTATTCCTAACAGCCAGTGGCGCATCCCTCGACTTTTCCAAAGGTCGTGTCACTTGGCCAAACGAAGAGTCCACCCTCGATAAAACATCCCTACATTTTTCTTCCATCCCAACTAACATTTCTCTGAGTGTCACAGATGTCAAGCTGGATTCAGGTTCCCCCGCATTGGAAGCACATCTGGAGAAGACGCCAAAGAACGGACTTCCTCCGGAAGTCGATGAGAAGCAGGAACTACTGGTCCACGAAGGGATCAATTGCACCAAAGCCACTACTGTCTTTCTACTGCCAGCCAACTCTGTTGTTAAGCATGGCGAACTAAGTTTTATTCGGGAGAAATCCCTGGACAATAATTTGTATAATTCTGTTAAACGATCTGTGACTTGGGCAGATCTGGTTGTCGTCACGGTGCCGGATAGGCCGCCACCAACCACGATACAAGCAAACCCCACAGCATACCTTCATTGGAAGTCGCCCACGGTGGAGAAACTGAAAGAGGCCAAGCGTTTACGCGACGAGCGCTACGCTGCCTTCCGGCTCGCGAACGAGTGCACTCGCAGTAATAGGACAATGCCTACCCCGAATGCAAAAAGACACTCTGTTGTTCTCTCGCATCCCACCGGAGAGACTTACCATAAATCTGCGTATAGCTGATTGTGCCATCTTCTTTCTTGCTACTTGTTGAATGCTAGTTGCTCTATTTTTAATTTTGTTTCCTTTTGCTACTGCCAAGAACTCTCTATTTGAACTGCTAATACAGGTATTTGGTCCACCTTAAGGATGGTAAACAAAAGGGCTTTCGGGAGACAACCCAAGTTGGACCGTGCGGTCCTATGCTGTATTTTGAGTTCTGTTTATTTCTTCATATATATATATATATATATATCTGTGTCCAGATTTTGTTTGGCTTGCATCCTTTAATCGCAGGTGCAGGAATATTTGAGGCGCGGTAACTTGGCCGCACTTGGACATCTCATTGCCCGACTGGTATGCTCAATTTTGAGTATAGGTAACTTCCTACCCTAGCTTATTTCTCCTCTTTGGAATGTTTATTTTTACTCGTAGTTAACTTTAAGTCTGGGGGGGTAGTCTGCCTGTGGTCACTACACCGCACCTTCTGTTGCATTCCAGTTTCTTATTTACTTCTTTCTTGTTTTTTTTTGGTTGCACACACCGAATCACCCACACGAGTGCGCTCTTACCCACGTGCACAACCCGAGTTAAATTTATTGCTTTTGTGTAAACTTTAAAATAGTGGTACTGGCTTAGGATTTCAGGATTGAGTCGTTCGAAACTCATGCAGTGCTCCTAATCGAATACTCATGGTTTCTGTAGAGTTAGGATAGAACTAATTTTTCTTTATGCTCGTAGAATTATTCTTTTCTGCTCCCGTCAATATTGTTTGTACTGCTCAAAATCTGAATCTGGGATAATCAAACGATAGTGTAGGAATGTGTGTAGCCGCCACTAGACTCGTATTGCTCGAGTCGGGGGGAAGGATCATCTTTCTCGGTGGCTAAGAACTTGCCCTAAGCTACTCTCGAAGCATTGGTGCACGGTTAGTTAAGCGTGAGCATGACGTAGGCCTTCTTTTTGGCTAGTTTGAGACTTGTTTAGCCCTTCCTACCTGTTAACCATTGCATGCCAAATTTGTGCCTACCCTTCCTTTGATCTAGCTCCACTCACTTTCACCAAGGCCTGAAGCTAAACCCACCTTCGCAATCAAATGCTTGAGCTGATTTGTAATTCCTTTTTGCCGAGGTTGTGATTAGTGGACATTGTTTTGGGGGTGCTGATTTTATTCCCGTTTTGATTGCTTCGTTTGGGGATTGCTAGCGCAGAAAAGAAAACAACAGTTTACGGAAATAAAAAGCTGATTCGCGCACTAGAAAAAACAAATATATATAAGAAAGAATTTCTTTGAGATTTCGATCCCCATCCTCTTTATTGAATTTGGTCAGGTTCAGCCGTGTTCACACCCGGATTTCAAGCTAAATCTGGGGGTGTGAAACAGGAATACTGCGCACGATCAGGGGATCTAATGCGCACGACCACTGGTCGTGCACCCCCGATCGTGCGCACTACTCTACGTTTTCAACTGAATCAGCCTGGGTAAGCGCACGACCACTGGACTTACTGCGCATGACCACTGGTCGTGCGCCACCGTTCGTGTGCATTACACCCCCTTTTTCATAACCCTGTCTCGGTAATCGCACTAGCACTGGCCATAGTGCGCACGACCACTGGTCTTGCGCCACTGCTCGTGTGCGTATATGCTGATGCTTCTTGTCCAGGTTGCAGGTTTATTTGGAAAAGCCGCACGATCATCGACCTACAGTGCGCACGACCACTGGTCGTGCGCCACTGAGCGTGCGCACTGCTTCTGCTGCCTCCGTATAAAAGGCCCTGCTCCGCGTTTTAGGTCAACGCCTGCCATTTGCTGCGATCGGAGAGTGCGCGGGAATCCCCTTTTCACTTCTCCAGCTGCTCCATCACTTCCACCTTCGTCGGGAAGCCATTTCCACTTACTCCGAAGCTTTTCAACACCCCGGCGAAGCCCTCAGCCATTGGTGACTTCAACTCCAAGCTTTCCTGCAGAGTTGGTGAAGTAGATAACCTAGAGAACAGACTTAAAGGCCTTCGAGGTGACAGATCGTTGGTACCGGAAGCCTCCTTGGACTGAGCCCGGAAGCGGATTGACAACTCGCTACTCCGGCCACGACCCACGGTGGATCTTCATTCTCTTTTGGTTTACTCCTCTTCCCCTTCCTCTGTGTTAGGAATGTTTTGAGCAGTGTAATGAACATTTCCATCCCTGAATATCAAGTTTACTTTCTAGTTAATGGAATGTTAGTTTCTTCTTATGCTTGTGAGTTCTGTCTGTGAATGCGCCTCACTCACCCCACATCCACTTCATTCCTGTGCCTTGTCCGATTGCAATCCACACAAGAATGCTGAAATCCATTAGTTTTCCTTCCACTCGCCCAACTGAAGTTCGGCATAGCGGCCGACAAACCCATTTCACCTTGCGAAGCGGTGCCGTCGACCCGCATAGCTTTTACTAGTTCAGTAGATCAAACATCCACAATCTCCCGAGTCCGCTATTTTCTTTTTGTTCTATTTTTAACTCTCATAACGATATTCTCATTACTGTTGCCGTTCTACGCTAATTGAATTCATCAAGAGACTGACACTTGGGGATTTACTCCCAAAACTTTATTACTTGTGCGACCGGTGCGCTTGCCGTATTACACGCATCATACGTGCAGCCGGAACCAGACAAGGTTAGCTCCGCAATGGCGGTAGATGGTTTCCTTGGTGGACAAGGTTAGCTCCGCATTGGCGGTAGATGGTTTCCTTGGTGCGCGGGGACATTGCAGTACAAATGATGGATTATGGTGGGAATGATTATGGATTGTGATGCGCTAAGGCGCGGCTTTGTCTCTGTCGTCGGCTGGCTATCCCGTGACGTGCAAGTCATGTAGGAAGAGTGTCCTGGCGAGACTAGTCCCCTTCTGTGAGACTGACGAGAACGCCAAGCATGGGGCAAGCCCGGGCAATGAGGCCACGAGTGGGTGGGGTCCAGCAAGGGTTCTTAGAATCGGTCAGTGTGTGAGATGGAATCCTGACGCGAGAAGTCAGAGCTTGCAGGCAAGACCGGGTCTAAGAACCATGAGCGGGTAGGGCCTTGGCAAGAGTTCCGTGTGGCGGCTTGTATGCCGTTAGGGGGATTGCAGTCCCCTTTTGTTTGTGGCTTAACGCTAATGGGGAAATTGGAAGTACCCAGATGTGATGATGATGTGCAAGTTGCATACGCAATAGGGTGCCTTAGGTGAAGCCCGGTTTTTTCATACATGCTGCATAGTAGGCCCCTTTTTATTATATGCTCAACAAAGAAAACGTGTCTGTTGTTTGAGACATCCAAACATGTTCTTTTAGAGCTTTACTTGTTTATGTATATGATATATGAAGTGCTAACTTGCAGGTTGGAGGGGTACTCCGGGGTCTGTTAGGGGCGGCCGAGAGGAGATGTGTTTGTTACATAGTTTGAGGTCAGCCTTTGCTGAACCACGTTACCACCAAATTTTACAGGGCAAAAATCGCAGGCAGGAGCCAGCTCGCCGGCCAAAAAGTCCTAAGCCTCATGAAGTGTTTCAAGTTTCGTACTAGCTCTATTTTTGTGGCATTGTATATTTGATGCTCTTGTTTTCTGGCTTGCAGGCCGAGGTAGTATAGGAGTGCTTATGCACATTGATGGTGGATGTTATCTTTTGAGTTTTGGACTCTCTATTGTTGTAAGGCCATAAGGCCGTTTTGATACTCTTGTGTATGTGGATAACTTCTAGTCTTGTTTACTGTTTCCGCTATTATTTGTTTTGAGTTTTGAGATTGGGTAGTTCATATCATCTTTTAATGCTAAAGTTGTGGCATCTGTATGTTGTGGGGCCCCGGCCGGACCCATATTATACGGTCATTACAGGGGAGGTGTTACAGTATGGCTAAGGCACAAGGCATTGAGTGAGGTGTGCTCACTCAACACTCTCAACGCCACGCATGCAGAAAAGGTTGTAAAAATGGTTAAGGAAAAAAATTTTGAGTAAGGCTTGCTCACTCAACACTGTCAACGCTTACATAGACAGAATTGTCTAAGGCTCTGTTTGGTTGGGTTGTTGTTGATGGTAAGCTGCTGATAGAAAAAGTGATGATTCCGAAAAATGGAGTTTTGTTAAAAAACTGTTTTGGTGAAATGGAGTTTACAAAACTGAGTTTTCAAAAAAAAATTGAAAACAAAATGGAGTTTTGAGTGGAATTGTTTTCTTTATTTTTTTAAGTACGAACAATTTAATTTTTGGAATAAACATATTTTTGTTAATAAAATAACATCAACACCAAAAAAATTGTTCGATACAGATATTTATAGTACCAACACCTATCTTTTTGTCTTATGTTCTAGCTTCATACAACTGCTCTGCTATGATATTACGTAGTGTGATCATCTCCTCTACACTACCTGCAGTGTTAGTGCATGTTTCCTGCCGCCCTTGTGAGGTCATCACATGATCACGACTCTTGTGCTCGCACTCACTAAATCAATATCCACATGTGAAGGGTGCTGACGAATGAAATTATGTAAAGTCATTGTGGCGAGCACAATAGCTTCTTGTTTGTCAAAGGGATAACTTGCCATGTCCCGCAGTATGGCCCACTTCTTCTTCCAAACCCCAAATGATCATTCTATCACACTTTTAAGCGATGAATGTCTGTGATTGAATATCTCTCGACGTCCTTCTGCTTGACGACCACCACGAGCAAAGTCAGGTAGATGATACCGTGTATCTTGATACGGTTTCAAGTATCTTTTTGCAGAAGATAACCAGAATCTACCAAGTAATATTTTCCTAAAAATTATTAAAAAAATATTTTCAACAAAATGTTTGTATAGTATAAATAGAAAAACAAAATTTAATTAATTACCTAGAGGTGGATGCGGGAAGTTATAACGGAAATCACTTATGACAAAATTGAAAATGCGACTATCGTGCACTGATCCCTCCCCACCTGGCATAAATTTTAGTTACTCCTCTAACTCTGGATGTATTCCCGAGTACCGAAATTTCTTTGCCGCCAGGACAACCTGAAAAACCCATATATTTAACATTAGATGTTGATCATTTAAAAATAAAAGTAAAAAAAATTACTTTAGTAAATTTGCACCTTCAATCTTTCATCCCACCACTCGTCTGAGGCATCTACAGTCTTCCTTGAAGCATTCCAACCCAATCTGGTATCACCATATTTTAACTCCGTCCATAATTTCCACTCCTTCAAATGATCCCATTTATTTTTCAATTGGACTTTATCGTATTATTTTGTGGTAAGCTCTTCAAATTTCTTCATAACGTTACTCCACCCCTCTTTATTAAAATATGTAGTTGGTTTATTCCCAACTTCTATCTCTTTAATGCATATGTCACAGAAATGCAAGGTATCTGTAGTGTCTCAAAATGCGGCCACCCCACCATCTTTTGATTTGCCTATCTTTAGAGAAACAAAATAAGTTAATTTTTTATGAAAAACAAATGCTTATACAAACACACACACAACAAATATAACATACACACAGTTATATAACAACACACACATATACACATACACACATATATACAACACACACATGTATAACATACACACACAAACACATATAACAACACAAACACACAACATATATAACATACACACACTTATATAACAACACACACATACATACACACACATATATAATAACACACACACACACACACACATATATAATAACACAAACACACACACACACACACACACGTACATACATATATATAACACACACACATATATAACATACACACACATACACATATAACAACACAAACACACAACATATATAACATACACACACTTATATAACAACACACACACATACATACACACATATATAATAACACACAACATATAATGACACACACACACACACACACACACATATATATATATATATATATATATATATATATATATATATATATATATATATATATATATATATATATATATATATAACACACATATATAACATACACACACACACATACACACACAAACACACAACATATATAACATACACATGATGCTTAAAATCTGATTGTTGCAGTAGGCAAGTGCACCTATCGCTTGTAGTATGATCACGTGCCGTATTTCCCGGGTCTTTTGAGTAATTCTACTCACAAGGTGGAACTATTAACTTATCGAGTGAAAATTGGTTTTGGTTTTTGTAAAAACAAAGAGAGTTGACTAACGAGAAAATTCACGATTTAGCACTTGATTGAGCGTTCTTGGGAATCCAATTATAAGAGATGCGTTCTAATTCTTGAGAATTTGTTTCGATTGGGGGATTGAAAAATACAATAGCAACTCGCTAGAGACAACTACCGCCTAGTTTTAAATACATTTCAGACATAATCTCTTAAAATTTGAAAGTAATTTAAAATTGCATGAACGATAAATCCCAAATCCAAAAGATTTGATATCCTCAATTCTCAAAGAAGAATATCAAAATCTCTTTATTTCCGAGCGATCCATGACATTCACGAGCCTCTCGGCTAACTAGACTACAGATCGGATAGCGAAATTTTATATACTAGTAATATAAACACGCCGCCAAATTTTAATCGAAAATAAATCGCAATGAGAAATTCAAAAATTAGAGACGAAAGATTATAAATAAATCTTCATCCCAATACTAACCAATCAAGTACTAACAAAGGATTTAGCTACTCAAGATAAAGAAAACAACAACAATGAAATAAAAAAGTTTGCATTTTCATTAGAAGGGAAATAACAAAAGTACACAACACAATGAAAATTAAAGCATAAGAGACAACATAAAAGAAACTCTCATACAAGGTAGAACTCTCTCTCTCTCTCTCTGAACTTGCTCTCTTCTCCAACTCTAACTTTTTTCCTCTCTCTTCCTAAAAGCCTTGGCTTCATGCTCCTTTTATAGCAACCATGGAAGGATCTAGATAAAGAAGAAAATGAAAGGACATAGGGTTTAATTGGTGAGAATAAATGTGGGGAAATGAAGAGGTGGAGGGAGGTGAAAAGGTGAATGCATGAGGGAGTTTAACATGGAGGTAGCCGGCCACATGAAATGGTGTTCAATTAATGAATATGGGGTTTTAATTGATTGGAGTTAATGTGATTAATTAAGAAATGAAGGAGGAACATAAGGTGGGCGGTTTTGATTATGGAGGTTATGAATGGCCGGTTTTAATTAAATGGTTGGAGGTGGGCGGTTATGAATGGCGGGCTGCTATGACTTGAAAGGTTTGGCCGGCCATATGAATTGGGGTTTACTATTAATAGTGGTGGAGAAAATAAAAATGGGGGGAGAAAGGGAGTGAGAAAAACAAAACTAAAAATAGAGAAGAGGAAGGAATGTGGCCGGCCACATGTAAATGAAGATAAAAAATAAAATGAGTGGCAACATGACCTGATGTATTTATGGGAGATGATTATATAAAAATAAAATAAGAAGATGCTACATGAAATAATTTTGTAAAGAGGCTTGCATGGGAAATATTTCTCGTACAAAAATTGACAGCGGGCGTTTTACGTCGAATCATGCTGAATTCCCCCCAGGCCTATCACAAAACAAAATAAAACGATATTAGTATAAATAATTATGATATATTAATAATTAGATAATTATATTAAAATTAAGAGTAAATACATATAATTTATAATATAAATATAATAATAATGATGAACATATTTTAGTCAAAATATGTGTCATCAAATCCCACCATACTTAAGCCTTTGCTTGTCCTCAAGCAAAACAAGACTTAAAATAAAAGTTAAATTAACAATTTTTTTGTTTAAGAACACCAAAACAAAAATTAAACTATCAAAATTAATATGCGACCAATGAGTGCGGTGATAGAAATCAATGTAGAGGAGAATAAAGAAGAGATTAAAAATATTACTATGGCATATACTTAGATTGTAAATTTTCTACCAACATAAAAATAAGGCATCAACATGTTACCTAACAAACATAACAAATGTAGCGATTCAACCAAAATAAGTGCATTGAACAAACAACATGTTGCTAGACTTCGATTATTCTACAAAACACTCCAAGATAACCTCCAAAGAAATCCATCAATGATGGTGACCATAGGCTTGCCCGGTCACACTCTCTCCACTGCACAAGGTAATGTCATGACTTAAAGATCAAAAGGGCTTTCATTAGGAATAAAATTTGGCTTAGGTAAATGATAAGGATTTGGAAATCAAAAGATAAACACGAAGGCTAACGATCACACTAAACTAAAGTGAGAGTTTTATAAAATTTTAAAATAAAACCCTCAATCAAAAAAGAAAATTTTACAACAAACTCTCCCCTTTTTTTGAAACATAAGTCCATGAATATTTTTCTTTCAAAATTGGCCAATGAAATTCTTTTTCACTTGATTTTTTTTTCATTTATACTTTGTTTTTCATATAAAATAGCTCCAAATAAAAAATTGAAAATTCCCCCTTTTTTCACAATAAAAACCACATCACAACATTTTAATAAAACTCAAATATTTAGTGTGATCATGGGATAGATGTTTTGGCTTTGGTGAAAATGAAAGGTGGAGCTAACAAAGAAAATTAGGAAAGGCCCAAAATGGTTTAACAAAGTGAATTTTTATGGTGGGCAAAAAGACACAAACGATCCAAAAGGAGGCCTAAATCACTTCTAAAAGATCATGACAAACTTATGCAAATGTTTCGAGAGTCGCTTGAGGCAAGTTCTAGCCACCAAGAAAGACTACCTTGCGAGTGAGTGTCTAATAATATCGTCTAACAAAATAAGCACACTATTACACTTAGAATAGAAGAGATAACTACAACATCATTATTCCATTAAAATAAAAATGATGCCAAAATTTAAGAAAGAGAAAATGACAAAATTAAGATATGAAAGAGTAATATAGTTAAACTAGACTCTATCCTAACATACTACCAATGATTAAGAATACTACATGAGCCTACACAACACTCAAAGAAACATACTAAAATAATGATAGAAAATATTTTTTGATGGTTTTCAAATTTTAAGTTTCGTAATTTTTTTCTGTTTGTTAAAATATTATCTTTTTTTGTGTTTTTTTATAACATAATAACATAAACATAAGCTTAAATAATTTTTTTTTCTTCTTGGACTTCCCAAGTGCTACCCAGTGAAGGTTCGCAAGGTACTAGAGGATGAGATAGGATGAAAGCCCAAATCGCCCTCTCCAAGAAATTAGATTTTTCTATTTTTTTTGTATTTTTATATATATTTGAGATAATGAAAGAACATAAAACTTTTCTTTTTTGAAAATTTTTTTACCAAAATTTTAAATGATTTTCTTTTTGAAATTTTTTAATATAAACAAAACAACACAAAATTCAAACTAACTCAATCCCACCGAACTTGGGGAAAACATCATCCTCGATGTTAAAAAGAAGAAATAAAAGAAATTGAAAATAAATAAAACAGGGACTTCCCTGAATTGGCGAGTCTGAAGGTTGATTCTGCTTCCTCATGCTTGCTTTGTAGAACATCTTGAAACTTGGCTTGAATCATCATAAAAATCAGCAACGTTGAAGCAGATGATCAAGTGACCAATTCGTAGGAGCCGCCGGAACAAAGATAAAAAGAAAATAGAAGTGCAAAAAAAATACAAAAGAAAGAAAAGAATAACAAAAATTACTAATTGTTTGGAAGAAAAACAACTTCATTGTCCTCGGCAATAACATCACCGGAATAATAGAGTTTAAGATGCTGACCATTAACTTTAAAATCACCCTTGTCAGGGTATGAAAGCAACACAGTGCCATATGGAAAAACTTCTTTCACCTTAAAAGGACCAGACCAACGTGATTTCAATTTTTCGGGAAATAAGCGCAAGCGAGAATTATAAAGTAAGACTCGGTCGCCTGATTTAAATGTTTTTGGGTGCCTTAAATTTTTATCGTGAAAGTGCTTCATTCGCTCTTTATAAATCTTGTTATTTTCATAAGCGTTGGAGCGTCACTCGTCGAGTTCGTTTAGTTGGAATTTGCGATGTTCGGCGACAGAGTGGGGATCAATATTTAAAAATTAAGGCCCAAAAAGCATGGTGTTCTAGTTGTACTGGTAAGTGACACGATTTTCCATAGACTAATCGATACTGAGTACAACCGATGGCGGTTTTGTAAGCCGTTCGATAAGCCCAAAGAGCGTCGTCGAGTTTTAAAGACCAATCTTTTTTAGAAGAAGAAACGGTTTTTTCCAATATACGCCTTATTTCTCGGTTAACAACTTCGACTTGGTCGTTAGTTTGGGAGTGGTATGCAGTGGAAAGCTTATGCGTAACGCCATATTTTAATAAAATGTTTGAAAGTTGGGTGTTACAAAAATGCGCACCCCTATCACTAATGATCGCCCTAGGCATGCCAAATCGAGAAAATAATTTTTTAAGAAAAGAAGTAACAACACAAGAATCATTCGTAGGAAGAGCTTGGGCTTCCACCCATCGGGAAACATAATCAACCGCAACTAGAATGTATTTATTACCGCAACTTGAAGGAAGGGGGCCAACAAAATTGTTGAAGTATTAGACCGGGCGGCTTAGCGGTCTGATCCAGCGGTTTGTTGACCGGGCGGCTTAGCGGTCTGATCCAGCGGTTTGTTGACCGAGCGGTCTGGCGATCTCACTCTGAAGCCTGGAGACCGGGCGGTCTAGCGGTCTACCATTGCGGCCTGTTCTATCCTGCTGGAGTTGCCGAGCGGTTAAGCCATCTGTCTAACCGCGCGGCCTGTGCGGTCACCTTTATTCTAGCCGCTCAGTATTGTAAATGTTTAGTCTCACATTGTTTGTATACTCTCTTTCTTATCTCCTCCATTCTATATAAGGGAGGCCATACCTTTGTAAATGATATCTTTTTTGGATAATAAAATTTCAATTATTCAAAAGCTTATCTGCTTGTTCTCTCTTTTTCGCTACTTTCTAACAAAAATCTATTCCTCAAATATCAAAAACTTCGCATTCAAGAAAATAGCTTTGCGTCATTTCATTTTTATTAGAAATATTTCTGGTCCGTTGGCAACTATCGCACCGTCTCACCAAAGATTGAGCATCTTTGAAAAGGCTAGGCCAATAAAATCCTGCAATAAGAAATGTGTGAGCGGTCTGATTGGCTTGATAATGGCCACCAGTCAGTCCTTCATGTACATGTTTCAAAATATTTTGACCTTCTTCAAACGAAACACATCTTCGTACTACCTGGTCTGCACATACTCTAAAGAGAAATGGGTCCTCCCAAAAAAAATTTTTCAAATCAGAAAAGAATTTCTTATTTTGTTGAAAAGAAAAATCTTTTGGGAGGATACATGCCACTAAATAATTGGCAATATTGGCAAACCAAGGCGTAGAAGATGAAGAATTGATTTTTAAAAAATTTTCATCCGAAAAATAGTCGTTAAAAGATTTTTCATTTAATTCTTCAATAAATGGATTTTCTAAACGAGATAAATGATCGGCCGCAAGATTTTTGGCTCCTTTCTTATCCCGGATTTCCAAGTTGAACTCTTGAAGTAGTAGAATCCAACGAATTAAGCGCGGCTTGGCATCCGGTTTAGAAAGTAAATATTTAAGAGTTGAATGATCGGTAAAAGCAATAACTTTCGAGAGGGTGATATAAGGACGAAACTTCTCAAACGCAAAAATAACAACTAAAAGCTCCTTTTCTGTTGTGGTGTAATTTTCTTCTGCCAAAGTGAGTGTCTTACTTGCGTAATAGATTGGATGAAAGTTTTTAGAAATACGTTGGCCTAAAACCGCACCAACGGCAAAACTACTCGCATCGCACATAATCTCAAATGGAAGTTTCCAAACCGGAGCAATCATGATCGGCGCGTTAATAAGTTTTTCCTTAATTAAGTTAAAAGCGTATAGAAAATCGTCGTCAAATAAAAATGGTATATCTTTTTCAAGGAGATGAGTGAGAGGTTTAGTGATCTTTGAAAAATCTTTTATAAAGCGGCGATAAAAACCAGCATGTCCTAAGAAACTTCTAATATCTTTTACGTTAGTCGGCGGAGGAAGTTGTTCGATTACTTCTATTTTTGCTCTATCTACCTCGATACCCTTAGAAGAAATCTTATGACCCAAAACCAAACCTTCACGCACCATAAAATGACACTTTTCCCAATTTAAAACAAGATTTGTTTCTTCATATCTTTTTAAAACTTTTTCAAAAATTTTTCAAACATAAATCAAAAGAATCTCCAAAAACCGAAAAGTCGTCCATGAATACTTCCATAATGTCTTCTACGTACTTATCAAAAATAGCCAACATACATCTTTGAAATGTAGACGATGCATTACATAAACCAAATGGCATTCTTCGATAGGCGAAGGTGCCAAAGAGACAAGTAAACGTTATTTTCTCTTGGTCCTCGGGTGCTATAGGAATTTGGAAATATCCCGATAGACCATCAAGAAAATAATAGAATCTATGATCGGATAAGTGCTCTAATATTGGATCGATAAACGGTAATGGGAAGTGATCTTTGCGAGTGACATCATTTAATTTGGGATAATCTATGCACATCCGCCATCCGGTTACCGTTCGTGTTGGAATTAAATCATTTTTTTCATTTTTACTACAGTTATACCCCCTTTCTTAGGAACTACTTGAACCGGGCTCACCCATTTGCTATCCGAAATTGGATAGATAATCCCCGCATCTAATAATTTAATAACCTCGCTTTTTACTACGTCTTTCATATTTGGTTTTAATCGGCGTTGAAGTTGAACGACATTGCGGGAGTTATCTTCTAAAAGTATTTTATGTGTACAAAAAGATGGGCTTATGCCTTTTATATCTGAAATTTGCCAAGATATAGCCCGACAATGCTTTTGTAATACGATTAATAATTTTTCATTTTCGAATTCCGTTAAAAATGCCGAGACTATAACCGATAAACTAAATTATTTTCTAAAAATATATATTTGAGATGATCGGGTAATAGCTTAAGCTCCAAAGTGGGTGGCTCCTCATAAGAAGATTTAAAAATTTTATCTTTTTCTAAACTAATTTCTTCAAAAGATTTGGATTTTGGCTCACTTTCAGAAATATTGTTGATGGCCATAATTGTATTAGGTGGAAAATTATGCGGGAGTTCCGAAAAAGAAGAAAAACTTTGTTTAGAAAAATTTTCAAAAGGAAAATTTTGCTCGTCTTGAGAAAGGTCTAAGAAAAAACAAGAGTCGTCATTGGATGAAGTATTTTTCATAGAAGGGGTGATGGAAAATGAAACTTCGTCATCACCTACTCGTAGAAAAAGTTTTTCCGTTGCTTACATCAATTACCGCACGAGAGGTGGCAAGAAAAGGCCGGCCAAGGATTAAGGGAACCTCGACGTCCTCTTCGATATCCAAAATGACAAAGTCTACTGGAAAGATAAACTTGTCAACTTTTACGAGCACGTCCTCAACTATTCCTAACGGATACTTTATGGACCTATCCGCAAGTTGAATACGCATCCTAGTCGGGCTTAGAGTGCCTAATCCTAGCTTCTTAAAAAGAGAAAAAGGCATCAAGTTGATGCTCGCTCTTAAATCGGCCAACGCACATTTCACAAATAAATCACCAAAAACGCATGGGATAGAAAAGCTACCCGGATCATTTATTTTTTTAGGTAAATTATTTGTTAAAACTGCGGAGCACTCGGCGTTTAAAGTAACATGAGACAGACTTTCCAATTTCTTTTTGTTAGTTAAAAGATTTTTCAAATATTTCGCATACTTCGGCATATTAGCTATCGCTTCACATAAAGGTAAATTGATATGAATTTGTTTAAACATAGACAAAAATTTGCCGTAATGCGCATCTAGTTGTTCTTTAGCTAATTTTGACGGATACGGAAGAGGCAGTTGATATTCCTTAATTTTATTAGAATTAGAATTTGAAACTTGAGGAGTAGGAGGAGGGGAAGAAGAGATGGGTACCTCCTTTTCAACCGGCTTTTCATGAGTGGTTACCTCTTTACCGCTCCGAAGCGTGATGGCCTTCGCTTGCTCCTTTGGGTTGGCGATCGGAGAGCATTTTTGCAATTTGCCCAATTTGGTTTTCCAAATTACGGATGGATCCAGTGAGATTCCGGATATTTGCATCATTAGTTGTCGTGTATTTCGTGAAAACTTCCTCCAAAGAAGGAGGTTTTGGAGCTTGCGGTGGAGGAAATCCGGGTGGATTTGCGTTTGGGGGATGCATAGCATTCCACGGATTGCTCCAAGAGAAATTGGGGTGGTTTCTATAACCCGGGTGATATGTATCACCATAATTAGTATTACTCGGATTAAAGGGTGGCCGATTCGGATTTCCCATATAATCCACATGCTCGACCAACGTAGTGGGAGAGGGGTAGAAGTACGATCCCAGGTAGGTGTAGAAGAGGAAGCAGACATCTCTTCTAATTGTTTGTTTAGCATCTCAACCTGGAGAGATAGATTGGAGACTGTATCAATTTCATACATCCCGGCCAGTTTAGGTGGTTTAGACCGAGGTGTACTCCATTGATAGGTATTCAAAGCCATACCTTCTATAAGCTCTTGGGAGGCCGCCGGTGTTTTGTTATTAAGCGTTCCACCGGTGGCGGCATCGATATGTTGCCTAGTTTGAGAATTTAGGCCGTTATAGAAGGTTTGGATTTGTAACCAATCCGGAATTGCATGATGAGGACATCGACGAAGCAATTCCTTGAAATGCTCCCAAGTATCATATAACGTTTCCGAATCAAGTTGGGAGAAATAAGTAATATCATTGCGTAATTTAGCTGTTTTAGCCGGCGGAAAGTATTTCGTAAGAAATCTTTCCATCATTTGAGCCCATGTTGTGATTGATCCTCTTGGTAGAGAATTCAACCATTGCTTGGCTTTAGTGCGTAATGTAAATGGAAATAACCTTAGCTGGATGGCATCATCGGATACACCATTAATTTTAAAAGTATCGCATATTTATAAGAAATTAGAAATATGCACGTTTGGATCTTCATCTTGAAGCCCGTCAAATTGTACATATTGTTGTACCATTTGGATGATGCTTGAATTCAACTCAAAATTATTGGGGGCAATAGCGGGGCGAACAATATTAGATTGAGCCTCGTCCAAGTTTGGACGGGCATAATAGGACATAGTCCTTTGTTCGACTGCATTTGGCTCACCCATATTGGAAGAAGAAGAAGAAGGAGATCTAGGAGAATGGGAAGAAGAACTAAATGAAGAAGGAGAAGAAGAAGGCGGTGAAGGAGAGAGAATTAATGAAGGATTAGGAGTGTCTCCTAATGATTCCGTATCTTGAAAATTCGGAACTCGAAATCGTAAGCGGTGCCGAAGGGTTCGTTCGATTTTCGGATCCAAATCAAAAAGAGGCGACGGATTCCCTCGGGTCATACACCACACATAAAAATTTTAAGATTAAAAATTTATAAAATAAAAAATTCTAGGACTTCCCAAGGAATACCCGGTGAAGGGCTCTTGAGGTACTAGGCGGTCTTGTGTGATGAAAACCCAACACGGCTCTTTCGCTAGAAGTTTTAATTATAAAAATTTAAAAATCAAAATTTTTATGAAAAAAAATAAGAAAATGATAAGAGTAATAGAACCTTGCTTTCAAAATATCAAAAATTACCTCCCCGGCAACGGCGCCAAAAACTTGATTCTTAAAATCTGATTGTTGCAGTAGGCAAGTGCACTTATCGCTTGTAGTATGATCAAGTGTCGTATTTCCTGGGTCTTTTGAGTACTTCTACACACAAGGTGGAACTATTAACTTATCGAGTGAAAATTGGTTTTGGCTTTTGTAAAAACGAAGAGAGTTAACTAACCAGAAAATTCACGATTTAGCACTTGATTGGGCATTCTTGGGAATCTGATTATAAGAGATGTGTTCTAATTCTTGAGAATCCATTTTGATTGGGGGATTGAAAAATACAATAGCAAATCGCTAGAGACAACTACCGCCTAATTTTAAAAACATTTCGAACATAATCTCTTAAAATTTGAAAGTAATTTAAAATTGCATGAACGATAAAACCCAAATCCAAAAGATTTGATATCCTCAATTCTCAAAGAAGAATATCAAAATCTCTTTATTTCCGAGCGATCCATGACATTCACGAGCCTCTCAGCTAACTAGACTATCAATCAGATAGCAAAATTTTATATACTAGCAATATAAACCCGCCGCCAAATTTTAATCGGAAATAAATCGCAATGAGAAATTTAAAAATTAGAGACGAAAGATTATAATTAAATCTTTATCCCAATACTAACCAATCAAGTACTAAGAAAGGATTTAGCTACTCATGATAAAGAAAATAACAACAATGAAATAAAAAGTTTGCATTTTCATTAGAAGGAAAATAACAAAAGTTCACAACACAATGAAAATTAAAGCATAAGAGACAACATAAAAGAAACTCTCATACAAGGTAGAACTCTCTCTCTCTCTCTCTCTCTCTCTCTCTCTTGAACTTGCTCTCTTCTCCAACTCTAACTTTTTTCCTCTCTCTTCCTAAAAGCCTTGGCTTCATGCTCCTTTTATAGCAACCATGGAAGGATCTAGATAAAGAAGAAAATGAAAGGACATAGGGTTTAATTGGTGAGAATAAATGTGGGGAAATGAAGAGGTGGAGGGAGATGAAAAGGTGAATGCATGAGGGAGTTTAACATGGAGGTAGCCGGCCACATGAAATGGTGATGAATTAATGAATATGGTGTTTTAATTGATTGGAGTTAATGTGATTAATTAAGAAATGAAGGAGGAACTTAAGGTCGGCGGTTTTGATTAAGGAGGTCATGAATGGCCGGTTTTAATTAAATGGTTGGAGGTGGGCGGTTATGAATGGCGGGCTACTATGACTTGAAAGGTTTGGCCGGCCATATGGATTGGGGTTTACTATTAATAGTGGTGGAGAAAATAAAATATGGGGGGAGAAAGGGAGAGAGAAAAACAAAACTAAAAATAGAGAAGAGGAAGGAATGTGGCCGGCCACATGTAAATGAAGATAAAAAAATAAAATGAGTGGCAACATGACATGATGTATTTATGGGAGAGGATTATATAAAAATAAAATAAGAAGATGCTACATGAAATAATTTTGTAAAGATGCATGCATGGGAAATATTTCTCGTACAAAAATTGACAGCGGGCGTTTTATGTCGAATCGTGTCGAATTACCCCCAGGCCTGTCACAAAATAAAATAAAACGATATTAGTATAAATAATTATGATATATTAATAATTAGATAATTATATTAAAATTAAGGGTAAATATATATAATTTATAATATAAATATAATAATAATGATGAACATATTTTAGTCAAAATATGTGTCATCAACACACACTTATATAACAACACACACACATAAAATAACACAAACACACATATAACACACACACACACACACATATAACATACACACACATAATAACACACACACACATATAACAACACAAACACACAACATATATAACACACACATATAACATACACACACACACACAATCACACGCATACACCAAACACATAAACACACATACAACACACACACAACACACACACATACCCCCCCCCCCCAAACACCAACATACAACACACACACACATACAACGCACAATCACACACATACACCGCACACACACAAACGACACACAAACAACACACAAACAACAAGCACACAATTACACACATACAAAAACACGCACACAATCACACACATACATACACACACATACACCATGCACATAAACACACATACAACACACATACAACACACACACACACACACATGCACCAAGCACATAAACACACACACAATCACACAC
This sequence comes from Platanthera guangdongensis, assembly GCA_039583875.1. NCBI lineage: Eukaryota > Viridiplantae > Streptophyta > Magnoliopsida > Asparagales > Orchidaceae > Platanthera > Platanthera guangdongensis. The sequence continues at coordinate 178,263,042 of CM077150.1, forward strand.
GTACATACACACACACACACACACACACACACACACACACACACACACACAATCACGCACATACACCAAGCACATAAACACACACACATCACACACACATACCCCGTATACACACCAACATACAACCCGCACACACACACACACAATCACACACATACACCAAGCACATAAACACACACATAACACACACACACATACCCCCACAAACACACCAACATACAACACACACACACACACAACACAATCACACACATACACCACATACACACAAACAACACACAAACAACACACAATCACACACATACGAGTTACACATACAACACACACATACACCACACACAACAACAACACACAGCAACAACACACACACACACACACACACATACAAACATACACAAACAAACACACACATACAACACACATACACCACACACACACACACACACACACACACACACACACACACACACATAATACAACACATAAGGTAAAAAAAAGTAAAAAAAACAATTGTTGTAATGACCAAATTGATATCCTACTAAAAACTACTGCAAATCAAAAATCGAAGATGCAGGAAGGGTTGCGTACCAAATAGAGCCGGAGATGCAGGAAGGGCAGAATTGCAGGAGAAAATCAACAGTGGAAACCTACCAAAAATGTGTTTGGAGGGGAATCAAAACGATGTAGAGCAAAAATTTAGGAGGCGAACCACTAAGAGAAAAAAAAACCTGGCAAGATTGACAGGGAAATGGGATTGGGAGAGACGCACGGGATTCGTGTCGTCCTCGATGTAGGTGGCTCACATCGTCGTCGTTGTTCGCCGATGCAGGTGATTCAACGGAAAAAAAACCCACATCCTTCATCGTCCGGAAGGAAGGATCGGGATTCGTCGTTCGTCGATAGGGAAGGGGGAAGCGGGATCGGAGAGTGGCTTCTGCTTTTCATCGCAAAAAAATACTGCCTCTAGGGATATAAGGAAAAGGGCGGACACAAATAAATGTGGGTTCGAGAACAGCCCAACCAAACAATGCTTATTTATAAAATTACGGTGCGTTCTACCTGCACAGCAGCAAATAAGCTAAACCAAACGTCACCTAAGTACCTTGGCGTTGAGTGGAGCTCATTCACTCAACGCCTATTCTACTAATACTCAATTTTGGCTAAGTCCACCGGTGCTGACGTCAGCAGGATGTAAAAAATCGACAAAGTTAACTTATGTTAAATCAAGTACAGAGAAGCTATAGAACACGACAAACTCTGCCGCGAAGCTAATGTACGTCTTCTCCATTGAAGCAAGATGCAGTTGGATGTCACAAGCGGGGCATACTAACTTCTAAGAGTCGTTGATCAGTGAACTACAAAAGGAAGGGCATGGGCAAGATGACAACAACTTTTTAGGCTTATTATTTTCAAAAAGGGTTGTGGCTGGACTTCATCTTCCTCGCCATTACTGCGTGAAAAAGCTTGAAGTTTTACTACAGAAAAGTTCAGTTAGCTGTGTATCTTACTTCATCGACACCAGTAAGATCAGAAGGCTTTCCTTCTAAGGGAGTAGCAGAGACAAGTAAGAAATCTCTGTAGATCAAGTTGCTTATCAGCTCAGCAAAATCTAAACTGAAGATCCATTCTCTGAAGCTGAAAAGAAGAAAGAAGAAAGTGGCTAACTCTGTCCAGGGAAGGAGGAGAAGCAAAGTACTTTACTGCTAGATACTTCCAGCTCAAGATTATTGTAGCTATGAAGAAGGGTTGAGCTAAGATAACTTGACTCAAGGGGCTATGAAAGAGATACCTCAAATACTAATGCAAAGTGAGGGATTGATCTAACTAACTCTAGAGGGGGATGAATAGAGTATTTTAAAAACTTTAAGTTATTTTTACAGCAGATTAAAATAGGTGTCACTTATAAATATAAGAAAAAAATATCACAGCACAGCAAATAAAAGTAGAGCACAACCAGATGACATAAGGAAATTTATAGTGGTTTCCCAATAAACCTGGGTACATCCACTCTTCTACCACCCTAGTAGGAATCCACTACAGGTTTTTGATCAGGTGCCCTGCCACCACAGGTTTTTGTTCAGGTGCCCTGTCATAATACGTTTTTATTCAGGTGCCCTGTTACCACAAGATCTATTTTCTAAGGGTAATCTAGCAACCCTTTGAGTTTTTAATCAGGTGCCCAAAAACCAAACCAAGTCTTTTGATCAAGAGACTTGAGAACCAAAAGGTTTAACATTTGAATGGAGTTATAACCCTGTACACAGTGAAAATAAATAAAATATGTTGTCTCCTCTGTCTCAATCCTCTAAGAAGACTAGTGGATTAGTTGATGTTGTCAAAGCTACCCCTGAGTTATATAAATTTGGTCAGGAGAGGAAACTTTGCTTCAGGATGTAGGCATTCAAAGATGAACACTTCTTCTTCCAGTAAATGATTCTGAGAATGAGCTTTTTGGTCTCAGATTGAATATTGTGTTGCTGGAAGAAAAGCTTGAAGAGAAGAATGATGAACAAGAAGTTTCTTTGTCACTATTTCTTGTTCTATGGTTGTAGATGTTCTCTTTCTTCTTCTACTTCTTCTTCTGATTGATAGATTATTGTTCCCTAGCAATCTTCTGAAAAATTCTTCATATATTAATTACTGATTTGAATTTCAAATTCATTGAAATCCTCTGCATATTTTCTGGCAATTGGAATGGTTGTTTTTGTCTTCAATGTATTTCCTTAACTGTCCCAGTAAATATGGTAGAGTAATAACTCTATGAAATCCCTAATTAATGCTGCCAGAAATGGCTATATTCATAAGAATATTAAGCAATAATTAACAGAGTATTACTGTCTTAATATTTGAGATTATGTTGCTTTAGTCGATCTGAGCTCCAAGTTTGTCGAACTAATAATTTTCCTTAGTCGAGCTGAGCTCCAAGATCGTCGAATAGAAAATATTATTGCCAATCTGAGCTCCAAGTTCGTCGAGCTGAAAAGGCACTTCGTCGAGCTGAGATTCTGATATAAGCTCACGGTTCGTCAATCTCAACTGGACATTCGTCGAGCTCAGCTCATAGAAGGAACTTTGAGTTCAGTGATCTGAGATCGACGAGCTGAGTTTAGCTATCATCGAACGACTTTTCTGCAATCTTCAAAACTGCCTTGTCTTTTAAGTCTTGAGTAGCTGAATTTTTCTGAAGTTATGTTTCAGTAATCAAACCTTATGTGATTGACCTTAACCCTGGAACTAACTTATGACCCTTCACTATATATGGTGGGTCATCAATCCTAATAGTGAACCTAGCCCAAATCATAAGTAGGGTTCCAACAATTTCCCCCTATTTGGGTGAGATCACTATACAAAATGAAAATAAAGAAAATCACAAAGTAATAAAAATATCTGACAGAATTATAAAACATTCAACAGATATGAACAAATGTGTCTTGTGAATATATACATTAATAACAATGTTCAAAAATGCAAAAGCAAATGATTATGATTTTTTCTTTAAGGCATCTGAAGAGGAAGCAGGTTTATTGAAAATCATCTTTTGTTGGGTATTGTATCTGTTGGAGTTACCATTATGATCTGGAAGTGATCAAACATGTAATCTCACTGCCAATGCGATATGAGCCTGCAGGGTCGCACATAAGAGATGTGGAGAAGTTGGATGATTGACTGTGTTGGTAAAGGTTGCCAATCACCGACCTGAATGGGGTTGTGGGCAAAGTGTTGCCTTATAGGATCGTCGGGTTGGGCAAATGTTGCCTTGGAGGACTGGTTAGAATTGTCGTCCGTGGGTCGATAACAATCGTCGAGAATAGATATTCTGATTCTCGCCAATTGTCGCCGAATGATTCTCGCCGATTGTCGCCGATTCTCACCGACTAATACTCGCCGATTCTGGAACCCTATTTCTGGGTGGTCTGCGGATTGCGATTTTCCTAAGTCTTTTATGCCTTCGGTATAAAAGGGACACTTAGGGTTTTCAGGTATTACAAGTTTTGGCAGCCGATCGAATCGATTTTGACGGAAGCCGTTCCGCTCGATCCGCCGATCCCGAATCCTGCCGCCGTCGGAAGTGTTCCGCCGCCGCCGTGTTCACTCCGTCGACCTCTCTCTCTCCGGCGATCGTCGCTGGCGTTGCAATCCCTGGCGCGGACCTAGCAGTCTGTGGGAAAGCAAGGTGCGGTCTTCTCCATCTCGACAATCCGTGCGACGGATAGATCGGCATTCTCCCGCTCGTGTGGATTTCTGCAGAGACGTGGATACTATTCCACGTAGAACTCGCCACTAGCAAGAAGATGAAGTTTGGAGCATCTCCGTTGAGTTGTGACTCAACGCCACCGAGGTAATTTTTGCCTAGTTATATGATAACTTCTTGATTCAACTATCATGGCCCGATCCCATCTCTTTTGGGTTTTCTTGATGTTTTATTCTTCCGCTGCGTGCACAAACGTTGTGCCATCCTCATAGAGAAACCCATCAGTATCCACAACGTACCTAATTTGAAGAAGCCCCTGAACAAGCTAAGGTAAATAGGCAATGTTTTTGACAAAATATTTCAAGTTGTGCTTGCAGTTATTCCACGCTAAGTGCACACCAATGTCAGGGTGCAGTAGGTCAATATACACGGGTCTGCACGACGTAATCCCTCGTTGATCAGATCAGTGTGTTGGCCTACATGTACTCTCTCTATTGGAGTGCACTTACTTTCAAGTATAGGGCTGTGTTTATGCAAGAGCAGACAAGGAGCAAGGATGAGTCAAAGAGCAGCTCAGAGGCGTAAGACGAAAAATCATCTAAGTAAGAATCGACGAGAATCACCAAGTGATTCTCGCCGATTCGGCGAGAATCACTAGTGATTCTCGCCGAATCATCGAGAATCACTGGCTGATTCTCGCCGGCTAAATCTGAGTGCAATCAAGTCAAATTCGACGAGAATCACTTTGTGATTCTCGACGAATCGTCGAGAATCACTTTGTGATTCTCGCCGATTTTTACTTGGGCAATTTTCGGGAAAAAGCTGGACCGGATTCTGCCGCTGGCACTATTTTGAACCGGATTTAGGGTTCTTCTTGTGGGACCCACAACGGTCATTAAGGTGTTTAATTGTGTATATATATACGGGTATTTTTGAACAGTAAAAATATATAGAAAGAAGCCAAGCGACGATCTTGACCAAAAATCGCGAAACTGCTCCGCCGCTGCCGTCGCCGCTCGCGCTAGTTGGTCGCCGCTTTTGATCGAGATTCTTCCTGATCTTCCGGCGACAGAAGCTTAGCCAAGCTTAGAGTCTCACGTGTCTAACCAGAGATCTCTTGTCTCTTGATTTGTTGATCGGGAAAATCTTCCCCATCTGAATCGATCGAGACGATTGATCCTAGTGTGACCGTTGGTAGACCTAGCTAGCTTCGCTACGAAGTTTGGATCTCCAGAGTACAGCAGCCGCACATCGTTGTCGCCGCCGATCCCGTGAACCTAGCCGCCGCCCATCTTGCCGCCGCCGGTTCCGGGGAGATTCTCTCCAAGAGAGATCTAGGGTTGTGGACTCTTCGTGGACTTCAAGAACTCGTCGTCAACGAAGAGGGACACCTTAGTCTCCAAAAGTAGTTTGTATTTCTTGTACATTCTAGTTTTATTTTTGTTGTAAAGGAACGTTGGTTCCTAGCTGTAAGGGTCGGGTGCAACCCGTGTTGTGGGAGTGTTGACTCCTATGTGTGGAAGGGTTCCTTCCGATAGTGCAAGGATTGGATTTCAATCCTATTGGTGAAGTGACCGAGTCGTCCCTTGTTGGGAGATAGGTCGAAGGGGGAAAGTGGATGTACCCAAATCGGGGAACCACTATAAATAGCTTGTGTACTCTGTTTGTTGTGCTGTGTTATTTTCGTGTGCAGGTACAAATTTAATTCCGCAAAAACGCTGCACGTCACCTATCCCCCCCCCCCATAGGTGAAGCTTGTTGACACTAGGTGGACTTTCAAGTGGTATCAAAGCGAGGTTACTCATCAAAAAGGTTAACACCTTGAGTTGAATCATGCCGCTAGTGTCAAGAAGAAGGCAAACCTCTACTATGGACGGGCTCAAGTACACAGGCAAGATCCTAGTGTGCACCAGGATCAACTTTCCTATCTGGAAGGAAAGGATCCGGTTCTACATGGAAGCAGTTGACCCTCGACTCTTTATGATCGTGGAGGAGGGACCTTATGTCCCCACTAAGGTCTCCACCATTGATCCTACCAATAAAGTGCCGAAGAAACTTTCTTAAATGGACAAGGACGAGATGGTGCTAGTGGGACTTGACAAGAAGGCGCAGAACATTCTGGTCAGCGCGATTGATGACTCAATGATGCAGAACTTCTGCAACTGTAGGACAGCAAAGGAGATCTGGCATTGCATGATCATCCTAATGGAGGGCACTGATGAAGTGAGGGATGATCGTAGATCTCTCCTGAACCAGAAATATGAGGCCTTCAGACAAGGGCCTAAGGAAGAGATCGGAGTCACCTTCGAGAACTTCCTCAAGATTGTCAATGCCCTCAAAGGATACGGAAGAGTGTTCACTAATGGTGAACTCAATGATAAATTCCTTAGGTCCCTTACTAAGGAATGGGACACAAAGATCTTCGCCATCCGAGAGTTTGGCAGACTAGCTGAAACAGACCCGCAAATTCTGTTTGGGAAGCTGTTTTCCTATGAGCTTCAACTGAACACCAGGAAAGCAGAAGAAGAAGCAGAGAAGGCTGCAGCCAAAGAAAAGACTGTGGCTCTAAAAGCCAGTCACTCCAGAAAAGGCAAGGGTGCGGTTTCATACCGTGCCAGGAAAAAGGATGAGGAGGAGGACTCCGAGCCATGCTCCTCCAGCTCAGAGCTGTCGGAGGAGGATTTCTCCCTCATCACCCGAGAGTTCAAGAAGTTCCTCAAGATGAGAAATCAAAGAAAGAAAGACGGCTCCTCCTCCAGGCATCAGAAGAAAAATTATTCTTCTGACAGGTATGCTTCTAAACCGAACAAACATCGCTCCTCTGACATTATTTGCTTTGGATGCAATAAGCCAGGACACGTCGTGGCCGACTGCTATCAAGGCAAGAGAGAAAAAGGGAAAGGAGAGGAGCACAAATCCCCTAGAGATAAGAAGAAAGAGCGGAGCTACATCGCCAAAAGGCCAAAGACACTGAGTGAGTCTGATTCCTCAGACTCCAGTGATGATGAGGAAGCCTACTTCGGGCTGGTGGGTCGCTACGACTCAGAAGGAGAATGCCCCCCATTTACTGGGAAGGTAAAAGCTCACACCCCTCTCTCCGACTTTGAATCTGATCCTGAGTCTCAGGATGATGAACCTGAAGATAGCCTTTCGGCCCGTGAAGCGGAGCTCCTCGAGAAGTATGAGCTTCTGCTCAACACTTTCGAGGAGTGCCGTAAGAGATTGAAGGCTGAGAAAAAGGAAGTGAAATTCCATAAGGGTGAGTGTGTCTCCCTAAGGGAATAGGTCACCAGTTTGATTTCTCTCCTACAGGAGCACCTTGACCTAACTTCAAAGCATTCAGAGTCTCTCAAACTCCTTGATCTTAAGCAGGAGGAAGTCGACAAGTTGGAAGAACAACTTGCGGCAGAAAGGAAGATCGTCAAGAGCTTCTCTATGCCAAAAACTGTTCTTCCAGTAGTTGATACCTTCTCTGCTCAGGCCAAAGGAGCTGGCTTGGGGCATGTAGAGGTATCTGGTTCCTCATCTAGGAGAAACAGGAACCAGAGGAAGAATAAGGCCGCCAAGAAGGCCTCTGCTGATGAAAAGGGAAAGGCTCCGCTTAGTCCTGTTGCGTTCAGAAAGCCTAGCTTTCCTTGCAACCAACATGACTTTGAATCAACCTTTGGTCATCATTTCCGGCCCTCGGTTGCAAAGTCAAAGAGCCGATATGATGGTTGGACCTTTCCCCGGAACTTCGGTGAGAGTGCCTTCAAGGCACCTTATGAGGAAATCCACATGGGAAATTATGGTCAATTCTCTAGCGGCCATAATGGAAAGCAGGCACCAAGAGTCAAGCCTGTTATACTGACGAAACAGAAGGTGAAGAAGTCATGTGATTGCAATCACTATGAGGCCTCCACCTCTAGATCCAAGGCCCCGGCTGTACCCACCATTCCCAGGGTAAGGCAGGAGCCTAGGAAGAGGTACAACAGATTCGACTGTTGGTGCTGTGGCAAAGTCGGTCACTTTGTCGTGGATTGTTGGTTTAATCCAAGGTATCTCGAGACTCCCTATGTTAGCAATGCGAGGCCGACCACTCGTAGGGTTAACCAACCGAGGGGGAGTATGCTAACCAAGAATCTAGGACCCAAGTTCGATTGGGTTCCTAAGGGAAATTAATTTTGTTTTGCAGGAATGTCCAAAGGCCACCAAAACGCCGATCTGGTACTTGGATAGTGGTTGCTCTCGGCACATGACTGGGACTAGAAGCCTGCTGTGTGATTACACGCCAGTCGAGAATGGACCCAAAGTCATCTTTGGAGGGTCAAATCGAGGAGTCACCAGAGGTTACGGTATGATTTCCAACGGTATAATCTCTATCACCGACGTGGCTTATGTTGAAGGGTTAAATCATAACCTGATCAGTGTAAGTCAGTTATATGATAAAGGTTATGACGTTAAGTTCTACAAGGATAAATGCCTGATAATTTCATGCGCCTTTTCTGAGACGATATTAACAGGCATTAGGAGCCGGAATATTTTCTGCTTAAATTTTCTTAGTTTAGATTCATCTACGCCCGTATGCCTTGTGGCAACAGGTAGTGCATCTCTTTGTGAACAATGGCACAAGAGATTGGCACATATTAATTTCAAAACAATTAGTATGTTGTTTTCTAAAAACTTAGTAAGGGATGCTCCCATTATCAAGTGCATCAAAGATAGCCCCTGTCCTGCATGCCAGATGGGCAAACAGACTCGGGCTACCTTTAAGGGCATTGCAGACAAAGACTCTTCCCGATGTCTTTACCTTCTACATATGGACTTGTTTGGTCCAATGCAAGTTCATAGCTTGGGAGGCAAGTCCTATACGCTAGTGATAGTTGATGATCATTCTCGGTTTACATGGGTATTCTTCTTAAAATGAAAGTCAGATACGTTTGACATCTTCACTAGTTTTGTCAAGCAGGTTCAGACGAATTTAACTGCTCAGTGGTCAAAATCAGAAGTGACCATGGAACAGAATTCGAATCTGGTGCTATGACAGAGTTTTGTGAAGAACAAGGTATCTTTCATGTGTTTTCCTCCCCGCGCACTCCTCAGCAAAATGGAGTTGCGGAGAGGAGAAATAGAACTCTCATTGAAGCCTGCACGACAATGTTGAAAGATGCTTCTCTCCCAGAATACTTCTGGGCAGAGGCTGTCAATACAGCTTGTCATGTACAAAACCGAGCATTGATCAACAAGCATCATCGTAAGACGCCTTATGAGCTACTGAGAGGCAGGAAACCAACCATGTCCTACTTGAGGATCTTTGGTTGCCGATGCTATGTACTGAATAATGGGAAGTACCCGCGTACTAAATTTGGTGAAAAATGCTTCGAAGGCATATTCATGGGCTATAGTTCCCACAGTCGGGCATATAGGGTCTTCAATAAGAAAACCCTAGTGGTAGAAGAATCAATTAATGTTGTATTTGATGAAGGAAGTTTGCTTAACAGCAATTCTTCCAGTGGTATTCTTGAAGATGCAGGTGCGCGACTTGAACAGCTGGATCTCGATGAGACCGCTAAAGATGAAACTCCTAAGTACGTCAAAGTTTCCACCTCCACGTCATCTGGGAATGTTGAAGATAAAAATGGAACAAATCTCTTAGAAGAAGGAGAAGCCCAAGAAGTAGTCGAAGCTCCAGACGCCAGACTTCTAGAGCTCCGGCACGTGAGGGATCATCCTAGAGAAGTTCGACGAGCCAAAGAAGTTCGACGAGGCGAACAAAGACGCGGCATGGATTTTGGCCATGCAAGATGAACTACATCAATTCGAACGATGCAACGTTTGGACGCTGGTTCCCAGACCACACAAGCAGAATGTGATTGGCACCAAGTGGATCTTCAGAAACAAACTGGATGAACATGGTGTCATCGTAAAGAACAAGGCCAGGCTGGTGGCTCAAGGTTACAGACAGGAGGAGGGGATTGACTTCGACCAGACCTTCGCACCAGTGGCAAGGCTCGAGGCAATCAGACTGTTCCTGGCGTATGCTTCGCACAAAGGATTCACAGTCTATCAAATGGATGTGAAATCAGCTTTCTTGAATGGAGAACTGAAGGAGGAAGTATACGTCGCTCAACCCCCAGGTTTTGTCAATCCTACTTATCCCAATCATGTATACTTCCTTAATAAAGCTCTATATGGTTTAAAACAAGCTCTGCGAGCTTGGTATGAGACTTTATCTAGTTTTCTTCTTGAGAACAAGTTCTCTAGAGGTAAAATAAATAAAACATTGTTTCTCAGGGAAGTCAAAGGCAAGATTTTGCTGGTGCAAATCTATGTCGATGACATAATATTCGGCTCAACGGACAACAATCTTTGCAAAAATATTTCCAAACTTATGCAAGGAAAGTTTGAAATGAGCAGTATGGGAGAGCTAAAGTATTTCTTGGGACTTCAAGTGAAACAGTCTGAGGATGGAATCTTCATCTCTCAGACGAAGTTCACAAATGAAATCCTCAAGAAATTCGGCATGGAGAGTGCAACCTCTATGAGGACTCCAATGGGATCCACTATGTCTCTGGATAAGGATGAGAAAGGTAAACCTTTCGATGAAACCAAATACAGAAGCATCATTGGATCCCTGCTCTACCTTACTGCCAGTAGACCGGATATCATGTTCTCCACATGTGTCTGTGCCAGATATCAGGTGAACACTAAGGAATCTCACTATGTCGCTGCAAAGCGAATTCTAAGATACCTTAAAGGTACTCCCAATCTTGGCTTGTGGTACCCGAGAAACAATGATGTCGAGCTAATAGGTTTTTCAGATGCTGATTTTGCAGGGAGTAGGGATGACAGGAAAAGCACCTCTGGGACGTGTCAATTCCTCGGACGAAGGCTTATTTCCTGGAATAGCAAGAAACAGAATTGTGTTGCAACCTCCACAGCAGAGTCTGAGTACATCTCGGCAGGCAGCTGTTACACACAACTCCTATGGATCAGAAACCAGTTAGCCGACTACGACCTTCAGTTCAAGGAAGTACCAATGTACTGCGACTCCTCCAGTGCAATTGCAATTGCCAACAATCCGGTATCGCACAGCAGAACGAAGCATATTGAAGTGCGCTACCACTTCATTCGGGAGCACGTGGAGAACAAGGACATCTCTCTCTGTTATGTCCCCACGGACAAGCAGATTGCAGATATATTCACAAAGCCCTTAGACGATGCCAAGTTCAGTCTTTTCAAAACTGAATTGGGGATGCTAAATTATGAGGAATGAAGACTACAGAAGCTCCAGGATCATGCCTCTAGGGGGAGCCTCTGCCAGGAACTCCATTATGAGCATAGGTGCAAGAACTGAGGGGGAGCAAGGGGTCAAATGCTACAGACCCAGATTTACAGAAGCCGAAAAGGGGGAGATTACCCTCTCGGCTAAGTCTAAGGTGGCTCCATGTTTGCTCTCAAGAAATTGGTATTGGTAATGAATATCTCTCTCAGCTAAATTTCAAGGTTATGATTTTCATTCCCATACGCTTTATTCACCTTAGCTTGTAGGGTTTAGGCTTCTTCAAATAGGGGGAGATTGTTGGGTATTGTATCCACAACGTACCTGATTTGAAGAAGCCCATGAACAAGCTAAGGTAAATAGGCAATGTTTTTGACAAAATATTTCAAGTTGTGCTTGCAGTTATTCCACGCTAAGTGCACACCAATGTCAGGGTGCAGTAGGTCAATATACACGGGTCTGCACGACGTAATCCCTCGTTGAGCAGATTAGTGTGTTGGCCTACGTGTACTTTGTCTATTGGAGTGCACTTACTTTCAAGTACAGGGCTGTGTTTATGCAAGAGCAGACAAGGAGCAAGGATGAGTCAAAGAGCAGCTCAGAGGCGTAAGACGAAAAATCATCTAAGTAAGAATCAACGAGAATCACCAAGTGATTCTCGCCGATTCGACGAGAATCACTAGTGATTCTCGCCGAATCGTCGAGAATCACTGGCTGATTCTCGCCGGCTAAATCTGAGTGCAATCAAGTCAAATTCGACGAGAATCACTTTTTGATTCTCGACGAATCGTCGAGAATCACTTTGTGATTCTCGCCGAATCGTCGAGAATCACCCTTGATTCTCGACGATTCGACGTGAATCACAGGTGATTCTCGCCGATTTTTACTTGGGCAATTTTCGGGAAAAAGCTGGACCGGATTCTGCCGCCGGCACTATTTTGAACCAGATTTAGGGTTCTTCTTGTGGGACCCACAACGGTCATTAAGGTGTTTACTTGTGTATATATATACGGGTATTTTTGAACAGTAAAAATACATAGAAAGAAGCCGAGCGACGATCTTGACCAAAAATCGCGAAACTACTCCGCCGTCGCCGTCGCCGCTCGCGCTAGTTGGTCGCCGCTTTTGATCGAGATTCTTCCTGATCTTCCGGCGACAGAAGCTTAGCCAAGCTTAGAGTCTCACGTGTCTAACCGGAGATCTCTTGTCTCTTGATTTGTTGATCGGGAAAATCTTCCCCATCCGAATCGATCGAGACGATTGATCCTAGTGTGACCGTTGGTAGACCTAGCTAGCTTCGCTACGAAGTTTGGATCTCCAGAGTACAGCAGCTGCACATCGTTGTCGCCGCCGATCCCGTGAACCTAGCCGCCGCCCATCTTGCCGCCGCCGGTTCCGGGGAGATTCTCTCCAAGAGAGATCTAGGGTTGTGGACTCTTCGTGGACTTCAAGAACTCGTCGTCAACGAAGAGGGACACCTTAGTCTCCAAAAGTAGTTTGTATTTCTTGTACATTCTAGTTTTATTTTTGTTGTAAAGGAACGTTGGTTCCTAGCTGTAAGGGTTGGGTGCAACCCGTGTTGTAGGAGTGTTGACTCCTACGTGCGGAAGGGTTCCTTCCGATAGTGCAAGGATTGGATTTCAATCCTGTTGGTGAAGTGACCGAGTCGTCCCTTGTTGGGAGATAGGTCGAAGGGGGAAAGTGGATGTACCCAAATCGGGGAACCACTATAAATAGCTTGTGTACTCCGTTTGCTGTGCTGTGTTATTTTCGTGTGCAGGTACAAATTTAATTCCGCAAAAACACTGCACGTCACCTATCCCCCCCCATAGGTGAAGCTTGTTGACACTAGGTGGACTTTCATCTTTCTTTTAGGATCCTCTGCTTCTCTCTGAGTCATCTTGATGTATTCAGCACCCAGAATCTTTACTGATGTAGCTCTAGGTACTATAGCATCTGGATGCAAATTCATCTAAGTATCAACATTGAAAAGATTGTTTACCTGATATTTGTCTAATTCCTTCTTCCTATATGATGACATGGTAGAAAATTGAGAGGAATCTTTTCCTTCTTCCTTGGCATTCCTTATCTGAGAGAGAGCAATAAACTCATTAAACCTAGCCATTCTAGAATTAAGATCCAATTCTGGATCATATATTTGAGAGGGAGGTCTTTCTGGACTTGATTTTTCTTTCTAAATTTCTTCAGATGTCTGCTACTGACTACTTTGCTTCTTATGTTGTTGTTTACTGCCCTGGGAGCTGTGTTGCTGTCTGCTGCTGCTATAAGATGGTCTGGTAGAATGAGAAGATGTAGACCTTTGTACTTGAGAAATGATTCCTGCTGATCCTGCTGTAGGAGGAGGAGGACCTCTCCTAAATTGTGGTGGTGGAGAGTGTCTCATAGTCTTCTTCCTTTCTTTCATCTCATTCTTTTAATATCTCATCCAGTGAGGAGTATCTGGAATGAGAGTAATGTTGTTCATAATATAGTAGGGTGTATCAGCAGTAGGACAGGGTTTAGGAGTAGCCCTGGGTGGAACCTTCTTCTTGAGTTTTCTCTTTTTAGAACTGGAATCTTCTGAGTCATTGAAAGATGGGGGTTAGATCTGATTACTCTAGAGGGGGTGAATATAGTATATTAAAACTTTTGGCTGTTTAAGATTTTTATCAGAGTAAAGATGATACCAGTAGTAGTAATAGATAAAAAGAAAATGATCTAAACTAAACTACCACATCACAGCAATCTAAACTATCATAGCACAACTAGCCTATCACAGCCATAGCAAGAACAATAAGAAAAGGGCAACCAAACAACACAAGAAATTTTATAGTGGTTCCCCAACCCAGGTACATCCACTCTTCTACCACCCTAGTAGGAATCCACTAGCAAGTTTTGATCAGGTGACTGTCACCTTTGAGCTTTTGATCAGGTGCCCAAAAACCAAATAAACTTTTCAAGGGAGTTAATAAACCCTTTATACATGAAGGGGGAGAGAGATTGATGGTTCCTTCTCTTTCTCAAACAACTGAGAAGACAAGTGGATTGCATTTATTAAGAGCTCCTCTCAATATCACTTGGAGCCTTGTACAGGGTGTAGGTCTTCAGCCTTGATTTGAAGTGATCCAGGAACTTCTGACTGATTTGAATATGTTGTCCTTGAAAGCTCCTGGAATGGAAGTTAAAGAAGACTCTTGATTATGGTGATTGTTCTTCTTCTTCTTATGTAAGATCAAGGAAAAACAAAGTGTTTTCTACGCAGAGAAGAAACAGATGATCTTGAGTATGTTTCTGTAAATCTTCTCTATGTATTGTTCTGTCGTATATCCTCTTCTGAAATGAAAATCTCTTTTATATATCTCTGTCAAATTCTCCTTTGAATTTTGAAGTTCATTACATTGAATGCTGATGTAAGATATGGTACCTAAACACCTAGAGGGGGGGGGGGTGAATAGGTGACCAAAACCTTTTTAAAACTTTGTTGGCAGCACAACAGTTTATAACACAGATTTCTGAATAAGTTCACACAGCAAACACAACAATTCACAACACAGCACAATCACAGCACAGAATACACAAGACTTTATAGTGGTTCCCCAATCTTTGGGTACATCCACTTTCCCCCTTCGCCTATCTAGCAGTGTACTAGATTCGGCCAAACTTCTCCACTAACTCAGAACCCAACTAGGTTCCTACCTCAGGCCCAAAGCCTTACACTCAGCCAAAAGGCCTACACTCAGCCACCCAGGCCTACACTCAGCCAATTAAGGCCTACACTCAGAGTTCTTTAACTCCTACACTCAGGCAAGCAAGCCCTACCCTCAGCCTTTATAATATAGGCTTACAATTCTCTCAGATCCAATGGATCCTACAAGTTAAAATAGAAATTACACAAGCTAACTCAACAACTCAGAAAATAAGAGAGGAGTTGAGAGTTTCTTGAAGAGTTCTTGGAAGAACTCAGTTAGATCCAAACTGACTTAGCTTCCTTCAAAGCTTCTTGATTAGAACTGAATTAGTCTGAATCTTCTGCAGTTGTTCCTTGACCTCTGCTTCTTGAAATTCAGATGACTCTGAATTCTTCTTCTCAGCCTTAGTTCCAAAGACTGAATACTTGGTTGGAGCTCTCTCTCTCCAACTTCTTAGATCTGCCGATGCACAGCAAGATCTTCTTGTGTTGATACTCAATATACCACTTTTACAAAGATCTGAACTCTCTCTATCAAAAACTTTTTCAACCACTTCTATATTACTTCTTCAATCTTTTCAACAACAGTTTCTGTAAACTATGGATGCCTATTTATAGGCTTCCTTCATGGTAACCGGCTGGTCCGGTTCATAACAGACTTCTGATATCTCTGACAGTTGATGTAGACCGGCTGGATCGGCAGCTGTCTTGTCAACCAGTCACTTCTTGAAATTCCTCTAACTGTCAGATAGTGTCGAGACTTTCTGTTCTTAAGTGTCGACACTTATAGGCCAAGTGTCGACACATGTTGTGTAAGTGTCGACACAAGTCTACAAGGTGTCGACACAATTCCTTGTATGTCTCGACACAGATTCTTCTGCATGTGTCGACACTGAAATTGAGTGTCGACACAAGTACTTGTACTTCATTCTTTAACTGTATTCTTCTAAGTGTCGACACATGTTCTTTGTGTCGACACATCTTCATGTGTTGAAACTGTCAAGTGTCGACACTGCTTCTTGGTGTCGACACAAGTCTTCACTTTTGATTCTTCAGCTGAGTGTCGACACATTCCTTTAGTGTCGACACTTGTACTTAGAATATTTTGTAACTTTTTTGTTCTTTGCTAAGTGTCGACACAGCTCCTTGTGTCGACACTTTCTTCAAGTGTAGAGTCTTCAACTAAGTGTCGACACATTGTGCTGAGTGTCGACACTTTCTTCAACTACTGACTCTTCAGCATAGTGTCGACACATTGTGCTGAGTGTCGACACTTTCTTCAAATACTGAGTCTTTAGCTAAGTGTCGACACATTGTGCTGGGTGTCGACACTTTCTTTAAGTGTTGACTCTTCTGCATAGTGTCGACACATTGTGTTGAGTGTCGACACTTGTCCTTAGATTCTGCAGACTTTTGCTGAGTGTCGACACAACTCCAAGTGTCGACACTTTCTGGTGTTGACTCAGCTCTTCTAGGTGTCAACACAATGACTCCAAGTATCGACACTGCTTGTCTGGGTGTCGACACAAGCTTTCTCAAGTGTCGACACTTTCCCTCTGGGTGTCGACACATGGACTTAAAAACTTTTAGCTTCAGTCTAGTGAATACCTAACCTGCACAAGTAACTCAAACAAACATCAAATACATTATGATGCATATCATTGAGTTAGGTGAGGCTTCTTCAAATCAGGTACATTTGACCAATGTACCCAACAATCTCCCCCTATTTGGAGAAGTCATAACCCTTAGTCAATGATATACACCACTCATAATTAAAAATTATAAAATGATGTAAAACAGGTATATGTCAACAGAGTTAAACTTAAACATGTAATAAAGCACACATGTATACTCATTTAGCATTACAGAACAAACAAGAATTAGACACATTCATCTGAACAATCATGAAATTTATATTTATCAAAAATTGTTCATACATTGTTGTTAATACATTTACAATGATTTACACAAAATGTTTGATGTAACAGATTACAACATTCTTCAGTTTAATCTTAGTCTAATTCTTCTCTGGTTCTTTTATGACTATGCCTTTTCCAGCTTGCACTTTGGCCTTTACACCAGCAGCAGCAGCAGGCTCAGCTTCAGCAGTCTTCTTCCCTTTGGAGTCCTTCTTTTTCTGTTCTTCAGCCTTGATTTTTTGCCTCTCAAAGTAATGATAGGGCTTAGGAAAGTACTTGCTAGGCTCCATAGCTGTTGGAGGTAGCTAACTTAGCCTTCCTTCTATGTTGGACAATGGCTTCCTGCCTACTTTCATGCTTCCTCCATTCTGTCTCTGAGAACCACTTGTTCCTCTCATGGGCATTGTCCTTGGCCGCTTTCCAGGCTGTGAGAATGATGTTCCTAGAAGTAGGGCTCCACTGTTCAAAATCAGGTTTTTGCTCAGCAAGTTCCCTGAACTTCTTCTTTGATAGCCTAGTCTCTTCCTCTTTGTCCAAAGCCTCTTGCATAGCAGCTGTAATAGGTTGAACAACCTTTTCCAGAATAACATTAGGCTTACCAGCAGTTGGACTATACATTGTGCTTACATCAGCATGAACCATTTCAAAATCTGGAGGTCGATAGATCACCTGAGCTACTTCCTGTTGCTCACCTCCAAGATATGCACTTTGAATACCAGATTCAGCTACATTATCATCATCACACAGGGGAGGATAGCCCAGTGTAGCCCTGATGGAATTGGATATCCATTTTGCATGCTCAGAACTGGCCTTGACTAACACCCTCTCCCCCTTTATGACTTCTTGTGCTACATGATCTCTCACATCATCTTTCTGGAATCTGATTTGGCTATCCAAATACCTTATTCCATCCTTAAAGAAAGGTCTAAGCTTTGTAAGCTGTTCAGAAATGACCTTCTGTGAATCTTTGATTGCATTCTTGACAGCAGCAATTTCTTCCTGAAATATCTTATCAAATTCAGCCTTGGCAGCAGCAGAGGAGGTTGATGGTTCATTAGACTTACTCTTCAGTTCAGTGACTATTGCATTGTGAGATGCAGTCAAATTATCATTCATCCTCAATTGATTCTCCAGCACATAGCCTTGCTTTAGTGCTATATCTTCTACCTTCTCTTTTATGGTTTCTTGATGTTTAGCCAGGAATACTACTGCATTGCCACCCTTGTGGAAGCAGTCAGTCACTTCCTTCTTATTCAAATTCATTTCAAACCTTATTGATTTGATATCTTGAGCTAAATCAAATTGTAGGGACTTTTGGCTTTCATCAATATATGTCTCTATTGCCCTTCTTTGCTCATCCAGCTTTACTTGCATTGCTACCATTAGGCTACTATAATCAGTTGATGGAGCTTGTTGGACTAGTGAGTGTTGAGCTACAGTTTGTAGAGCTTTCTTATAGCTCTGACTCCTTCTTTTGAAGACAAAGAATTTCTTCTTTTGAGCTTGCTCAGCTTCATCATCCTCAGACTCTGATGTACTGGCTATATCTACCCTATCCTTAGGGCTTGAGGGTTTTTCAGTTTGCACATCTTGTGCCTTCTCAGTATCTAGCCTTATAGGCTCTTCTTGAACATCCAAGTTCTCCCCCTCAATAGCAGCATCCTTCTCTTCATCAGCAGCATTCTTATCCATATCAAAATCATCTTGATCTAAATTCAGAAATAGATCTTCCATTGTGTATTCAGCTGGAGACTGTGCAGGAGAAGTACTGGTTTTATCAACTACTTTATCAGGAACTTGTGGCACAACAGCAGATGTGTCCTGAAGAACAACATCTGGTTCTTGAGTTGCTTGCTGATTTTGCTGATGGACATCAGACAAATCAGAATCCATTACAGAAAAATCTAATGTATTAAGGTCAGAAAGTACCTCTTGGATAATCTGTGTAGCCTGCTCACTTTCCAGTGTAGAGGGATGTTCTACAGCTGGAGGCTCCCCCTGGATGTCAGCTGGCTCCTGAGGAGCAGGTGACTTCTCTGCAGCCTCATCCTCATAATTATCAGGAGTGAAAACAACATGTTCTTCACTGCCTGAGCTGCTGGAGGACTCCTGAGTCACAGCAGCTATCTTCCTCTTCTTCCTAGGAGGAGAGTCCTTCTTAGAAACTGGCTTCTCTGGAGTAGGAACTTCCTTAGACAGTACCCTTTCCCACCTGGAGAAGATTCTCATGTCCATCCTTCTCATGTGGTTGATTTTAGTTCCAGCAGCAGTGCTCATTACCTCTGGAATTGATCCAGCCAGGTAGAGACTTAGTATCCTGCCCAGATTGGGCTTCTTCAGACTTTCCTTCACTTTCTCAAAGACAATCATAGACCAATCTGTTTTGATGTTGAAGATGATTCTGGTCATAATACTGAACATAGAGGCTGACACCCTGTCATGTCCTCCTGGTTTGCTTAGTATAACTTTGCCTACAACTTCAGACAGAAATTTTCCTTGACTGTTCATGCCTTTTCTGTTAAAGACTGAACCTTTTTTCATCTTTGAATCAAGACCACACCAAATCAAAGCTTCCCTGGTCTTGGATGTAGAAATTTCTTCTTCTTCTTGAGTCTTAGGTAGCTGAAGTACCTTTCTCAGACTTTTGGGTGATACCTTGACCTTGGTTCCATGCACTCTGGATTTGATTCTGTATCCAGAGTCGTCTACAGTTGCTCCAGTAAGAAATTCAAGCACTTCTTTCTTCCATATCTTGGTTGGTTCGGAAACCAAGTATTCCAGTCCTGAATTGCTGACTAGGGTTATCACTGATTTGATGTCATGATCACCGTCGTCGAATGCGCCTCGCACGAGCTCATAGCCTTCGTTAACGTTCTCTTCCAGCTTGGGAGCCATTAGGGTTTGGAGAAGTAGTCTTTAGAGAAGAGAAATGTCGACACAAGAGTTTTGGTCTCGAAACTTTGAAAGCGTGTCGACAAACAAAGACAGAACCCTATTTATACCTTTCTTGTTTGAAGACGAACAGGCGGGATGAATTTCTAAAGATGTGTCGACACTGTCAATAAGTGTCGACACAGACTTATAATGTCTCGACACACATGTGTCGACATAAGTTTAGTCAACAGATTTTATGTGTCGACACTTGGTTAAGTGTCGACACCACACTACTCGACATGTAGTCGAGACTTTACTTAGAAAATTCTGAGTAAAACTTAAGTGTCGACACCTTATTGAATGTGTCGACACCAACTTGACATGTGTCGACACTAACATTCTGAAGTGTCGACACCAACTTCCTAGATGTGTCGACACTATTTTCCTGAAGTGTCGACACTTACTATTCTGTGTCGACATAGACTTGTCTATGTGTCGACACCTTTTTACTTAGCCAATTTTTAGTTCTGTAAACTTAGTCTAAGTTTATCATTCCTAGTTCAATTTTGAATCTATTGAACTTAGCTTCTTCTAAGGGCTTAGTGAACATATCAGCTATCTGATTATCAGTTCTAACATATTCAAGTGCAATATCATTTCTTTCTACATGCTCTCTAAGAAAGTGATATTTGATCTCAATATGTTTAGTTCTACTATGTGATACAGGATTGTTAGCTATTGAAATAGCACTAGTAGAATCACAGTAAAGTGGAGTTCTACTTACCTGAACTCCATAGTCTTCTAACTGATGTTGAATCCACAGAAGTTGAGCACAGCAACTTCCTGCAGCTACATATTCTGACTCAGCTGTGGAAATAGCCACACTGGTTTGCTTCTTACTGCTCCATGAAATGAGTCTTCCACCTAGGAATTGACAGGATCCAGTAGTGCTCTTTCTATCTTCTTTGCATCCTGCAAAGTCTGCATCTGAATAGCCTGTTAGATCAAAATCTCCATTCCTAGGGTACCAGAGGCCTAGATAAGGAGTGCCCTTTAGATATCTCAAGATTCTCTTGACTGCAGTCAAGTGAGACTCTTTAGGGCAAGCTTGATACCTGGCACAAACACATGTAGCATACATAATGTCAGGCCTACTTGCAGTCAAGTATAGTAGGGAGCCAACTATCCCTCTATACAAGGTTTCATCTACAGGTTTCCCTGCATCATCCTTGCTTAGAGACATACTTGACCCCATAGGAGTCTTCATGGTACTGGATGAATCCATACCATACTTCCTTATGAGTTCTAGGGTGAACTTGGACTGACATATGGATAGACCACTTCCAGTCTGTTTAACTTGGAGACCCAAGAAAAACTTCAGTTCTCCCATACTACTCATCTCAAATTGACTTTGCATAAGCTTTGCAAACTTTTTGCAAAGGCTACTTTCAGTAGACCCAAATATAATGTCATCTACATATATTTGGACAAGTATTACTTTGCCTCTAGATTCCCTAAGGAATAGAGTCTTATCTATTTTCCCCCTTGAGAACTTGTTCTCAATGAGGAAACTAGATAGGGTTTCATACCAAGCTCTAGGTGCTTGTTTTAACCCATATAATGCTTTCCTAAGTCTATAGACATAATGAGGTAGAGTTGAATCAACAAAACCTGCAGGCTGCTCCACATAGACTTCTTCTTTCAAATTACCATTTAGGAATGCTGACTTGACATCCATTTGGTATACTTTGAATCCCTGATAGGTTGCATAGGCCAAGAACATCCTTATGGCTTCCAGTCTGGCTACTGGAGCAAAGGTTTGATCAAAATCAATACCTTCTTCTTGCCTATATCCTTTTGCAACCAGTCTTGCCTTATTCTTAATGATGACACCTTGTTCATCTAACTTGTTCCTGTAGATCCACTTTGTTCCTATAACATTGTGGTCTTTAGGCTTTGGAACCAGCTCCCAAACCTTGCACCTTTTGAACTGATTAAGTTCTTCTTGCATAGCTTCTGTCCACTGTGGATCTTGTATAGCTTCTTCAAATTTCTTTGGTTCTATTTGAGACAGAAAACTTGAATATACTTCAGCATTCTGATTTCTGCTCCTTGTCTGAACACCTTGTCTTGGATCTCCAATAATCAGCTCTATTGGATGATCTCTTAGATGCCTGTTGGCTGGAGGCATCCTTACTTCTGGTTGTACTTCTACAGCATCTTCATCATGCTGAGTTCCTTGTACTTCTTCAGCTCCTGGTACATGTAGTTCTCCCCCTGGACATAAGCTATCTTCTTCTACTTGCTGTCTTGCAGCAGGTACATCTTCTATGGCTAGCTTGTCCATCTTCTTAGTAAGACCTGTGGGGCTGCATACATTGCTAGACAACTCATTGTTAATTAGTTGTGTCTCATCAAAAACTACATGCACAGACTCCTCTACAACTTGTGTAGTCAAGTTGTAGACTCTATAAGCCTTACTATTATTGCTGTACCCAACAAATACTCCCTCTTGGGACTTGGCAGCAAACTTAGTTAGGTAAGACTTTCCATTGTTAAGTATGAAGCATTTACAACCAAAGATCCTAAAATAGGATAGGTTTGGTTTCCTGCCTTTCACAACTTCATAGGGGGTCTTGTTTAACCTTTTAGTGATGGTAGCCCTATTTATCACATGGCATGCAGTGTTAACTGCTTCAGCCCAGAAATATTCTGGCAGTGATGAATCACTTAATAGGGTTCTACCAGCCTCTATCAAGGTCCTATTTTTCCTTTCAGCAATGCCATTTTGCTGAGGTGTTCTAGGTGAAGAGAATTCTTGAAATATCCCATAGTCTTCACACAGCTTTGTCATGCTTTCAGACTGAAACTCTGTACCATGGTCACTTCTAATTTTGACCACTGTACAGTTCAATTCATTCTGAATTTGCTTAACAAAACTATAGAAGACACTAGGTGTCTCAGATTTCTGCTTTAAGAAGAACACCCAGGAAAACCTTGAGTAGTCATCAACCACTACAAAGGTGTAGACCTTCCTACCTAAGCTGTGAACTGGCATTGGACCAAATAGATCCATATGCAAGAGGTATAGACACCTCACAGCATCTTTGTTGTCTAAGCTTCTAAAGGTGGATTTAGTCTGCTTGCCCTTTTGACAAGCTGAGCAAATGCCATCTTTGACACACTTAACTTGAGGACCATTCCTCACTAACTCTTTACTAAAGAGTTTGCCAATAGTCTTGTAATTAAGATGAGCAAGCCTCTTGTGCCATTTGACACATTGAGAGACTGTCTCATCAGCTACAAGACAAACTGGAGAACTATTGTTCTCAACCATAAGGTCTAAACAATAGACATTTCTCTTTCTATATCCTGTCAAAATGATCTCTTGATCACTTGACCTCTTGATATGACAACCATTTTTAACAAATGAGATGTCATACCCTACATCACTTAACTGACTTATACTAATGAGGTTGTGTTTCAACCCTTTAACATAAGCCACTTGAGTAATGGTAACAAGGTTTGAAGAGATGTTACCAAACCCTTTGATGATTCCTTTTTCAGAACCACCAAAGGTCACTTTAGGACCATTTTTGATTGGAATGTAGTCCTTCAGTAGTCCCCTTGTTCCAGTCATGTGTCTGGAACATCCACTATCCAAGTACCATGTTGGGGTATGGCCACTTGGATTTACCTGCAAAACAAATTACTGAACCTTAGAACCCAAAGTAAACTTGGGTCCTTGGTGATTGTTAGTTTGTAATTTGACATAGCTACCTGCTGGCTTTCCAACAGGTAACTTGCTACCCAACTTGGCACTGGCATTGTGCCAACAATCCAAGGCAAAGTGGCCAACCTTGCCACAGCACCAGCATTCAAACTTGTTGTACCTTTGCTTAGATACAACCTTTGCTGTCTTGACTACAGCAGGCTTGTTGAATGTTGGGGCTTTACCCTTGGACTTGAACTTGGACTTGAACTTGGACTGTACAGTCCCTGCAGGTCTAACAAAACCTAGTCCAGCTTTGCCTTTTTGATGAACAAATTCATCAATTAATGGTAATACTGATTTAGGTTTTGAAAACCTGGCAGCAAGTTCTTTTTCCTTCTGGAGATTGATCTCCAGTCTCTTAATTTGATCATTCTTAAATGTAATAGTACCCATCTGAATCACAGTAATGTGTTTCAGCCTGGCTACTTCATTCAGTTTTTGATCATACTGCTTCTCAAAATCTGTTGCAGCTGTCTTGAGATCAGCAATCTCCTTTGCCTGACTTTTGGCTAGGATCTTGCTTTTCTTATAGGCTTGCAACAGTACTTGGTATTCATCTAAGAGCTGATGAATATCTCCCTCAGATTCAGAAACACTTCCATCACTTGATGAAGATGAATCTGACTCTGAACTAGAACTGAAATCTGAACTTTGAGTTGGACTTTGTACCTGACTAGGTCCTGGCTGCTCCAGGATTTTGGTACTTTCAGTCAATGCCATCAGTCCTTGGCACTGACACTCTTCTTGTTCATAGATTGATTCCATGATCTGCATAAACTCTTCTTCTTCTTCAGCAAATAGCCCTATATAGGCTTCAGCATCTGTCTCAGTGTCTGAAGAAGAAATGTCTGAAAGAGTCTTCTCATTCTTTGCAACAAAGGACTTCTCCTTCTTTCCTTTGAAGTGAGTCTTCTTTTTGTCACTGGATTCTTTCCTTCTTTCAGGACAATCAGCAATAACATGACCCTGTCTATTGCAGCAGTAACACACAATCTTAGACCCAGTTGCCTTACTAGTCTTTGTCTTTTTCTTATCCTTCTTTGAAGGCTTCTTCTCCTGATACTGGACTTCTTTCCCTTTGGAATATGAAGGTCTGGACCTCCACTGTTTCTTCTTAAGGAATTTCTGAAAATGTCTGGTGAATGCAGCAAAATCTTCATCACTTTCACTGCTTGTAGACTTTGTGCTCACAGACTCATCTGATTCTGATTCAACTACCTCTGGAGGAGGAGTTGATGACTTAGTCCTGTTCTTTCTAGGTACTTCTGACTTAAAGGCAACAGTCCTTTCCCTGTGTTCAGTCCTTGTTGACTTTTCCTCTTCTTTTCTTACTGACAATTGCATCTCATAAGATAACAACTTGCCAAACAGTGTGGGAGGAGGAATTTCTCCCAACTTTGCCATTTCTCTGATGGCACAGATCTTAGTGTCCCAATCTTTGGTTAGGGACCTTAAGAACTTATCATTTAATTCATAGTTAGTGAACTCTCTTCCATAGGACATGAGTTCATTAACAATTCTATAAAACTTCTTGTAGCATTCAGTGATGCTATCTCCTCTTCCTTGCCTAAAGCTCTCATATTCTTGATTAAGCAAGGACTTCCTATCTTGTCTTACTTCTTCAGAACCTTCCATGTAGACAATGAGGGTATCCCACATTTCTTTTGCTGTTTTACAGTGAATAAGGTTCTGGAAGGTGGCATCATCAATTGCACTAACTATGATATTCTGTGCCCTTTTGTCCATTGTAGCTAGGACAATCTCATCCTTGGTCATCTCAGAAAAATCCTTAGGAGTCCTCTGATTTGCATCCAATACTGAGATCTTCATGGGCACATAGGGCCCTTCTTTGACTGTGATGTAGATCCTAGGGTCAGAGGCCTCCATGAACAGCCTTACCCTTTCTTTCCAGATTCCAAAAATCTCCTTTCTGCATATGGGCAGTTTCATTGAACCCAATTCCTTGTGATTCTCTGAAGACCCCATATTTCTTGAGTTTCTTGAAACTGTTTCCTGACTTATATTGAATCTGCCAACCTGGATCTCCTCAGACAGTTAGTCCTTTTTGAGGAATCTGGCTCTGATACCACTTGTAAGATATGGTACCTAAACACCTAGAGGGGGGGGTGAATAGGTGACCAAAACCTTTTTAAAACTTTGTTGGCAGCACAACAGTTTATAACACAGATTTCTGAATAAGTTCACACAGCAAACACAGCAATTCACAACACAGCACAATCACAGCACAGAATACACAAGACTTTATAGTGGTTCCCCAATCTTTGGGTACATCCACTTTCCCCCTTCGCCTATCTAGCAGTGTACTAGATTCGGCCAAACTTCTCCACTAACTCAGAACCCAACTAGGTTCCTACCTCAGGCCCAAAGCCTTACACTCAGCCAAAAGGCCTACACTCAGCCACCCAGGCCTACACTCAGCCAAATAAGGCCTACACTCAGAGTTCTTTAACTCCTACACTCAGGCAAGCAAGCCCTACCCTCAGCCTTTATAATATAGGCTTACAATTCTCTCAGATCCAATGGATCCTACAAGTTAAAATAGAAATTACACAAGCTAACTCAACAACTCAGAAAATAAGAGAGGAGTTGAGAGTTTCTTGAAGAGTTCTTGGAAGAACTCAGTTAGATCCAAACTGACTTAGCTTCCTTCAAAGCTTCTTGATTAGAACTGAATTAGTCTGAATCTTCTGCAGTTGTTCCTTGACCTCTGCTTCTTGAAATTCAGATGACTCTGAATTCTTCTTCTCAGCCTTAGTTCCAAAGACTGAATACTTGGTTGGAGCTCTCTCTCTCTCCAACTTCTTAGATCTGCCGATGCACAGTAAGATCTTCTTGTGTTGATACTCAATATACCACTTTTACAAAGATCTGAACTCTCTCTATCAAAAACTTTTTCAACCACTTCTATATTACTTCTTCAATCTTTTCAACAACAGTTTCTGTAAACTATGGATGCCTATTTATAGGCTTCCTTCATGGTAACCGGCTGGTCCGGTTCATAACAGACTTCTGATATCTCTGACAGTTGATGTAGACCGGCTGGATCGGCAGCTGTCTTGTCAACCAGTCACTTCTTGAAATTCCTCTAACTGTCAGATAGTGTCGAGACTTTCTGTTCTTAAGTGTCGACACTTATATGCCAAGTGTCGACACATGTTGTGTAAGTGTCGACACAAGTCTACAAGGTGTCGACACAATTCCTTGTATGTCTCGACACAGATTCTTCTGCATGTGTCGACACTGAAATTGAGTGTCGACACAAGTACTTGTACTTCATTCTTTAACTGTATTCTTCTAAGTGTCGATACATGTTCTTTGTGTCGACACATCTTCATGTGTTGAAACTGTCAAGTGTCGACACTGCTTCTTGGTGTCGACACAAGTCTTCACTTTTGATTCTTCAGCTGAGTGTCGACACATTCCTTTAGTGTCGACACTTGTACTTAGAATATTTTGTAACTTTTCTGTTCTTTGCTAAGTGTCGACACAGCTCCTTGTGTCGACACTTTCTTCAAGTGTAGAGTCTTCAACTAAGTGTCGACACATTGTGCTGAGTGTCGACACTTTCTTCAACTACTGACTCTTCAGCATAGTGTCGACACATTGTGCTGAGTGTCGACACTTTCTTCAAATACTGAGTCTTTAGCTAAGTGTCGACACATTGTGCTGGGTGTCGACACTTTCTTTAAGTGTTGACTCTTCTGCATAGTGTCGACACATTGTGTTGAGTGTCGACACTTGTCCTTAGATTCTGCAGACTTTTGCTGAGTGTCGACACAACTCCAAGTGTCGACACTTTCTGGTGTTGACTCAGCTCTTCTAGGTGTCAACACAATGACTCCAAGTGTCGACACTGCTTGTCTGGGTGTCGACACAAGCTTTCTCAAGTGTCGACACTTTCCCTCTGGGTGTCGACACATGGACTTAGAAACTTTTAGCTTCAGTCTAGTGAATACCTAACCTGCACAAGTAACTCAAACAAACATCAAATACATTATGATGCATATCATTGAGTTAGGTGAGGCTTCTTCAAATCAGGTACATTTGACCAATGTACCCAATAGCTGATTGCCTGGAGAATGAAATTCGACTGCAGAATATTTGCATTGATGAGTTTCCTCAACTGTCACAATTAATTAAGCAAGTAATTAACCTGATGAAGACCATAATTAATGCTGCCAAATAACGGCTATATTCAGATAATATATGCATTAATTACTCTGGAAATTATTGCTAAATAATATAAGGAATATGGATAGGAAATAAGAAAAACTCTAAGTCAGGATCTGCACAAAAATCGTCAGCTATAAATTAGATTTCGTCGACTTGAGATCCAAGTTCGTCGAGTTGAGAAATCCTGTTCGTCGACCTGAGAAAACTTGTTCGTCGACCTGAGAACCAAGTTCGTCAACCTGAGCTCAGCTAACTGCATTCTGTGAATAACTTGCCAATCTTATAGTCCAATTTCGTCGAGCATAGATTCTATCTTCGTCGAGCTGAGTTCAGAGACAATATTTTGTGTTGAAGTTGAAATCCAGACTTCGTCGACCTGAGCTCGAATATCGTCGAGCTCAACTCAGAGAATTAACTCTGAGTTCGTCGAGCGGAGCATGACTATCGTCGAGCTGAGTTCGAGAAACGTCAAACTTATTCATTGAACTTGATTTTCTCTAAGTCTTGAGTCATCTGAGGTCTTCTACTGGCTGGTCCATGTATGATTTAACCTAATGACTAAGTCTAAACTCTAGGACTCAAAACACATGACCCTTGCTATACATTGTGGGTCAGTCATCCTAGTTAGTGAATCTAACCCAAATCTAACTAGGGATCCAACAATCTCCCCCTATTTGGGTGAGGTCACTAATACAAAATGAAAGAAAAACATTCACAAAGCAAGATAAATATATCTGACAGAAAATTGAAACATTCAGCAGATATTTACATAGATAGTAGCTTTGTGATAGAATGTAAATATAGTTCAGAAAATCAAAATTAAACAGAGTATATTATTTCTTCTTCTTTTGCTTGTCATCTTTGTCTTTCTCAGAGGGTTGTGTAAATTTGATTTCTCTATTTGGATTAGCTGCTTCTCTCTTGGACATGGTCATATCAGCAGCATGATGAGTCCGATTTATATGGGGTTTTCCGGACTCATCTGGGCTAGTTTTCACGCACTTGCAATTCACTTTTAGTATGTTATCATTGATATTTCATTTATACAGCTTTTCACGGTAAGTGCATTGTTTTAGCCCAAGGGTGTGCAATTGCGCATTCTATTGTCGGGGGTATGTACATGGTGCTCCTCGTTATCTTTCTGTTTAGTTTTGTTTGCATTTTGGTACTGGAAGCTTGTGCTCCAGCCTGGTTTTATTATTGTGCAGGTAGTCGGGATGTCCTGAATTCCATTTCCAGTTTCTGTGTAAAACGTACGGTCGTTCGCATTTCTTCGCGCACGGTTCCAGTCTAATCGTGCGTTTTACACAGCTTTCCTGGGGCATCTGTTTCTACCCATGCGATTTGTTCCCGCACGATTTCGGCCAAACTGTGCAAGAAGGAATCGCACGGCCTGCACCTTTTGCCGAGCTTTCCAGTGATCTGTGGTTAATCGTGTGTTTCCTTCACGCACGGGCAACAATGCCCGTGTGCGAGTAAAATACACGGTTCCACTATTTTCTCCTGCATTCCTGCGGTCTGTGTTTACCCGTGCCATTTCCTTCACGCACGGGCGAAATCGCCCGTGCGCGATTAAAACACATGGGTCAACGCTTCTTCCTCCTCAAGCATTATCTGCGCGCGAATTTCGCACGATTCAGGCATGGTCGTGCGCCAGACCGTGTGTGACCAATTTTC
The DNA here is from genome assembly GCA_039583875.1 of Platanthera guangdongensis. NCBI lineage: Eukaryota > Viridiplantae > Streptophyta > Magnoliopsida > Asparagales > Orchidaceae > Platanthera > Platanthera guangdongensis. The sequence continues at coordinate 178,292,622 of CM077150.1, forward strand.
TGATCATTTTCTATTTAAGAACAGATTTTCTGCCATTTGAGGGGAGGTTTTTGGACAGACTTCTTCTATGCCAACTCCTCCATATTTTAGGTCGAAATTCGACGTTCCAACAAGGGGAGAAGATCTGGGCAAGCATTCAACGCCAAATCCAAGTCGGAGCTTCCTCTCAGCCTCCTCCTTCATCATTGAGCTTCAAGAAGGGTTTTATCTAGCTTTCTCCACCAAGCTTGAGAAGTTGTTCCATCCTCCACGGGCTCGTGACATGAATAATACGGGTCTATTGGGAGTGAGTGACAGCCTCCTCTACCCCAGACGCAGTTGAGGACCGAGCTAGGACACGGAATGACAACCCGACAAATCCTACCGTGAATCATCAGCAAGACTTCGGATTCGGTCGATTTTGCACACTTTTTTCTCTTGTTGTTGATAGTATAGTTGATCTCTTATATTTGAGGAAGTATGCTTATTGTAATATACATTTATGTATAATCATGTCTATGTGATTGTATATTTTCATTATTTGCTTGAGGTGTGTCCTTATTTTCCATCCACCATCCATCTGTTCTTCCCGCACTAGCGATTGCTAGTGGAATGCGTAGCAAAGAGGTGCTTACGACCCTCATATTCCTCGATTTGTTTGGTTCTTACGCTTGCCTACTCGTCCATCCGCCTAGCGATTTGGTGCATAGCTGCACGTGTAGTCCTCCATCCCGCCTGGCGAAGCATCGCAAAGCGGCGTGGCATAGGAGTAGTTGTTAGTGTTTTGCTTTATTTTATCGCAACCATCATCACCCCCATAGTTAACTCCGACTTAAGGACTTCAATCTCAAGTCCTCCTCGATATTAACTCCACCTTACTGTGTTCTTTGAATAGATTGATACTTGGGAAAGCCACTCATTTTATATTACTTGTGCGATCGGTACACTTGTCATTCAACGCGTCAAGTTTTTAGCGTCATTGCCGGGAAACACAGTCGTGTGAGTTTTTGGAGAGGGAGATAATAGATCGAAGCCCTTTTCCATATGTATATTTCATGTTTCTTCTTTGCTTTAGTTGTTAGAATTTTTATTTTAGTTATTTATTTTTGCCCTTTTCTGTTTTTTTGTTTAGATAGCAGATCCGTGCTATTTTTATTCTAGCTGTGTAGCACATTTTCGGCAATTATTTTTGTTCGCGATGTATTCTGTTGCCGAGTGTTGTCTTTATGATGCTTTGCGTCGATGCATCGATGTCATGGATGATATGAAAGTCGAGCATTGCATTAGATGTATTTTACGTCAAGGTGTAGGCCACATGGTGGAGGATTGCCCTCGCTTGTGCAACCCTTCCCCCTCTAAGGGCGTGCGCGCAACAGCCTCCTATAGGTGAAAGACTATTATGGACAGGCCTACCAGGGTGTTGCCTGGCCCATACACTGACATAGCACACCTTGCTCGTTCTTTACCCGTTGAGATTACAGAAGAATCTCTCGATGCATACAGATCCTTCATGGGTCCCTCTCTCACTTTTTACGAGCTTCCTTTGAGTGATGACGATCACTCTTGTGGTAGCCAGCAAAAAGAGGATCAGGAATTCATGGACGCTCCTGTTGAAATTTGTGAAGTGAAAGTGGGTGAATGGAGCACATGGACCTATCCACGCGGACTATGTAGACAGGGTTGGCGGACTGCTAAGTCGGCGGGGATGTTGCAGATGGTTTGCTCTATAGCGGCCTGGGCGGTCTGTTCGCGCGGACTACGCGGACAGCAGTGGCGGTTAGCCAGGCCAACTTGTGCTTAGCAGGCAGTTGTATCCCAGGAAGTAACCGGGCGAATAGAAACTCTAGCTGCGGAGTCCGGCATGAAGCGGACTGAAGAACTAGAGCTCGGCAGACCGGTTTGGCAGTTGCCTTGGTCTTGCTTTGGTGCAGCATAAAGTGGAAGCCGTGGAGATCGCTAGTCAGTGCGGACTGATACTGTAGTTGGTCGGGACAGGCGGACTGGATCCAATGTCTGCCAGTAAGTGCGGACTGGCCCTTGTGGCCAGTGGTGTGGACTTGGTTGGGTCTGAACCAAGTCCATGTTTGGCTCAGTCCGGGGAGATCACGCAGTGGAGTGCGGACTGCTTCTCATTACGCCAAGCTCGGCAGAAGTGCATGTGCCTTGGTTGTGAGTTTGGGGATGAGCGGACTGGAGGTTGTGTCCATAACTATTTACGGACTGGAGCTGGAGTCCGCTGAGTTCGGTAAGTGTCTTGGTGACAAGGCTATGGACTTGGGGTATGCGGACTGGTGCAGTCTGCAGGATATGCAGACTGGAGAATTCTACAAGGTATGCGGACTGGGTTGTCTGTAGGAATATGCAGGCTAGAGCTGTCCACAGTATGTGCACACTGGATCGGCGTGTCCGCTGAGTCCGGAAGGTGCCTTTGTGGCAAAGCTGTAGGCTTGGGATGTGCGGAATGAAGTCGGGTGTCCGCGGAGTCCGCCAGGTGCCTTTGTGGCAAAGCTGTGGACTCGAGATGTGCGGACTGAAGTCGGGTGTTCGCTGAGTCCGGCAGGTGCCTTGGTGGCAAGGTTGCGGGCTCGGGATAAGCGGGCTGGTGTTGTGTCTGCGGATTGGCAGACTGTTGCTCAGGAGTCTGGCTGTGGTGGTCCTGGCTTGGCCCTTGGCAACAAGGCGGACTGGTGTTACTGTCCGGCCTTAGTGATGTCTTGGCAGTTTGGCCTTTGGAGACAAGGCGGACTGGTGATTGGAGTCCGGCCTTGGATAAGATATGCGGGCTGTCTATCTTGCACAGGTGTGGCGGACTGGTATGTAACCACGAACTGCGGAGAAGTCTTACTGCAGGATGTGGCGGTAATCCTATCGGCTAGGGCGGTGACCACACTCATCATCGTGCCTATAAATAGGACCCCTGTCACATCAGGAATAGTAACCTCCATAAATAAGTGAACAGTAGCTTGAGCCCGCACAGGTTGCTACGGACTGCCTTTTGGTGTCTGTGTGGTTTGGTTGAGTTGACCGGGTTATGATGTGCAGGTTGTCCGGATTGCACTGGAAAGCCAGGACTTGGTTCTGATTGCGGTCAGGGACAGTGCGGACTTTACGGTTAAGCAACGGGCGGAAAACAGTAGGTCGCGGACAGCGACCAGATGGTCTTCTCTTTGGCAACTTGCTTCGGGGTTCAAGAAGTTGTCTGCCTCAGGCGGACTGTTCTATTCGGCATTGCAGTTTATGCGTTCTCGTAGCTAGGAGACCTTGCGGTCAGGAGGCTTGCAGTCCGGCAGCTAGGGCAAGCATTAGAATAAAGGGTAGTCTTCGCGGCTTGGGTTGCGGTCTGGCGACCTGGCGGTTTGAGCGGACTCCACAGCAGTAGACCGGCTGCTTAGTAGGTTGAGTCCGCACAGCTTGTTTCTCTTCTCTTGTTTTTGTAGTTCTCTGCTTTGCCTTGGGTGGTTGTTTGGTGAAGCATGTCTCTCCATGTATGTCTCGCTGTGTAGAGAAGTTAGTTGTGAATCAATAAATATGCTTATGTTGCATGTGTTTGTTGGTTGACTGGCTTTGGTTGAGATAACTCCTGCTCACTCTAGGTTCCAAGGAATTTTTTGCGTGATCAAGGTGTGATCTTGATAGTGTTGAGAATATTAATTTGGCATCAGGCTATCTCATTGACCACCTGGAGAGAATTCAACGTGGTATAAGTGCCAGGATGTTGAATTTTAACATGGTATCAGAGCCAGGTTCAGTTGCTTGAGCAGTGAACTTGGTCTCAGAGCTGGATTAGAGTGGATAAGCAGCGATCAACTGAAGTGGTTGTTGCTCTTTGAAGAGGGAACTAGTGGTAGAACCATGGCAGTGGAAGATGCAAGTTGTCTTGGAATTGATCTCCTTACAGAGACGAACTTTGATAGGTGCAAGTCTTGTATGGAGAGCTTTCTTCTTGGCGAGGACCTTTGGGAGGTTGTATGTAGAGCATAAAGACAAGAGGCTACTGCTGGCAATGCTGAAGAGATGAGAGCTTGGAAGGAGACAAATGCGAAAGCGGAGTCTATTCTCAAGCGGGTGATCTCATCGGAGCTCTTGGACCACATCAGTGGATGTCGGTCAGCTGCGGAGGTTTGAACTTCCCTTGATGGGTTGTTCAGGAAGGAGGTGAAGGTTACTATAGAGGATGGTCCTTCTACTTCATATTAGCAAGATAGGAGTGTTTCTCCTAGGCGTGATGGGAAGAGGAAGGAAGGACCAAGGTGTTATAAATGCAAGCAGCATGGTCATCTCAGGAAGGAGTGCAAGGTTACCTTGCTCTCGGCGAACGTAGCTCATGTTGGAGGCAAGGAGAAGAACTTTGTTGGGTCTTCAACAAGTTCTGGTGCTGATCGGATGAAGGCTAGTGATAGTGCAGCTATCTGTCATGAAAGTCTAGGGCATGTAGTGATGGACAAGCTGAAAGCTGTTAAAATTCAACAAACCGCAGACGCCCCCTTGGATACCCTGTTGAAAACTCAACAAACCAAAGGAGAATACGCCCACTTATAATGTTGAAAGTTTTCCCGGATCGTGGAGTTAGCAGGGGTTATCTCAACAAAGCAGTAACAACCAGCAACACATGCAGCACAAGCTTCTTTATTGATCAAGAGCAAACTTCTTTACAAGGCGAGACATACATGGCGAGACATGCTTCACCAAAACCCAACACCGGGAGACCAGAGACAGTTACAAAGACAAGAACAAAACACAAGCCGCGCGGACTCAATCAACAAGCCGCAGACCTACTGCTGTGGAGTCCGCTCAGTCCGCCAGGTCGCCAGACCGCAACCCAAGCCGCGTAGAATCACCCCTTATTCCAATGCTTATCTCTTCACCGCCGATCTGCACGCCGCCAGACCGCACAAGCTGCGTCACCGAATGGAACAGTCCGCCTGAAGCAGGCGACTTCCTGAACCCTGAACCAAGTCGCCAAAGAGAAGACCGCCTGGTCGCTATCCGCGACCTGCTGTTTACCGCCTGTTGCTTAACCGCAGAGTCCGCACTGTCCCTGACCGCAATTAGAGCCAAGTCCTGGCTTTCCAGCGCTATCCGCACAACCTGCACAGCACAACCGGGTCAACTCTCAATCCGCGCGGACACTAAGGTCCAGACCGCAGCAACTTACGCGAGCTCAATTACTGTTCACTTACTTCGGTCTAGGTTCTCTCTTCTCCTGATGTGACATGGGTCCTATTTATAGGCACGACGATGAGTATGGTCACCGCCCTAGCCGATAGGATCACCGCCACATCCCGCATCTAGAACAAGTGTGTCCGCCAGCCCGCGGACACACATTCCAGTTCGCCGCTCCAGTGCAGATAGCCAGTCCGCCCCAGCTTCTCCAAGGCCGGAGTCCAATATCCAGCCCGCCTTGCCGCCAGAGACCAAGCCAGGACCACCACAGCTGGACTCCACAACAGCCGTGTCCGCCATTCTGCAGACAAGGCATCAGCCCGCAAAACCCGAGCCCGCAGCCTCGCCATCAAGGCACCTGTCGGACTCAGCGGACACCCGGCTTCCGTCCGCATATCCCAAGTCCATTGCCTCATTGCCAAGGCACCTCCGGACTTAGCGGACACGCCAATCCAGTCCGCTAACAGCAGACTCCAGTCCGCAACTCCTGAGTCCATAACCTCATCACAAGGCTAAACCGGACTCAGCGGACTCTGGCTCCAGTCCGCACGCTCCTACACAAGCAATTCTCCAGTCCGCATTTCCCCAAGCTAGCAAATAAGGCAACAGCACTTCTACTATGCTTGGCGGACTGAGAAAACAGCCCGCGCTCCACTGCGCGATCTCCTCGGACTGAGCCATCCTGGACTTGGTTCAGATCACACCAAGTCCAGTCCACTGGCCGCAAGGGCCAGTCCGCACTTACTGGCGGACACTGGATCTAGCCCGCCATACCGGGCGACCTCCAGTTTCTGTCCGCGCTGACCGGCGGTCTCCGCGGCTTCCCGCTGCACCAGAGCAAGACCAAGGCAACTGCCAAACCGGTCTGCCGAGCTCCAGTTCTTCAGTCTGCTTCATGCCGGACTCCGCGGATAGCATTTCTATCCGCCCGGTTACTTCCTGGGAGTCAACCGCCTGCTGAGCATACACTGGCCTATCAGACCGCCGCTGTTGTCCGCGTAGTCTGTGCGAACAGACCGCCCAGGCCGCCACAGAGCAAACCGCCTGCAACATCCCTGCCGACCTAGCAGTCCGCCAACCCTGTCCGCGTAGTCCGCACGGATAGGTTTCTCAAGCCTTCCATTCACCCAGTTTCACTTCACAGAATTCAACAAAAGCAATGGCGCAAAGAAGACTCGTAAGAGGCTTGCCTAGATTATCATCCTATGACGATGGTCAGGGGTGTGCGGGATGTCAGTAAAATAAAGCTTATCATTTCATGGTTGAGAAGGCACAATCCAGATGTAAAGCACCTTTGGAGGTTGTCCATTGTGCTCTGGTTGGAACGACCGTCACTGCCAGTCTTCGAGGCAGAAGGTTCATGCTGATATTGGTTGATGACTATTCAAGGTATACTTGGATATACTTCATGAAGAAGAAGTCCAACATGATGCGCTTGTTTGTGGAATTCAAGAAGCTTGTGGAAGGCCAGCTTGGCCTGAGGATCAAGAAGTTGAGGACAAGCATCGGTGGTGAGTTTGGCTCAACCGAGTTCTCAAACTTTTGCAGGAAGCAAGGGATCCGGAAAGAGCTTTCTTGTGGGCATACTTCACAGCAAGGCAGTATTACAGATCGGATGATCCGTTGGTTAACGGAGATCTGCAGGTGTTGGCTTCAGAGTAAAGGCGTTCCTAAAGTTCTTTGGGCAGAAGGGATGGCCTGTGCTGCTCATGTCATCAATCAAATGCCTCTTAGTCCGTTCTATGTGAAGACTCCTTATGAGCTGATGTTCGGAGTAAAGTCCAGTGTGAAGGACCTAAGGGTGTTTGGATCTACCTGCTACATACACTCTCCAGGTGCTCTCAAGATAAAGCTAGTCTTTGTTGGGTATGATGAGCAGAGGAGAAGATGGAGGTGTAAGGATCCTACGACGAAGAGACTCATCGTGTCAAGATACGTTGTCTTTGATGAGTTGACGCCGTATTGGGATAGCTCTCATGTGGAGCTAGAGATGAGCAGGTCAGATTGTGGGCTAAAGGAGGCTGCTGTTAAGGTTCAGGTGGAGCTGCCTGAGTCATCTGGAGCTCCAAGTTGTTCTAGCTCCGGGGCAAAGGCGTCAGGGTCAGGAAGTAGGGAGAGCAATGCTCCATGTACTTCTAGCTCAAAGGCGGAAACTTTCGGTTCAGGAAGCAGGGGGAGCGATGTTCCAGGTAGTTCTTGTTCGAGAGCGGAGACTTCTAGTTCAGGTAGCAGGGGGAGCATTGCTCCAAGTGCTCCTGTTTCCAATGAGGAGGCATCTTGTTCAGGAAGCAAGGGGAGCATTGTTTCGGGTTTGCCCGGGAACAGAGATGGTTCAGAAGAAGTGGAGGTGGTTAGTCGTGATCCGGTTCTTCGGAGATTCAAGAGGATCAGTAAGCCATAAGCTCGATATAGTGAAGGGAACACGGCGGGCTTGATCCCATGTTTCCTTGCTAGCCCTCAGGTCAAGCAAGTATCTTCTGGTTGTGATGACCCCACTCGAATCAAGGAGGTTGTTGACACCAAGGCTGACCAGGTGACATCTCTCAGAGGTAACAAGGCTTGGGATTTTGTGCCCAAGGTAGTTGGTGATACTCCTGTGATGCTTGAGTGGAGGTTGAAGCTGAAGAAGAAGACAGAGGTAAGCATGGCTCCTTTTGGAAGATGTTGTAGGGCTCCCTCATGGTCCATGATATGCGGGGCGAGGACTATGTCTTGGACATTTCTTCGTAGATGCTATCGGAGGGATTAGGTGCAAGGTTACGGGAGCTGCTAGAGTTATTCACCACTTCTCACTTCAAGGGGAGTGTTGAAATTTGTGAAGTGAAAGTGGGTGAATGGAGTACTTGGACATATCTGCGCGGACTACGCGGACAGGGTTGGCGGACTGCTAAATAAGCATGTATGTTGCAGACGGTTTGCTCTATAGCGGCCTGGGCGGTCTGTTCGCGCGGACTATGCGGACAGCAGCGGCGGTTAGCCAGGCCAACTTGTGCTCAGCAGGCAGTTAGATCCCAGGAAGTAACCGGGCGGATAGAAACTCTAGCCGCAGAGTCCGGCATGAAGCGGACTGAAGAACTAGAGCTCGGCAAACCGGTTTGGCAGTTGTCTTGGTCTTGCTCTGGTGCAGCGGCAAGTGGAAGCCACGGAGACCGCCAGTCAGTGCGGACTGATACTGGAGTTCGCCGGGACAGGCGGACTGGATCCATTGTCCGCCAGTAAGTGTGGACTGGCCCTTATCGCCAGTGGTGTGGACTTGGTTGGGTCTGAACCAAGTACATGTTTGACTCAATACGGGGAGATCACGCAGTGGATTGCGGGCTGCTTCTCAGTCCGCCAAGCTCGGCATAAGTGCATGTGCTTTGGTTGTGAGTTTGGGGATGAGCGGACTGGAGGTTGTGTCTGCAACTGATTGCAGACAAGAGATGCAGTCTGTTGAGTCTGGTAAGTGTCTTGGTGACAAGGCTATGGACTTGGGTTATGCTGACTGGTGTAGTCTGCAGGATATGCAGACTGGAGAAGTCTGCAAGAATATGCAGGCTAGAGCTGTCCGCAGTATGTGCGGACTAGATCAGCGTGTCCGCTGAGTCCGGCAGGTACCTTTGTGGCAAAGCTGTGAGCTCGGGATGTGCGGACTGAAGCCGGGTGTCCGCTGAGTCCGGCAGGTGCCTTTGTGGCAAAGCTGTGGACTCGGGATGTGCGGACTGAATTCGGGTGTCCGCTGAGTCCGTCAGGTGCCTTGGTGGTAAGGTTGTGGGCTCGGGATAAGCGGGCTGGTGTTGTGTATGCGGATTGGCAGAGTGTTGCTGCGGAGACCGGCTGTGGTGGTCCGGGCTTGGCCCTTGGCGACAAGGCGGACTGGTGTTGTTGTCTGGCCTTGGTGATGTCTTGGCGGTTTGCCTTTTGTGACAAGGCGGACTAGTGATTGGAGTCTGGCCTTGGAGAAGCTAAGCGGGCTGGCTATCTTACATAGGTGCGGTGGACTGGTATATATCCGCGGACTGCGGAGAAGTCTTGTTGCACGATGTGGCGGTAATCCTATCGGCTAGGGCGGTGAAAACACTCATCATCGTGCCTATAAATAGGACCCCTGTCACATCAGGAATAGTAACCTCCATACATAAGTGAACAGTAACTTGAGCCCGCACAGGTTACTGCGGACTGTCTTTTGGTGTCCGCGCGGTTTGATTGAGTTGACCGGGTTATGCTGTGCAGGTTGTGCAGATAGCACTGGAAAGCCAGGACTTGGCTCTGATTGCGGTCAGGGACAGTGCGGACTCTACGGTTAAGCAATAGGCGGAAAACATCATGTCGCGGACAGCGACCAGACGGTCTTCTCTTTGGTGACTTGGTTCGGGGTTCAAGAAGCCGCCTGCCTCAGGCAGACTGTTCTATTCGGCATTGTAGTTTGTGCGGTCTGGCAGCTAGGTGACCTCGCGGTCAGGCGGCTTGCAGTACGGTAGCTAGGGCAAGCATTGGAATAAGGGGTACTCCGTGTGGCTTTGGTTGCGGTCTGGCAACCGGGCGATTTGAGCGGACTCCACAGTAGTAGATCGGTGACTTGGTAGATTGAGTCTGTGTTGCTTGTTTTTCTTGTATTGTTTTGGTAGTTCTCTGCTTTCCCTTGGGTGGTTGTTTGGTGAAGCATGTCTCTCCATGTATATCTCACTGTGTAGAGAAGTTAGCTGTGAATCAATACAGACGCTTGTGCTGCATGTGTTTGCTGGTTGACTGGCTTTGGTTGAGATAACTCCTGCTCACTCCAGGTTCCAGGGAATTTTCCGCGTGATCAAGGTGTGATCTTGATAGTGCTGAAAATATTAATTTGGCATCAGGCTATCTCGTTGACCACCTGGATAAAATTCAACGTGGTAGAAGTACCAGGATGTTGAATTTTAATAGCTCCTGTATGGGACGCGGAGATTTTTCCTGTCGACGAGATGGCGTCAGCGACTGATTTTGCGATCGGGCTGCTCATTCTGTGCTTGATTTTGAGAGCAGTTCTGCGCCTCCGCAATTTTTGCCTGAGTTTGCTACTCCTTTTTCGTGTGAGTTGGCTGATGATGTCGTATTTTTGGATGATTCGGTGCCTGAGGTTGCGCCGAAGTGGGATGAGGATTCTTCTATCTCCGACAGAGAATGTGGATCCTCGGAGCACTTTTAGGCACCCCGGTGGTATGAGGAATATCCTCTTTCTGATGCGGAGGTTTGCACTTCCTTATTGGATGAGGTCATTCCCCTTACCACTGTGGACCTCGAGCTCTCGGATTCTCCACGATATGACTCGTATGATGTCGACGATGATCGCTGCTCGGATCTCGCTGAGAGTGATACCGGGATCACTCACTCTTTTCCTGATTATTTTAGTTATTCTTCTCTTTTATTACTTGATCCCCCTTCTCTATCTGAGCTTGTGCAGGCTGAGTCTCCACGGGTATGCTGGGATGATGATGAGCCTGGTGTTCATGCCGTTGTCATCGCTTTCTACACATTTGTGTTTGACAATGCCTTATTAGGCGAGGATATGTTTTGGGATAAGATGAGCGAGAACCAGCGCTCTTCCTCCTCTTATTTTCTATTTCATCTACCTGTGTTGGGCAGGTATTATTATTTTGGTAGAGGGGTAACAGTTTTATCTCTGTATAGGTACCCGTTACCGCGGCGGATAATGGAACAGTTGCATGTGCATTTTTCTTTTCATAAACCCATTAGCTAGTACTTTTTGCTTTTCGAATAAGTCGTACTGGGATGACAATAACCCCAGTACTTATCTAGGAGTAGGATTAGTTATTTAGTTTTTTTGTTTTTCTGTTTTTAAAACTAGCTTTGCTTGTCGTTTTATTCATTTTTGCTTTAATGCTTACTTGCGAGAGTTATGTGTCCTTGTGCCTACTTCGTGAAGCTTGCCCAGTCACTCAGGAGGTTTTTTGATCCATTTGTTTTTGTTTTTCTCGCTGTTGTGGCAGGACGAGACTTCCCATAGAGAATGATGCGAATCGGGCTGTTTTTGCAAAACACACGGTTTGGGAAAATGTCCACGACTAAGACGCACGACCGTGCATTTTTATTTATAAAAATGCACGCCGAGCATTTTTGACGCACACTGGCCCTAATCCTCGTGCGTCTGCCGCAATAGTCCGTCGTGCCTCCTTCTTCTCTGGCGAGATCCGTCTTTCTCTTCCACATCTTACCCCATTTCTCCTCTCTTTCTCCTCCACTTTATCTCCTCTTCATCACCATGGGTTACAAGAAGGTGATTAGCAAATAGTTGTGGGCTCGGGATCGGCATGTATGCAGTATGTGTGGACTGGATCGGCGTGTCCGCTGAGTCCGGCAGGTGCCTTTGTGGCAAAGCTGTGGGCTCGGGATGTGCGGACTGAAGTCGGGTGTCCGCTGAGTCCGGCAGGTGCCTTTGTGGCAAAGCCGTGGACTCGGGATATGCGGAGTGAATTCGGGTGTCCGCTGAGTCCGGCAGGTGCCTTGGTGGCAAGGTTGTGAGCTCGGAATAAGCGAACGGGTGTTGTGTCCGCGGATTGGCGAACTGTTGCTGCGGAGTCCGGCTGTGGTGGTCCTGGCTTGTCCCTTGACGACAAGGCGGACTGGTGTTGCTGTCCTGCCTTGGTGATGTCTTGGCGGTTTGGCCTTTAGTGACAAGGCAGACTGGTGATTGGAGTCTGGCCTTGGAGAAGCTAGGCGGGCTGGCTATCTTGCACAGGCGCGGCGGACTGGTATGTATCCGCGGACTGCGAAGAAGTCTTGCTGCAGGATGTGGCAGTAATCCTATCGGCTAGGGCGGTGACCACACTCATCATCGTGCCTATAAATAGGACCCCTGTCACATCAGGAATAGTAACCTCCATGCATAAGTGAACAGTAACTTGAGCCCGCACAGGTTGTTGCGGACTGCCTTTTGGTGTCCACACGGTTTGGTTGAGTTGACCGGGTTATGCTGTGCAGGTTGTGCGGATAGCACTGGAAAGTCAGGACTTGGCTCTGATTGTGGTCAGGGACAGTGTGGACTCTGCGGTTAAGCAATAGGCGGAAAACAACAGGTCGCGGACAGCGACCAGACGGTCTTCTCTTTAGCAACTTGGTTCGGGGTTCAAGAAGTCGCCTGCCTCAGGCAGACTGTTCTATTCGGCATTGCAGTTTGTGCGGTCTGGAGGCTAGGCGACCTCGCGGTCAGACGGCTTGCAGTCTGGCGGCTAGGGCAAGCATTGGAATAAGGGTTAGTATGCGCGGCTTGGGTTGCGGTCTGGCGACCTGGCGGTTTGAGCGGACTCCACAGCAGTAGACCGACTACTTGGTAGATTGAGTCCGCGCGGCTTGTTTCTATTATCTTTTTTTGTAGTTCTCTGCTTTCCCTTGGGTGGTTGTTTGGTGAAGCATGTCTCGCCATGTATGTCTCACTGTGTAGAGAAGTTAGCCGTGAATCAATAATGACGCTTGTGTTGCATGTGTTTGTTGGTTGACTGGCTTTGGTTGAGATAACTCCTGCTCACTCCAGGTTCCAGGGAATTGTCCGCGTGATCAAGGTGTGATCTTGATAGTGCTGAGAATATTAATTTGGCATCAGGCTATCTCGTTGACCACCTGGAGAAAATTCAACGTGGTAGAAGTGCCAGGATGTTGAATTTTAACAGCTCCTGTATGGGACGCAGAGATTTTTCCTGTCGACGGGATGGTGTCTGCGACTGATTTTGCGATGGGGCCTGCTCATTCTGTGCTTGATTTTGAGAGCAGTTCCGCCCCTCCGCAATTTTTGCCTGAGTTTGCTACTCCTTTTTCGTGTGAGTTGGCTGATGATGTCATATTTTTGGATGATTCGGTGCCTGAGGTTGCGCCGAAGTGGGATGAGGATTCTTCTATCTCCGACAGAGAATGTGGTCCTCGGAGCACTTTTACGCACCCCGGTGGGATGAGGAATATCCTCTTTCTGAAGAGGAGGTTTGCACTTCCTTATTGGATGAGGTCGTTCCCCTTACCACCGTGGACCTCGAGCTCTCGGATTCTCCACGATACCACTCGTATGATACCGACGATGATCGCTGCTCGGATCTTGCTGAGAGTGATACCGGGATCACTCTCCCTTTTCCTGATTATTTTAGTCATTCTTCTCTTTTATTACTTGATCCCCCTTCTCTATCTGAGCCTGTGCAGGCTGAGTCTCCACAAGTATGCTGGGATGATGATGAGCCTGGTGTTCATGTCGTTGTCGTCACTTCCGACACATCTGTGGTTGACAATGCCTTGCTAGGCGAGGATATGTTTTGGGATAAGATGAGCGAGAACAAGCGCTCCTCCTCCTCTTATTTTCTATTTCATCTACCTTTGTTGGGCAGGTATTATTATTTCGGTATAGGGGTAACAGTTTTATCTCTGTATAGGTACCCGTTACTGCGACGGATAATAGAACAGTTGCATGTGCATTTTTCTTTTCATAGACCCATTAGCTAGTACTTTTTGCTTTTCGAATAAGACGTACTGGGATGATAATAACCCCAGTACTTATCTAGGAGTAGGATTAGTTATTTAGTTTTTTTTGTTTTTTTTGTTTTTAAAACTAGTTTTGCTTGTCGTTTTATTTTTTTTTTTTTGCTTTAATGTTTACTTGCGAGAGTTATGTGTGCTTGTGCCTACTTCGTGAAGCTTGCCTAGTCACTCAGAAGGTTTTTTGATCCATTTGTTTTTGTTTTTCTCTCTGTTATGGCAGGACGAGATTTCCCAGAGAGAATGACGCAAATCGGGCTATTTTTTTCAAAACGCACGGTTTGGGAAAACGTCCACGACTAAGACGCATGACCGTGCGTTTCTATTTATAAAAATGCACGCCGAGCATTTTTGACGCACACTGGCCCTAATCCTCGTGCGTCTGCCGCAATAGTCCGTCGTGCCTCCTTCTTCTCCGGCGAGATCCCGTCTTTCTCTTCCACATCTTGCCCCATTTCTCCTCTCTTTCTCATACACTTTCTCTCCTCTTCATCGTCATGGGTTACAAGAAGGTGATTAGCAAATAGAGTAGCTTTGGTGATGCATCTTCCTCTTCTTCGCGAGCTTCGGTTCCGGCGGAGCCGGAATATTCTCTTATTGCTCTGGTGAACGCTAATCACGCAGAGCGGATGCTCCATTTTGGGAGACCTGAAATGTTCACTGGGTATGAACGCTTGTTCCAAAAACCCTTTTTGGATTTTCATTTCGTTTCGGACAGGGAGCTTGCAATCGTCGGTCTAAACCTGGAGGTGGATCGATTACTCGACGTGGGTTCGTGGCATCAGCTCTTCTCCATTATGGAGACAGGATTCTGCAAACTCACGCTCGAATTCCTCCCCACTTTCGCATTTTGTAACGACGCGACGCAGCCACCGGTGATTCCACTGCGGTTGCATTTCGGATGAACTTGCGCCAGTACACTATTAGTGCGGGCATGCTTGCCGTCTATGCGGGGATTTATGCGGTTGAAGAACTCACGGAATCGGATGTTCTAGCCCGCAACCGGCGCTTCTCCCCACGTATTCTGGCAGGAGATCACCAAATTGACACAGCAGTACGAAGCGCGTTCTGCCAAGTCGTCCCAGATCATTTCTCCCGTACTCCGCTATGTTCAGCATTTGATCAGGCACAGCATCAATGCCCGTTCGATGAGTCAGAACATAGCGGGGTGGTCGGATCTGCTCTACCTCTACAGCATGCATCATGGCGTCCCTCTCCACCTAGGCCGCGTTCTTGCAGATTACTTCCTTCACCATGCCGTGTACGTGCCTCTGAAGGCCATCGGTGGTTCGCATTATATTACGCGAATTGCCAAGGGATTAGGAGTTTTTGACACTTTGCCCACCATGACTCTAGTTTCTTGTGGCGATTTTATTTTTGCGGCCATGATGACCGCCTTCAGACCAGTGTGTCGTGTTTCTTCTGGCGGTTCGTGGAGCTACGTCATTCGTACGGTGGATCATGAGCAGCCAGCTAGGGCTTCTTTCGCTAATGCGGGATCGTCTTCGGAGTCCCGCCGGTTCGACGATGTCGTTCCTGTACATACCATGCCCATGGGCCCTTCGACTTCTTTTGCCCATGCCCCGCATCGTAGGAGTATCGCGGAGGATTATCCCGACTTCTCCACGCGGCATGTGCAGATGGAGGAACTGTTGCACAAGCAGCATGGCATGACATCACGCATTGTTGACTTTCTTCAGGTGCCCCCTGCTGCCCCTGCTTGAGCTTCGACTTCTCGTGCTCGTACCCTGCCTCCGCCTCCGCCTTTTTCTGATCTTCCAGAGTGATTGATGCTGCTCATCTCGATTGGGATTACTTGTAGTTCTTGCTTCACAATTGTATTTTGTTTATTTTGAATTTTTGTATACATTACTCTATTCAGCTGGGACATCGTCCTCAGGGTGGTTTTTAGTTATTTTGAATGCATTGTCTGTCGTTCTTGTGCTGTTGTGTGTAGCTTCATTTGATATATGTAATGTGATATTATGTTTAGCACTAATTCGCAGGTAATGCTTCGCTTATATTTGTTATGGCTTGGTATATTTTTTTTGTTGTTTAAGCTATTTTGTAGGTGGTCGTTCTTTGGCACGGCGGAGGAACTAAATACTTTTGCAGGTTTGGCTTCACGCTTTAACGCCAATCTTCTGGTATGCTCATTGGCTGAGCATGTGGTTACTTCTCCCTCGAGTTATACTTGATTGTTTGTATTGCGCATCATATGATAGGTTGCATGAATTAAGTCTGGTGGGGAGAGACTCGAGTTGTTATTCGCTCACGTGCACATTTAATTTGCATACTAGAAGCTTTTATATCATTTGCATTTGCTTTGCACTCCACAGCACCCACTTGAGAGCGTTTACTTAAGCACTTGCACGCGCTGAGCCTGTTTATAGCTTGTGCATAGAATAAATAATGTTGTGTTTGCTTAGGATTATGTGATGGAGTAAAATGTTCACTCCAAGAGTGTTCCTAGGTGTGCATTCATGATCACTTAGATCCTGTGTAGATTAAAATTCTTTATATGCTTACAATTTCTATTTTTCTATTAGCGTAGATTTTGTTTACGTTACTCTAGTTGTGAATCTGGTTTTGAATCAAACGGTGGTGTAGGATTGTGTGTGGGATTTCAATAGCCTCGTATTGTTCGAGTCGGGAGGAAGGGTTGTCTTTCTCGGTGGATAAGAACTTGCCCCTAGCTACTCTCGAATAATGGGTACATGGTTAGTCAAGTGCGCGCGTGATGTAGGCCGTCACTTTTTATAGTTTGAGCTTGTACCATTCCCGACATCTATCCGTTGCTATCCTCGTTGAGCCTATCCCTTCCTTTAACATCCCTACGCCTTGCTACCAAAGCCATATAGCCTATCCTACTCGCACATCTGAATGTGGTCGCTCGGTTAGTTTGTTTTGTTGTAGTTTGTATTTGTTATGTGTGGCAGTTATGTTGGTGTTTGTGCAGCTTGTGGTGTTGTCGTTTTTTCCTCTCGGCTTGTTTTGGCTATTTGGATTAAAAAAGGGAAAAAAATTATAGAATAGTAAATGAAAAGAAATTCCCAATGTAGAATAAAATATATATACATATATATCTTTACTGAGTTGTGTTCGTTATGGGTGTGCACGCACCATCAAAAGTCCAACTCTGGTGGTGCGCCGCACGTGTTTGTCCGTTGCGTTCAGCTGTGAGCGTTTTCGGGCAATCTTATTTTGGGTGTGCATGTCCGTCCTATTTACCTTTATATACCCCGCATTCGCCTAAGCCTATATTATACTCCAAGTCCTACGGATTCATGCTTGAGTCAAACTAGTGTCGTGGAGAGATTGTGAACGTGCGAGCATATGGTTACCGACATTAGTGGATTCCTTTGGAGATTCTCCTGAGACCTGATCTTTGGCAATGCTCACCTCATTGTCTGCCTGCTTTCGTTCTACGCGAAATCGACTGATTCACCGTGATTCACTTTAAGAGTATTAGTAATATCTTCTTTACGTTTATAGGAATTAGAAATTATTATGCAAGGATGTATAGAAGAGTTTTCAACTATTGCTTTTTGTACATGAGGGTATGACTTCGCATGGTACTCCATTTATGCAATTGCTTAGTCAACTAGCCTTCTTTAACTCCGCTTAGTGATTATTTGCTAGGGATGAGCAAATGTTGAAGTCTGGTGGTGTGATGAGTCCGATTTATATGGGGTTTTTCGGACTCATCTGGGCTAGTTTTCACACACTTGCACTTCACTTTTAGTATATTATCGTTGGTATTTCATTTATACAGCTTTTCACGCTAAGTGCATTGTTTTGACCCAAGGGTGTGCAATTGCGCATTCTATTGTCAGGGGTATGCACATGGTGCTCCTCGTAATCTTTCTATTTAGTTTTGTTTGCATTTTGGTGCTGGAAGCTTGTGCTCCAGCCTGGTTTTATTGTTGTGCAGGTAGTCGAGATGTCCCGAATTCCATTTCCAGTTTCTGTGTAAAACGCACGGTCGTGCAAATTTTTTGGTGCACGGTTCCAGTCCAATCGTGCATTTTACACAGCTTTCCTGGGGCATCTGTTTCTACCCGTGCGATTTGTTCCCGCACGGTTTCGGCCAAACCGTCCGAGAAGGAATCGCACTGCCTGCACCTTTTGCCGAGCTTTCCAATGATTTGTGGTTAATAGTGAGTTTCCTTCACGCACGGGCAACAGCGCCCGTGCACGAGTAAAACGCATGGTTCCACTATTTTCTCCTGCATTTCTGCGCTCTGTGTTTACCCGTGCAATTTCCTTCACGCACGGGCGGAATCACCCGTGCACGATTACAACGCATGGTTCAATGCTTCTTCTTCCTCAAGCATTATCTGCGCGTGAATTTCGCACGGTTCACGCACGATCGTGCTCCAGACCGTGCGTGACCAATTTTCTGATCTTTTTCTATTTAAGAACAGATTTTCTGCCATTTGAGGGGAGGTTTTTGTACAAACATCTTCTACGCCAACTCATCTGCGTTTTTAGGCCGAAATTCGCTATTCCACCAAGGGGAGAAGATCCGGGCAAGCATTCAACGCCAAATCCAAGCCGGAGCTTCCTCTCGGCCTCCTCCTTCATCCTTGAGCTTCAAGAAGGGTTTTATCTAGCTTTCTCCACCAAGCTAGAGAAGTTGTGTCATCCTCCACCGGCTCGTGACACGAAGAATACGGGTCCATTGGGAGTGAGTGACAGTCTCCTCTACCCCGGATGTAGTTGAGGACCAATCTAGGATGCGGAATGACTACCCGATGAATCCTACCGTGAATCCTCAGCAAGACTTCAGATTCGGTCGATTTCGCACACTTTTCTTCTCTTATTGTTGATAGTATAGTTGATCTCTTATATTTGATGAAGTATGCTTATTGTAATATACGTTTATGTGTAATCATGTCTATGTGATTGTATGTTTTCGTTATTTGCTTGAGGTGCGCCCTTATTTTCCATCCACCATCCATCTGTTCTTGCCGCACTATCGATTGTTAGTGGCGTGCGTAACAAATAGGTGCTTACGACCCTCATATTCCTCGGTTCGTTTGGTTCTTACGCTTGCCTACTCGTCCATCCGGCTAGCGATTTGGTGCATAGCGGCCCATGTAGTCCTCCATCCCGCCTGGCGATGCATCGCATAGCGGCGTTTTATAGGAGTATTTGTTAGTGTTTTACTTTATTTTATCGCAACGATCATCACCCATATAGTTAACTCTGACCTAAGGACTTCAAACTCAAGTCCTCCTCGATATTAACTCCACCTTAATGTGTTCCTTGAAGAGATCGATACTTGGGAAAGCCACCCATTTTATATTACTTGTGCACCCGGTACACTTGTCCGTTCAACGCATCACAGCACCAATTACATTAAGAGAAGTTGCCCTGGGTACCACAGCCTCTGGATGCAGATTCATGTAGGCATCTACATTGAAAAATTTATTAGCTTTATCATACCTTTTTAATTCTTCCTTTCTATAGGTTGACATTGTTGAGTATTGAGATGGATCTCTCCCTTCAATTTTAGCTTTATTGATCATTGATAATCCAACAAGCTCCTGAAATCTAGCCATTATTGAAGTGTTTTCAGTTTCAGGATCCACAAATGGAATAGGTGGAGATTCAGGCCTTTTTGGGCTTTCAGCTTTTTCTATTTTAGAAGCTTGTTGTTGCTGCTGCTATTGTTGTTGCTGATGTTATTATTGATGTTGTTGTCTGCTGGAATACCTTTGTTGGATGCTTCCTTGATATTTGGAATATCTACCTTGATGTCTTTGGTAAGTTTGAGCATAGGAGGTAGACCTCGGAGAACTTCTTCCTGAAGCACCAGCAGCAAGTGGAGGAGGAGGAGGAGGAGGACCTCTCCAGTTCCTTTGAGGGAGAGGAGGAGAGTACCTCCTGCTTTTCTTTCGAGCTTTCTGCTCATTCTTTGAAAGCCACATCCATGCTTGCATCCCAGGATATGGAGTGATCTTCTGTAAGATATAATATGGTGTATCATGAATAGGGTTTGGTTTGGGAGCAGTAATGGGAATAGATTTTCTCTTCTTAGAGACTTTCTTCTTGGCAGTAGAGCTATCATCATCATCAGAATCAGCATCCTCATCTTCATCAGAAGATCCCTTAGGATTATCATATAGATCATCAAGAGCTTTTAGAAGATCTTTTGATATTTGCTTTTTATCCTGGGGCTGCACTGGAGGCTCTGGAAGATTAACTATTTCAGCAGCGTTTTCAAAAACTAACAAGTTTTCTTCTTCTATATCTGTCATAATGATTTTATCTAAATCAGGGAGGGGACTGTCATCCATCTTGTAAGTGGGAGCTGAGACAGCCTCTGGAGAAGAAATATCCTTGGGAGCTGATACTATTGGAATCTTTGTAATTGCAAAACTAGCCTTAAGTTGCTTAGTAACTGTGTAGCTTATTGGAGTAGTGTATGGAACTAAAGCCAAAGAATGCTGATAAGAAGAACTAGGTAGAGTATCTTTGTAGACAAAACTGAATAAATCTAGTAAAGAATTCAGATTAACTGTGAGATTTATAATATAATCACCAACAATATTATGTTCTGACAAAATTGTGTCATCCATATCTATATCAGAATTAACTAGATCAATTATTTCAGCTGGAATAGCAGTTTCTTCTAAATCATCAGACATCACAGAATCTTCTGTACTTCTGCTGCTGCTGTTACAACTGGAGCTTCTTCAACACAGAGCATCTCCCCCTGACTGGTTGCAGGGGGCCCTGAAGACAGTCCTCTAGAAGAAGGGACATGGGACAAAGCAGCAATTCTGAATGAAAGGGTAGTGATGGAAGTAGAAAGGGAAGCTATAGCATCAGTTATGAGCTTATTAAGTGTGGGAGAAATAAATGCTAGAAGGTCTTTAGCAATATCAGAAAAATTGAGATAGAGGGATTCTGGAGCAGTGGAGTATGGAGTGTGATGTCCATAATTTCAGCATACATAGAATAGACTGGAAGGATCTGTATGTGTGGAGTCTAGAGCAGTGAATGGTATGTCAGTGTGGGGAACTGAAGGACTAGCAGTTGAAGGAGTTGTAGTGGTAGAAGGTTGGACTGTGGGTATAGGGGAAGAGATGGGTTCCTGATGTGGAGATGGTGGAGGAAACAGTCGATTGAAGGTGTGGGATGACATAAATGTGTCAGGGTGTATGTCATTTAAATGAGGTGGAAGTGGAGATTGAGGTGGAGTGATGTGCTCAGGAGATGGAACTGGGGTTGATGCTGGTGTGGGTTGATGTTGTTGCTGAGTTGGTGGAGTATGAACTGGAGAAAGAGATGGTTGTTGTTGTTATTGTTATTGTTGAGGTTAAGAGAAGGAATGCTGGTGGAGGGGAGGACATCTTCTGGAGGTGGAGGAGTGGCTAGCACAACCCTGGTGCTCTCAGAAGTCCTTGTAGAGGATGAAGCCTTGGATAGCTTATTTATTTTCCTCTCCCATCTACCAAACAGGGCATATGTAAGCCTTTTGGAGGCATTTATGAACACTGTCGTGGAGACCAGATGTTCAGGAGCCTTTTCTTGAAGGACGATTCCCAGAATCCGTCCAAAGCACACTTCCTTCTTATTATTTTCTTCTTAATTAAATCAAATAGCAGTTTGCCCCAGTTTACTGCTATCTTCTCAACCATAGCACCCATCACCAAGAACTGGTGCCTGGCGTTATAGTCGTGGGCGGTGTGTTTGCCCAGCAGCACTTTGCCAACTACATCGGCTAAGAACTTGTATTTAGACGATAGGTTCTTCTTCAGCAGTTTGTTCGGGTTTTCGCCAGAGTGGCCCATCTTGATAAGCATATTCTCATACTCATCACTGTCCATCTCTATTTCTTCATTTCTATTTAATAGACCGAAAACTTCGGTTAGTATAGCGCGGGAAAGGGAAACTTGATTACCAGATATTGTTCCCGTCAGTGTATCTTCCTCTGATGTTGTAGATGTAAAGACCCATTCCTTAATCTCAGTCATTACTATCTTTATTCGTTGAGTCATGAACTTCTTCAGATTTTGCTCTTCAAACAGTTTCAGAATTTCCACAAAAAGCTGGTCGGAATGTTGGAAGGATTCGAAGTTGATATCAAATCCCATGTCAAATTTCATCACAGCAAGGATGTTCGTCGGAATCTCCATTGTTTTTGCCTGCACAAGAAAAAACAGAGATCAAGTGCAAAGGAACAGAAAGCACAGGACGGAGCTCGAAGAAAACCTAGATATATATTTTTTAGAATATGAAGCGGTAGTCTCCGTCCGACGAAATAAATAAAATTCTTCGATCTTAGTTCGACGAAATATTTTATAGACAAAAGAGTTCGTCGATCTCAGTCAAAAGAAGTGAAAACATTACGTCGAGCTCAGTTTGACGAAAGTTTTCTGAAGCAATATCGTCGATCTCCGTTCGACGAATAAAACTTCACCCATAGAGAGTTTGTCGATCTCCATTTGACGAATTTCTCTAGAACTTTTCATAGTTCATCAATCTCCATTCGACGAACTTTGAAAAATTCGTCGACCACAAACAGAAATTAAATTAAAGCCTCTTCATTGATCATGTCAAGCTGATTTATAAAGAACGGATGGTTCCTCTCATCCAAGGGTTTGGTGAAGATATCTGGTCTTTGCAAATCAGTGTAGATGTAGACAAGATTAATTTTAATTTTGTCCACACACTCTCCAATGAAATGATGTCTAATGTCTATATGCTTAGTTCTACTGTGATGGACTGGATTTTGTGCAATAGAAATTGCACTTGTATTGTCACAAAGTAGAGTTGAATTATTTAAGTTGAAACCATAATCCAAGAGTTGGTTCTGAATCCACAGCATCTAGGAACAGCAGCTGCCAGCAGCTATATATTCTGCTTCAGCAGTTGAAGTAGACACAGATGACTGCTACTTGTAAAACCAAGACACGAATCTCATACCAAGGTACTGGCATGTCCCTGAGGTACTTTTTCTGTCCACTCAACATCCAGCAAAGTCAGCATCTGAGTATCCAGTTAACTAAAACTCTGACTCAGTTGGATACCAGAGTCCTAGACTAGGACAGCTCTTTATATATCTTAAAATCCTTTTTAAGAAAATAAGGTGAGATTCTTTGTGGTTCACTTGGAACCTAGCACAAAAACATGTAGCAAATATTATGTCAGGTATACTTGTTGTAAGATATAATAGGGACCTAATAATGGCCCTATATATTTTCTGATCAACAGGTTTCCCATGTTCATCAGAGTCAATTACAGCATTTGTAGTCATAGGTGTCTTCTTGGCAGAGGCATCTGACATCCCAAACTTTTTGATAAGCTTTTTAGCATACTTAGATTGGGATATAAAGATGCCATCAGGTAGCTGCTTCACTTGGAGACCAAGGAAGTAGGAGAGCTCACCCATGCTACTCATTTAAAACTTTGAATGTATGAGGTCAGAGAACCTCTTGCATAGTTTGGAATCTGTAGACCCAAAAATGATCCATTTACATAGATTTGTACTAATAAAATTTTATCCTTATGGCGTTTAGTGAATAATGTCCTATCTACTATGCCTCTAGAAAATTTATGCTCTAAAAGAAAGCTAGCTAAGGTTTCATACCAAGCTCTTGGAGCTTGCTTTAGACCATAGAGAGCTTTATGCAATTTAAAAACATATGAGGGATAAGTAGGAGAGATAAAACCTGGAGGTTGTTCAACATAAATCTCTTCTTTAAGTTCAATATTCAAGAATGCACTCTTGGTATCCATTTGGTAATCCTTGAATTTCTTGTAGGAAGCATATGCAAGGAAAATCCAGATTGCTTCCAACCTTACAACAGGTGCAAAAGACAGGTCATAATCAATCCCTTTCTCTTCCCTATAGCCTTGAGCAACCAGCCTTGCCTTGTTTCTTATGATAACACCTTGGGTATCTAGTTTGTTTCTGAATACCCATTTATTTCTAATGACTGGGTAGTATTTTGGTCTGGGAACTAAATCTCAAACTCTGCATCTCTCAAATTGGTTGAGCTCCTCTTGTATTGCAACAATCCAGTGGGGATCTTGCTCTGTATCTTTAATGGATTGGGGCTCAATTTGAGATATGAAGCAGGCATGCATCAAGTCTTGGTTGAGTTGATGCCTGGTCTACACACCAACTGAAATGTCTCCAATCACTTGAGATACAGGGTGATCTCTAAGTGTGACAAATTCAGTAGGTAGAGTTGGTTGAGCAACAGCTTGGCGAATAAATTCCTCTTGTAGAATTATAGTAGTTGTTGGAGGTTCTTCACTATTTTCAGTGTCTTCATCTTCACTATCTTCATCAATTTGTGGAGAAGGATGGCTAACAGCCTCAATGGTGAGGGTTAAATCATTCAGCTTCTCACACAAATTTGGTTCTTGCAAAGAGTTACTGGTAGAAATTTTTTTCTCCTTGTAAAACATGTTAGTTTCATCAAATGAAATATGCACAGATTCTTCAATTTTCATGGTGGATTTATTAAAGACCCCATAAGCCTTGCTTACTTGGGAATATCCAAGAAAAATTCTCATTTCAGCCTTGGCCTCAAATTTTCTAATGTGTTTCTTATTATTGTTGTGAATATAGCACAAGCAACCAAATATTTTAAAGTAGTCTACTTTAGGTTTCTTCCCTTTAAGTAGCTCATAAGGAGTCTTATTCTTAAGTTTGTGTATAAGACTTCTATTCAGTACATAGTTTGTTGTGCTCACAGCCTCTGCCAAAAAGGATCGGGGAAAATGAGCATCTGCAAGCAATGTTCCTGCTGATTCAATTAGGGTTCTACTCTTCCTTTCAGCAACCCCATTTTGTTAAGGTGTTCTAGGAGCTGAGAAGCAGTTTCTGATACCTTCCTTCTCACAGAACTCTTGCATAAGAAAAGACTCAAACTCAGTACCATGATTACTTCTAATCAATGCAACTGGAGTAGAGTACTCAATCTGTATGTTCTTGAGAAAATCTGTAAGAACTTTGAAGTTATCATACTTAGATCTCAAAAAGAATACCCAAGTGAATCTAGAGAAGTCATCTACAATCACTAAAGTATAAGATTTCTCTTCTAGACTTTGTACTGTAATAGGGCCAAAAAGGTCCATATGTAGCAAGTACAATGATCTAGGTGAGTCACTTTTATTTACTGATTTAAAACTATTTTTAGTTTGCTTGCCTAATTGACAAGCCCTACAGAGGCTTTCCTTCTTGTAGGTGCAAGAGGCCAATCCTCTAACAAGATTGTCCCTAGATAATTTGGTAATGTTTTTCAAGTTTACATGACCTAATCTCCTATGTCAAAGGTCATTGTTATTGCTAGTTGAATTAAACAAACATATTTCTGTTTTGACAGATTTAAAATTAAATATATAAATATTTCTTACTCTAGAGCCTGTCAAATCTATATGGTTATCTAGAGAAGTAATAATACAAGAAGTTTTAGTGAATGATACATGAAACCTTTCATCATATAATTAACTTATGGAGATAAGGTTATGTTTCAGTCCACTTACATATGCAACATTCCTGAAGGTGATAGCTCCAATCTTGACTTATCCATAGCCTTCGGTCTGGCCATAATTGGAGTCACCAAATATTTCCTTGGGTCCTAGCATTGACTTGTAATGAGTTAGGTTGGCCTTGTTTCCAGTCATATGTTTATAACAGCCACTATCCAAATACCACTGTTGCTCAGTGGTAGGATAGTCTTTCACCTGCAATAAAATAGATTAGTCATTCCTAACCCAGGTTACCTTGGGTCCTTCTTTCTTTACATAGTTAAAACTGAAAATAAATGAATATTCAGGTTGGCATTTATAACCTAAAGGGTGATATTTTTCTAGGTGGTATAATCCATTGATTAAATTGGTTTATGGATGATCTTGGTTGATTATAAGTTTTGAAAGAATTAAATTTTCTGTTAAGTTGAACTGGGTTTGACGAATTAAAGTGAGTTCGTCGATCTGAGTTCGACGAATGGGGGTGAGTTCGTCGAACTCCACTCAGAGAATGAGAATATCCATTCACTGGGTCCCAAAATCGTTGATCTCGGTTCGACGAACCATACTGGTTTCGTCGATCGTAGTTTAACGAATTATTGTAATAGAATTCTGCGTTCGGAGTTCATCGATTGGAGTTCGATGAACTGTACACATTTCGTTGATCTGCGTTCGACGAAATCTATTGAACATTGTTATAGTTAGGATTTTTCTTTTTATTTTTCTTTTTCTTATTCTTAGGTTTTGGTTCTGTTTGTTTAACATTATTATTATTGTCTATTTTTTCTTTTTCTTTTTCAGATACAAATTTTATAGGTGTAGTTAGTATATTTTTCGGAATTACTGGGAGTTGCCTTGATGATGCACCTAAGCCCAGCTTGCCATTGAGCCTGGCATTAACTGTGCTTGTGATGTCCATCAACTTGATGCTTCTCCCATTTAGGGATTCTTCAAGTTTCCTTTCCTCAGCTAATTCAGTCATAAGTGATATAATTTGTTCATTTGCTAAAGTCAATTCATCTTTTAATTTAATGTTTTCTGAAACCAAGTTTTCTTGATCAATTAACTTTTCCCTAAGTGATTAAATTTCCTTTTCATAATTTATTAAATCTATACACATGGATTTAAATTCAGTTTTAAAATTTTTTGAATTATAATCAAAAGATGATAATACTTGATCAGCGTCTGATTCAGATTCTTCATCATCTTAATGTTCTGCTTGTTCTTCAGCATCAGATTGGCTGCAGGAGGCATTGATAGCCATGAGGCAAACTTTCCTTGTCTTTGCTTCTTCTTCATCTTCACTGGAACTGGAAGATGAAGATTCCTCTTCAGTATCACTCCAGGTTTCAGCAACAAAGCCCCTGTCCTTCATTTTATGCTTGCTGGAGGAAGGCCTGTTGTAGTGCTGCTTCCTGGAGTCCTTCTCTCTTCTTCTTTCCTTCTTTTGATTCTCAGGACGCTCTGAGATGAAATGTCTTGGCTTCCTGCATCCAAAACACACAATTTCCTTAGTTGGTGTTTTATCATACATAGGTTTGTCATCATGCCTGGATGATTTTCTCCTGAAGTCCTTTGCCATTTTATAAAATCTCTTTGCTAAGAGACACAGGAGTTCTTCATTTGATGTTGGAGCTTCAGTTTCTTCAGCAGCTTTAAAAGCTATATTCTGTTCCTTTCTTGCTGGTGGAGGAGTCCTTTGTTGTGCAACTTCTCTGGACTTGATCAACTGCTCATAAGATTTGAGCTTTCCCAGGAGAGATTCTATGGAAATCTCATTCAAACTTTTGGCCTCCTTAATTAGCCATATCATGGAATCCCATAAGCTTGGGAAGCACATGAGGATCTTATCATTGATCTCAGTGAGAGAGATGTCTTTGTCCAAGGTCTTCAGTTCACTGATGACTGCACTTAATTTGTTGTACATGTCACCAACAGATTCTATCTCTTCCTTCTCGAAGTTCTCATACTGGGAGATAAGAGTTGATCTTCTATCCTTTCTTTCATCAGTTGAGCCAGTAACCATTTGGTTTAGAGAGTCCCAGATTGCTTTTGCAGAAGTGCATTCAACCACTTTTTGAAATATGTCATCTGACATCGTTTGTGTCAATATGTTCATGGTTTTAACATCTGCAATCTTTGTCTTTTTTGTGCATCTGTCTACTCAGGTGGTGGAACAGCATGAGTGTTTGATGTTTATGTTGATGTATATGTAGCAGTTGTTGGTTGAGGAGGACCTGTCAAAATAGAATTATAGATGTCCTCATCAATGGAATTCATATACAGCCTGATTCTTGCATTCCAGATTGCAAATTTATTCAAATTACAGACTGGAGGTCTGGTGCTTGTATAGTCTTTGTTCTGTGCCATGTTGTGTAATAAATAAAAACAAGATCAGATCTAACAAAGGATCTTTTGGTTCAAGGGTTAGCTTGTACAACCAAAGGAACACTGATATGATACCAATTGAAAGATGGGGTTTAGATTTGATTACTCTAGAGGGGGAATGAATATAGTATATTAAAACTTTTGGTTGTTTAAGATTTTTATCAGAGTAAAGATGATACCAGTAGTAGTAATAGATAAAAAGAAAATGATCTAAACTAAACTACCACAGCACAGCAATCTAAACTATCACAGCACAACTAGCCTATCACAGCCACAGCAAGAACAATAAGAAAAGGTGATGCGTGCGAAGCCCGGCTCTAAATTATCTGGGGAGCACGGCGGGTTCGAATTTCGTGCTGCGAATTATAGGCAAGTGCACATATCGCAAGTAATACAGGATATTCGGGAGAATATCCAGATCGTAAATTTCCTGAGAACGGGTTGATTATCCCTACTGCTCCGAAAGCACTATTATTTTACCGAAATATTAAGTTGTCGATTTTAACTAAAATGGCTGGAAATAGATTAAGAAAAAAGTTGATGAAGAGATAACACTCGGTATCGAATTATGTTAGGAGTAAAATAGATTTGAATAAATAGAGATCTAAGATTTCAATTTAATTAAATTGGAAACTAGGCCGTGGAGGTTCCAAAAAAATGAGCTCACCTATCTTTAGGAATATCGCTCACCTGAACATTAAGGCTATTCGTTCGGGCTCTCGTCCGACGAAGGATTCCTCTTAATGCTCGCAATACGCTAAGAACACTACTATTGGGGGAACCCAATTCGGTAGAGTTAGCGCGCCTCATCTCTCGAGGTTTAGTGCTAAACACACACACTCACTCTACTGAAAATGAAAATGCACACACACTACAAAAAATAAATACTCACACACACAAATCCTACTCAAATGAGTAGGTGGAAAATGAAAGCGACTCCTACTCAAACGAGTAGGAGAAAATAAATTCAACACACGCACTCACTCTACAGAAATAAAATACTCACACACACAAATCCTACTCAAATGAGTAGGCGAGAAATAAAGGCAATCCATTTAACTCTTAACGAGTAGGCAGAAATAAATGCACACACGCACTCACTCTACATGAATTGAAAGAAAGCAATAAAATTATTTCCTACACACACGCACTCTACATAATTTGAGGAAAGCAATAAAATGAAGCATGAAAAATTATCTCATAAACTCGCACACTCTACATAATTGAAGAAAGCATAAAAAAAATTATTCTCGTACACTCACACACAACGTGGAATTTTAAAGAACAAAATGAAAACCTAACTCCTACACTCACACACACAAATTAAAATTGAAATGAAAGTTAGCTAAAAATTAAAACAACTACTTTTCATACTTAGACTTTACCAAAAACACATCAAAAGAACAAATAAAAATTAATAGAACAAAAGTTTTTCAAAACAAAGCAAAAAACTAAAGCCTTTCAAAAATTAAAATTACAACTTTTTCATTCTTAGGATTTCATAAAAGTGATTAAAAAGTTAAAATAAAGTGAAAAGAACAAAAAGGTTTTACAATCCTAAAACTAAGTAAAAAAATCAAAAAAACTTTAAAACCTCTTTACAAATTCATAAGAATGAAATTTAAAAACACTAAAAAAGAACATGGAGAAAAAGTGATAAACTTAACATACCACATTTCATTTAGAAATAAAATCTATAACAAAACCTAACATGGAGACAAATTAAAAACATAGAAAGTAAACAAGTTACACTCATACACACACACACACTTTTCATAAAGAGAAGAACAAAGATGAAACTTAAGGATAAAAAGAGAAAGAGATAAGCCATCCAAATGAATTTTCATGCCATGTAGAGAGAGAAAATCAAACATTTTATTATCATAATGAAACTATTAAAAAGCTAAAGCTAAAGCAAAGACAAACATGAAAGGGAGGGGGGAGAAATCTCCTTACATTGCAAGAGAATCCACAAGGGCAGCCCCCGAAACACACTAAAATGGTTCAAAAAAGTGGAACTCAAACAACTTACAGCAAGGGCCTATTTATAGGGAAATATTTCTAAGTACACGCCCTCCGACACGCGCGTGTCGGGGGGGCGTGTTGGCACTATTCATGAGCTGATCCGGCGATTTGATAGCTAAGTTGACATCGGCGCGGTCCACGTGGAAGTCACGCCCTCGGTCACGGGCGTGGCGGTGGGTGTGTTCAGCAGGCAGATCTGGGGTGGGTTGCGTCAAAAGTCGCCGGTGGCGTCTTGTTGGGCCAGGTGGAGGCGTCACGCACTAGGTCATGGGCGTGGCACTGAGCGTGTCGGGTCATTCGACGATCGTTGAGCGGAAATTCGTCGACGGCGTGACATGGGTCTTGGTCACGGGGGCGTGTCACATGACACGGTCATGGCTCAGGGCGTCACATTTTTTCTTCGGATTTGTGGCTGATTTCACGGGATTGAAGTATCAGGCCCTGGTCACGGGCGTGACCCAAAGTACACGGGCATGTACTATGCATTTTCTGACAATTTTCCTGAAAAATTCAGGAAATCAAAATAAAGTAAGTTAGAACAATTTTTACAAAAAGGAAACATTTTATTATGACAATTAACTAAAAATAATGAAAAAGAACTAAAACGACTTATTTATTGTATATAAAAATACGTATATTTACAACTCATCAAAAGGGCAACCAAACAACATAAGAAATTTTATAGTGGTTCCCCAACTTGGATACATCCACTCTTCTACCACTCTGGTAGGAATCCACTAGCAGGTTTTGATCAGGTGACTTCCACCTTTAAGCTTTTGATCAGGTGCCCAAAAACCAAATAAACTTTTGAAGGGAGTTAATAAACCCTTTATACAGGAAGGGGGGAGAGATTGATGGTGTATTCTCTTTCTCAAACAACTGAGAAGACAAGTGGATTGCGGTTGTCAAGAGATCCTCTCAATATCACTTGGAGCCTTGCACAGGGTGTAGGTCTTCAACCTTGATTTGAAGTGATACAGGAACTTCTAACTGATTTGAATATGTTGTCCTTGAAAGCTCCTGGAATAGAAGTAAAAGAAGACTCTTAATTGTGGTGATTGTTCTTCTTCTTCTGTAAGATCAAGGAGAAAACAAAGTGTTTTCTGCGCAGAGAAGAAATAGATGATCTTGAATATGTTTCTGTAAATCTTCTCTATGTACTGTTCTGTCGTATATCCTCTTTTGAAATGAAAATCTCTTTTATATATCTTTATCAAATTCTCCTTTGAATTTTGAATTCCATTGCATTGAATGTTGATTGCCTGGAGAATGAAATTCGGCTGGAGAATATTTGCATTGTTGAGTTTCCCCAACTGTCCCAATTAATTAAGCAAGTAATTAACCTGATGAAGACCATAATTCATGCTGCCAAATAACGGCTATATTCAGAGAATATATGCATTAATTACTCAGGAAATTATTGCTAAATAATATAAGGAATATGGACAGGAAATAAGAAAAACTCTAAGTCAGGATCTGCACAGAAATCGTCGACCTGAGATCCAAGTTCGTCGAGCTGAGAAATCCTGTTCGTCGACCTGAGAAAACTTGTTCGTCGACCTGTGAACCAAGTTCGTCGACCTGAGCTCAGCTAACTGCATTCTGTGAATAACTTGCCAATTCTATAGTCCAAGTTCGTCGAGCACAGATTCTGTCTTCGTCGAGCTGAGTTCAGAGACAATATTCTGTGTTGAAGTTGAAATCCAGACTTCGTCGACCTGAGCTCGAATATCATCGAGCTCAACTCAGAGAATTAACTCTGAGTTCGTAGAGCGGAGCACGACTATCGTTGTGCTGAGTTCGACGAATGTCGAACTTATTTACTAAACTTGATTTTCTCTAAGTCTTGAGTCATCTGAGGTCTTCTGTTGGATGGTCCATGTATGGTTTAACCTAATGACTTAGCCTAAACTCTAGTACTCAAAACACATGACCCTGGCTATAAAATGTGGGTCAGTCATCCTAGTTAGTGAACCTAGCCCAAATCTAATTCAGTATCCAACAGTCATCTGACTCTTCATCATCATCATCACATTCATCTGGATTGTTAACCTCGAAATCGGCGATCCTTCCCAAGGAAGCCAGCTCGCTAGTCGCGGCCTGCTCCAGGTTCCACCTGGAGGTCGCGACGTCTTAGGATGGGCGGACAGAATTTTCTGTCTGCTCAGGCCCCATGGCTTGGGTGGTCTCAGTGGTCTGACCGCCCAGGCCACGTCTTGTCCCTTTGGTCGGCAAGGTCCATAGAATGCTTCTGCAGTCCGCCCTTGCAGGCCGCTCACCTTGTCAGCTAAACTGCATGTTTCTCAACAGGAGCCCCCTTTGCCAGACTCGGATGTCTATCCGCCCAGGCCAGCAACAAGCCGCTAATTAGCCCGCTCCTGACAGGTGACATCCAATGTTGACTGACTCAAAATGTCTATCCGCCTAGACCACTCAAACCACCAAACAAAATTGGCTACCTTCCCCCAGGCCTCCAGCCAGCTACCTCTGTTTCCACCTCGCCAACATGCGCGGCCTGCCTCGCCAGTCCGGCAGGTCGCCCATCCCTTATCATCCAGCAGCATGGGCAGCCAGCATCATCAATCCGCCTAAGAAGCGCAGATGCTCCAGCCGGCTACCCTCAAAGATAAGCAACATCCAGTTCCTCGTGAGCTGGGCGGACTCGAAGTGCAGTCAAGCCTTCCAGTCCGCCTAAATTGGTGAAACCCAGCTCCAGCTCCTCAGCAACAGCAGGCCTCATCCTCGTTCCAGCATCGGCGGACTCAGCTTGTTAGCAGCGGCGGACTCCGCGGACTCAGCAGATTCGCTATTCAGCCCGCCATTCCAAGCCTCTATCATCCGCCTCCCGATAGCAGTGGATACCTCCTCAGCCCGCACAGTCTTGGCGCAGGCTCGATCATTAGTGGCGGACTTCTCCCAGCCAGCCAGGCAGCATAACCTCTTCAAGGCAGTCCCAGACCATGCAGCCCCGTGCGGACTCTGCGGACTCCGCGGATATCTCTTCATCTCACACCCTTTGCCCTTGCTCAGCTCAACAGCAGCGGACTTTGCGGATTCTCCTCGCAGTCTGCCACTCAGCTTCCAGCTCCCGCTTCCTAGTAGCGGGTGGATAGTCCCTCAGCCCGCACAATCTTGGCATGGGATCGATCAGATCAGCAGGCACGGACTCTCCTCCAAGTCTGCCGTCAGCAGGACCAGTTCTAGAAGCAAGTTCCAGTTCATGCGGCTTGTTGCGGACTCGGCAGACTCCATCTTCTTCTCGCTCAAGTTACCGTCTCACCGGGGGTAACGTCACCGCAAGCTGTTACCTCCATGGGACTATAAATAGACCCCCATGCCTCTCATTTGGGGGGAGGTCACAACATCGCCAAGGTGCTCACGCTCGAAGATAGCCCACAGCAAGCTCAAGCCTTCAGCCCCTGCAAACTCCTCTTCTCAGTCTGCACCTCCCTCTCTACTCTTAGTCGCACGGCCTGCCGACCTAGCTCTCCAGTTCGCGCGGTCTCTCTTCTTCCCTTAACCGCACGGTCTGCCGGCCTCCAAGCTCAGTCCGCACGGCTTCCTCTGGCACTCCTTCCTTAGCCGCCAGCTTCTTCTTTGTACCCCTTTATTGCTTTCTTGTAAAGGTGTATTAGCAAGCTGTAATAACTAAATATTAATCAAAGGAAAGACTGTCGCAAGAGTGGCATTTAAGCCGCGGCGGGCGAAGTCTGTTGTTGCCACTGGTAGCGGCCCCCTCTCTCTTCTTCACAGCTCAGCTTAGCTCCCTCGGCATCAACCTGCAAGCACAACCGTCAAAGTAACCGTCTTCTCAACAGCTCCTGATCAACCTCCTCTGCTGATCATCAATCTTCCAGGCTTCTCTCAGCAAACCTCTCCTCTATCCCCGTAACCCTCGAACAAGTGTTTGCTCCACTCTCGAACACTCAGAATCTTCCTCTTCTCCTCCTCAACCCCGCAACCTTCATCCTCTTATTCACCTCACTCGTGAGACTGAACACTCCTCCGTGTTAACTAGGCGGTGCCGTTTTCGTGCATCAATAGTTAACACGCGACCTTCAGATCCGAACAGACGGTGAACAATGACAGTTAGCCATGTCAAATCTTCATTCAGTCGAGAACCTTGCTCAATCAAGTCCTAGAGATGATCCTCTCTGGGAGGCCTTCGATCAATCGCACCGTGAAAATGCTCAGTAATTCCAATCGATCAACCAAATGCTTGATGTGATCACACAGCAATTAGATACTCAACCTACAGCAGCTCCAATTGCTCTCGCTGCTCTGATCAATCCATCGCCAACCTTGGAGTGTTAGCAAGCTTATCCTCCAGCTTGCCCGCCGGTCTATCCTCCTTATACATCAACCTTTCCGCAAGGGCCTGCAGCCCCTTTGCGACCTCAGGATGAAGAGTTTGCAGCTCGTCAAAACTTCTTCCGGGAAGTAGCCCGGGGAAGTCCTGCAAGATTTCTCAACTTTCAGGGAAGTCATCCTTACCCTTCAGCTCCTGTCTTTGCTCCTGCAGTAACTTTTCCCTTTTATCCTCTTGCATCTTTTACAGCTGGAGCTTATGCTCCCTTTTATCCTTATGTTGTAGGAGAGCAGGAAGAGCCTTCAACATTTACAGAGAATGTTCGCCGTGAACCTACTCCAGCTAACTTCAGAGAGCCACGGTTACCAGTTTATACTGGAGAGACTGATCCTGTGAAACATCTTCAAGCCTTTGAATCAGCCATTGCTCTCAAAACTCTCTCAGATGCAACTAAGTGCAAGCTCCTTGTGACAACCTTTGATGGACAAGTGAGGGACTGGTTCTATGGTCTTCGCCCTCACTCCATCACTTCCTTTGCTGATCTGTGAAGGGAGTTTTTGCTCAGATTCTCTACCTCAACCAAGAGAAAGGGCGGTCTAGAAGCCCTCTTTGAGATCAAGCAGCGTGAGAACGATACTAGGTCTCAGTTCGTTGATCGATTCTAGAGAGAAATCTTGGGCATCGAGATTGCTGACCAAGAAATGTACCGAGTAGCTCTTATCCACGGTCTTCGTGAAGGGCCGCTCAAATTTGAAGCCAATGTCCGAGCACCAAGAACATACCAAGAGTTGATTGCCTTAGCCAACTCATACATCCGAGGCGAAAAGAGCAAGCCAGGCTTCGTCTCCAGGATTCTATCAGAGAAAGATCCTTCTCACAAGCAGCCTTCGAGATCTCCTCGAAAAGATTTACCAACTCACTCGAGGAGGGAAAGAAGATTTCAACGCCATCGATACTCTTTACTGAGTTGTGATTGTGCTCAAGATCAACTGTTATCAGCCCCATCTTCACAAACAGCTGCAGTTTATCAACAGCAAGATGATGACTTGCATGAGTCCGAACTAAATGAAGCTATGCTAGATGTAAGCCAAGTCATGAAAGATAGGTCTAACTACAAAAGGCCTTATCGGCCAGCTGATCAAAGATCTAGAGACTCAGAACCATATTGTGAATTCCACAAAAAGCCAGGCCACCTGACTGAGAACTGTCGAGCACTCTGCCAACTAGTGCAAAGGATGCTCCGGCAAGGTAAGATGTGTGACCTGTTTCCCAAAGATGATCGCCTTGATCCAGCAACCTCAACAGACAAAGAAGTTACAGACATTCCTTGCAACTCAAGATGAGTGAGCCTAGTCAAAGAGCACCCTCTCCTTATTGTTAACAATGCTTTTGAATGCTTCGATGCCGATGACGAGGGCTCGCTTGGAAGACTATTCTAAGTCGGCAAAGGACTTCATATTTCTTCAAATTTTTTCACAACCATGATGGGTTATCTCTACTCTTACTCTTTCAAACAT
Organism: Platanthera guangdongensis; assembly: GCA_039583875.1. Classification (NCBI taxonomy): domain Eukaryota; kingdom Viridiplantae; phylum Streptophyta; class Magnoliopsida; order Asparagales; family Orchidaceae; genus Platanthera; species Platanthera guangdongensis. The sequence goes on from CM077150.1 coordinate 178,327,986, forward strand.
TTTCTTTACCAAACACTTCTAAGTGTTCATTCTTGCTTTTCAATAAAGTTTTCATCAGGGATCTCATACTGACACAGTTCCCTTTTTGTAATGCTTCTTCCTCTATTCTTCCCTTTTCCAAAGAGATCACTGAACCAATGAGATATCGCCAAGTCTTGTTGTTCCCTCCATAGATTGTTCTCTGGCACGACCGCTACGACAACATACTGTGGGGAGTGTTCACGTATATGCAGTGGGAGCCGTTCAATCTACGATGTTGGGCTTCAGACTTCGGATCCTAGCCGACATCTGACACAGAGTGTGTGCTAGGGATGCCCCATGTGTTAGCTCTGTTGTTCTCCGTTAGGGATACATTACAGTTACGATGATCTTTGCTTGACAAGCAATGACGACCAAGTGTAGCCTTATCTCTTCGATCATCTCATGACTGTGATGGTCGAACACTCTATGGTACTCTCAATCTGTGCCTTCACAAGATCCATAATTCCACTGATCTTTCCACAGACAAGCAATGCTTTAGGCCACTTGGCTCAACTAGTCTCATTGATTAGTAATGATTGTACCTGAGGCAAGAGAGCAGTGCATCTGCCGCTTCCTTCTTATGATTTTTATGCATGTCTCCCTTTTGTGCTCTGTCAAGGGAATATAGTTAGTCTGCTCTGAGTATGGATATACTGGTGATGACCTTTCTTTGTCATCTTCGAGTATAGACCTCTTTGTTATCAACTGCCTTTTTCACAGGTGAACAGGTTAAATCCAACCTACCAAAAGGATTAGCAAACATTTACTTTGCTTATGCTCATCTTATATACATTGCTTGCTTAAGCTCTATCAGATGATGACCTACAATGTTCTTTGTTACTCTTATCAAATGTTAATGACATCAATCATTGATCAAAGAATCTGGCCCTCCTTGATCATCAAGCCATGTTATTGGAATCTAGTTAAGATTGGCATAATTCGTCAAGTTTCTTCTCTGCTAATCTAATCATATCCATCATATCATATCAATAGTCAATATTCGACTTATTGATCTGGACTTCATGTCAAAGATATCATCTCTAATGTAGCAAGAAGATCGCTATTCGGGTTTGATCTTCATTCAGTTATCAGTAGAGTTCATTGAGCATTTTCTCTGCTATATAATCATATCAACCTTATCTTATCAACAGTTAGCATCTGCAAGCCTCATCCAGGTACTTGCAGCTTAGCACATTATTTTATGTCTGCTGCTCACTCTTTTCTTTGCAGTGATTAGCAGGCACCTGCAAGCGTCACCCAGGTACTTGCAGCTTAGTCTTTTCATCATATCTGCTTCTAACTCTCATTTTGCATAGATCAGCAGATGCTTGCAAGTTTCTTCACAGGTACTTGCAAACTACTCACATATATTATGTCTGCTTCTAACTCTCATTTTGCAGAGATCAGCAGATGCTTGCAAGTTTCTTCACAGGTACTTGCAAGCTACTCTCATATATTATGTCTGCTTCTAACTCTCATTTTGCAGAGATTAGCAGATGTTTGCAAGTTTCTTCACAGGTACTTGCAAGCTACTCCCATATATTATGTCTGCTTCTAACTCTTCTTTTGCAGAGATCAGCAAATACTTGCAAGTTTCTTCATAGGTACTTGCAAGCTACTCCCAAATTTTATGTCTGATGCTCACTCTTTTCTTTGCAGTGATTAGCAAGAACCTGCAAGCCTCGCCCAGGTACTTGCAGCTTACCCTTTTCATCATATCTGCTTCTAACTCTCATTTTACAGAGATCAGCAGATACTTGCAAGTTTATTCATAGGTACTTGCAAGCTACACCCATATATTATATCTTCTTCTAACTCTCATTTTACAGAGACAGCAGATGCTTGTAAGTTTCTTCACAGGTACTTGCAAGCTCCTCTCATATATTATGTTTGCTCCTAACTCTTCTTTTGCAGAGATTAGCAGATACTTGCAAGTTTCTTCACAGGTACTTGCAAGATACTCCCAAATTTTATGTCTGCTGCTCACTCTTTTTTTGCAGTGATTAGCAGGCAGCTGCAAGCCTCACCCAGGTACTTGCAACTTAGTCTTTTCATCATATCTGCTTCTAACTCTCATTTTGCAGAGATTAGCAAATGCTTGCAAGTTTCTTCACAGGTACTTGCAAGCTACTCTTATGTATTATGTCTGCTTCTAACTCTCATTTTGCAGAGATCAGCAGATGCTTGCAAGTTTCTTCACAGGTACTTGCAAGATACTCTCATATATTATGTCTACTTCTAACTCTCATTTTGCAGAGATCAGCAGATGCTTGCAAGTTTCTTAACAGGTACTTGCAAGCTACTCCCATATATTATGTCTGCTTCTTACTCTTCTTTTGCAGAGATCAGCAGATACCTGCAAGTTGCCTTCAGGTATTTACGACTTTCTTTACTCCCATATTTGCATCTAACTTATCTTTTGCAGAGACCAGCAAAGACTTGCAAGTTCCTTTCAGGTACTTGCAACTCATTTTTTCTTTCTTTCTAGCATACTCTTCACTCTTCCTTTTGCAGAGAATAACAGGTGCTTGTAAGCCTCCACCAGGTACTTGCAAGTTATTATGCTCCTATGTTTTCCTCTCACCTTCATTTTGCAGAACTCAGTAGAAGACACATCTTCTTCGTTTTGCAAAGGCAAATCCAGGTACGTGCAAGATGTACCTTCTATATATACCTATGCTAACTTTCCTCTTGCAGGAAAAAGATAGGCATTGGCAAATTCCTCCTGAGGAGAAACATCAGGTTCTATCTCTCCTTGTCTCCTTCTCTTTCTTTGGGGTGGATCACGATTTTTGTGGGTCACCAACTTTTTCGAAGTTCCCTTTTGAACTTAAAAAAGAACGGGGATTATGTTAACCCCGAAATCGACGATCCTTCCTAAGGCAGCTAGCTAGCTAGTCGCGGCCTGCTCTAGGTTCCTCCTGGAGGTCGAGACCTCTTAGGATGGGCGGACAGAATTTTCTGTCCGCTCAGGTAGCACGGCTTGGGTGGTCTCAGCGATCTAACCGCCCAGGTCGCGCTTTGTCCCTTTGGTTGTCATGGGCCGCGGACTGCTTTTGCAGTCCTCCCCTGCAGGTCGCGCGCCTTTTCAGCCAAACCGCAGGTTTCTCAACAGGAGCGCCCTTTGCCGGACTCAGATGTCTATCTGCCCAGGCCGACAACAAGCCGCTACTTAGCCCGCTCCTGACAGGTGACAACCAATGTTGACGGACTCAAAATGTCTATCTGCCCAGACCGCTCAAACTGCCAAACAAAAGTGGCAACATGCCCCCAGGCCGCCAGCCAGCTACCTCCGTTACCACCTCGCCAACATGCGCGACCTGCCTCGCCAGTCCGGCAAGTCGCACATCCCTTGTCATCCAGCAGCATGGGCAGCCAGCATGATCAGTCTGCCTAAGAAGCGCGGATGCTCCAGCAGGCTACCCACAAAGATCAGCACATCCAGTTCCTCGCGAGCTGGGCGGACTCGAAGTGCAGTCAATCCTTCCAGTCCGCTTAAATTGTTGAACCCCAGCTCCAGCTCCTCAGCAAAAGCAGGCCTCATCCTCGTTACAGCATCGGTGGACTCTGCTTGTCAGCAGCGGCGGACTCCGTGGACTCAGCAGATTCGCTATGCAGCCCGCCATTCCAAGCCTCTAGCATCCGCCTCCCGGCAGCAGGTGGATACCTCCTAAGCCCGCAAGGTCTTGGCGTAGGCTCGATAAGTAGTGGCGGACTTCTCCTAGCCTGTCAGGCAGCAGAACCTCTTCAAGGCAGTCCCAGACTGCGCAGCCCCGTGAGGACTCTGCAAAATTCGTGGATACCTCTTCATCTCGTACCCTTTGCACTTGCTCAGCTAAGCAGTAGAGGACTCCGCGGATTCTCCTCGCAGTCCGCCACTCAGCTTTCAGCTCCTGCTTCCCAGCAGCGGGTGGATGGTCCCTCAGCCCACACAATCTTGGCGCGGGCTTGATCAGATCAGTAGGCGCGGACTCTCCTCCAAGTCCGCCATCAGCAGGACCAGTTCTAGAAGCAAGTTCTAGTCTGCGCGGCTTGTTGCGGACTCGGCAGACTCCATCTTCTTCTCGCTCAAGTTACCGTCTCAGCGGGGGTAACTTCACTGCAAGCTGTTACCTCCACGGGCCTATAAATAGACCCTCATGCCTCTCATTTGGGGGGAGGTCACAACATCGCCAAGGTGCTCACGCTCGAAGATAACCTACAGCAAGCCTAAGCCTTCAGCCCCTGCGGACTCCTTTTCTCAATCCGCACCTCCTTCTCTGCTCTTAGTTACACGGCCTACCGACCTGGATCTCTAGTCCACACAGTCTCTCTTCTTCCCTTAACCGCGCGGTCTACCGGCCTCCAAGCTCAGTCTGCGCGGCTTCCTCTGGCACTCCCTCCTTAGCTGACAGCTTCCTCTTTGTACCCCTTTATTGCTTTCTTGTAAAGATGTATTAGCAAGCTGTAATAACTCAATATTAATCAAAGGAAAGCTCATCGCAAGAGTGGCATTTAAGCCGCGGCGGGCGAAGTCTGTTGTTGCCACTGCTAGCGGCCCCCTCTCTCTTCTTTTCAGCTCAGCTTAGCTCCCTCATCATCAACCTGCAAGAACAACCGACAAAGTAACCGTCTGCTCGACAGCTCCTAATCAACCTCCTCCGCTGATCATCAGCCTTCCCGGCTGCTCTCAGCAAACCTCTCATCTATCCCCGCAACCCTCAAACAAGCGTTTGCTCCACTCTCGAGCACTCAGAAGCTTCCTCTTCTCCTCCTCAAGCCCGCAACCTTCATCCTCTTATTCACCTCGCCCGTGAGACCGAACACTCCTCCATGTTAACTAGGCGGTGTCGTTTTCGCGCATCAACATGCATGATTATCATAAAGAGCATTAATCTGTTTAAGCATTGCCTCAGAAAGTACTGGATGAGCCAGTGGATTTATACTTATGTCTATTATCTTAGACTATGGCTGTTCAGCTACATTTTCTTCCTTAGCCTAAGGCTGTACTTGAACTTCTGGCTCTATAATTTCTGTATATATATCCTCAAACAAGAAATCATCAAGATTAGGCATGGGGTATTCAGCACAGCCAAATGTTGGAGGTGAGAGAGCCTTTGACTCTATAGTAGTTATTTGCTCTATAATATTCTCTTTAAGTGCAAAACATGTACTTAGTTGTTCCAATACTTCAGGACTTATTGGTGCTGTATAACTGAATATTACTTTAGAATAAGTATCAAAAACTGGAAGATTGTTGTTGGAAATTGTATCAAAAGAATAAAGTAATGAGGAAAGATCAATTGTGGGATTAAGAATAAAATCACCAACAGTGATTATTTCTGGAATAGAAAAATCCGGAACTTCTTCTATACAGACTGCAATCATTTATGTATCATCTTCTGTAGGAATTACTGTTGCTGCTGCTGGACTTGCTATTGCTGGAGTTTCTTCATGAATTTCTAGAGTTTCTTCATTGAACATCTCCCCTTGTCTGGATTTAGAGAGTCCTGAACCTAGGCCCCCAGAAGAAGAGACAGTGGAGAAAGAAGCAAGCTATGAGGAAAGTGTAGTGATGGAAGCAGCTAGTGGAGCAATGGCCTCGTCTATGAGTTTCTTGAATGTAGGGGAAATAAGCTCAAGAATTGTGGCTGATATAGAAGAGGATGGCTTGGAGCAGGTTGGGCAGATAGTGAATGATTATGGAATGGATGGTGTTTGAATGTCAGTTGGAATGTGGGATGTTGAGATATCAGGGAGGATAATATCTTCCTAAATAGGAGAATGTTGTGGAGATGGTTGTGGAGATAGAGATGATAATAGATCAAAATTGAGAGATGACAGTAGTGGATCTATGTCATTAATATGTGATGGTAAATATGGTGGTTGAGTTGATTGAGGAGATGGAGATGGTGTTTCCACAGGAATGTGGACTGGTGAGGGTGGTCTGGATCGTGAGACAGAAGGGATGGAAGTAAAAGGTGTGTTAGTGGATGGTTGTTGAAGTGTAGAAACATCAACAAGGGGAGTTGATGAAGGAAATATTGGATGATGTGGAGATCGAGGAGGAGGAGAGGGAATATGAGGAGCATGAGCTTCTTCAGGGGTTGTTGAAGTGACTATTATAGCCCTGGTGTCCTCTGAATCTATCCTGGAAGAGGAAACCCTGGAAGGCTTGGTAATAACCCTCTCCCATCTGCCAAAAGGGCAGAGGTAAGCCTCTTAGAGGCATTTATGAAAATGGTCTGGGAGACCAATAATTCTGGAACTTTTGTCTGTAAGAAGATTCCTGGAATTCTACCAAAACTGACATCCTTCTTAGTAATATTCTTCTTAATCAAATCAAACACAATTTCTCCCCAATTCACTGATTTTTGATTAACCAAGGCACACATTAGAAGGAACTGGTGACTAGTTATGTAGTCATGGGCTTAGTGCTTGCCCAAGATTATCTTACCAACTACATCTGCTAAGAACTTATATTCAGCAGACAAGTTCTTCTTCAGCAGTTTGTTAGGGTTTCCCTAGGAGTGACCCATTATAACTAGAATATCCTCAAACTCAGTGGTAGATAGTTCAAAATCATCTTCTCCATTGATAAATCCAGAAACTTCAGTTAGAACAGCAGGGGAAAGAGAAACCTGGTGTCCAGAAATTGATCTAGAAATGGAGGTTTGATCTGGAAAGGTTGTTGTGAAAACCCATTCCTTGATTTTCTGCACTGGAAGTTTGATCCTTAGAGTCATAAACTGTCTCAACTATGGTGCCTCAAACAACTGAAGTATGTTCTTGAAGATTTGATCGGAATGGCTGAACGAATCGATGTCGATGTCAAACCTTGCATCAAATTTTATTCCAGAGAGGGTCATTGCCGAAATCGCCATGCCTGCAAAAACAAAAGATCAAGTGCATAAGAACTGGAAAGCGCAGGGATAGAGTTAGATGAAAACCCTATTATAAGTTTTTAAAAGGTGAAAATACAAACTCCGTCTGATGAAACATTAAAAACTTCGAACTCAATTCAACGAAAAATATCATAAAGAAATAAAAGCGTCGATCTAAGTCTGAAGAGGGGGAAAACAGTTCATCGTTCTCCGTTCCATGAAAAAATTTTCTGAAACAAATTTCGTCGATCTCCGTTCGACGAAAAATTTTCTGAAAAAAATTCATTGATCTCCGTTCGATGAAAAAGTTTTGCAAAGGAAGGTTCGTCGATCTCCGTTCGACGAACACTCCACGAAGAGTTCATAGTTCGTCGATTTCTGTTCGACGAAACATGAACAGTTCGTCGACCATAGACAGAAATTAAATTAAAGCTTTTCCATTAATCATACCTAGCTGATTTAGGAAGAACAGAAGTTTCTTTTCATCTAAGGGTTTGGTGAAAATATCTGCTCTTTGTAAATCAGTAGAGATAAAGACAAGTTTAATTTTATTTTTGTCCACACAATCTCTAATGAAATGATGTCTAATCTCTATATGTTTTGTCCTACTATGATGCACTGGATTATGTGCAATTGAAATTGCACTGGTGTTATCACAATATATAGTTGAATTATTTAAGTTGAAACCATAATCCAGGAGCTGATTTTGAATTCATAAAATTTGTGAACAGCAACTACCTGCTGCTATGTATTCAGCTTCAGTAGTTGATGTTGACACAGAAGTTTGTTTTTTGCAAAACCAGGATACTAGTCTATCACCAAGGAACTGACAAGTTCTTGATGTGCTTTTCCTGTCAACTCTACATCCAGCAAAGTCAGCATCTGAGAATCCAGATAATTCAAATTCTGACTCAGTAGGATACCAGAGTCCTAGATTAGGGCAACCCTTTATATATCTTAAAATCCTTTTTAATAAAATAAGATGTGATTCTTTATGATTGACTTGAAATCTAGCACAAATACAAGTAGCAAATATAATATCAGGCCTACTAGCCGTAAGATACAATAAGGACCCAACAATAGCCCTATATATTTTCTGATCAACTGGTTTGCCCTATTCATCAGAATCAACTACAACATTGGATGGCATGGGTGTTTTCTTGGCTGAGGCATCAGTCATCCCAAATCTTTTAAGTAGCTCTTTAGCATATTTTGACTGGGATATAAAGATACCATCAGGGGTTTGCTTCACTTGGAGACCAAGGAAGGAGGATAGTTCACACATGCTACTCATTTCAAACTTTGAATGCATCAGGTCAGAAAACCTTTTGCAAAGTTTGGAATCAGTAGAGCCAAAAATTATATCATCTACATAGATTTGGACTAGCAAAATTTTTGATTTATGATGTCTAATGAATAAGGTCCTATCTATAATGCCTCTAATAAACTTATGTTCTAAAAGAAAGCTAGCTACGGTCTTATGCCAAGCTCTTGGAGCTTACTTTAAACCATAAAGAGTTTTATGCATCTTAAAAACATAAGATGGATGATTTGAGGAGATAAAACATGTATGTTGTTCAACATAAACTTCCTCTTTTAGTTCTCCATTGAGGAATGCACTCTTGACATCCATTTGGTATACTTTGAACTTCTAATAGGAAGCATACGCAAGAAATATCCTGATGGCTTCAAGTCTTGCAACAGGAGCAAAGGTATGATCATAGTCAATGTCTTCTTCCTGTGAATAACATTGGGCTACCAGTCTTGCTTTGTTCCTCATAATTGATCCTTATGCATCCAATTTATTCCTGAAGACCCATTTAGTTCCAATGACTGGGTACTCTTTGGGTCTTGGAACTAAATCCCAAACTCTATACCTCTCAAATTAATTGAGCTCCTCTTGCATTGCAATAATCTAGTGGGGATCTTGCTCTGCATCTTCGATGGATTGGGGCTCAATTTGAGAAATAAAGTAAGCATGCATCAGATCTTGGTTGAGTTGATGTCTTGTTTGCACAACAGTTGATATGTCTCCAATCACTTGAGATATGGGATGATCTCTAAGTGTGATAAGACCAGCAAGAGGAGTTGGTTCATCAACAGCTTGTGGAATTAATTCCTCTTGTAGAATTATATATGTTGTTGTGGGTTCAACTGCTTCAGCACTTTTTTTCTTCACTTTCTTTATCAATCTGTGGAGAAGTATGAAATATAACCTATTAGGTAAAGTTTAAATCATCCAACTTCTCACACAGATAGGGTACCTGCAAAGTGTCTATGATAGAAGAATCCTTCTCCTTGTAAAACATATTAGCTTCATCAAAAGATATATATACAGATTCTTCTATTTTTAATTTGATTTATTAAATAACCTATAAGCTTTGCTGATTTGGGAATAACCAAGGAAAATTCCCTCTATAGACTTGGTTTCAAATTTTCTTAGGTATTTATTATTATTATTGTGAATATAACACTTGCAGCCAAAAACTTTAAAGTAATCTACTTTAGGTTGCTTCCCTTTAAGTAATTCATAGGGAGTTTACCCTTTATTTTATGAATTAAACTTCTGTTAAGAACATAATTTATTGTGCTTACAGCGTCTGCCCAAAATTATAGGGGCAAATAAGCATTTGCAAGCTATGTCCCAATAGATTCAATAAAGTTTCTATTTTTCCTTTCTGCTACCCCATTTTGTGGGGAGTTCTAGGAGCAGACAAATAATGCTTGATACCTTCCTTCTCATAGAATTCTTGCATGAGAAGAGATTCAAACTCAGTGTCATAATCACTTCTGATCAATGTAACCTGAGTAGAGTACTCAATCTGTATACTCTTAAGAAAATCTGTAATAACTTTAAAGTTATCTGACTTGTTTCTCAGAAAGAACACCCAAGTGAATATAGAGAAGTCATCAACAATAACTAGAATGTATGACTTTCCTCCCAAACTTTGTACAGCAAAAGGGCCAAATAGGTCCATATGTAGCAGATACAAAATTCTGGGTGAATCACTTTAATTTATGGATTTGAAACTATTTTTGGTTGGCTTGCTTAATTGACAGGCCGTGTAGAGTCGTTCCTTCTTGTAAGAACTAGAAGACAGTCCTCTAACAAGGTTGTCCCTAGATAGTTTAGCAATATTCCTAAAGTTTACATGGCCTAGTCTCTTATGACATAAATCATTAGTTGAACTAATTTAATTAAATAGATAAATTTCTATATTAGCAGATTTAAAGTTTACTACATATATATTTCCTTGTCTAATTCCAGTTAAAATAATTTTGTTTTTATCAGAAGTAATAATAAAAGATGACTGATTGAATGATACCTGATAACCTTCATCACATAACTGGCTTATGGATTTTAGGTTATGCTTAAGACCACTTACATATGCTACTTTCCTTAAGGTAACAGCTCCAACTATGATATTTGCATATCCCTCTATCTGTCCACATTTGGAGTCTCCAAATATCACCTTTGGTCCAAGCTTGTCTTTGAAATCAGTCAGGTTGTCCTTACTTCCTGCCATATATTTTGAACAGCCACTATCCAGATACCACTGTTGCTCTGTGATAGGATAGTTCTTTACATGTACAAAACAAGATTAGTTGTTCTTGACCCAGGTAACCTTGGGTCCTTGATTTCCTTCAAATTTATAACTGGAAATGTAAGAGAATTCAGGTTGGTCCTAGTAACCAAGTGGATGATATCTCCTAGGAGGAATAATCCATTGGGTAAAAAGGATTAACAAAGATTTTAGTTTGTTTAATATTTTGAAAAGAATTAAAGTTTATATTATGAGAAACTGGTTTCGACGAATTGTAATAGGTTCGTCGATCCACGTTCGATGAATAGGGATGAGTTCGTCGAACACCGCTCGCAGAATGAAAGTGTTCATTCTCTGAGCCCCTTGCTCGTTGATCGCGGTTCAACAAATCATATTGAGTTCATTAAGCGCAGTTAGACGAATAATTATACCTAAAATATGTGTTCATAGTTTGTCAATATGACTTTGACGAACCACATTCATTTCATCAAGCTTGGTTCGATGAAATATGTTGAACATAATTTTTGTTAAAATTTTTCTTTTTCTTAGGTTGAGTCTTATGTAAAATTTCTGTTTCTTTATTATTAACTTCTACCTTTTCTTTGTCTTTTGCAGAAACAAATTTTATGGGAGTAGACAATATATTTTTCTGTAAGAGAGGAGGCTGATTAGATGAAACTCCCAAGCTCAGCTTGTCATTAAGCCTGGCATTCGCAGTGCTTGTGATGTCCATCAATTTGATACTTCTCCCATTTAGGGATTCTTCAAATTGCTTAGCCTCAAATAATTTAGTTTCTAAGGAAGATATTTGATTATTAGCAGTTTTCAATTCTTCTTTAAGTTTAAAGTTTTCAAAAGAAATATTTTCAAATTCAATTAATTTCTCTCTGAGAAGTTTGATTTCCTTCTCAGATTTAATTAAATCATTACATAATATTTTGAAATCAATTTTAAATTGATCAGAAGAAAAATCAAAAGAAGAGATTACCTGATCTTCTTCTGACATGAATTCATCTTCTGAATTGTCTGCTTCTGAATCAGCGGCATCAGAGTTGCTGCAAGTTGCATTGATTGTCATCAAGCATATTTCCCTGGCTTTGGCCTCTTCTTCATCCTCACTAGAGCTGGATAAAGATTCTGACTCAGATTCATTCCAAGTTTCAGCAACAAATCCTCTTTCTTTCTTCTTGTATTTGCTGGAGGATGGCTTGCTGGAATGCTTCCTGGAGTCCTTCTCCTTTCTCTTGTCTTTCTTCTATGCTTCTGAACATTCTGGTAGTATGTGTCCAGGTTTCCTGCACCCATAGCAAATTATTTCTCTTGTATTTACGAGTGTGACACCGGAGTGTCCTACATTAATAGACCCTTAGTCTTTGTATCAAAGCATGCATGAATGATGTTCTAGTCTTATCCCCCTTGGAAGCACATAGTGTGATCTCTACAACTATCCTTCCTTCTCTCGTACTCAGCTCCTAGCAGATCCTACCACCATAGCATTCAATGAGTCCCAAATGGCCTTTGCTGAAGTGTATTCTGCAACCTTCTGGAATATGTCATCAGACATAGTTTGGGCCAGTATATCCATTGCCTTGGCATCTGTAATCTTTGTCTTCTTTTGTGCTTTAGTCCACTCAGGTGGTGGAACAGCACTTGTGCTTGTAGTTTCTACTAGAAGTGCGGGACCTATCAAAATAGAATTGTATATGTCTTCATCAATGGAATTCATATATAGCCTAATCCTTGCCTTCCAAAGTACAAATTTATTAAGATTGCACACTGGAGGTCTGGTGCTTGAATACTCCTTATTTTATGCCATGATATAAAAGACAACTAGAGTATATAAGATCAAACAAAGATCTTTTGGTTTAGGTGTTAGCATGTACAACCAAGTAACCTATCCCTCTGATACCAATTGAAAGTGATACCTCAGATACTAATGTAAAGTGAGGGACTGATCTAACTAACTCTAGAGGGGGATGAATAGGGTATTTTAAAAACTTTAAGTTGTTTTTACAGCGGATTACAATAGGTGATACTTATAAATATAAGGAAAAAAATCACAGCACAACAAATAAAAGTAGAGCACAACCAGATGACACAAGGAAATTTATAGTGATTCCCCAATAAACCTGGGTACATCCACTCTTCTACCACCCTGGTAGGAATCCACTACAGCTTTTTGATCAGGTGCCTTGCCACCACATGTTTTTGTTCAGGTGCCATATCACCACAGGTTTTTGTTCAGGTGCCCTGTCACCACAAGATCTATTTTCTAATTGAGATCTAACAACACTTTGAGTTTTTGATCAGGTGCCCAAAAACCAAACAAAGTCTTTTGATCAGGAGACTTGAGAACCAAAAGGTTTAACTTTTGAAGGGAGTTATAACTCTATATATAGTGAAAGAAAATAAAATATGTTGTCTTCTCTGTCTCAATCCTCTGAGAAGACTAGTGGATTAGTTGATGTTGTCAAAGCTCCCCTGAGTTATAGAAATCTGGTTAGGAGAGGAAACTTTGCTTCAGGTTGTAGGCCTTCAAATATGAACACTTCTTCTTCCAGTAAATGATTCTGAGGGAATGAGCTTTTTGATCTCAGATTGAATATTATGTTGCTGTAGGAAAAGAAGAGAACAATGATGAACAAGAAGTTTCTTATTCTCTGGTTGCAAATGTTCTCTTTCTTCTTCTTCTGATTGATAGATTATTGTTCCCAAGCAATCTTCTGAAAAATTCTTCATATATTGATTGCTGATTTGAATTTCAAATTCCTTGAAATCCTCTGCATATTTTTTGGGAATTGGTACTACTACTTTTGTCTTCAATGTATTTCCCCAACTATCCCAGTAAATATGGTAGAGTAATAACTCTTTGAAATCCCTAATTAATGCTACCAGAAACGGCTATATTCATAAGAATATTAAGCATTAATTAATAGATTATTACTGTCTTAATATCTGAGATTATGCTGCTTTAGTCGATCTGAGCTCCAAGTTCGTCTAACTGATAATTCTCCTTCATCGAGCTGAGCTCCAAGATCGTCAAACAGAAAATATTCTTGCCAATCTGAGCTCCAAGTTCGTCGAGCTGAGAAGGCACTTCGTCGAGCTGAGATTCTGATATAATCTCACGGTTCGTCAATCTTAACTGGACTTTCGTCGAGCTCAACTCAGATACGGAACTCTGAGTTCGTCGATCTAAGATTGATAATCGTCGAGCTGAGTTTAGCTATTATCGAACGACTTTTCTGTAATCTTCAAAACTGTCTTGTCTCTTAAGTCTTGAGTATCTAAAGTCTTCTGAAGGTAGGTTTCAGTAATCTAACATTGTGTGATTGACCTTAACCCTGGAACTAACTTATGACCCTTGACTATACATGGTGGGTCATCAATTCTAATAGTGAACCTAGCCCAAATCACAAGTAGGGTTCCAACAGGCTATCATAGAGAAATTTCTCTGTGATAGATAAAAATCTACTTTATTCCGGTAGGATCCTTTTTGGATCTGAGTTGTAGGGCTATTTGAGTCTGAGGTAGGGCAATATTTCCTGAGTTATAGGAGAGTGAAGCTCTCTAAGTTGTAGGATCCAACTGGATCTAAGCTGTAGGTGCCTAAAAGGGCACTGAGGTAGGTACCTGCTAGGTACTGAGCTATCGGAGTGCTGCAGCACTCTGAGAGTAGGGCCGTGTGCCTGAAACTGTAGGGCTGAGAAGCCTGAGCTGTAGGCCTTCGTGTAAGGCAGAGGTAGGTGGCTTGAGGGTCACTGAGAGTAGGAACACTGCAGAGCTCTTAGGTAGGAAACTATCGGTTCTGAGGTAGGTTTCCTGAAAAGGATACTGAGTGTAGGAACTTGCTGAAGTTCTGAGTGTAAGGCTGAGGGCCTGAGGTGTAAGCCCTGAGGAGAGAAGTGCTTTGACTAACAGGAAGTTGGCAAGGTGGGAGGAGAGTGGATGTACCCAAAAAGTGGGGAACCACTATAAATATGTGTGTACTTGTTATGTTGTTTTTCTTTGTGCAGGTTCTTGAAAGCAAACTACCACTAACACACATAGTGCAAAAGATAAAATCAAAAAGAACTTAATAACAGTCATAGAACATATTCACCCCCTAGGTTGTAAGCTACCTTGAAAATAAAGTCTTTCAAGTGGTATCAGAGGGAGGTTGCTCAAAAAGAATCGAACCATCTAAGTGATCTTCCAAGGTAGCTACAGGCTATTCAGATGGGTTCAGGAGTGAAATACAGGGAGTTGGGTGCCATGAAGCTTCCCATCTGTAGGAAAGAGAGTTTTGGCATATGGAAAGAGAGAGTTAGGTTGTTCATGAAAGCAGCTGACCCTAGAATCTTTGTAACTGTCAAAGAAGGACCTTTCATCCCTATGAAAGTGTCTATCCTGGATGCAAACATCCAGACACCCAAGACATATGAAGAGATCACTAAGGATGAAGTCATTTGTGCCACCATGGATAAGAGGGCTCAAAATATGATAGTCAGTGCAATTGATGATTCTACCCTTCAAAATCTGATTCACTACAAAACTGTAAAGGAGATGTGGGACACTCTGATGATCTACATGGAAGGCACAAAGGAGGTCAGGGATGACAAAAAGTCTATGCTCAACCAGGAGTATGAGGCATTCAGACAGACCAAGTGGGAGAACATAGCCACCTGCTATAAAAGATTCTTCAGAATAGTGAATGAGCTAAGGACCTATGAAAGGGTCTTTAGTCATTATGAATTAAATGATAAGCTACTCAGGCCTCTCACCAGATACTGGGATACAAAGATCTGTGTCATCAAAGAAATGGCCAAGCTGGGTGACACTCCACCCAACACCCTATTTGAAAAGCTGCTCTCTTATGAGATATAGCTAACACTCAGGAAAGAAGAATAGACAAACTGCAAGTCTCAGGCCAAAGAGAAGTCAGTGGCTTTCAAAGCTGAAGACACAAGCGAGAGCAGGAGAAAGACCCCTTATCCTCCAAGAAGACCAGCATATTCAGACTGCTCTGAATTATAAGCATCAGACAGCAGTATGTCTGATGTGGACTTTGTTGTCTTCTCCAGACAGCTCCATAGGCTGATAAAGAAGAAGCACTGGAAGACCAGACCCTCCTCCCCAGCACATCACTGGAAGAACTCCTCCAAGGAGGACAGGTATGGCTCTAAACCCAGTAAACAGAATTTTGGTAATGTTATATGTTACTGCTGCAGCAAGACAGGGCATGTCATGGCTGATTGCCTAGTAAAGAGAAAGGAGGATAGTGAGAAGAAATCTCACCACAAGCATAAGGGCAAGAACGAAAAGTCTTTTTTGGCCAGGAAAGAGAAAAGCTAGACAAACTAATCATCATCTGAGTTTGAAAAAGAGAAAGCCTATATTAGGCTAGTTGCTGCTACTGCTGCTAAAGATAAAACTGTTACAGCAGGAGATGTCTTCCCTACAGAAAGGACAGGAATCAGGGCCGCTTTGACACTATCTGATAGTGACTCAGAGGTGGATGAAGATGGACACAGCTGTAGAGGTTGATGGCAATGACAAGTGAACAGAGCAGCCACAATCAGCCTGGTCAAAGTAAGGTACATTCTCCAACCAGCTTTATGTCCATGCATGAGACTAGTCCTGATGCAGAAGCCTCTTCATCTAAAGGTGAAGATGATTCTGGATCGGAGGGTGATGCCAATCAATTGATCGACAGATATAGTGAGCTTCTAAATGCCTTCAAAAAATGCAAGAAGCTGACTAAGAAACAGGCTAAAGAGATTTTATCTCTTCAACCTGCTGTTTCTAAGCTTGCTGAAACAGGTGTTGTGCTGAATCAGACAATGAGGGAGCTCAGTCAACTGAAAACCCTGTTAGGCATTCAGATGGAGACTATCAAAAGCAGAAATAGTCTCATTAAAGATCTTGAAGAAAATCTCCAGAGGGAGAGAAGTATTGTGGCCAATTTAGCTCAGCCCAATACAGTGTTGCTTTTGATAGATTCCTTCTCCTCACAAAAGGGTAAAAAGGGGTTGAGCTTCAAGGGTAACACAAGACCTATCCATCCCAAATGGAAAGGGAAAATTCCAGTTGTGCCAATCGCATCTAGGCCACCTAACCCATTCAAGAGGGTAATATACCCTTCAAATAGGTATGACCAAGAGAGTATTTATGGTCACTATATGAGTGGTGCATCCACAAGTGGAACAAAAGATGTTCTCAGCCATTGTGGAAGCTACAGTAGGGCAAGTTCCTTTTAGGCTGCCCATGAAGAAATTCAAATGGCCCATCATGGACCATTTATCTTTGGTGCTACAGCCCCTTCTCTCAAAAATATGGTAGCAGCCAGCTTTCTGAATCTGCCAGCACAGAATACGGCTAATGGTCAGTCTGTTAGCTTGCCTGATAGGGTTATTTCTGATGCTATCAAGAGCACACTATCAGAAAAGAAATTTGCTACTGATAGGATTCAGAACATGCCACAAAAGCCAGCAAACAGACTAACTTTCAGTCAAATCCATGCTGAAAGAAAACAAAAAATGGTTGTTGCATCTCTTCCTTTTGTCAAGACTAAAGTCAAACCAAGTGCTAGGCCTACACAGAAGAGGAGATACAACATACATGATTGTTGGTGTTGTGCCAATATAGGTCATTATTCCATCGACTTTTGGCACAATCCTAATGTGGTCAGAGCTAAAGTTAGTCCACCAGTCAGAAATCTTGTTGGTGGACATGTTCAGTTTCAGACTAATATGCACATAGGACCCAATAGATATTGGGGTCCTAAGGTAAAGTAAAATGTATACTACAGGTTAGTCCAAGTGGTCATACACCTATATGGTACTTGGACAGTGGATGTTCCAAGCACAGGATTGGAACAAGGAGCAATTTGAAAGAGTACACTCCAGTAAAAGATTGACCCAAAGTAATCTTTGGTGGTTTAGATAGAGGGATAACAAGAGAACATGGTAAGATCACCAATGGCATAGTCACCATCACTAAGGTGGCTTATGTTGAAGGGTTGCAACACAACCTTATAAGCATAAGCCAGCTCTCTAATCTTGGATATATTATTATCTTCCACTTGGATGAGTGCCAAGATGTCAAGTGACCAAGAGGTCATCTTGAAAGGAACTAGGAGTGGAAATATTTATTGCTTGAACTTTCTATGTTTAAATATAGACTCTCCTGTCTGTCTAGTGGAAAATGAGAAAGCCTCTTATTGTGTCCTATGCCATGTAAATTATAAGACTATTGGGAAGTTCTTCAGTCAAGATCTAGTTAGGAATGGTCCCAATGTGAAGTGCTCCAAGGAGGGCATTTGAACTACTTATCAAAAGGGCAAGCAGACAAAAGCTTCCTTCAAGGGTATTGGGATCAAAGATTCTGTGAGGTGCCTATACCTCCTGCATATGAATTTGTTTGGTCCTATGCCAGTTCACAGTCTTGGTAGAAAGGTGTACACCCTTGTGGTGGTTGGTGACTTTTCCAGGTTTGCTTGGGTATTCTTCCTAAAGAGAAAGAATCAAACCCTTGATATCTTCATTAATTTTGTCATGCAAATTCAGAATGAGTTTAACAGCTCTGTGGTCAAAATCAGGAGTGATCATGGAACTGAATTCTAGTCTAATATCATGATAAGGTTATGTGGAGACTCCAACAAAATGGGATTATTGAGAGGAAAAATAGAACTCTCATAGAGGCTGGTAGGACCTTGTTGAGTGACTCATCTCTCCCAGAATATATCTGGGCTGAGGCAGTCAACACTGCATGTCATGTTCTTAACAGAGCCTCTATCACCAAATGCCACAAGAAGACTCCCTATGAGATCTTGAAAGGCAGAAAACCAAATCTGGGCTATCTCAGAATCTTTGGGAGTAAGTGTTATGTGCTCCATAATGGAAAGTCCTATGTGACTAAATTTGCTGTCAAATCCTTTGATGGAATTTTTGTTGGGTACAATAATCATAGCAAAGCCTACAGGATATATAATTTGAAAAGTCAAGTTGTAGAAGAGTCAGCGCATGCAGTCTTTGATGAGTCTAGCATGATTAACAGGGTGCTGTCAAGCCCCGCCTCCAGCACTGCAGGTACAGAAAAGATGATGGATAATCTGACCATCAAGGAAGCAGAATAAGCTATCCAAAATGAAGGGGATATTCCTGAAGGTCCACCAGACACTCTTGAAGCAAATGAAGATCAGCAAGGAGTTGTTCCCAAAGCAGATGTAGAAAGAAGAGTACTTCCAGAAGCTAATCCAGAAAGATGACTACCTCCAGCAATGAGGTATTTAACAGACCATCCGGCTCATCAAATCATTAGTGAACTAAGTCATGTAGTAGTGACAAGAAGCAGAAATCTGAATACAGATATGCATGCAAGCTTCATGTCATAAGTGGAGCCAAAGAAGTTTGAAGAGGCAAACATAGATTAATTCTGGATAGTGGTTATGCAAGAGGAATTAATCAGTTCAAAAGATATAAAGTATGGAAGCAGGTTCCCAGACCTCATGAAAATAATGTCATTGGAGTCAAGTGGATCTACAAAAACAAACTTGATGAAAATGGGATTATAATCAAGAATAAAGCAAGATTAGTAGCTAATGGGTGCAGGCAAGAAGAAGGCATTGATTTTGATCAAACCTTTGCCTCTGTAGCAAGATTGGAGGCCATAAGATTGTTCCTTACATATGTTGCACACAAGGGATTCAAGATCTACCAGATGGATGTGAAGTCAGCCTTCCTGAATGGTGACTTAAAAGAAGAATTCTATGTTTTGTAGCCTCCAGGTTTTGTAGTTCCTAACTCACCTGATTCTGTTTATAGACTTAAGAAAGCTCTATATGGGCTAAAGCAAGCTCCTAGAGCATGGTTTGAGACCTTGTCTAGCTTTCTCATTGAGAACAAATTCTCAAGGGGGGAGATAGACAAGACTCTATTCCTGAGAGAATCCAAGGGTGAGATCATCCTAGTTCAGATATATGTAGATGACATAATTTTTGGATCTACTGATGATAACCTCTACAGGAAGTTTGCCAAACTTATGCAGGGGAAGTTTGAGATGAGCAGTATGGGTGAACTTAAGTTCTTCTTGGGTCTCCAAGTAAGACAGACTGATGATGGTTTGTCCATATCCTAGTCTAAGTTCACTAGGGAGTTAATAAAGAAATTTGGTATGGAAAATTCCTCCACCATGGGAACTCCCATGAGATCAATTATGTCCATATGCAAAGATGAGGCAGGGAAACCTATTGATGAGATTTTGTATATTGGGATAATTGGTTCGCTTCTTTATCTAACTGCTAGTAAGTCAAACATCATGTATGCTACATGTGTTTGTGTTAGGTATCAGGCTTGCCCCCAAAGAATCTCATTACTCTACTGCAAAGAGAATTCTGAGGTATCTTAAGGGCACACCAGATCTTGGCCTATGGTACCCTAAGAATGGGGAATTTAAACTGACTGGCTATTCAGATGCAGACTTTGTAAGCTGCAAGAAAGACAGGAAGAGCACTTCTGGCACCTGTCAATTCCTAGGTGGAAGAATAGTTTCTTGGCGCAGCAAGAAGCAAACCAGTGTTGCAATTTCAATAGCAGAGTCATAGAACATCTCAGTAGGTAGCTTCTGTGGATCCAGCATCAGCTCCAGGACTACAACCTTTAGATAAGTAGAAGTCCCTTATTCTGTGATTCTACTAGTGTTATTTTAATTTCTAGGAATCTTGTCTCCCATAGCAGGACTAAGCACATTGCAATCAGATATCATTTCCTTAGGGAGCATGTGGAATTTGGAGATATCAACCTTGAGTTTGTACCAACTGACAAGAAAGTGGCTGACATCTTCACTAAGCCACTAGATGAAGCAATGTTTAAAAATCTCAAATTTGAGTTGGGTATGTTAAACCTAGTATAGCTTCAGTTCCTCCTCATTTTGTTGCAAATTATTGTGTATTTTGCAGATGGATTTGTTCTTCAAAATAATAATACTCTTCAAGATGGTGCATCAGTTGAGGGCGAGCATGTTCTACATTGTTCCAGCATTTTAGACCCTGCCAGCTATTTGTTGAAGTCAAAAAGGGGGAGGACAAGATGAACATGCAAGGAGATATCATGATCAAGAATAGCCAAGAATAATTCAGGGGGTGCAGCAATTCAGGGGAGCAGGTGTTGTTCATCCTGCATATAAGAAAATGTGGAAAAGAGTGGTAACTATAAGTTATATGCTCATTAAAATTTTATTATTGCATAGTTTTATGTATGTCATTGACTCATTATTGAATCATTTGCTTAAGAGTTTTGACTTCCTCAAATAGGGGGAGATTGTTGGGTCCATTGCCCTCAATGTCCTAGATTTGAGTGAAGTCAATCTTGTTAATGATATACATAAAAGTATTTGATGTCCTAGTAACAATGATGGGACAGATAGCCTAAGTGGCTAAGTCAGGTAAACACTCACCTAAGGTGTGGAAAGACAGAAAACTGTCTGTGTCCACAAGCATTGAACGAAGGTCATTCACTCAACACAAGATGACTAATAGAGCTGAGTGAAGCCTATTCAGCCAAAGTAATGAAGTGGCAAGCTGAGAAAGTGGGTAAGTCCACAAACATTGAGTGAATTCAACTCACTCAACGCCGTACAGTTCGATGAACTCAGAAACCAGTTCGACGAACTTTGAGCTCAGCTCGACGAAAAATGAAAGCTCAGTTCGATGAACTCAGATTTCAGCTCGATGAATGTAAAAGCAATCAACATATTTGAAAACTATGAATGTGTTGACTAAATCTCAAAGTCATTATTTTTTCTTAGACACAGAAATTTGGCTAAGTCCAAATGCGTTGAGTGTAGTTCATTCATTCAACGCAAGATAACAGAAAAAAATCTGTTAAGTTGTTTGGCATTGAGTGGAGCTTACTCACTCAATGCCAAGAAGAAGAAAATCTGGCTAAGGCAGAAAGCATTTAGTGAGGCATGGTCACTCAACGCTCTCAACGCCATGATACAGAAATGATCAAGGCAGAAAGCGTTGAGTGAGGTGTGGTCACTCAACACTCTCAATGCTTATGATGTTGAAGAAGCAGAAAAGGTTAAGGCTGAAAGCATTGAATGAGGCATTCTCACTCAACGCTCTCAATGCCTAAATAACTGAAAGTATGGCTAAGGCACAAGGCGTTGAGTCAGGTGTGCTCACTCAATGCTCTCAATTATAGGCATGCTGAAAAGGCTGCAGAAATGGTTAAGGCAAAAAATGTTGAGTAAGGCTTGCTCACTCAACGCTGTCAGCGCCTAGATAGACAGAATTGTCTAGGTACCTTGGTGTTGAGTGAAGCTCATTCACTAAATGCTTATTCTATTGATGCTCGATTTTGTCTAAGTCCATAGGTGCTGACGTCAACATGATCTGCAAAATCAACAAAGTCAACTTATGTCAAATCAAGTATAGAGAAGCTATAGAATAGGACAAGCTCTCTCGTGATGCTACTGTACGTCTTCTCCCTTGAAGCAAGATGCAGCTGGATGCCGCAAGTGGGGCCCACTGACTTCTAAGAGTCATTGATTGGCGAACTACAAAAGGAAGGGCATGGGCAAGACGACAACAACTTTTCAGGCTTATCATTTTCAAAAAGGGTTGCGTCTGGACTTCATCTTCCTTGCCATTGTTGTGTGAAAAAGCTTGAAGTCTTACTATAGAAAAGTTCAGTTAGCTGTGTGTCTTCTTCATCGACACCAGCAAGATCAGAATGCTTTCCTTCTGAGGGAGTAGCAGAGACAAGGAAGAAATCTCTACAGATCAAGTTGCTTATTAGCTCAGCAAAATCTAAACATGAGATACATTCTCTAAAGATGAAAAGAAGAAAGAAGAAAGTGGCTGAACCTGTCCAGGGAAGGAGGAGAAGCAAAGCAGTTTGCTGCTAGATACTTCCAGCTCAAGATCATTGTAGCTGTGAAGAATGGTTGAGCTGAGATAACTCGGCTCAAGGGGATGTCACAGAGAAATTTCTCTGGGATAGATAAAAATCTACTTTATTCCTGTAGGATCCTTTTTGGATCTGATTTGTAGGTCTCTCTGAGCCTGAGGTAGGGCAATATTGTCTGAGTTATAGGAGAGTTAAGCTCTCTGGGTTGTAGGATCCAACTGGATCTGAGCTGTAGGTGCCTGGAAGGGCCCCGAGGTAGGTACTTACTAGGTACTGAGTTGTAGGAGTGTTGCAGCACTCTGAGAGTAGGGCTGTGTGCCCGAAACTATAGGGCTGAGAAGCCTAAGCTATAGGCCTTTGTGTAAGGCTGAGGTAGGTGGCTTAAGGGTCACTAGGAGTAGGAGCACTGCAGAGCTCTGAGGTAGGAACCTGTTGGTTCTGAGGTAGATATCCTGAAAAGGATACTGAGTGTAGGAACTTACTGAAGTTCTGAGTGTAAGGCTGAGGATCTGAGGTGTAAGCTCTGAGGAGCATATTTGGAGAAGGGCCTTGACTAACAGGAAGTTGGCAAGGTGGAAGGAGAGTGCATGTACCCAAAGATTGGGGAACCACTATAAATTTGTGTGTACTTGTTGTGTTGTTTTTCTTTGCGTAGGTTCTTGAAAGCAAACTACCATCAACATACATAGTGCAAAATATAAAATCAAAAAGAACGTAATAACAGTCATACAACCTATTCACCTTGTAACATCCCAAAACTCGAAAATGATCTGGTAGCATCTTAATTCCATTCTGGGTCCTGATAAGGGTCACACGGCCTTGGACACGGGCGTGTCTGTTGTCGTGTCCTGCTACGAGTTCGACAATTTTTTGTGTGGTCGACGAAGTACATTCGACGATTTAGGGGTCGGGTACACAGCCTGAGACACGGGCATGTTCCATGGTCGTGTCCTGCACTGTGTAAGTTAGGCTGTGTCGGTGAGGAACACGGCCTAAAACACGGGCATGTACTGGGCGACACGGGCGTGTCTAAGCCCGTATCCTGGTCTGGTTGCGACGGTTTCTTGTGTCACTTGAGGGACACGCCCCGTGACACGGGCGTATCATAGGCTGACACGGGTGTGTCAAGCAGTACACGGGCGTGTCTGAGCCCGTATCCTGTTCTGTGTTCGACGATCGTGTTCAGATCGTGAGACATGGCTTGTGACACAGGCATATCACAAGCCATGTTCGGCCCAGGAAGTTGATTTTAAGTGCGAATCGTGGTCATTCATTTCCTTCAAATGGGATCCAACGGCCTAGAGGTCTCCCTGATGTTATAAGGTCGGGAGTTGAGAGCTAAACCCTCATTTTCTCTTAGGTTTTCTCTTTCTAATGTGTTAGAGAGAGGGGAGAGCAAGGAAGAAGGAGAAGGATAGATCCGGCCGCCGGTGGAGCTTCGGGGCCACAAATCACGTGTCGAGTCCAGATCCGTGGAGGCGAGGCCGTTGCGGTACTTTCCATCCGGCTAGTTTTCCATAGCGCCAAAGAAAACCCCTAGGGTAACGATTCTCTTCTTGGACAAGTGAAGTCCTCTTCTTTTCTGCATAGGAAACCTTCTATCGTGAGTATGCGGTGAGTGTGAGGTGTTCCTTCAAGTGGACATGAATAGTCCTCCTAGTTTTGCATGTAGAGTCCGGAATCGAAGTACGAACATAGGCATGGCGTGTGAACCCTACCCGAACAAGTTGGTCTAGATCGGTGATGTTTCATTATGCATGAATAGCCGGAGAAGACTCTGTGCTGATGGTTGTTTTCGGGTTTTTTGCGTGGTAGATTGCAACAGGGAGTCTTGGGGATTAACTCCAAGGTGCACCGGAAATTTGAGTAGAAGCGAAGTTCTGCCATTTTGGTCGCCTGGGATCCAACTGTGTACATAACCGGGTTATGTATTATTGTTTGATCGATTTGGAACTCGGGGAAGCTTAACCCGCTCTTATGGCTTAAATTGTTGTGGTGGTGTGAGCAACGGGTTAAGTGGAACCGTACCTGCTCCAAGTGGTTCGGTTAAAGCAAACTAAGGTACATGGGACTTGTCGTTGGCTTGGAGAGCGAGTCTTAGGATTCTGGCATAAAGACTAAAATGCTCATGAGGTTTGCCATCCTGATGGCGGTGGTGGAGCCACGGAATGGACCGGATTCACCGAGAATGTTCCCTGAGAGCACGGGGTGTGCGGTCGTGCGTGCTTATGCCTGTTTTGAAGTGTGCTTAATTTGTACGTTCACTATCTTGTTTGGTTACAAATAAATTGCAGGGAAGGAGCACCGCCACCCTGATTTAGGGGTGGGGTCGTTATAATTTGGTCAGCTTTAGCTGAGCATTTCTCTTGTTTGCCACTGTTGCAGTGGAATGTTGATTATAGGTGCTGCGGAGCCTAGTGGCAAGTAGCGGGTTGTCGCCCATATTGCTGAGCTGGCCCTCGAAGGCCAAAAGCCAATGTTTACTTTTATGATCATGTGTGGCCGGCCTGTGTGCCGATGTTTGGAAGACAATTATTATTTTTTAAGTAAACTCTTGTAAGGTCGTAAGGCCAAGTACTTTGTGTATTTGTATGCTCATTCCTACTGTGTGTTTTTAGTGGACATTCATGTTGTGGCTTGGGTTCTTATAACTGTTTTAAAAAGCTTCCGCTAGAATGCTCTGAGTTAGGATGTGTGTTCCTTTGGCAGTATTTTGGTAGTATTACGTAACTCCACTAGTTGTTCGTGGTATATGGCATGGGGCCCCGGCCAGACCTTATGATATATCCCATGTGACGGATGGGGGCATTACATGTAACATCCCATGTCCAACTAGACCCCTAAGAGTGGTTTTGGCCATGACTAGGTCATGATAAAACCCTAGGAAGCTAAAAAGGGCCAAGTGATAGAAGGCCAAGGTGAGAATCACCTTGGTCTACCTATGGCACAACCTCATCACCAAACCTAGGGATTGGCCTTAAGGCTTCACCATGACTCCATGACCCCACCACAACATCACTAACCCATTAGAGGGTCCACTAGAGCCTTAAGAGTCCATTGGAGTCAACCCAAAGTGGCCAATTTGACCTAGGACCACCATAGGCCTAAATTGGGCAAGGTACCCTAACAAGGGGGAGTTGGCCTCTAATGTGCCCAACCTGTAATGCCCCGAAACTCAAAGGAGCGAAGGGGGGACGTTTTGGGCCAGTTTGGGTTCTGGCAGCAGGCACACGGCCTGGGACACGGGCGTGTCCCAGGGCGTGTCGACCCGTGTCGACACTTAGCCGCGGAGTCGACGAGATTCGCTCGACGATGCGTCGAGACAAGGCACACGGCCTGCGACACGGGCGTGTCGCAGGGCGTGTCGACCTGTCTCGACGATCGTCCCGGGGAGTCGACGAGCTTTACTCGACGATTCATCGAGACAAGGCACACGGCCTAGGACACGGGCGTGTCCAAGGCCGTGTCATCAGGTCGACGATCTTCACTCGACGAAATGTCGAGTGTCGAGACCGTGTACACGGCCTGGGGTCCAGGCGTGTCAAGGTGACACGGGTAAGGACACGGGCGTGTCTTAGAACCCGTGCAGTGCTCGGGTTGATTTTGGGGAAAAATCATGGGGTACACGGCCGGCCACACGGCCGTGTGAGGTGGAACACGGGCGTGTCATCTCGAACACGGGCGTGTTCGATACCCATGTGAGGTTCCAGGAGATTCGATTTTGACGGCGAATGAGTCACACGGCCCTGGACACGGGCGTGTTCCAGGCCGTGTTCGGTCCAGATTGGGCATTTCAGTCCCGAATCAAAGCCGTTCGTTTCCTTATTTTGAGATCCAACAACTGGGGGTTGTTCCTGAAGGGATATAGCCGGGTTTGGGCTTTCAAAACCCTTACTTTTTCTTAAGTGTTCTCTTTCTAAAGCCTTAGAGAGAGAGGAGAGCCAAGGGAGGAAGAAGGAGCTAGATCCCGCCATTGGAGGAGCTTCGGAGCTCCGAATCGCGAGCCGACTCCGGATCCACGGAGGCAACGCTAGTGCGGTGGTTTTCATCCGATTACTTTTCCATGGCGCCAAAGAGGAACGCAAGGGTAACGATCCTCATCTTGAGCATGAGTAGCTCTCTTTCTTTGCATAGGAAGCCCGCTCTCGCGAGTTTGCGGAGAGTTGGAGGCATTCCTTCGGGTACATATGTGAAGTCCCCGTTGTTTAGAGTCCGTAAGCGAGAACGGACATATGCATGATGTGTGAAGCCTATCCAGACATGTTGGTCTGGATCGATGATGTTGCATTGCATAATGCCGGAGAAGACTCCGTGCTATTGGTTGTTTTTCGGGTTTTCTACGCGGTAGATTGCAGCAGGGAGCCTTGGGGACTAACCCAAAGGTGCACCCGGAAAACTGGGCGGATACGAGATCTTGCCAACTTGGTGGCTTGAGAGCCAACTTGAACATAACCGGGTTATGTGACTTGTGATGGAAATGGGACTCGGCGGAAGTTTGACCCGCGCAAATGGCTTAAATTGTCGTTGCGATGTGAGCACGGGTTAGATGGAACCGTACCTGTTCTATGTCATTCGGTTAAAGAGACCTAAAGGCACGTGGCACTTACCGTTGGCATAGAGTAGGGTCTTCGACGGTAAATGGCTTAAATTGTCGTGACCCATGCCAGGAAGACAAATTGCTCATAGGTTTGGCCATCCAAGTGGCGGTGGTGAGTCCGGAATGTCTATGGCTTTAATTGACGTGACATCGACCGGTTCACCGAGAATGTGCCCTGAGAGCACGGGGCGTGTGGCCGTGCGAGCCAACGTCTGTGATGTATTGGCTATTGATATAAATTGCTCGCTTATGCTAATGAAATGCAGGGAAGGAGCATCGCCGCCCCGAGTTGGGGGCGGGATCGTTATAATTTGGTCAGCATTGCTGACCGTTGCCTTGTTTTCGCCACCGTGCGGTGGTTTGTTGCTTGCAGGTGCAGCTGGACCAAGCGGTCAATAGCGGGCTAAAGCCCTTTTTGCGAATCCGGCCCTCGAAGGCCCAAATGGAAGTGTTTACTGTTTTATTCATGTATGACCGGCCTGCGTGCCGTGGTTTGTAAAACATGTAATATTCAAGTGAAACATTTTGTAAGGCCTTAAGGCTTGTTTTGGGTATTTTGTATAACATTGCTATTTTGTATTAGTGGACATTCGTGCTTTGATGCTGGGTTCTTTGTTTACAACTTTTATAAACTGCTTTCGCTAGAATGCTCTGTGTAGGACGTTGAGATTGGTTGGATGGTTTCCATAAGTAACCACCCGGTCTGTCTGTGGCATACGGCGTCGGGCCCCGGCCGGACCTACTGCTTTATTCTATGTGACGGATAGGGGGTGTTACAAATTAGTATCAGACTACTGGTTTTGGTCGGGCTTAAAGTGAATTCGTGGGCGAATTCTTTTTAAGGGGTGGTGAGCACGTTGTGTGCGTCATCGTAATAACAGTAAAAAGAACCCATGAATGTCCACTTAGGAATGAAAATACTCGTGTTTAAGGAACCTGCGTGTTCCTATAATTGTTGTTTGCAATTTATTTGGTCGCTTAACGGTGTTTTGTACTACTATAGGTGACCAGAAGTGGTGTTGGGCCGTCAGAACGCCGAGTTTTTGAGGCTAGTAGTGCACCGGATGTTGCTCCCGCAACACCTCTATCGGCTGAGAACATACGGTTGGTGGCTGAAGCGGTGTTGGCCGTGATAAATGCGCAGCCTGGAAGGCAAACGCAGCAGCCCGCTCCTGCGATGGAGCAAGAACCTCTCCAAGAGGCTGAGCCGAGGAGAGTGGAGCAAGTGGTTGTGGAACCGGTGGTGCCGAGGAGGGAAACTGAGAGGAAGCTTAAGCATGTAATGAGCTTTAACCCTCCGTTATTCTCGGGGTTGGGAACCCCATCTCAGGCTGAAGACTGGCTCTCTAGGGTGAAGAGAGTCATGACAGCAACGGAGACGGAGGAGTGGCAAATGACCACCATCGCTACGTTCCTTTTGGACGGTGAAGCAAGAATGTGGTGGGAAGGATTGGAGATGCATCATTTGAGAGGTAGATAGCTTGTAGACGTTCTGATGGAAGAGTTCTCGGGATTGTTCTTGGCTAGATACCTCCCTTCGACGCAGAAGATAGCGTTGGAGAATGAGTTCCTGAAGTTGGTACAGGGTGAGAGGAGCGTGGATGAATATCTCCACGAGTTTACTCGTCTGAGTCGTTATGCTAGATCCACTATTGTGGATGAGGAGCGCAAGACTAATCGCTTCTATGAAGGGTTGAGAGATGAGTTGAGGTTGCTACTCTCGGGGTCGATGACGCAGGGTTTCTTAACCTTGGTCAATACTGCCCGGTCCTTGGAGAAGGACATGAAGAACGTACAAGCAAAGAAAAGCTTGGGTGAGAAGAAATCTGAATTTAAAGTGCCGACTACTTCAAAGGCCGGCTATCGGAGGTCTTTCAAGAAGCATAGGACTTTGGGTCCAGCTCCTTCTGGTGCTTCTGGGGCGACTACGAGTCGGACCCCGGGCGCGTGTTTTACATGTGGAAAGACGGGGCATTTCGCCCGTGACTGTTGGAGCGGACGTCCTAAGTCCGAGAGGAGGCTGGGAGCTACTTATGAAGAGAAGGGAAAGGCGGTGGAGTCGACCGCATCCCATTATGCTCCGGCCCAACCAAGGGTCTATAATCTTGGCCAACAGGAGGCCATCAAACAAGCTGATGTGGTGACAGGTACGGTTTAATTTATAGCAAGTCAATTTCTTTAAATACTTGTTATGCACATGTTACCTTACCACTGCTTGTTTAGGATTTGTATTGATTTGTGAAAATCCGGCATGAGCACTCTTCGATACGGGAGCTTCACACTCCTTCTTGTCCGAAGGATTTATATCACGCATCGGAGTCCCTTCTTCGATGGCAAAGGATAAGTTGGATGTGTTGTTGCCCAACGGGTGTTCGATGCGAGCGGATAGGATCTGTGATGTTAAGATTTATATTGGGGAGCAGGAGTTCGACCTGCGGGCGTCTTTACTTCCGTTAGTGGAGTTCGACGTCATATTTGGCATGGACTGGCTCTCGGAGCAGCAGGCCCATATAGATTGCGGTAGCAAGGAAGTTAAGCTGGGAGCAAGTCGTGAGACGACTTTTACGGGCTTAAAGGGGTCGAGCAAGACGTTGATGTCTGCTCTTTAGGTGGTGAAGGCGGTTCGTGCCGGAGCAGAACTATTCTTTACACTAGTGGAGGTTGCAAAGCCGAAGCCCGCATTGGATTGTATTTCAGTGGTATCAGAATACCCTGATGTGTTCCCCGCAGATCTTCCTGGAGCCCCGCCTCAGCGGGAGATAGATTTTACGATTGAGCTAGTGCCAGGTGCAAAGCCTGTGTCACAATCTCCTTATCGGCTGGCGCCTAAGGAAATGGCGGAGCTGAAAGTTCAACTGCAAGAGTTGTTGGAGCAAGGGTATGTGCGCCCGAGTTCTTCGCCTTAGAGCGCACCGGTCCTCTTTGTTAAGAAGAAGGACGGAAGCTTGAGGCTATGTATTGATTATCGGGAGCTCAACAAGCTGACTGAGAAGAACAAGTACCCGATCCCTCGGATTGATGATCTCTTTGATCAGTTAGTCGGGTCGACGGTGTACTCGAAGTTAGATCTCAAGGCTGGGTACTATCAGCTGCGAATAAGGGAGAGTGATATCCCGAAGACAGCGTTTAGTACGAGATACGGGCATTATGAGTTTACGGTCATGCCGTTTGGGCTGACTAATGCGCCGTCAGTGTTCATGGATTTGATGAACAGGACGTTCAGGGAGTACTTGGACCATTTTGTGATCGTCTTCATCGACGATATTTTGGTGTACTCACAAAGTGAGGAAGATCACTTCAAGCATATTCATTTGGTGTTGGAAACGCTAAGGAGAAATCAGTTGTATGCCAAGTTCTCGAAGTGCGAGTTTTGGCTATCCTCAGTAGCGTTCCTCGGCCATATAGTGAGTGGAGAGGGTATTGTTGTGGATACGGCGAAGATTGTTGCGATACGGGAGTGGCCTGAGCTTGCTACTGTAGCGGAAGTCCGGAGTTTTCTGGGGCTTGCCGGCTATTATAGGCGCTTCGTAGAGAACTTCTCGCGGATAGCGTTACCTCTCACTACATTGACGAGGAAGGAGCATAAGTTCGTTTGGACGCCGAAGTGCGCACGAGCTTTTGAGGAGTTGAAGTGTCGGTTGACCACGGCGCCTGTGCTGAGTTCGCCATGTGGGACCGAAGGCTATGAGATTTATAGCGATGCTTCAGGCAGCGGTTTGGGTTGCGTGCTATTGCAACATGGAAGTGTAATAGCTTATGGCTCGAGACAGCTAAAAGTGCATGAGAGGAATTATCCGGTCCATGACTTGGAGTTAGCGGCCGTGATTTTTGCCTTGAAGCTGTGGAGACACTACTTGTACGGTGTGAAGATTGATATCTACACCGATCACAAGAGCCTGAAGTATCTTATTGATTAGAAAGATCTGAATATGCGGCAGCGTAGATGGATGGAGTTCCTGGGGGACTATACGTTCAAGATCCATTACGTGCCTGGCAAAGGGAATGCGGTTGCGGACGCGTTGAGTCGCCGAGCCCCAGCTCAAGCCAATTGGCTATCGGTGCACGATGAGCGGTTGGTGCGAGAGTTGGAGGCGTTGGAGATTGTCTGTGTGGACAGACAATCAGGTGCTGAAGCAGTTCTGAATTGGACTGAAGTCCAATATGACCTGGCTGATCGTATTCGACGAGCTTTGGATATGGATGCCCATATGATGCAGTTCATGGTAGAGGCTCTGGATGGGTCAAATCCCCAATTCGTCGTGGAGGACGGATTACTTTGGAAAGACGGTCGTTTGTGCGTCCCAAGTGTGGGCAATTTACGGGTGGAGTTGTTGTACGAGGCACACCATACCAAGTACTTGATTCACCCGGGGAGCACGAAGATGTACCGTGATGTGAAGAAACTGTTTTGGTGGCCGGGTTTGAAAAAGGATGTGGCGCTATACGTAACGAAGTGCCAAACTTGTGCCTTGGTAAAGGCGGAGTGCCAAAAGCCGGGAGGATTTCTTAAGTCCTTGCCTATTCCGGAGTGGAAATTCGACGACATCTCTATGGACTTTGTGCACGGTTTGCCAAGGTCGCAAAATGGGAACGACGCCATTTGGGTAGTTGTTGATCGATTAACGAAGGTGTCGCATTTTATTCCGCATAGGAAGGATGATCCGGTGGAGAAGTTGGCAAAGCTTTATGTGGATAACATAGTACGGCTTGATGGTGTGCCCCGCAGCATCGTGAGTGACCGAGATGGGCGGTTCACGTCCAATGATTGGAGGCTTGTGCAGCAAATGTTGGGAACAAAGCTGAAATTCAGCACAGCCTTCCATCCGCAAACAGATGGGCAGACAGAGAGGGTCAATAGAACCATGGAAGACATGCTTCGCATGTGTGTCTTGGATTTTGGAAAGCAATGGGAAGACCACCTTTATTTGGTGGAGTTTGCCTACAACAACAGCTACAAAGCGAGTATTCAGATGGCGCCTTTCGAGGCCCTATATGGTAGAAGATGTCGCACGCCGTTGTCTTGGTTAGAAACGGGTGAGTCAAAGTTGTATAAGCGATCGGAAGTGGATGATGCTACTTCTTTGGTGAGAACCATTTGGGAGAGGTTGCTTATCGCTCAGGACCGGCAAGCAAAGTACTATAATGCCAAGCACAGGAACGTGGAGTTCGCTGTGGGCGATTATGTATACTTAAAGATCAAGCCGTTCAAGGGTGTCTCGCGGGTGCGGCGATTGAAAAAGCTACGCCCAAGATACCTTGGACCATTTGAGGTTCTGGAGCGAGTTGGTGAAGCGGCCTATAGGTTGAAGCTTTCAGTGGAGCTTAGTGGTTTACATGATGTATTCCATATTTCGGTACTCCGGAAGGCGGTACAAGAGCCTACGCAAGTGATCGCGGTCGATCAAGTGCCGGTGGATAGTGGGCTAACGACAAAGGTCAAGCCCGTGCGGATTGAGGACTCGGAGGTCAAGCGGCTACGCAATAAAGAGATCAGGATGGTCAAGGTCCGGTGGGACAATTGTGGTCGTGAGGAGCTCTCTTGGGAGCGAGAGCAGACTATGCTTGACAAGTATCCGGAGTTGTTCCGCTCAGGTACAAATTTTGGTTTTGTACATGTCTTTCCTTTATGTAATTTCGTGGGCGAAATTCTTTTAAGAGGGGGAGAGTTGTAACGCCCCGAAACTCAAAGGAGCGAAGGGGGGACGTTTTGGGCCAGTTTGGGTTCTGGCAGCAGGCACACGGCCTGGGACACGGGCGTGTCCCAGGGCGTGTCGACCCGTATCGACACTTAGTCGCGGAGTCGACGAGATTCGCTCGACGATGCGTCGAGAGAAGTCACACGGCCTGCGACACGGGCGTGTCGCAGGGCGTGTCGACCTGTCTCGACGATCGTCCCGGGGAGTCGACGAGCTTTACTCGACGATTCGTCGAGACAAGGCACACGGCCTAGGACACGGGCGTGTCCAAGGCCGTATCATCAGGTCGACGATCTTCACTCGACGAAATGTCGAGTGTCGAGACCGTGTACACGGCCTGGGGTCCAGGCGTGTCAAGGTGACACGGGTAAGGACACGGGCGTGTCCTAGAACCCGTGCAGTGCTCGGGTTGATTTTGGGGAAAAATCATGGGGTACACGGTCGGCCACACGGCCGTGTGAGGTGGAACACGGGCGTGTCAGCTCGAACACGGGCGTGTTCGATACCCGTGTGAGGTTCCAGGAGATTCGATTTTGACGGCGAATGAGGCACACGGCCCTGGACACGGGCGTGTGCCAGGCCGTGTTCGGTCCAGATTGGGCATTTCAGTCCCGAATCAAAGCTGTTCGTTTCCTTATTTTGAGATCCAACGGCTGGGGGTTGTTCCTGAAGGGATATACCCGGGTTTGGGCTTTCAAAACACTTACTTTTTCTTAAGTGTTCTCTTTCTAAAGCCTTAGAGAGAGAGGAGAGCCAAGGGAGGAAGAAGGAGCTAGATCCCGCCATTGGAGGAGCTTCGGAGCTCCGAATCGCGAGCCGACTCCGGATCCACGGAGGCAATGCTAGTGCGGTGGTTTTCATGCGATTACTTTTCCATGGCGCCAAAGAGGAACGCAAGGGTAACGATCCTCATCTTGAGCAAGAGTAGCTCTCTTTCTTTGCATAGGAAGCCCGCTCTCGCGAGTTTGCGGAGAGTTGGAGGCGTTCCTTCGGGTAGATATGTGAAGTCCCCGTTGTTTAGAGTCCGTAAGCGAGAACGGACATAGGCATGATGTGTGAAGCCTATCCGGACATGTTGGTCTGGATCGGTGATGTTGCATTGCATAATGCCGGAGAAGACTCTGTGATATTGGTTGTTTTTCGGGTTTTCTACGCGGTAGATTGCAGCAGGGAGCCTTGGGGACTAACCCAAAGGTGCACCCGGAAAACTGGGCGGATACGAGATCTTGCCAACTTGGTGGCTTGAGAGCCAACTTGAACATAACCGGGTTATGTGACTTGTGATGGAAATGGGACTCGGCGGAAGTTTGACCCGCGCAAATGGCTTAAATTGTCGTTGCGATGTGAGCACGGGTTAGATGGAACCGTACCCGTTCTATGTCGTTCGGTTAAAGAGACCTAAAGGCACGTGGCACTTACCGTTGGCATAGAGTAGGGTCTTCGGCGGTCAATGGCTTAAATTGTCGTGACCCAGGCCAGGAAGACAAATTGCTCATAGGTTTGGCCGTCCAAGTGGCGGTGGTGAGTCCGGAATGTCTATGGCTTTAATTGACGTGACATCGACCGGTTCACCGAGAATGTGCCCTAAGAGCACGGGGTGTATGGCCGTGCGAGCCAACGTCTGTGATGTATTGGCTATTGATATAAATTGCTCGCTTATGCTAATGAAATGTAGGGAAGGAGCATCGCCGCCCCGAGTTGGGGGTGGGATCGTTATAATTTGGTTAGCATTGCTGACTGTTGCCTTGTTTTCGCCACCGTGCGGTGGTTTGTTGCTTGCAGGTGCAGCTGGACCAAGCGGTCAATAGCGGGCTAAAGCCCTTTTTGCGAAGCCAGCCCTCGAAGGCCCAAATGGAAGTGTTTACTGTTTTATTCATGTATGACCGGCCTGCGTGCCGTGGTTTGTAAAACATGTAATATTCAAGTGAAACATTTTGTAAGGCCTTAAGGCTTGTTTTGGGTATTTTGTATAACATTCCTATTTTGTATTAGTGGACATTCGTGCTTTGATGCTGGGTTCTTTGTTTACAACTTTTATAAACTGCTTCCGCTAGAATGCTCTGTGTAGGACGTTGAGATTGGTTGGATTATTTCCATAAGTAACCACCCGGTCTGTCTGTGGCATACGGCGTCGGGCCCCGGCCGGACCTACTGCTTTATGCTATGTGACGGATAGGGGGTGTTACACAACCAACCTTGCCCAGGTCTTCCTAGACCTAAAGTGAGTTCAATGGGTCACTAAGGACACATTGGGTGCAGTCCTAGAGACCAAGTTGACCCAAGTCATCTCAAGCCCCAAAGTGGTCAAAGTGCCCTTACCAAGGGTCAAGTGACCTCCAAGGTGCCAAGTCAACACTACCCAACCCTACATAGACCTTAGGGGAGGCCAATGGGTCACCAGGGACCCATTGTGGTCAACCCAAATGGTCATGTTGACAAGGTCAACTCTACCTTAAGGTTAAGTCAAATTAGCCCAAATAGGCTAACCCAAGCTCAAGCTCATTTCCCCCCATTTGGGCTAGCCTTGATATCATGGAAATGATGAATGAGTGGGCTGTAAATAGGCTAGAGTGATGAAAAAATTCGTCCATGAGGGGTATGAGAGAGAAAGCTCCAATTTCCCTTTAATGGAGGAGAGAGAAAATAGAGTAAAGGTCATTCATGCCATGGGGAAGCCAACAGCCATTCTTCTTTGCTTGGTTCACCTCCCCTAACAGCGCTGAGAAGATCCAGGAGGCTTTCCAGGCTCTTCCACTGGCTGGATGCACTAAACCACCAAGGCCGAGAGGTGGCTTTCAAGGCCATTAATGGTCATTGATGATCCAGCCTCTCCTCTCCCCATCTGAGGCTCTAAACACCTTCAGTGGGCCGAGAGGAGGATTTCCCAGTCCTTACCTGAAGAAATCGAGCCACCCCACTGTGTAGTTGCAGAAACCGAGCGGCGCCGCCTTCAAGGATGGTTTCCCGGCGATCTTCTCGACTTCAGGCCGCTGGCAAGGTCCTCCTCCTCCCCTTATCTCATGGTTAGATCGTAGCAACGTCTATGTTGGGTCCGGCGTTCCTTCACTTAACCCGTGGCGCTCTTCTACTTATTTAAGAAATTAAGTAGCACCCTTTCCAACAGTCCAGGCTTTTGGAACAGTTGGTTATGCGCTTGATCCTTCAATTGATATCAGAGCAGGTCACGGGTTCAAGACCGGGGGAGCGCTATTAAATCCTGATTTTTCCCTTCTACCTGTGTGGGTCCGGCGGGTCAGGCAATCGTGGACATGTGGTAACCCCACCTCTGAGCCGTGCAAACTATGGACATGTGGTAACCCCACCTCTGAGCCATGTGGTCCATGTGGTAACCCCACCTCTGAACCATGTGGGTCATGTGGTAACTCCACCTCTGAGCTGACGGGTTGTGCTGGATGCCGGGGGGGATTGTTGGGTCCGGCGTTCCTTCACTTGACTCGTGGCGCTCTTCTACTTATTTAAGAAATTAAGTAGCACCCTTTCCAACAGTCCGGGCTTTTGGAACAGTTGGTTATGCGCTTGATCCTTTAATTGGTATCAGAGTAGGTCACGGGTTCAAGACCGGGGGAGCGCTATTAAATCCTGATTTTTCCCTTCTACCTGTGTGGGTCCAGCGGGTCAGGCAACCGTGGACATGTGGTAACCCCACCTCTGAGCCGTGCAACCGTGGACCTGTGGTAACCCCACCTCTAAGCCGTGTGGGCCATGTGGTAACCCCACCTGTGAGCCATGTGGGCCATGTGGTAACTCCACCTCTGAGCCGACGGGTTATGCTGGACGCCGGGGGGGATTGTTGGGTCCGGCGTTCCTTCACTTAACCCGTGGCGCTCTTCTACTTATTTAAGAAATTAAGTAGCACCCTTTCCAATAGTCCGGGCTTTTGGAACAGTTGGTTATGCGCTTGATCCTTCAATTGGTATCAGAGCAGGTCACGGGTTCAAGACCGGGGGAGCGCTATTAAGTCCTGATTTTTCCCTTCTACCTGTGTGGGTCCGGAGGGTCAGGCAACCGTGGACATGTGGTAACCCCACCTCTGAGCCGTGCAGCCGTGGACATGTGGTAACCCCACCTCTGAGCTGTGTGGGGCATGTGGTAACCCCACCTATGAGCCATGTGGGCCATGTGGTAACTCCACCTCTGAGCCGACGGGTTGTGCTGGACGCCGGGGGGGATTGTTGGGTCCAGCGTTCCTTCACTTAACCGTGGCGCTCTTCTACTTATTTAAGAAATTAAGTAGCACCCTTTCCAACAGTCCGGGCTTTTGGAACAGTTGGTTATGCGCTTGATCCTTCAGTCTAGGTTCAAGGTTCGGGCTCAATTGAGCCCGAACCAATTTTGTATTTCCATGGTTTCGGGCGGCCGGAATATGCCTCTCCGGCGGCTGTGCCGCCGCCTGCCGACAGCCACCACCTCAACGGAGGTGATGGTGGCGGTGGCCGGCCGAGGCAGGGGCTGGATCGCCGGCGGCAGCACTTGGAAAGAGCTCCAGGCGGTATGTTTCCAGGTCGTCGGCTAGAGCTAGATAATGACGGGATGCCATCCACTGTGCGCCAAGATTCGTGCTGGGAATGATATCAAACTATCGGATATAAATTTCTTATTATCAAATTATGTCACACATTTTGGTATTTAATAGTTTTAATTTTTAAAAATACCTAGGTGCTATTTCATAAAACGTGGTCAACATCAAATTTGTAGCCTGGAGAGTCTAGTTTATGATAAAATTTGTTTGAACCAATTTGGGTGTATTGTTTGACCAGGGCACCCATTTTGGTGGGACCTATACGTAGTGCTATCCTGAGATTCAAATGGATGCCCACCCTTCATCCTTTGTCCAAATGATCTGAGATTTGGGCAGGGAATCTACCCTAGCTATACATAGGGCCTAACCAAAAATGGAAATTTTTGGAGAATATTTTTATAGTTTTTAGGAAACTTTAATAATCCATGAATAAATTAATTAGGTGTCCTAAACACCTCAAAATCGCCCCAACTTTGGGTGGGAGGTCTTAGAGAGCATGTTAGGGCTTTGGTAAAATTTTAATCTCATTTGGAGATGTTTTGGTTAAGTATTGATCCAACCCTAGGTTGACCCTTTTAGAGTTAACTAGGTCAAGCACACCCCCTTTGAGTTTTGAGTGGTCAAATCACTTCAACAGAGGCTGATATTTTGGCCACTTACTCTTTATAGTATGACTCACCCTCCAATGGAATTTGGGGTGGTTAAGAGTAGGGTAGCCCTAGAGCCCTAGGGTAGGTCCCTTAATGGGGATTTTTAGGGTTTGAAGGTCATGGGGTCAAATGACCTTGGAATGACTTGACACTTTGGAGAGGACCACAGGATTAGTATGGTCCTCTGGTTAAAATTTTAGGGAATTTGGAAGCCTTAAACCCCCTCAAAACCCTAACCTTAGCTTAGGGCACAAACCTTGTAGTGAAGGAAAAAGTCACTAAACCTCATTGAAAAGTGATGAGATTTGGGATGACTAGTTTTTTAAGTTAGTACAAGCTCTGGAGATATTATTATGAATTTAGGATTATTATTTTGGATACTTCATTAACAATTTGGTAATTTGTATTATTTACTTAGAAATTTATTATGAAGTAACTACTTGCTGGAAATTGAAGACATTTAGCCAGAGGAACTTTTATTATTGTGTAAAGCTCTGTAAATTTTTATAGGATTTTTGGAAGAATATTTCTAAGGGTTGCTTCATTAAGTATGGTTTCCTATGAAAAATAAATTAAATTTATTTTGGTGTCTAGCAAGCCTGTAAAATTATGCTTTTTGCACAATGACCCTTTCTGTACCATATTAAGATTCTGTAATTTTTATATAATTTTCTGATGAATAATTTTGATACTTCCTTCTTTACATATGATTAAGGGAATTATTTTGGATAAATTAATTAGAGGTCAAATAGTTCTGAAAAATTATGGAAATTAGTCTCTAGTAATATATCTCTGTTATTTAGTGATCAAAATTTTTGGGTGGCCATTACTTGAGTAGGTCATATAGTTCATGTTCAAAATTGCCCATGGCCAAACATTTGGAAAAATTCAATAAATATCAAATTAATTAGAAAAATTATGAATCTCTGATTTTAGACTAAATTTGTTATGATAGACCTCTGGTAAATTTTATAGGAGATTTGGAAGGCAATTTGGAGTACCTCCTTTATACATCTCATATAGTATAGGGTGGTTTGCATATAGTAACTGCGGAAACTGAACTAGAGTGGGTAATGAATTTTGGAGAGTTGAATCCTCAGTAGGTTGTCGGTTTGGGTAAATAAAGGAGTTCATCATTGGAAGACAGGATTTGTAGAGTGAGAGGTTGACTGGCATTAGGTGGTGCTCGGGATCGGCAAAAGATCGTCCTTCCCGTAGGGGGAAAGTGTTTAATGCAATAGAGCTAGATTCAGTAAAATTAATTAAGGGTTGGGAAATCTGGTAGCAACCAATAATAGTAAGTGTCTTGCGAAAGGGAGCTTTGGGCGTAATCCCATCGTAGTTTCTAGTGCCTTCGAGAGCCCTTTACGGGGTATACCTTGGGTAGTCCTGGGCTAACGTAAACTGTAGGTGTGATAAATCTTAAGAGAAACTAGAGTAATTAGGGGTTCACCTTCACACACCCCGGTGCCACGAGAAATTAGTTTGACTAGGATGTCCGAGCGGTAGGCTCGGTGGTTGTGGAAAGGGGCAGGATGGCCCGGCGAGCTTTGGCTCAGTTGATATTTGTGAGGGGCAGGATGGCCCGGCGAGCTTTGGCTCAGTTGATGTTTGTGACGGACGGGAAGGTCCGGGGAGCTTTGTCTCGGTGCTGATACATAAGGTTGCATGTGAATAAAGTAAAGGTGGTGGGTCTTCGGTATTAGAGTGTCAATGCATCGACGATAAAACGTTGACTCGAAAAGTGTGGCTAGCACTTCGCTAACAGAAGTCCGGTGTGCCAGCAGGCAAGAGTACGCAGGAGTCCGCTTAGTACACCAGCGTTGAGGCGTACGATAGGTCTGGCTGGTAGTGCTTTACTGGTTTAGAGGTGGGCGAGGCCCAACCCACCACTTCCGTCTGCCACTACGGAGGTATCCTGGGAGGTTCGGCTCCAAAAAGGGGGAACTAAAGGTCTGTGTGCACAGAGTCGGGTGGGTGAGTTGCACTTGCATGATCGCATATAACCACTTGCATGTCATAGCATAATCATAGCATAAAACCCTGTCACCTATTGTATAAGTGGTATGGGATGCTTATACAATAGACCTTGCAAAACGACCCCTTGGTCTATAAGCTTGTGTGGGCAAGTTTATAAATTAAGGTTAAATTCCTTATATATATATATTGTTGTTAATAACCGACACCCCAACATATAAATTGGTATAGCACTCTTTATACGATGGGAGCCCTGTAGAAGATCCCTTGCCTATATGTTTCCGTATAAGGTAAGGTTACTTTTCATACTTTACTCTACTGTCACATGTACTATAAAATTATTAGTATAGGTCCGCTGCCATCTGTTTCTTGATTACTCTCCACCTTCAAGTCCTCCCCTTTCTTCCTCTCCACTCGGTGCCTAGGGGCCATGGGGGAAGGGGTGGGGTATGATAGGACTTAGTCTTATAGACTAACGGTTTTCGAACCACATCATTTAGGGGATCGTGGAGCCCAGCATGGAGGAGCAGCCGCGCAGGTTGGCACGCTTGGAGATGGGGCAGTCTAGCACCGGAGTTCAGACGGCGGGGACTGTGAGCCCCTGACCTTAGTAGTGTTTTATTTTGCTTCCGCTTGAATGACTATGTAGTGAGGATTTGGTGTATCGGGCTTAAGCCCTTATTTTCAGTACATTTATATATTTTGTGGACTCTCCCTTCGTGGAGATATTATTACTCTGATGTGATTTTATTGTGGACATTTCGTTAGAGTTTTTACCTCACTTGTATTTACTCTACTTTTGTTGCTTTTTTGTGATCGAATCGGCCGGCAGAATCGGCATTTCGCGGTGATGACACTTCAGGGCGTGAAGGTGTCACCGCAAAGCGGCGGTTCTGGGCCTAAGACCCCGGTTTTAAAAATAAAAAAAGGGGGTCTTACAAGTGGTATCAAAGCAAACCTCGATCGAAAAGTAACAGTCCACAGCCCCTGGGTCACCCCCGCGCGAGTTTAGTTTGGGGACAAACTAAGCAGCGGAAGCAGTGGTGTGCCCTTATGGGGGATCACATGGAAATTGTCCACTTTTTATTAGGTATTGAGTCGATTACCTACTAATGTAGTTTGTTTTGTAGCCCCCAGCTCAGCCCACTCCACAAGGCGGAGCCCAGCAGACTCCGGACATTGCACTACCTCCCCCGGTCCCCACTCTATTCCTACAGTCAGAGATGGGACAGACTCTGACAGCCATCTTGGAAGCTTTTAGGGATCAATAGGTTCCGGCTCCGCAGCCAAACCCGGGGGATAACTGGCTGAGCATTTTCCGAGGACTTTCTCCCCCATCCTACTTGGGGACTGAGTCGGTCATTCGGACAGAGTAGTGGCTGGACATTATGTACGAGATGCTGACCGGGATCGGTGCCCGTGGGAGCAGAGGGTGCCCTTGGTTGTCTCTTGCTTGGAGTCCCATGCCAAGAGATGGTGGAAGACTTCGCTGGATACGACGTTTGCTGATAGGGAGGTTGCGGAGATTGCTTGGGAGGAGTTCAGGGGCGCACTGTTGGAACACTTTGTTCCACAGTCGGCCAGGGACGAGCTGGAGGATAGATTTTTGCAGTTGAGACAGGTGAACAAGACGGTGGTGGAGTACCACCGAGAGTTCAACCATCTAGCCCGGTTTGCGGACTCTTATCAGTTAGACGAGGAAGGATATACCAAAAGGTTCTACAAGGGCCTGCGAGAGGAGCTGAGGGATACTCTACTGTTTGTATCTGACGGGCCATTTCCCGGATACTAGAGATGGCAAAAAGGATAGAGGCTGATTGGTAAGCTACTCGGGGCCGGAAATGGCTAACGGAGGATCAGGGTCGAGGAGCAAGGAACGATCAGAGACGAGCTTGTATCCCGGAAGGGAGGAGGATCGAGGACCAGCCTCGTCAGGAGGCAAGACAGGAGACAAGGGAGCCAGTGGTGGTGGCTCCACCACCTCTTCAGACACGGGAGGGACAGAGACCCGGGGGAATGGCATATCCCCCGCCAGAATGCTTCAATTGTCATCAGGTGGGGCACATCAGAAGGAACTGCCCCATGAGGGGGGCACCCCCACCAGCACCACCGGCTGCCCAGCCAGCGCAATAACTTGGAGGCCGAGGTCATGGCAGAGGACGTGTATACCAGGGTGGGGATCGTAGACAAGAAAGGGAGCAGGTGTATGCTTTGGACCTGGCACAGCCTCGAAACCCAGAGCAGGTCATAACAGGTATGCCAAGATGTTTAATTGTTTAATTAGAATTGCCTTTCGCAATTGTCAAATTTGTAGAACTGTACTAGATAGAATAAATAGGAAAGAAAACTCATTATAGAATCCTAAGACATTTAATCGCCCCAGGTATAGTCTTCATCAGCGGCAAGCCCGCCTATACACTGTTCGACACGAGTGCTTCGCACTCGTTCGTGTCGGAAGCCTTTGTAGAAGGGCTGGAAGGAGTGGAGCGGTTCACAGGCCTGATGAGGAGGGTGCGTCTACTCGACGAATCAGAGCTATTCACCTCTGCCCACTACAACATGGAGGAGGAGATTGGCGGAAAGTCATTCGAAGTATCGACAACAATCCTAAGGATGTAAGTCTTCGAGCTGATCCTGGGCATGACATGGTTGCACTGGAACCATGCCCAGATTGATTTCCAAGCAAAGAGGATCATTGTGAGGCACGGGGACTCTGTCATTATCATCGAAGGTATAAGACCTGCCTCTCATATACTCTTATCTTCAGTACAGGCCGTTAAGGCCCATCTACAAGGAGAGGAGGTTTATCAGATTATATTTGAGATGGCGGAGGCCAAGGAGTCTGTAACAGACATCCCGGTGGTGCGAGATTTTGCTGACGTCTTTCCAGAGAAACTGTCAGGACTACCTCCGCACCGAGAGCAGGACTTCCAGATACAGCTTGTGTTGGGAGCCAAGTCGGCATCTAGGGCCCCTTACCGGATGGCCCCGAAAGAGTTGACCGAGTTCTGAAGTCAGTTGCAGGAACTAGTAGAGGCAGGGTTTGTCCGGCCAAGCTCTTCACTGTGGGAAGCCCTGGTGCTATTCGTCAAGAAGAAGGACGGAAGTCTCTGCTTGTGTATTGATTATCGAGCGCTGAACAGACTGACGGTCTGGAATACATACCCGCTACCACAGATTGACGAGTTGTTCGATCAACTGGAAGGAGCGCATTTCTTCTCAAAACTTGACTTGAGGTCAGGTTATTACCAGCTACGGATTCGAGAGGAGGACATTCTGATGACCGCCTTCAGTAGTAGGTACGGACTGTTTGAGTTTACAGTGATGCCCTTCGGGCTCACAAATGCGTCGTCAGCATTTACAAGCCTCATGAACAGGGTATTCGAGGAGTATTTGGATGTATTCGTCATCGTATTTATTGACGACATCCTCATCTACTCAAGGACGGAGGAGGAGCTTTTACCACTAGTCGAGTTCTCCTATAACAACAGCTACCAGTCCAGCATAGGGATGGCTCCTTATGAAGCCTTGTACGGAAGGAGATGTAGGACTCCACTTTCATGAATTCAGGACGAGGATCCGAAGGCGTTGGGATCGGATTTTGTCGAAGACACCGAATCTCAGGTGAGACTGATACGGGACAGAATGCTGGAAGCGCAGAGCCGACAGGCTAAGTATTACGACGTCCCGACACCGTCAGGTAGAGTTTCAGGTGGGAGACCGGGTTTTCTTGAAGATTCGGTCCATGCACGGAGTTTCACGGGTGCGTGGTCGGAAGAAGAAGCTCAGCCCTAGGTATATGGGCCCTTACAGGATCCTGGAGCGGATCGGGCCCCTAGCTTATAGACTGGAGTTGCCACCAGAACTGGCAGGTTTACACGACGTGTTCCATATTTCTTCACTTAGGAGGGCTCTACTATTCCCGGAGCAGCAGATTTCGACCACAGATGGACCGGTAGCTTTAGACCGGTCAGTTCACTTAGAATCAGTTCGGATCGATGACAGAGGAGTACGGATCTTGCGTCGCAAGAAGGTTCCGTTAGTCAAAGTTCTATGGAGAAACCACGGCCAGGAGGAGCATACCTGGGAACCACAGGACCTGATGCAACAAAAGTATCCAGAGCTGTTCAGTCAGGTATACCTCAAAACCTCTCAAGATGTTCAATTTACTTTCTTATTTTAAACTAGTAGGGCTGCTCTAGGAAGAGTAGAGGCTAATCTTTTATTTATTGGGTTCTTGGCTTTGCCAATTGGGCGAATTGGTCATAGATTTAGGTTTCTCTTTAAACCCCACTTAGCAAACATGGCGTCGAGATGTAATCTTTCACTTCTTATGGGATGTTACAAGTTTCCTTTTCTTCGATAGAAATTCTCGTAGGCTTAACCTTGATTTCGGGGACGATATCTTTATTTTGTTTATTGGGATTTGTAACATCTCATTTCCAACTAGACCCCTAAGAGTGGCTTTGGCCATGACTAGGTCATGACAAAACCCTAGGAAGCTAAAAAGGGCCAAGTGATAGAAGGCCAAGGTGAGAATCACCTTGGTCTGCCTATGGCACAACCTCATCACCAAACTAAGGATTGGCCTTAGGGCTTCACCATGACTCCATGACCCCACCACAACATCACTAACCCATTAGAGGGTCCACTAGAGCCTTAATGGTCCATTGGAGTCAACCCAAAGTGACCAATTTGACCTAGGACCACCATAGGCCTAAATTAGGCAAGGTGCCCTAACAAAGGGGAGTTGGCCTCTAATGTGCCCAACCAACCTTGCCCAGGTATTCCTAGACCTAAAGTGAGGTCAATGGGTCACTAAGGACACATTGGGTGCAGTCCTAGGGACCAAGTTGACCCAAGTCAACTCAAGCCCCAAAGTGGTAAAAGTGCCCTTACCAAGGGTCAAGTGACCTCCAAGGTGCCAAGTCAACCCTACCCAACCCTACATAGACCTTAAGGGAGGCCAATGGGTCACCAAGGACCCATTGGGGTCAACCCAAATGGTCATGTTGACCAAGGTCAACTCTACCTTAAGGTTAAGTCAAATTAGCCCAAATAGGCTAACCCAAGCTCAAGCCCATTTCCCCTCATTTGGGCTAGCCTTGATATCATGGAAATGATGAATGAGTGGGCTGCAAATAGGCTAGAGTGATGAACAAATTCGTCCATGAGGGGCAGGAGAGAGAAAG
Organism: Platanthera guangdongensis; assembly: GCA_039583875.1. Taxonomy (NCBI): domain Eukaryota; kingdom Viridiplantae; phylum Streptophyta; class Magnoliopsida; order Asparagales; family Orchidaceae; genus Platanthera; species Platanthera guangdongensis. The sequence continues at coordinate 178,372,961 of CM077150.1, forward strand.
CTCCAATTTCCCTTTAATGGGGGAGAGAGAAAATGGAGTAAAGGTCATTCATGCCATGGGGAAGCCAAGGGCCATTCTTCTTTGCATGGTTCACCTCCCCTAACAGCCCTGATAAGATCAGGAGGCTTTCCAGGCTCTTCCACTAGCTGGATGCACTGAACCACCAAGGCCGAGAGGTAGCTTTCAAGGCCATTAATGGCCATTGATGATCCAGCCTCTCCTCTCCCCATCTGAGGCTTTAAACACCTTCAGTGGGCCGAGAGGAGGATTTCCCAATCCTTACCTGAAGAAATCAAGCCACCCCACTATGTAGTTGCAGAAACTGAGCGGCGCCGCCTTCAAGGATGGTTTCCCGGCGATCTTCTCGACTTCAGGCCGCCGGCAAGGTCCTCCTCCTCCCCTTATCTTATGGTTAGATCGTAGCAACGTCTAGGTTCGAGGTTCGGGCTCAATTGAGCCCGAACTAATTTCATATTTACATGGTTTCGGGCAGAGAATTTACTCGGTAGAGCTGCCGGAATATGCCTCTCCGGCGGCTGTGCCGCCGCCTGGCGACACCTCAACGGAGGTGATGGTGGTGGTGGCCGGCCGGGGCAGGGGCTGGATCGCCGGCGGCAGCGCTTGGAAAGAGCTCCAGGCGGTATGTTTCCAGGCCGTCGGCAGGAGCTAGACGATGATGGGATGCCATCCACTGTGCGCCAAAATTCATGCTGGGAATGATATCAAACTATAGGATATAAATTTCTTATTATCAAATTATGTCACACATTTTGGCATTTAATGATTTTAATGTTTAAAAATACCTAGGTGATATTTCATAAAACGTGGTCAACATCAAATTTGTAGCTTGGAGAGTCTAGTTTATGCTAAAATTTGTTTGAACCAATTTGGGTGCTTTATTTGACCAGGGCACCCATTTTGGTGGAACCTATACCTAGGGCTATCCTGAGATTCAAATGGATGCCCACCCTTCATCCTTTGTCCAAATGATCTGCGATTTGGGCAGGGAGTCTACCCTAGCTATACCTAATTCCTGTCCAAAAATGGAAATTTTTGGAGAATGTTGTTCTATAGTTTTTATGAAATTTTAATAATCCATGAATAAATTAATTAGGTGTCCTAAACACCTCAAACTCCCCCCAAATTTGGGTGGTAGGTCTTAGATAGCATGTTAGGGCTCTGGTAAAATTTTCATCTCATTTGGAGATGTTTTGGTTAAGTATTGATCCAACCCTAGGTTGACCCTATTAGGGTTAACTAGGTCAAGCACCCCCCTTTGGGTTTTGAGTGGTCAAATCACCTCAACAGAGGCTGATATTTTGGCCACTGACTCTCTATAGTATGACTCACCCTCCAATGGAATTTGGGGTGGTTAAGAGTGGGGTAGCCCTAGAGCCCTAGGGTATGTACCTTAATGGGGATTTTTATGATTTGAAGGTCATGTGGTCAAATGACCTTGGAATGACTTGAAAGTTTGTGGAGAGTACCATAGGATTAGTATGGTCCTTTGGTTAAAATTTTAGGGAATTTGGAATATTTAAACCCCCTCAAAACCCTAACCCTAGCTTAGGGCACAAACTTGTAGTGAAGGAAAAAGTCACTAAACCTCATTGAAAAGTGATGAGATTTGGGCTGAAGTAGTTTTTTAATTTAGTACAAGCTCTGGAGATTTTATTATGAATTTAGGATTATTATTTTGGATGCTTCATTATCAATTTGGTAATTTATATTATTTACTTAGGAATTTATTATGAAGTAACTACTTGCTGGAAATTGATGAAATTTAGCCAGAGGACCTTTTAATATTGTATAAAGCTATGTAAATTTTAATGGGATTTTTGGAGGAATATTTCTATGGGTTGCTTCATTAAGTATGGTTTCCAATGAAAAATTAATTAAATTTACTTTGGTGTCTAGCAAGCCTGTAAAATTATGCTTTTTGCACAATAACCCTTTTTGTACCATATTAATATTCTGTAATTTTTATATAATTTTCTGATGAATAATTTTGGTACTTCCTTCTTTACATATGATTAAGGGAATTATTTTGGATAAATTAATTAAATGTCAAATATTTCTGAAAAATTATGGAAATTATTCTCTAGTAATATATCTCTGTTATTTAGTGATCAAAATTTTTGGGTGGCCATTACTTGAGTAGGTCATATAGTTCATGTTCAAAACTGCTCATGGCCAAACATTTGGGAAAATTCAATAACTATCAAATTAATTAGAAAAATTATGAATCTCTGATTTTAGACTAAATTTGTTATGATAGACCTCTGAATAAATTTTATAGGTGATTTGGAAGGCAATCCGAAGTACCTCCTTTATACATCTCATATAGTATAGGGTGGTCTGCATATAGTAACTGCGGAAACTGAACTAGAGTGGGTAATGAATTTTGGAGAGTTGAATCCTCAGTAGGTTGTCGGTTTGGGTACATAAAGGAATTCGTCATTGAAAGACAGGATTTATAGAGTGAGAGGTTGACTAGCGTTAGGTGGTGCTCGGGATCGGCGAAAAATCGTCCTTCCCTTAGGGGAAAGTGTTTAATGCAATAGGGCTAGATTCAGTAAAATTAATTAAGGGTTGGGAAATCGAGTAGCAACCAATAATAGTAAGTGTCTTGCGAAAGGGAGCTTTGGGTGTAATCTCATCGTAGTTCCTAGTGCCTTTGAGAGCCCTTCACGGGGTATACCTTGGGCAGTCCTGGGCTAACGTAAACTGTATGTGTGATAAATCTTAAGAGCAACTAGAGTAATTAGGGGTTCACCTTCACACACCCTGGTGACACGGTAAGTTAGTTTGACTGGGATGTCCGAGCGGTAGGCTCGGTGGTTGTGTAAAGGGGCAGGATGGCCCGGCGGGCTTTGGCTCGGTTGATATTTGTGAGGGGCAGGATGGTCAGGCGAGCTTTAGCTCGGTTGATGTTGTAACGTACGGGATGGTCCGGGGAGATTTGGCTCGGTGCTGATACATAAGGTTGCATGTGCATAAAGTAAAGGTGGTGGGTCTTCGGTATTGGAGTGTCGATGCACCGACGCCAATACGTTGACTCGACAAGTGTGGCTAGCAATTTGCCAACAGAAGTCCGGTGCGCTAGCCGGCAAGAGTACGCAGGAGTCCGCTTAGTGCACCAGCTTTGAGGCGTACGATAGGTATGACTGGAAGTGCTTTACTGGTGTAGAGGTGGGCGAGGCTCAACCCACCACTTCCGTCTGCCACTACGGAGGTATCTTGGGAGGTTTGGCTCCATAAAGGGGAAACTAAAGGTCTGTGTGCACAGAGTCGGGTGGGTGAGTTGCACTTGCATGATCGCATATTAACTCACTTGCATATCATAGCATAATCATAGCATAAAACCCTTGTCACCTATTATATAAGTGGTATGGGACGCTTATATAATAGGTCCTGCAAAACGACCCCTTGGTCTATAAGCTTGTGTGGGCAAGTTTATAAATTAAGGTTAAATTCCTTATATATATATTGTTGTTAATAACCGACACCCCAACGTATAAATTGGTATAGGACTCTTTATACGATGGGAGCCCTGTAGAAGATCCCTTGCTTATATGTTTTCGTATAAGTTAAGGTTACTTTTCATACTTTACTCTACTGCCACATGTACTATAAAATTGCTAGTATAGGTCCGTTGTCATCTGTTTCTTGATTACTCTCCACCTTCAAGTCCTCACCTTTCTTCCTCTCCACTCGGTGCCTAGGGGCCATGGGGGAAGGGGTGGGGAATGATAGGACTTAGTCTTATAGACTAACGGTTTTCGAACCACATCATTTAGGGGATAGTGGAGCCCAGCGTGGAGGAGCATCCCCGCAGGTCGGCACGCTTGGAGATGGGGCAGTCTAGCACCGGAGTTCAGACGGCGGGGACTGTGAGCCCCTGACCTTAGTAGTGTTTTATTTTGCTTTCGCTTGAGTGACTATGTAGTGAGGATTTGGTGTATCGGGCTTAAGCCCTTTTTTTCAGTACATTTATATATTTTGTGTACTCTCCCTTCGTGGAGATATTATTACTCTGATGTGATTTTATTGTGGACATTTGGTTAGAGTTTTTACCTCACTTGTGTTTACTCTACTTTTGTTGCTTTTCTGTGATCAAATCGGCCGGCAGAATCGGCGTTTTGCGGTGATGACCCTTCAAAGCGTGAAGGTGTCACCGCAAAGCGGTGGTTCTGTCCCTAAGACCCCGGTGTTAAAAAGAAAAAAACGGGGGGGTCTTACATTACACAGCCCCCCCCCCAGGTAGTAAGCTACCTTGAAAATAAATACTTTCAACTTCTTCATGGCCATTAATGGTGCAATCAAGCCACGACCTCTCCTCTCCCCATCTGAACATTTTAAAATCTCCAACAGGTCCAGAGCAATCGTTTCCACCTTTCCTTTTAAGGATCAGAGCACTTTGGCCGTATAGTTGTAAAGCACCGAGCGGCGCCACCACCGGCCATGGCGACACGGCGATTTACTCGACTCCAACCACCTCAGAAGGTCCTATCCCTCTCCTCTCTCAGTGGATAGATCTTTATCCATTGGTCGCACGGTTTGGGATCAATTGACCCCAAATCGGCTAAGCCGAAAACTCCAGTTTTGAAGCTTTTAATTCCAAGCTTAAAACCTGATTCCGGCCACCTCCGGCCAGCTTACCACCCCCTATCGTCGGCCACCACCTCAACAAAGGTGGTGGTGGCATTGGCCAGCCGGAGAGGAGCTCAAATGGTCGGGAAATCACCACCCAAAATGCCCTGTACGGGCTGCCGTGAGCCGTTGGATTCACGGGGACGATGAACCGATGTCGTTGAATCTTGCTTTAAGATTTGTGCTGGCTGAATTATTAATATTCCATTTAAATTCATTTTGTCACAGTTTTTATGGTGTCTTATTTTAAATATTAAAAATACTTAGATTCAACATCAGAGGAAATGTTCTATATGAAATTTGTAGCCCTTGAAGTCTAGCTTATTTTAAAATTAATTTCAGCCCATTTGGGTCAGTGGTCTGACCACAACACTCAAAATGGTGCAGTCTATACATAGGGATAACTAGAGATTAAAGTGAGTGCCCCCATCAATCCAGCCATCCAAATGACCTAAATTTTAAACTAGGGTCACTATTATCTATCTTATAACATATCCAAAAATGAGAATTTTTGGAGAATAGTTTTCTATAGTTTTTGTAAAAATTTAATAAAATAGGTATGAATTAATTAAGGGGTCTATGGACCTCAAAACTAACCAAACTTTTGGTGGTTGTCCAATAGTGTAATGATATGACCTCGATAAAAATTTCATCCCATTTGGGGTTGATTTGAATAGGCTTTGGTGTGACCAAAATTTGGTCCCCTAAGAGTAAATTAGGGCAAATGTATTCTTGATGGGTTGAGTGGCCAATACAAACCCAAAAGGGATGAAACTTGGGTCACTGCCTCAAAGTCATCTAAAACACCCCCCTCAAGAGAGATTGAGTGGTTTGGGGTGGAGATGCCTAAGACCCTAGTGTAGGCCCTAGAGTTGAGGTTTGGTGCCTAGTGAAGGACAAGGGACAGTATGTCCTTGGATGGCCTTGGAACTTGGATTGTGAGTTTCTAGGGTAAAAATAGGCTCTCGAGAATAGTTTTAGGATTTTTAGGATCCCACGCCTTCCTTAAAATAATTATGGATGATTTAAGGCACTTGGGTCTGATAATTATTTACATACTCAAATAGATTTTGATGCTCATGAAACTTAGGCAATAAAAATGATTTAGTGATATTGTTCCCTAGAAATTTTATTGTGAATTTTGGATTAATAATTATAGTACTTCATTCACAAATCCAAAGTTTGATTCAATCACATGATAATTATTGAGGGATTACATGCTCTTTGGAAAATTATAAAACTTGGTCAGAGAACATTTTCGAGTATAACCTAGCTCTGTGAATTTTTATACAATTATTGAAAGACTTTTCATACAAGTTATTTCACAAGTGCCTTATGTAGAAGATTATTAGGTGAATTAATTATATAGCTAAATAAGCTTGGAAAAATAATAATTCTTGGTCAGTAGTCCTTCTTGTTTATGTAGGTTATCTAGTAATTTTCCTATAATTTTTGGTTGAATATTTCTATTATTTCTTATTTTCCCTATTAATGTGGTTATTTAGTCAATAATTATTTGGAGCTAAAAACCTTTCTGGAAAATTATGAATTTCAGTATTTATTGATATTTTGATGCCATGCACCTCGCATAACTTTGCTAAGGTCATACCTAGACAGAAAAGTGTACTTGATGTTCAAAGGCATTGTTGACCTTATTTTGAAGAAAATTCATTAAATAACAATTAAGTTAGAAAAAATATTATATTCTGGATTTATTACTAAAAAACATGATAGACCCCCAGTAATAATCTTTGGTCAATCTGAAGAATATTTGAAGGGGTCACCACTCATACTCATCATGTAGGTTAGTCGGTCTGCACATAGTAGAAACTGTAAAAGTAGACTAATATGTGAATCCTGTTATGGGAAAGGGTAGTAGGTGTACCTGGTCAGGATGATAATGAATAGGGTCACCAAGAGAAGGTAGGATTTGTGAGCCCGGTTGTGCAATGGCAGAGTTGTGCTCGGGACCGACTATAGATCGTCTTTCCCGGGAAGATGTTCAAATACACATAGGGTTAGATTCAGTACAACACAAAGAGGGTTTGAACATTGATAGTCACCAATAATAATAAGTACCTTCTGAAAGGGAGCTTTGGGCTTTAGCCCATCGTAGTTTCTAGTGCCCCCGAGAGCCCTTCACAGGGAATGCCCTGGACAATCCAAGGTTAACCTTAAACTGTAAGACTAAAATGAATACAAGAAAAATTAGCAATATACTAGGACTTCACTTTCACTCACCCCAATATTTCGGGAGGTTAGCTTGGTTAGGTTATCCAAGCGGTAGGCTCAATGGTTGGGGAAAGGGGCAGGTTAGCCCGGCGAGCTGAAGGCTCGGAAGGTAGTTGTAATGAATAGGTTGGTTCGGGGAGCCGATGGCTCGGGAATTCATGGTTGCATGTGCATAAGGTGGTGGGTCTTCGGTATTTGATGGTCGTTCACACAGACGTTGATACGATTACTCGGAGGGAGTGGTTTACACTTAGCCAAGGAAAAGACTGGTGGTTGGCCAGCATAGTGCGTGGAGACTCTTGTGTGTCATTTAAAGGCATACGTAAGGGTTAGGCCTGGTGGTGTGAATACCCGTCTAGAAGTGGGGTGGCACTACCCACTGTCTCTGTTTACTACGGCGGAGGCTCTTGGGAGTGATTCTAGCTTCTAAAATGGGGAAACTAAAGGTTTGTGCGCATAGAGTCATGTGCGTGTGTTGCACTTGCGTGAATCTTGGCATAACATATCATTACACTCATACTTACATATGACCTGACACCCCATCGTATAAATCGGTATGAGACTTTTTATACGATGGGAGCCTCTCAAAAGTCCCCTTAACTTATAAGTTTGTATGGGCATTCATATAAGTTAAGGTTACTTATTCCTGAGTTTACTTTTCATATACTCACTGCTCTACTCTACTAGTTTACATCACTGTTTCCTTATTATAGAACTGCTAGCTTGCTTTTCCTTTTATAGCTCTTTGATGTTACAAAATACCTGCTAGATAGTTCCACTGTTACCTGCTTTGTTCCTACTCTCCACCATCATAGCTTTCCTATCACTCCTCCCGCACGGTGTTTAGGAGCCACTGGGGGGAGGGGTGTGGGAAACTAGGCTTAGTCTTTTGACTAACGGTCGGTGGACCAAACATTTCAGGGGCTCCGGATGGGAGACAGGGAGCAGCAGCAGGAGATACAGCACCAGTGAAGCACGGTGCACATGGAGGTGGGTCAGTCTAGTATGGGAGCACAATTTCTGGCTCTATGAGTGTTAGCCTTAGCTTCTGAGAGAGGGTTGTAGTGAGGACTTGCTGTACCGGGCTTAAGCCCGTTTATATTCTTACTATACTGATCTATTTCAGTACTTATGTTTATCATGTGGACTTGTTGTGATTACTGTTTCATATATTATATGTGATTTGTGGACTAACTGTATTGTCTTCTCACACTTGTGCTTCTACTCATTGATGATCTTCATTGCTGGCAGAATCAGCATCTTGTGGTGGCAACCCTCTCGAGTGTCGGTGTCACTGCAAAGCGGTGGTTCTGGGCGTAAGACCCAGTAGCATTGCAAAAAAAATAGGGTCTTACAATACACATGATTGTATTTGATGTATGCTCTAAGTTCAATGTATGTAGGTTGTTTTCTATTGCACTGATTTGACAGGTAGTCTGAGTCAAAATAACGGATGGACTCAAGGAAGGATGATGGCAAAGCAGAAATCTGGCTATATCCAGAAACGTTACGTGAAGATAGTTCACTCAACGCCAAGAGGCTAAAAGTGTTGACAGAAGCTCAAGCAGTCAAAGCCTTAGTGGTGTAGACAAGAAATCTATCTATGTCAAGAAGCATTGAGTGAAGGAAGTTCAGTCAATGCCAAGAAGCCTAAAAGAGTTGACAGAAATACATGCATTCAAAGCCACAGTATTTCTATCAAGAAATTTGTCTAAGGACAAAAGCATTGAGTGAAGGCAGTTCACTCAACGCCTACTCAACAGAAATTTTGTCTAAGTATAGAAGCACTGAGTGAAGACATGCCACTCAATGCCTCATTAAGAAGCCAGTTAAAGGCATAAATCATTGAGTGAAGAAGCTGCACTCAACACCTTCATACAAAAAATTCAACTAAGTACAGATGCATTAAGTGATGAAGGGTCACTCAACGCCAGTATAGTTAGAATATAAAAGTCTATATGTGTTGAGTGATGATGGTTCACTCAATGCCTGAAGATGTAGAATTCAGCTAAGTACTTTTGCATTTAGTGACAAGGCTTCACACAACGCTGTGCAGATTGTCTGGAATTTTCTAAGCCCACAGGAGCTGAGTCATGCTGACGTCAGCAGAAATTCAAATATCATGGGATTTGCATGCTAGAAGACAAAAGGCGCAGTTTGCCTTTAGTACTGCAATTAATGCAAAAGTTGTGCTGCAATTGCCCATTTCGGTGGACCATACTGTACAAAGAGTTGTTGGATGGCGGGATACAAAAGTAGAGTCCTAAGAAAGAAGAAAGAAGCTTTTGGGAGATAGAGCTTCTTTGGTCATATTCTTCCTCTCGACGAAGTGGAAGATTGCCTGGTAGAAGCTCTTACTGAAAGTCTATGAACAACAGATAAGAGCAAGTTGTTGAAGAAATTAATCACTGAAGGTTCAACTAATCTTCAATAGCAGATCAGAAATTCTTTTCTGAAGAAGGAGAAGCAGAGCAAGCTCTTAGCTGCTGCTCATCTTCAAGGCCTCAGCTTTAAACTCTTCTATAATCTAGGCTTGAAGAAGTAGTGCTCTGCAATTTCTTCCCAGCACAAGTTGAACCAACCTGAAGATCTACTTTGTCACAACCCGCATTTCCTCCGAATTTAAATGTATATCAGAGTAAGAGAAAACGTGTGTCGTGATGCCACAGCGTGCAGGGGATAACTGCAGACGCTCAGGCAAGACTCCAACTCTACATTTTATATGAAATTCATAAGTTATTATGAGGAAAATCCAGTTTAAGTGATTAGTCATATCCCTCGTCTCAGTGGATCAACTGTCCACCAGAAAAAAAAAATATAATTATACGCCGCAGAAAATACTTTGCTTACATGATTAACATTCCACATGAGTATAAACATCCTCAAAGGACCACTCATGGTATGCAAGACTCTGAATTTATCATAAATATGGAAATAGCTTTTACGTTAGTTAAAATATGGTGACTTTAGCTTTGAAATATGACATGAATGAGGTGATAAAAATATTACTTGTATACTTTAAAATATCTAATATGCGACCTAGCATAAACCTTCCTAGAGAGTAAGTATAACTAACAAAATAAGGTAAACTTAGTAGCTAGCCAACTACTTAACATTCACTAGAAAACTACCATTGGGAATCAACAACCTGACACGAACTCACTGAAAGAACATATGTCTAAACTAAAACCGAAAACAACAAACTACCTCACGATGGTGAGGAAAACCACTGCAACAACTGCAGTCCACAAGCTATCACCCAACATAGTCGCTCCACTGGCTACAGCCCTGAACCTGAGGCATTCAAAGAAAGAACATCTCAGCAAGAAATTTCCAAGTCGCGATAGAATTAAACAATAGATGAAAAAAATAGTCAAAGGGTTACCAACCCATGACAAGATAACTATAAGGACATCAACACTGAACGACAAGGAAAATGGGGAGGAAGAACACACAAGGGTAGAATATCCCCAAACTACACCAAGTGCGATACAAATCAAAGCTTTAATAACATATGCATAAGTATGTGCATAAATTAAAGAAGTTGGTCAATTCACCATTTGGAGAGCAAAACACCGGCCAAGTCCGGCACAAGCGGTGGAAGGGACCTACCCAACACACCAATATCAAAACTTCACAAAACATCGGCAAAGTCCGGCACTTACGGTAGAAGGGACCTACCCAACACACCAATAGCAAAACTTCATAAGGCCCAAGGAAAGATGGTATTATACCTGGACACACCCAAAACAGGGAAAAAACTGGCACCTGCGGTGGAAGGGACCTTCCCAACACACCAACATTCATAAACCAAAGTTGTACACAATAGGACACTAAAGGCCCAAACACCCATAAAACCGATAAAATCTCAACCAAAGCTAGCTTACTTCAATGAAATAAGGAAGAAAAACCCCAAAACCACCCTAAGTCATACTCATCGAATTCAACTTAATTTGGCGAGAAATTTCTAAGTTCAAGTTGATTCGTCGAGTATACGCGACGAATGCAGTAGATACATGATGCCATGTTGAGCATATTCAATGCACTTAATGCCATACTAAGTCTGGGGAAAAGAGTCGAGTACACTCGACACCGCATTGAGTGTAGTCAAAGTACTTAGTGCCTCACTAAGTCTGGGGAAAAGCGTCCAGTACACTCGACGTCGTGTTGAGTGTAGTCAAAGCACTCAATGTTATACCAGCTAACTCGTCGATCTGTCCTTCACTCGGCGCCACGCCGAGCTCCCTCGGTGCCGCACCAAGCTCCCTCGACACCAAGTCTTCATTCGATGTTGTGTTGACTGTATTCAGCACACTCAATGCTTCTTCACTTAGTTTATCAGCCCACTCAATGCTACGTTGTGTGTATCAAGCACACTCAATGCTTTTTCACTTAGCTTCTCAGCCCAGTTAATGTTGTGTTGAGTGTATCAACCACACTCAATGCTTTTTACTCAGCCTCTCAACTCACTCAATGATGTATTGAGTGTATCAAGCACACTCAATGCATTTTACATAGTCATTCATCCCACTCAACGCTCAGCCTTCTACACGAACCCTTCCTTGGATAGCCCGACACTCGACAGATTTTGCCTAGACTAACAGTCAACTGAGATGAACTTATTTAGATTATTTGGTAAAACTCGACGGGTTCAAACACTGACAGCCAAGAGACGATGATTCAACATTCAGCAACAACCCTACCCTAATCCTACTTTCTGTAATGGGAAGGAAATAAGATAACAGGAATCAAAGGATAAGCGATAGGGAAAACTGCCACTTGCCTCAAATATCACCATATCCCGGCAACACCAGCACTCCTCCTCACGTATCGGGCCATAAAAACACCTAAGCAGCAATTTCTGAAACTTTTCAAGAGGAGGGAAGGTCAAAACACATACCTTAATCTCTAAAAATCCAAGAAAACGAAATTACTTACCACCAGCGCGTAGATCTCGGCGAGAGATTTCCGGATCAACTATCTGATGATGATTTCGTACACTAGAGCTCCTACAAGTGGTTGTCGAAAGCCTAGCGAAACCTGCCGCCCTCTTTCTTTCGCGTTTTCTATCTGATAGCTTGGGGAAGAAGATGAATAGTACTCGGTCTAAAACCTTATCTAGATAATATAATATGATATATAATATATTATAATTTAACATATAATATAATATCATAATATAATAGTATTGTACAACCCGTATTCGTCGAGAGTGGGTCCTACCACAGGCAGGTCAGCAGAAGTCAAGGTCAACAAGTCAAGACAGGAGTCAAAGTCAGCATACAAGATCGTGGAAGGCCTCGACGAGTATAGGCGAGCTCCCCTCGCATACTCGCCCAGTAGGCGACTAGGCAAGATACTCGCCCAGCCCGTGCGAGTTCCTCTGGAAGTCGCCTAGTCGCCATGGGGGTGGGTTATAAATATGACCCCCCCCCCCCCCTCCCTCCTTGGATTTGTCTATAAATAGGACCCCAGGGGTACGAGGCGAGGCACTGGAAATCCGCTGTAGGATACTCGCGAGCTTCACTTCTGAGATACTATCCAGGTCTTTGGATTCCTCTTCCTTAGAGATCAATTCGCGGCCTTACAACTTCGTCATCAGCTAGTCTCCCTCGTACCCAGTTCGGTCATCATTGGTTGAGAAGGGGCTGCTCCTTTCGAGCATCCGGGTACATGGTGGGTCCTTCCTGCCGCAACATCTGGGGTCCTGTTTGACCTGATTCTTCATCCTAGTCACCCCAGCCGTCTGATCTAACCTCTGAGCCGGTAAGCTTAGGCGGCTTTGGTCCGAATTTGAGGTTGGGAATTTTCCTGGCTTCAACACTTGGTGCGGTGAGCGTGGATCACAACCAAGGAGGAAAGTTTAGTGGTTGAGTGAGATGGCCAATCGTGGCGAGCATGGAGAGTTGGTCGGCAACTCAGCAGGAGGCGATGTCGCTCGAGGTGGTGATGTCGCCCGATATGGCAAGTTTGTGACGGTTGCCGCGTTTGAAGAGTTTGTGAGGAGGATCGAGCAGACCATTCTTGCCGAGTTTGCTCATCGCCCAAATGTCACGGCTACTTCTCCCGGACGGGTGACACCGATGGAGGAGGAAGCACCGCCGAGGCGAGCAGGGAAGGAGATCGCTTGGGCGAGAGAGGAGCGGCTGATGCAGTTGCAATATCATCCGGCGGGCAGTCAAGGGGTCCACTTTCGGGATCCGATGTCGCTGGCGAGATACAGAGATACTCAGCACTATAGCGAGTATGACGTCTCCAGCGAGGATGTAACTCGTCACCGCTAGGGAGGGAGGAGCCCCTTCTGTGACGAGATCCTCGTCATCCCAGTTCCTGAAGGGTTCCGAGAGCCCGTCCTCACTTACTACTCCGACAGAGACGACCCTGTCAGACATCTTCAGTGGTTCGAAGACGTCATCTCCATCTGCAACATGTCTGACGCCTTCAAGTGTCGGTTCTTCTCCAACACCCTCAAAGGCAATGTCAGAGATTGGTTCCATCAACTGCCATCAGGGTCTGTGTACTGTTTATCCGATCTGCGTTGGGGCCTCATGGCGAGGTTCGCGACATCGAAGAAGAGGAAGAAGGAGGTGACGGCTCTCTTCAAGGTTACGCAGGGGCAGCACGAGATCTTGGTCCACTAAGTAGACCGTTTCTAGGAGGAGATCCTGGAGGTAGAGGAGGTGGACAGCTTTACGTTGATGGTGGCCTTGAAGTTCGGGCTGAAGCAAGGTTTTTTTAGCATGGAGATGGGGTCTAATCCCCCGAGATATTTTGAAGAGATGATAGAGAGGGCAAACACCTTTGTTCGCAGAGAGGAGAAGAATAAGGACTTCTTGGCGAGGCTAGATGGAGATGACTCGAGGGAGAGGGGAAGAGCAGGACCTTCGGGGTCGAAGACGAAGAGGACGCGAGATAAGCAGGAAGGGAGGAGGAAGGAAGAGTCAAGAAGAGAGGAGAGGAGGACGAGAGAAGAGCCCAGGAGGTTTAAGGAGAGGAGGAAGGAGTGGCCTCGAAGGCAAGAAGAGAGGAGGCCGGCGGAGGCCAGGGGAAGAAGAGGGGAAGAAAGGCGATTCCAGTATCCCGGGAATCGCGCCCAGTGGAGACCACCAGCAAGGCAACACTTCCAGGAAGAGAGGAGGAACGGTAACCGGCAGGAGGGAGGCCGAGGAGGAGGAAGAAGGGATATGATGGCCATCGCTCGCCAAGACAACAAGCGGCGTCGGAGGGAGCAGCGGGCGATACATCAGGAGGCGTAGATTCCCCTCTACTATGATATTCATCGAGTAGAGGGGCACGGGACCTTGGCTTGCCCGGAGTTCTGGGAAGCAAGGAGGAGGTTTTAAGCATGAGCAACAGAGAGAGCAGTAGAGGCAGGAGGCCCCGGCGGGGCAGGTGGCATTCCAAGCTCCAGCGAGGAGAAGGAATGAAGATGGAGTCGACCTGGGAGGTCATGGAAAAGTGATACATGGCCCGGGAGGCGGGCATGTTGGGGTGATCAACGGAGGGGCCGAACTCGGAGCTTCCCACATGGGGAGTCTCCACCAAATCTATCGGAAGAACGTCACCTCGATATCACAGAACCCGCCGCCATTTGAAGAGATCACCTTCTCGGAGGAGGACATGCTGGGGAATGAGAACCCCTTCCAAGATTCCTTGGTGATTCAAGATGTCATCGAAGACTTCACCGTCGAACGAATACTCGCGAATCACGGGAGCTTGGTGAATGTTATTTTCAAGAGAACCTTCATCGGGCTTCATGTGGAAGCATCCCGGGTCCAGGCTGTAGATGGACCTCTCTTTGGCTTCTCAGGAGAGAAGAAAGAGGTGGAGGGAGCGGTGGAGCTTCTAGTTATGCTCGGCGGGACGTCGATCTGATGTCGCTTCATCATCGTCGATGCATCAAGCGGATACAACACCATCTTCGGGCGGCCCCTCATCAACTATTTCAAGGTCGTTCCGTCGTCATATCAGCAGTGCTTGAAGTATTGTCGTAGAGATGTCCAGGTCAGGATCAGGGGAGATCCCAAGGCCTCCAGGGAGTGCTATCTGAATGCTGTCAACACCATCAGCTGGATAGGTGACACTAAGAAGCTGGAGGAGCTGCTAGAGAAGGAGAAAGGGTTATGTGTTGCAGAAGAGGTGGAGGAAGTGAAAGTGATCTCTCAGGGAGGAGAGCCGGGACTGCTGAACGTTGGAGGATCCCTGCCACTGGAGGGGAAAATAGAGATGGTCGCCTACCTGCAGGATAATGTCGACGTCTTCTCATGGTGCGTCACCAAGATCTCAGGGGTCAACGCCGATGTTGCCTGCCATTGCCTCAACCCGGATCCCGCGGTGGCTCCTGTTCGTCAGAAGCAGAGGAAGAGTGTCGTCATGCTGGTCGGGCCGATTAGGGAGGAGGTAGAGAAGTTGCTGGAGGCAGGTTTTGTCTCGGAGATCCAGTACACAGGCTGGGTCTCCAATGTTGTAATGGTGAAGGGGGTTGGCGTCTATGTATTGACTTTTCCATGTTGAATAAAGCTTGCCCGAAGGATTGCTACCCCTTGCCTCAAATCGACGCACTGGTTAATTCCGTCGTTGGGTTTCCTGTGATGAGTTTTCTTGATGCTTTTTCAGGGTATCACCAGATCCGGATGCATCCCCCCGACTGCCGCGACGTCTCCTTTATAACTAACGATGGCTGCTATAGCTACAAGATGATGCCCTTCGGGCTCAAGAATGCAGGCGCGACTTACCAGAGAATGATGGATCAAATATTCAAAGGGCAGAAGGGGCGGAACTTGGAAGTCTATGTGGACGATCTTCTCGTCAAGAGAAAAAGTGTTGCGGAGCACATAACGGATCTAGTAGAGACTTTCGCTACCCTGAGGAAGTACAAGATGCGACTCAACCCGGCCAAGTGCATCTTCGGTGAGGAAGAGGGAAGTTTTTAGGTCACCTCCTCACTGCCAGAGGGGTGGAACATAATCCCGACAAAGTAAAGGTCATTCTGGAGATGGCATCCCTGAGGGATCCAAAGGAGGTTCAAAGGTTGACGGGAAGGCTGGCAGGCCTTAGTCATTTCTTGTCCAAGGCAGGGGAGAAGTTCTCTCCATTCTTCAAAACTCTTCGGGGGAATCAGAAGTTTGAGTGGACCGCGGAGTGTGAGGAGGCTTTCGGAAAGCTCAAGCAACAGCTAACCCAAGATCCTCTCCTTCAAGGCTCATGGGGTAAAGAAGATCTCTTTCTCTATCTGGGAGTTGGAGCAGAGGCAGTTAGCTCAGTGTTGATCCGAGAGGAAGGAAAGAGGCAGCTCTCTGTCTACTATGTGAGTAGAGTGTTGCGGCAGGCGGAAACGAGATATCCTATATTGGATAAGTTGGTGTTTGCTTTGGTGGTTTCAGCTCGGGGGCTCCGTCCATATTTTCAGGCTCACTCCATCAGGGTCATCTCTGATCACCCTCTATGTAGTATCCTGGATGGAGTGGAACACTCTGGCAGGTTGGCAAAGTGGGCGGTGGAGCTTAGCGAGTTTGATATCTCTTACTCTCTAAGGGTAGCGATCAAGGCGCAAGCAGTGGCGGATTTCCTTGCCGACTTCTCAGCCAAGGTGGAAGAAGAGGATGGCTCTTCTAGCCCAGTTTCATGGAAGATGTTTGTGGATGGGGCTTCGGGTAGATATTCCGTGGGAGTCGGAGTCGTGCTAGTGAGCCCCCAGGGAACTAGGATCGAGCAAACAGTCGAGATCCTCTTACTCGTTACAAATAGTAAGGCGGAGTACGAAGCCATGGTGGCTGGCTTACGTCTCGCCAAGGAGTTGGCAATTCAAGATATCAGGGTCTTCACCAACTCGATGGTAGTTGCGTCCCAGATCAAAGGCGAATTTGAGGTGAATGATCTGATCCTGCAGAGATACTTAGTCAAAGTGAAAGGTCTGATCGAGGGATTTTAATCTCTCTTCGTCGAGCATATACCCCGAGAAGAGAATTCAGAAGCCGACTACCTTGCCAAGTACGGCCCCGGGGGTGGGGGGACCGTGACTGAACTGTTCTGACCATCCATCGAAGAAGGAGAGATAATGGAGATCGAGTAGAGGACATCCTGGAGGGACCCGTTTATTTATTTTTTTACAACAGGACAGGTTCCTGCCAGCGAGGGGGACCAGAGAAAGTTCTGTTACAAAGCGGCATATTATCTACTACAAGAAGGAGAGCTCTATCGCAAAACCATCTCATGCCCTCTGGCTCGGTGTCTGTCAGAGGTTGAATTCCCTCGTGTTCTGGAGGAGATTCACTCGGTAGAGTGTGGCAGCCACTCAGGGACTCGCACTCTTGAGCAAAGAATTCTAAGGCACGGGTATTTCTGGCCCACCATTCGGAAAGATGCGGAAGCCTTCTCCAAAAAATGTCTCCAATGTCAGCTCTTCGCGCCTCTTCAACTACGGCCAGCCCAGCATCTGCGCTCGATCACATCTTCATGGCCCTTCTCCATCTGGGGAATGGACTTGATCGGCCCTTTTCCTCAGGCCAGTAAACAAAGGAAGTTCATGCTTGTCATGATCGATTACTTCTCCAAATGGATCGAGGCAAAGGCTTTGGCCAAGACCATGTATCAAATTGTAAAGAATTTTATTTGGGGAGAGATTACATGCAGGTTCGGGATTCCTCTCGCCATCATCACCGATAATGGGCCACAGTTCGCCAGCTTGGAGTTAGAGGACTTCTACAAGCAGCTAGGGACGGATCTTTGATTCGCCTCTGTGCATCATCCTCACAATAATGGACAAGTGGAAGCCGCCAACAAGTTGATCATCAATCTCCTAAAGAAGAAAGTCACCAACTAGAAAAAAAAATTGGGCAGAGCAGCTCCCCTCAGTCCTTTGGGCTTTGAGGACAACTCCAAACTCGGCCACGGAGGAAACTCCCTTCAAGTTGTCCCATGGGTCTGAGGCACTCATCCCAGTGGAGTTTGAGGTTCAGAGCCCGAGAGTCATAGCAGCTGGAGACGGCAGCGAAGAATGGCGCTTGGATAATGAAGACGCTCAAAGGCTCTCGCTGGATTTCGTTGAAGATCTCCATGACTTGGCATCCATCCGCCAAAAAGAGATCAAGCGGCGCATGGCAAAGCACTTCGACAAGAATGTCTGCCTAAAGCATTTACTCGCAGGTGATCTAGTCATGAAGAAGGTGGACGCCGCGGGAAGAGGGGAAACAGTTGGCAAGTTGCATCCTAATTGGGAAGGTCCCTTCATCGTCCAAGAAGCCTTGGCCACCGGAGGATATTATCTTCGGGATCAGGTTGGAGAGCAGCTGGGAGGTACTTGGAGTGGGGATAACCTGAAAAGGTTCTATCCCTAGCGGTTAGAGATGTATTTCATTTGTACCTGTTTTCATATATATATACAAATAGTGGCAACTGTTTGGCTTCTCTTTATGCTTTTTCATCTCAAGATTTCTGAGGCCTTAAGTTTCTGCTCCGAGATCGATCCGAGAAACCGGTTGTCGACCCATTCCTCCTAGATAGCCCAGTGCGGACGATGGCACGATACCTCAGGATATAAGCACCCTTGTAATACCGGGCCCCTGCATTGTCGGCTGAGATCAGTTCGCCCCTTGCATGTCGGCCTAGCTACCCCCGATTGCATCTCTTCTCCGACTGGAGGAACTAGCAGGAACAGGTTTAGACTCCAACCTCTTGGATTTGAGGAAGGATCAACCTCTTCGAGCTCTCATTTGGGCAACAGCCCCATTATTTTTAAAGGCAGGATAACCAGCCAAAGGGCAAAGATAGGCCCAAGGGAAGATGTTAGTCGCGAGTGCATCCTGGAGGACCCTCGGAAAAACTTTACCCCTCGCTCGTCCATGTACGCTCGTAGTCGGGTGGCAGGGCTGAGATGATAAAAGGTCGGATTAGGAAACATGTATTCAAATGGTTTCTCCTAGATAGCCCAGTGCGGATGATGGGACGATGCCTCGGGATATAAGCGCCCTTGTAAGACCGAACCGCTGCATTGATAGCTTAGATCAGCTCCCCCCTTGCATGTCGGTCTAGCTACCCTGATTGCATCTCTCCTCCGGTTGGAGGAACTATCAGGAACAGGGTTGGACGCCAAGCTTAAAACTTGACGGCGTCGAGATCATCGTTCGCTTTATAAGTCCTTCATCCTCAAAGATATTGGTGCGCTTGATTCATTTTGAATCTCTTGAAGCAGCAGGAAAGATGACTCCTACAATATTTCAAGTCCTCGAGTGGCAGTGTCGCCATAAGTTCAAGTCCCTGCATGAGCTCCTCTCCTGCATATTGGCCAAGGACCTCCTCGAATGAGATCAAGATCCTTGCTGGAGTGATGTCGTAGTCCGACATCTCTGTACGAGCTCCTCTCTTGCAGACCGACTACTTACCTCCCCGAGTCGACCTACACCACTCTAGTTGAGCAAGGCTCCTGAGAGCTATTGACTCCAACATTCAAGTCCTCGAGTGGCAGTGTCGCCGTAAGTCCAAGTCCCTATATGAGCTCCTCTCCTGCATATTATTCAAGGACCTCCTCGAGTGAGATCAAGTTCCTCATTGGAGTGAAGCCGTAGTTCGAGATCTCTATACGAGCTCCTCTCCTGCAGACCGACTACTTGCCTCCCCGAGTCGACCTACACCACTCTAGTTGAGCAAGGCTCCTGAGAGCTGTCGACTCCAACATTTAAGTCCTCGAG
This sequence comes from Platanthera guangdongensis, assembly GCA_039583875.1. Lineage (NCBI taxonomy): Eukaryota > Viridiplantae > Streptophyta > Magnoliopsida > Asparagales > Orchidaceae > Platanthera > Platanthera guangdongensis. The sequence continues at coordinate 178,392,532 of CM077150.1, forward strand.
TGGCAGTTTCGTCGTAAGTCCAATTCCCTGCATGAGTTGCATATTGGCCAAGGACCTCCTCGAGTGAGATCAAGTTCCTCGTTGGAGTGATGTCGTAATCCGAGATCCTTATACGAGCTCCTCTCCTGCAGACCAACTACTTGCCTCCCCGAGTCGACTCACATCACCCCCAGTTGAGCTTGGCTCCTGCTGGGTGTCAACTGATTCCCATCCTCAGTTGAGCTTGGCTCCTGTTGGGTGTCGACTACTCCCAACCACCGACCAAGCTCAGCTCCTCATAGGGTGTCGGCTCCAGCCTTCAAGCCAGTTAGAAATAACTCCGGAAAAATAAATGAATTATACAGGTGCGGGCAAGTATTAGAGAGTATGCACGCAAGTGTTGGCGAGTATGCGAGTTCGAGATGGTAGGCGTGCGAGTATGATGCGGTGAGTATAAGCGCAGGGCATGGGTGAGTATCGGCAGGCGAGTAACTACGCGACTATAAACGATGCCGACGTGCGGGTAAAGCATCATGAGCACTCATCCTCCCCGAGCCTATGAGCCTAGCGAGCATCATCAATCAACAAGCATGAAAGAAAAGAGCGACAATGCGGTAATTTAAACATGTATCAATATATATTTCAAAACTTTTACAACTTACAAAAGGTGGCAGTTACAAAAATCACTAACTGTTATGTGTGAGTATGACAAATATCGGCGAGCAACTATGACTCATCGTTGCCAGTATCAGGCCATTATTCCTCATCTCCAATGTCAGCATCCTCCTCTTCCTCGCTGTCATCGTCGCTCTCTTCCTCGCCGCTGCTACTGCTTCTGCTGTTATTGCTACCGCTGTCGCTGCTGCCGAAGCCCGATGACGGAGAAGGCAGGCGATCAGGCGAGGTCGATTCATTAGCGAGCAGTTTAGGGAGAAGCTCGTCGACAGTGAGCTCCTTATACCCCTCGGCGAGCTAGCCGTTGAGCCTTAGCCTCGCAAGCATAACATTCCGTGCCGCGCATGCTATCTCGCGGAGGATAGATGACCTCTCCTCCCAGAGAATGTGAGATCTCTTGATCGCGTCGTGAGGATCGTCCTCCGGTCGCAGCGCTTCTGGCTGAGGAGCTGAAGAACTCGCGCGGCCCTCTAGGGTAATTAGGCGACTCTCCATCTCAGCGTCGCGGACTTGGGCCGCCTCCAACTCCGCCTGAGACTTGGCAAGTTTTGCCTCGCACTCAGAGAGCTTCTTGACGACCTCGATCTCGGTAGCCTGCGACAAAGAACGGAAAGTCAGCAAAATGAATCCAAGTCCAGCAACAGCAAGGTCGCGCGCAGGAAGCGACTTACTTCATAATCCCTCCAGCGGACAAACTCCATGCCGAGTTCGATCGCCTTCTTGGAGACGACTTGCAGGGTCTTAGTCATCTCCAGCAGTTTCCTCACAGAGTAGTGGTTCAGCTCGACGACTCGCGCAAGCGAGCATGATTCCTGCTGGGCGAGATCCTCCGCGCTGAGGTCCAGCATCGACTCGGCATCACATAGCCTGTAGAGCGCGTGAAGAACGGAGAAGGCCTCGCCCTTGTCCTCCCAATCCGCTGACCAGGAGGGGAGGTTGGTGCTCAGCATCACCAAATGTTCATCCTCCGACCAGGTCACCAGTGGGCGACCATAGGCATCCACCGCCCCTAGCCCCAAGTTGAAGTTGGGGTGGAAGTGAGGAAGCCGAGCATCTGGCGGCGATTCGTGGTAATCAGGTCGCGGCGACGACACCTTCACCTTCTTGGTAGCAGGGCCCGGCAACCTGGCTTCCCCTTTCCTTTTGCGAGCCTTTTCTTCTCGCCGACATCAGCCGAAGGGTTAGGCTGATGAAGCGAGGTGGCGACTTCCTTCACCGGAGACAGCAGCTTCTCCGGGAGCTCGCACGGCACTGCAAATTGTCAAGCAATATCAGTATTAAGCTACAACTAGCGAGGCGAGTATGCAAGAGATGATCCTCACGCGAAACTTACCCTCGTTGGGATGGATCTCCATCAAAGTGTAGAACTTTAGTCGCTAGAAGATCACGTTGAACCGGCGACCACGGAACGACTCCACCAGCTACTCGCGGATGCCGTAAAATATCGGCGGGAGGAAGGCGACATCGGCAGGTTGATGTGGCCTCCCCAAGATGCCTGCAAAGTCTCCTTTGACGACCACTAGCAGCTCGCTCCAGCGATGGACCTTGTTCGCCGTCCCCACCAAGGTGCAGACGTGGTTGCTGAAGTAAACCACTCCCTCGGCGGTCGCGGTGAAGGCGAAGTTCTTGCGGAAGACGGAAAGGTCGAAAGCGACCCTCTCTTCCCGCAAGTAGCACAGGAACCCCATGATGATCGCCACACCATTAGGGTTGATCTGCGCAGGGACGATGCCGAAGTATCATAGGATCTCGCAATACTCCGGCCATATAGGAAGTTGCAGGCCAGCGTCAAAGTGACGGAGCGGCAGGACCAGCGCACCGTATATATAGGTGTTTAGTCGCTCGCTGCGACTAGGGAGCCTTGCCGAGTATCCCTCGGGCAAAAGCCGCTCCCTGAAGTTCTCCAGATCTCGCTCAGTTGATATCGACTTCTTGAAAGCCTCATCAGCAAAGTTGGTGGCATGGGCTTGTCGGCGAGCACTAGCGTCGTCTCCTACCATTTCTGCAAGATTAGCGAGCTGAAAGAAGGAAGTAGGGCAAATAAGGAAAAGAGATTGATGCGCACGAGCAGGAAAAGATACTAGTGAGCTAGGGATCGAAATTCGCAACAGCGTACTTACGTCCTACCTACCCCCTTTATTTATAGGCAAAGGCAAAGGGGGGGTATATCCCTGCCCTGGGGAGTATTGTCCTAAGTCGCCGTCTGGGCGAGTGGATGGATCTCGGCATCCACTTCAGCAAAGTCGTGACAATGGTCAGAAACCTGCATAGTAAACTCGGCAAGTGCAGAACAAGATATTGCAAAGAACATCAACAAGAAGAGCAGAAGTGAATAGGCGCGAGATACAAACCCGCTTATTACAATTATAAATGATCATTCATTACAACAAGTTGCACGAAGCGAGCTTCAAATAAAAGAAAAGGAAAAAATCTAAGTTCTAGGAGGTCTCTCCAGAGGATGAGGATGTCGCCCAGCCCAACCCATCTAGCATGCCCGCCGATAATGCTCCGTCGCCAGCGACATCGCATCGTCGCCAAGCCGCAGTTGCTCCTCCATCCTCGCCAAGCCGCAGTTGCTCCTCCATCCTCGTCAGCCGTCCAACGGATCCCATACTCGCGCGGATGCCGTCCAACTCGTCAAGGATAAGCTGGAGGCAATGATTGTTGATCGCCAGTTGGCGATCATTCTCCTTCACCATGTGGAAGAGGGCTTCAAAGCTCTCCATAGTACTCTGGAGCTCTTCAATCTTCTCCACCCGCACTTCCAGAGATGATATTCACCGACGGGGTTCACAGATCGCCAGCTGGTCGAACTTGCTCTCCATCTCCAGGTAGGCGCGAACAACAGCGTGGCGATATTCACTGCCCGACAACCCGATGGCGTCGATAATGGCCGCCCCTGGAGTCGCCGGCCGATCTGTCAGAACAAGAAAGTTGCCAGATTAGGAATAGGACACTTAGTCGCTAGAAGCAACACCAGAGGCGGCGCTTACCGCGGTGAGGAGATCTAGATCAACGAGGAGAAGAACCGCGAGTTGGAGCATCTCGCCAGTCAGAAGATGGCCCACCAGCATGCTCGGTCACCTTGCCTTGCCCGAGACCTCCATGGCCGGGATCTCCCACTCTCAGCGGGAAGTAGCTCGGCTGCGGCTTGACCGGCTTCCCGACCACAGGCTGTGATGAAGGAGGCGAGGGCTGCGACGAACTCGCATGCAGATGCGTGGTCTTTAGCGAAGGAGGCGGACGAAGTCGCGTTGTAGCGATTAGTCGAGGCGCGACAAGAGGCGGCGGCAGCGGCAACGATACAGTCACCGCCGGGATGGCAGCGACGTTCGGAGGAGGCGGCGACAGCAGCGCAGAACTCGCCGCCAGCAGCACAGAATCTCGCGCAGGGGAGGGCGGGGTCGTACTCACCGGAAGGTCCTTGCTCGCCAGCGCCACACTCTTTGGCGGAAGATCCTTCAGCGAGGGTTCCTTGCTCGCCGCAGGAACCGAGGACTTAGGTGTCCTCTTGGCGCCAACGTGGATTCAGACCATGTGTGCAGTCCTAACCGGTCTCTCGGCAGAGAGGGCGAGCAGTGGAGCGGAGTTTAGCGAGACGACATTCAGAAACGCATCAGCGCCCCCCGGTGGGGAATCTGCGAGTATCGAAAGAAAGTCAGCAAGAAGAGTCAACGGTCAACAAAGTAGAAAAGAGTATCTCGGCAACATGGCGACCTGGCAGTGAGATGACTTCGACCTGCTGCGGCGTCGAAGTAGTGGCGAGTTTCGGGATGGCCATCGAGCCGAGGAGGCTCGCGTCAGGGGCGACTACATTGGGGATGTCATCAAGCCCGAGATCGCTGAGCAACCTCAGAGTGCTGGCAGAACGCGCGGGATTGCTGGTGGAAGCCACGACTTGTGAAGGAGGTGGCGGCGAGTCAACCACATCAGAGGCAGGTTTCTTCTTGGGTTTCTTAGTCTTCTTCTTCTTAAGGGGGGGTAAGTCGGCGACGGCGTCTTCGTCGTGCGGCCTTTTAGTCTTAGCAATGTCGAGAATACCATTTAGCGCGGCGAGGCTGTCTTGAAGAAGTTTCTCGGCATCTGACATTGTACACGAGCTCTGGAGACCCGTTTGAAGAGCCAGCAAGCCCCCCCCCCCCCTATTTATAGAGATCGTCATGCAGTCATCAGTTGTGAGCAGGTTTGAAACGCGACATAACAGCTCGCCGAATAAGTGTTGGATGATTCTTTCTGAGCTCCTATGTCGTTCTGAAAGAGCGGGGATTATGTACAACTCGTATTCGTCGAGAGTGGGTCCTACCATAGCCAGGTCAGCAGAAGTCAAGGTCAACAAGTCAAGACAGGAGTCAAAGTCAGCATACAAGATCGTGGAAGGCCTGGGCGAGTATAGGCGAGCTCCCCTCTCATACTCGCCCGGTAGGCGACTAGGCGAGATACTCGCCCAGCCCATGCGAGTTCCTCTAGAAGTCGTCTAGTCGCCACGGGGAGGGTTATAAATATGACCCCCCCCCCCCTCCTTGGATTTGCCTATAAATAGGACCCCAGGGGTACGAGGCTAGGCACTGGAAATCCGCTGCAGGATACTCACGAGCTTCACTTCTGAGATACTAGTCAGGTCTTTGGATTCCTCTTCCTTAGAGATCAAGTCGTGACCTTGCGACTTCGTCATCAGCTAGTCTCCCTCGTACCCAGTTCGGCCATCTTTGGCTGAGAAGGGGTTGCTCCTTCTGAGCATCCGGGTACCTGGTGGGTCCATCCTGCCGCAACATTTGGGGTCCTGTTTGACCTGATTCTTCATCCTAGTCACCCAAGCCGTCTGATCTAACCTCTGAGCTGGTAACCTTAGGCAACTTTGGTCTGAATTCGAGGTTGGGAATTTTCCTGGCTTCAACAAGTATAATATCATATACTTTTAATAATGAAACATCCAACTAACCCAAAAACTTGAATCAACTCGGATTTCTACGAAAATCGCACTATAGCTAAATATCAACACTATGAATCTAACGGCGAAGTCGAAACCATAATCCGGCAACCCAAACTCAGGTAAAAACTTCCTGAAGTCCAAAACACCACATATTCCAAGAAACGCTCTGCCGTGTTCCAAAACAAACCCCAGCTCGCAAGGGAATAACAACCACGGGAGAAATTAACCAATCTAATACTCCCAAACCAAAACCTCGGATACCTAATGAGCAAAAACCATGCTCCGACCATGGTAACTACCAACTGCGCGTCAACGTAACTCCCTGTCATCAAAATTACATCGATAAAATAATTACATTAAACACCGAAAAATCAGGGGTGTTACATCCACTCCCCCTAAAAATAAGTTTCGTCCCGAAACTTGAAACGTAACTGAATCTATTACAGAAGGAACAAAATAACCAAGGGTTATAGGGTAAAAACACTTACCAAAAGAAACTAGGAGAATGGATGAGGATGAGTCTCCCTCATAACTGACTCCAACTCCCAAGTCACTCTCGCCACGTCTTAGTTCCGCCACAAAACTTTAACCATTGGTATGGTCTTCCTTCGCAACACTCGATCTTGAGTATCTAGAATACAAACAGACATATAAATAAAAGAAAGGTTATGCTCCAATTGGGGCACAGAATCAAGAACCTGCCAGTCGTTAAGCACACACTTTCGCAACTTGCACATGTGAAACACATCATGCATGCCAGGAAAATCTACGAGTAGGTTTAGCCTATAAGCTGACACTTCAATACAATCAACCACCTGGAAAGGACCCACGTACCTAGAATCTAGCTTGTGGCTTTCCCAACCTCTTTACACCAGACATCGGGGAAACCTTAAGAAAAATCATGTCCCCAACAGCAAATTCCAATTCAGTCCTTCGATGATAGCATTCTTCTCATAACTTTCCTGAGCTATTTGAAGCTTCTCTCAAATATGTCTCACAGAAATATCCATTTCTTCTAAAGCTTCAGGACCCAACAATGGTATTTCACCAACCTCGGCCCAAAACAAATGATTTCTGTAATGTCTCCCATACAAGTCCTCAAACGTGACCAACTACAAGATCTCTTGATAACTATTATTATAAGCAAAATCCATCAATCTGAGTCGCTCATCTCATACTCCCACGTGGTTTAAAATATAACATCTGATCATATCCTCCACGATCTGGTTTACTCACCCTGTCTGACCATTGGTCTGCGGATGATAAGCGGTGGAATACCTCAGATCGGTACCCAACCCTTCCTGTAAGCTTTTCCAAAAGCGAGGCATAAACCTGGAGTCTCGATCCAACATAACACTCACCGGCACTCCATATAGCCTGATAACCTCATCCAAGTACAACTCTGTTATCTTCTTCATTGAGTAATCAATCTTGAAAGGCATGAAATGAACACACTTCGTCAGTCTATCCACTATAACCCAAACAGAATCATGCCCTCTGTAATGCCCCGAAACTCAAAATAGTGACGGGGGACGTTTTGGGCCAGTTTTGGGCTTTGGCAGGAGGCACACGGACTGGGACACGGGCATGTCCCAGGGCGTGTCAGGCTTGTGTCGACACTCAGCCTGCGAAGTCGACATTTTGCGCTCGATGTTGTGTCGAGACAGAGCACACGTCCTGAGACACGGGCGTGTCTCAGGGCGTGTCGAGCCCGTGTCGACAACTCAGCCCGCGAAGTCGACATTTTGTGCTCGACGAAGTGTCGAGACATGGCACACGGCCTGAGACACGGGCGTGTCTCAGGGTGTGTCAAGCCCGTGTCGACACTCATCCCGGGGAGTCGACGAATTTTGCTCGACGAAGTGTCGAGACAAGGCACACGGCCTAGGACACGGGCGTGTCCAAGGCCGTGTTGTGAGGTTGACGAACTTCACTCGACAAAGTATCGAGACCGTGAACACGGCCTGGATCCCAGGCGTGTTCGAGTGGACACGGGTTAGGACACTGGCGTGTCCAAGAACCCATGTAGTTCTCGGGTTGTTTTCGAGCTAAATTGATGGGGGCACACGGCCGACCACACGGCCGTGTCAGGTGGAACACGGGCATGTCAGGTCGAACACGGGCATGTTCGATGCCCGTGTGTTGTTCCAGGTGCGTCGATTTTGACGGCGAATGAGGCACACGGCCCTGGACACGGGCGTGTTCCAGGCCGTGTTCAGTACAGATTGTACATTTCAGGCCCGAATCAAAGCCGTTCGTTTCTTTAATTTGGGATCCAACGGCTGGGGGTTGTTCCTGATGGGATATACCCGGGATTGGACCTTTGAAACCCTCACTTTTACTTGTGTGGTTCTCTTTCTAAGTCAAGAGAGAGAGGAGAGCCAAGGAAGGAAGAAGAAGCTAGATCCGGCCATTGGAGGAGCTTCGAAGCTCCAAATCGCGAGCCGACTCCGGATCCACGGAGGCGAAGAGAGTGCAATGCTTTTCATCCGCTTACTTTTCCATGGCGCCAAAGAGGAACGCTAGGGTAACGATTCTCTTCTTGAGCATGTGTAGCTCTCCTTCTTTGCATAGGAAGCCCGCTCTCGCGAGTTTGCGGTGAGTTGGAGGCATTCCTTCGGGTAGATATGTAAAGTCCCCATTGTGTAGAGTCTGTAAGCGAGAACGGACATAGGCATGATGTGTGAAGCCTATCCGGACATGTTGGTCTGGATCGGTGATGTTGCATTGCATAAATGCCGGAGAAGACTCTGTACGATTGTTTTTTTTTCGGGTTTTCTACGCGGTAGATTGCAACATGGAGTCTTGGGGATTAACCCTAAGGTGCACCCAGAAAACTGGGCGGATGCGTGATCTTGCAAACTTGGAGGCCTGAGAGCCAACTTGAACATAACTGAGTTATGTGAAATGTGTGACGAAGTGGGACTCGGGAGATGTTTGACCTACGCATATGGCTTAAATTGTCGTTGCGATGTGAGCACGGGTTAGATGGAACCGTACCCATTTCTATGTCGTTCGGTTAAAGAGACCTAAGGTTGCGTGGCACTTGTCGTTGGCATAGATGAGGGTCTTCGGCGATCTATGGCTTAAATTGTCGTGACCCATGCCGGGAAGACAAATTGCTCATAGGTTTGGCCATCAAAGTGGCGGTGGTGGGCCCGGAATGTCTATGGATTTAACTTACGTGACATAGACCGAGTCACCGAGAATGTGCCCTGAGTGCACGGGGCGTGTGGCCGTGTGAGCCAACACCTGTGATGAAATGAATTTTGATAAATTGCTCGCTTATGCTAATGAAATGCAGGGAAGGAGCATCGCCGCCCCAAGTTGGGGGCAGGATCGTTATAATTTGGTCAGCATTGCTGACTGTTGCCTTGTTTTGCCACTGTGCGGTGGTTTGTTGCTTGCAGGTGCTGCTGGACTAAGCGGTCAATAGCGGGCGGAAGCCCAAATTGCGAAGCCGGCCCTCGAAGGCCTAATTGGCGTGTTTACTGCTTTTATTCATGTATGACCGGCCTGTGTGCCGTGGTTTGTAAAACATGTAATGTCAAGTAAACCATTTTGTATGGCCTTAAGGTATGTACTTGTGTATGTACAACATTCCTATTTGGTATTTTAGTGGACATTCGTGCTCTTTGTGTTGGGTTCTTTATTGTAACTTAAACTGCTTCCGCTAGAATGCTCTGTGTAGGACGTATACATTGGTTGGATGGTTTCCATTGAGTAACCACCCGATCTGTCTGTAGTATATGGCATCGGGCCCCGGCCGAACCTACTGCTATATGCTATGCGACGGATAGGGGGTATTACAATTTGGTATCAGACTACTGGTTTTTGGTCGGGCTTCAAATGAATTCATGGGTGAATTCTTTTTACATGGTGGTGAGCACATGTGTGTGCGTCATCATTATAACAACAAAAGAACCCATGAATGTCCACTTAGGAATGAAAATACACGTGTTTGGGGAACCTGCGTGTTCCTATAATTGCTATTTGCAATTTTATTTGGTCGCTTAACGGTGTTTTGTACCACTATAGGTGACCGGAAGCGGTGCTGAACCGCCAGAATGTCCGGTTTCTGAGGAGTATAGTGCGCCCGTTGAGGTGTTTGAGACCCCTCCTTCGTATGAAACCGTTAGAAGGATCGTTGAAGCAGTGTTCGTTGTGATGGGTGCACAGCTTGGAAGAAATGTACAACCCTGTGCCCTTGTTGTGGATTCAACGCCGGTTGGCGTGATGGAGCTGATGGCCTTTGGTAGACCATCGAGGCAGCAGCTGAATATGCATTTAGTGCAGGGAGCGCACACAGTTGAGCAATATTTGCAAGCATTTCTTATGATAAGCCGCTACCCATGCTTCGAGTTGGATAATGAGCAAGCTACAGTCGATAGATTTTATAATGGCCTGCGCGCTCAGTTACGAGTTTTGCTGCTAGGACCAAAGTTGTTGGGATTCCGAGCCTTGGTGGAATCAGCTAGATCTTTGGAGGCAGATTTGAGGAAGACTCACACGATGCCAGCAACCATGGTATCGAACTATGCAAGCCCCATAAGATTTGCATCCGGCGGAATGCTGGAGAAAGGGGCTACGACATCGACTAGCAAAGCTACTTACACATGTTTTACTTGTGGAAAGAAAGGGCACTTTGCCCGAGACTGCTGGAAAGGTGATCAGAAGGCCAAGAAAGCTATGTCAGGAGCAGTCGAGGACTTTAGTGCAAAGGAGACATCACTCAAAGTGTCGAACACCTCAAAGTCTGTATATCGAAAATGGTATAAGAAGCATAAGATTTCGGGTCAAGCTCCTTCTGGTGCTTCTGGGGCGACTACGGGTCGGACCTCGGACGCATGTTTCAACTGTGAGAAGCTGGGGCATTATGCCCGTGAGTGCCTAAAGCCCTGGAGGAAGCACGTCGTCGTGAGGACAGGTATGGTTTAAAGATAGTTTTGCCTTAAATACTTGTCGCCCTTGTACATGTTAGCTTAGAACTACTTGTGCTAAGCTTTGTTCTGATTTTCGTTTTTTCGGCGAGAGCACCGTTCGTGTAAACGAAGCTTCGCATTCCTTTATTTAGGAATTATTTTATGCGTCAGAGTACCTTATTTGTTGCTAAAAGACAAATTGGATGCGCTATGATCCAATGGTGCTCAATGCGCGCGGGTAGTATCTGTTGCGTTTAGGTGTGGTCAGGGAGCCAAGACTTTGACCTCCAAGTATCGTTACTACCGCTAGGGGAGTTCGACGTAATATTTGGCATGGGCTGGCTCTCGGAGAAGCAAGCCTATATCGATTGCGGTAGCAAGGAAGTCAAGCTGGGAGCTAGTCGTGAGACGACCTTTACGGGCTCGAAGGGGTCGAGCAAGATGTTGGTGTCTTCTCTTCAGGTGGTGAAGACGGTTTGTGCCGGCGTAGAACTATTCTTTACACTAGTGGAGGTTGCAAAGCCTAAGCCCACGTTGGATAGTATTTCAGTGGTATCAGAATACCCTGATGTGTTCCCTAGAGATCTTCCTGGAGCCCCGCCTCAACGGGAGATAGATTTTACGATAGAGATCGTACCAGGTGTAAAGCCTGTGTCACGCTCTCCGTATCAACTAGCGCCTAAGAAAATGGCGGAGTTGAAGGCTCAACTATAAAAGTTGTTGGAGCAAGGGTATGTGCGTCCAAGTTCTTCGCCTTGGAGCGCGCCGGTCCTCTTTATATAGAAGAAGGACGGAAGCTTGAGGCTATGTATTGATTATCGGGAGCTCAACAAGTTGACGGAGAAGAACAAGTACCCAATCCCCCGGATCGATGACCTTTTTAATCAGTTGGTCGGGTCGACAGTGTACTCGAAGTTGGATCTCAAGTCTGGGTACTATCAGTGGAGGATAAGGGAGAGTGGTATCCCTAAGACAACGTTCAGTACAAGATACGGGCATTAAGAGTTTACGGTCATGCCATTTGGGCTGACCAATGCGTCGTCAGTGTTCATGGATTTGATGAACAGGACCTTCAGTGAGTACTTGGACCATTTTGTGATCGTCTTCATCAACGACATTTTGGTGTACTTGCAGAGTGAGGAAGATCACTTCAAGCATCTTCATTTGGTTTTGGAGACGCTAAAGAGGAATCAGTTGTATGCCAAGTTTCGAAGTGCGAGTTTTGGTCATCCTCAGTGGCGTTCCTCGGTCATATAATGAGTGGGGAAGGTATTGCAATGGATCCGGCGAAGATTGTTGCGATACGGGAGTGGCCTGAGCTTTCTACGGTAGCGGAAGTCCGGAGCTTTCTAGGGCTTGCCAGCTATTATTGGCGCTTTGTAGACAACTTCTCGCGGATAGCATTACCTCTCACTACTTTGACGAGGAAGGAGCAGAAGTTCATTTAGACGCCGGAGTGCGCGCGAGCTTTTGAGGAGTGAAATGTCGGTTGACCACGGCGCCTGTGCTGAGTTCGCCGAGTGGGACCGAAGGCTATGAGATTTATAGCGATGCTTCGGGCAGCGTTTTGGGTTGCGTGCTACTGCAACACGGAAGTGTAATAGCTTATGGCTCGATATAGCTGAAAGTGCACGAGAGGAACTATCAGGTCCATGACTTGGTGTTAGCGGCCGTGATTTTTGCCTTGAAATTGTGGAGACATTATTTGTACGGTCTGAAGATGGATATCTACACCGGTCACAAGAGCCTGAAGTATCTGATTGATCAGAAGGATCTGAATATACGGCAGCATAGATGGATGGAGTTCTTGGGAGACTATACATTTAAGATCCACTACGTGCCTGGTAAAGGGAATGCGGTTGCGGACGCGTTGAGTCGCCGAGCCCCAGCTCAAGCCAATTGGCTATCGATGCATGATGAGCGGTTGGTGCGGGAATTGGAGGCGTTGGAGATTGTTTGTGTAGATAAGAAATCAAGTGCTGAAGAAGTACTGAATTGGACTGAAGTCCAATATGACCTGGCTGATCGGATTCGGCAGGCTTTGGATATGGATGTCCATATGAAGCAATTCAAGGAAGAGGCTCTGGATGAGTCAAATTCCCAATTCGTCGTGGAGGACGGATTACTTTGGAAAGACGGTCGTCTGTGTGTCCCAAGTGTGGGCAATCTGTGGGTGGAATTGTTGTACGAGGCACACCATACTAAGTACTCGATTCACCCGGGGAGCACAAAGATGTACCGCGATGTAAAGAAACTGTTTTGGTGGCCGGGTTTGAAGAAAGATGTGGCGCTCTACGTAGTGAAGTGCCAAACTTGCGCCTTGGTGAAGGCGGAGTGCCAAAAGCCGGGAGGATTTCTTAAGTCCTTGCCTATTCCGGAGTGGAAATTCGACGACATCTCTATAGACTTTGTGCACAGTTTACCAAGGTCACAAAAGGGGAACGACGCCATTTGGGTGGTCGTAGATCGGCTAACGAAGGTGTCGCATTTCATTCCGCATAGGAAGGATGATCTGGTGGAGAAGTTGGCAAAACTGTATGTGGATAATATAGTACAGCTTCACGGTGTGCCCCGCAGTCTCGTGAGTGACCGAGTTGGGCGATTCACGTCCAATGATTGGAGGCTTGTGCAGCAAATGTTGGGAACAAAGTTAAAATTTAGCACAGCCTTTCATCCGCAAACGGATGGGAAGCCGAGAGGGTCAATGGGACTATGGAAAACATGCTTCGCATGTGTGTCTTGGACTTTGGAAAGCAATGGGAAGACCATCTTTATATGGTAGAAGATGTCGCACGTCGTTGTCCTGGCTGGAAACAGGTGAGTCAAAGTTGTATCAGCAATTAGAAGTGGAGGATGCTACTTCGTTGGTGCGAACCATTCGGGAGTGGTTGCTTATCGCTCAGGATCGGCAAGCGAAGTACTATAATGCCAAGCACAAGAACGTGGAGTTCGCCGTGGGCGACTGGGTATACTTAAAGATCAAGCCGTTCAAGGATGTCTCGCGGGTGCGGCGATTGAAAAAGCTAAGCCCGAGGTATCTTGGACCGTTTGAGGTTTTGGAGCGGGTTGGTGAAGCAGCCTGTCGGTTGAAGCTTTCGGTGGAGATTAGTGGCCTACGAGGTGTATTCCATATTTCGGTGCTTCGAAAGGCGGTGCAAGAGCCTACGCAAGTGATCGCGGTTGATCAAGTGCTGGTGGATAGTGGGTTGACAACAAAGGTCAAACCCATGTAGATTGAGAACTCGGAGGTCAAGCGGCTACGCAATAAAGAGATCAGGATGGTCAAGGTCCGATGGGACAATTGCGGTCGTGAGGAGCTCTCTTGGGAACGAGAGCAGACTATGCTTGACGAGTATTCGGAGTTGTTTTGCTCAGGTACAATTTAGTTTTGGTACTTGTCTTTCCTTTATATAATTTCGTGGACGAAATTCTTTTAAGAGGGGGAGAGTTGTAACGCCCTGAAACTCAAAAGAGCGACGGGGGACGTTTTGGGCCAGTTTTGGGTTCTGGCAGGAGGCACACGGACTGGGACACGGGCATGTCCTAGGGCGTGTCAGGCTTGTATCGACACTCAGTCGGCTAAGTCGACATTTTGAGCTCGACGTTGTGTCGAGACAGGGCACACGGCCTGAGACACGGGCGTGTCTCAGGGCGTGTCGAGCCCGTATCGACAACGCAGTCCGTGAAGTTGACATTTTGTGCTCGACGAAGTGTCGAGACATAACACACGACCTAAGACACGGGCGTGTCTCAGGGCGTGCCGAGCCCGTGTCGACACTCGTCCCGGGGAGTCGACGTATTTTGCTCGATGAAGTGTCGAGACAAGGCACACGGCCTAGGACACGGGCATGTCCAAGGCCGTGTCATGAGGTCAACGAACTTCACTTGACGAAGTATCGAGACCGTGAACACGGCCTGGAGCCCAGGCGTGTTCGAGTGGACACGGGTTAGGACACTGGCATGTCCAAGAACCCGTGTAGTTCTCGGGTTGTTTTTGGGCTAAATCGATGGGGGCACACGGCCGACCACAAGGCTGTATCAGGTGGAACACGGGCATGTCAGGTCGAACACGGGCGTGTTCGATGCCCGTGTGTTGTTCCAGGCACGTCGATTTTGACGGCGAATGAGGCACACGGCCCTGGACACGGGCGTGTGCCAGGCCGTGTTCGGTCCAGATTGTACATTTCAGGCCCGAATCAAAGCTGTTCGTTTCTTTAATTTGGGATCCAACGGCTGTGGGTTGTTCCTGATGTGATATACCCGGGATTGGACCTTTGAAACCCTCACTTTTACTTGTGTGGTTCTCTTTCTAAGTCAAGAGAGAGAGGAGAGCCAAGGAAGGAAGAAGAAGCTAGATCCGGCCATTGGAGGAGCTTCGAAGCTCCAAATTGCGAGCCGACTCCGGATCCACGGAGGCGAAGAGAGTGCGGTGCTTTTCATCCGCTTACTTTTCCATGGCGCCAAAGAGGAACGTTAGGGTAACGATTCTCTTCTTTAGCATGTGTAGCTCTCCTTCTTTGCATAAGAAGCCCGCTCTCGCGAGTTTGCGGTGAGTTGGAGGCGTTCCTTCGGGTAGATATGTAAAGTCCCCGTTGTGTAGAGTCCGTAAGCGAGAACGGACATAGGCATGATGTGTGAAGCCTATCCGGACATGTTGGTCTGGATCGGTGATGTTGCATTGCATAAATGCCGGAGAAGACTCCGTGTGGTTGTTTGTTTTTCGGGTTTTCTACGCGGTAGATTGCAACAGGGAGCCTTGGGGATTAACCCTAAGGTGCACCCAGAAAATTGGGCGGATGCATGATCTTGCCAACTTGGAGGCCTGGGAGCCAACTTGAACATAACCGAGTTATGTGAAATGTGTGACGAAGTGGGACTCAGGAGAAGTTTGACCTGTGCATTTGGCTTAAATTGTCATTGCGATGTGAGCACGGGTTAGATGGAACTGTACCCATTTCTATGTCGTTCGGTTAAAGAGACCTAAGGTTACGTGGCACTTGTCGTTGGCATAGATGAGGGTATTCGGCGGTCTATGGCTTAAATTGTCGTGACCCATGCCGGGAAGACAAATTGCTCATAGGTTTGGCCGTCAAAGTGGCGGTGGTGGGCCCGGAATGTCTATGGCTTTAACTGACGTGACATTGACCGGTTCACCGAGAATGTGCCATGAGTGCACGGGGCGTGTGGCCGTGTGAGACAATGCCTGTGTTGAAATGAATTTTGATAAATTGCTCGCTTATGCTAATGAAATGCAGGGAAGGAGCATCGCCGCCCCGAGTTGGGGGCGGGATCGTTATAATTTGGTCAGCATTGCTGACTGTTGCCTTGTTTTGCCACCGTGCGGTGGTTTGTTGCTTGCAGGTGCTGCTGGAATAAGCGGTCAATAGCGGGAGGAAGCCCAAATTGCGAAGCCGGCCCTCGAAGGCCTAATTGGCGTGTTTACTTCTTTTATTCATGTATGACAGGCCTGCGTGCCGTGGTTTGTAAAATATGTAATATCAAGTAAACCATTTTGTATGGCCTTAAAGCATGTACTTGTGTATGTACAACATTCCTATTTGGTATTTTAGTGGACATTCGTGCTCTTTGTGCTGGGTTCTTTATTGCAACTTAAACTGCTTCCGCTAGAATGCTCTGTGTAGGACGTATACATTGGTTGGATGGTTTCCATTGAGTAACCACCCGGTCTGTCTGTAGTATATGGCGTCGGGCCCCGGCCGAACCTACTGCTATATGCTATGCGACGGATAGGGGGTGTTACACCCTCGGGGATATTTCGGCAAACCAGTAATAAAACCCATGGAAATACTCTCCCATTTCCAACTTGGAATCTCTAAAAGCAACAACTTGCCACCCAGCCTTCTATGATCAGCCTTACTCAGTTGTAGGTGAGGCATTCAGATATAAACATGGCTATATCAGCTTTCATACCATACCACCAAACGATCTACTTCAGATCTCGGTACATCTTGGTAGAACTAGAGTGGTAGGCAATACTAGATTCATGCGCTTCACTACATATCCTTGCTCGAATATCCACAATTGCGCAGATACAATATCTATCGCGGTACTTCAAAGTACCCGCGTCATCAATGGAAAAGTTTAGTAAATCCCCTTTCTTAGTTCTATTATAGAGGTGCAGCAAATCAGATTCATCCTTCTGATGTAGCCATGTGAGTGTAATCCAAGAAGGCTCTAACACTTCCATACTACTGGGAAAATCACTACTCAAAACTGATATATCCATTAACAGAAATTCTTCTACCAAGGATTCTACTGAAAAGTTAAAGATCCACGCGGTCTTTCTACTCAAGGCATCAGCTACCACATAAGCCTTGTCTGGATGATACAAAATGTCAACATCATAGTCCGCGACATACTCTAACCATCTACGCTGGCATAAATTCAGCTCCTTCTGAGTGAAGACATACTTCAAACTCTTATGGTTCGTATAGATCTTGCACACGGCGTCATACAACAGATGCCTCCACAGCTTCAAAGCATAAATCACAGCCATAAACTCCAAATCATGTGTAGGGTAATTTTTTTCATGAATCTTTAATTGTCTAGACCCATACGCAATTACCTTACCTTCTTGCATCAGGACACATCACATCGCGACATGTGATGCATCCACATAAACAGCATACTCTACTCCTTCGGTAGGTGAAGACAAAACTGGAGCAATGCACAATCTCCATTTCAATTCCTGAAAAAACTTCCTCGCACTTATCGCTCCACATAAATGCTGCATTCTTCTGCGTAAGCTTAGTCAGCAGCGCAGATAACATGGAGAAACCTCCCACAAACCTTCTATAATATCCTGCCAACCATAGGAAACTCCTTATTTCTTTAGGTGTGGTAGGTCTATTCCAATCCATCACGGCAGTAATCTTCTCTGGATCAACAGAAATACCATCCTTATTAACCACATGGCCAAGAAAGGAAACATGGGGTAGCCAAAACTCACACTTGCTCAGCTTAGCAAAAAACTTATACTCTCTCATGACATCGTATATAAACACGACCACAAAATGATCCAAGAAATCTTTAAACACTCGGTACATCATGTCTATAAAGGCAGAGGGTGCATTCGTCAATCCAAAGGAAATTATCGAGAACTCTGCCCCTTCTGATGAATATACTGCAAATTAGGATCGTCCTTCTGATGAAGCCTTGTAAGTGTAATCCATGAAGGCTCTGCCACTTCCAAGCTGCTATAAATTTGCTCCACCACTACGAATATGATTCACCACTTCTAGTTGCCTATAATTGTGAAATACACAATTAAACAACTAATATCATTGCAAAAAGCAATCATAGGAACACGTAGGTTCCACAAACATGTATATTTTCATTCTTAAGTTGACATTCATGGGTTCATTCATGTTATAACAGTAGTGAAAATACACGTGATCACCACCCCTTTAAAGAATTTGACCCCGATATCGAATAAGAAAGACCGACACCAGAAGCTGATACCAAATTTATAACACCTCCATCTGTCATGTAGAATATAATAGAAGGTCAGGTCGGGCCCCCACGCCATATTCCACGGACAGTCAGCGGAGTTACTGTTGGGTATTGTATCCACATTAACCCAGATTTGATGAAGTCACCCTTGAACTAAGATGAATTAAGTTGAATTTGATGCTTTGTTTAAGTTATGTGTTTGTAGGATTCTAATGCCATTTGTAGAACAATTACAATGGGTCACCAAACACAGGACCATACAATGTAAACCCTCATTGTGTGATTCATGGTGTTGACTCATGTGTAGCCTCTCTATTGGGATACACTTCATATTCAAGCACTAGGACTAATTGGAGAAAGGCTTGTTGCTAAATTCACCAAAGAAGAAGAAAATTCTGTTGAAAGAATTTTGCTAAGTACTTTACTCGAGTAGATACCTACATACTCGAGTGAAATACTTAGACAATACTCGAGAAAGACTCTTTGTACTCGAGTAAAGGTATTAGCTCTCGAGTAGCCAAATTATAGCTCTCGAGTAGCTAAGACAACTACTCGAGTAGATCCATTCTCATTCTCGAGTTAACAGAATTTCTTCTCCAGAAAATTTTCTAAGTAAATTACTCGAGTAGTCATATAAGTACTCGAGTAGTTTAGTCTTTTGTCTCGAGTTACAGAGGACTAGATTTCGCATAATTTTTCCTTACTCGAGTAGTCAAATTCATGTACTCGAGTAATCCATCTACTACTCGAGTAGTCCAGAGTAAATACTCGAGTAACAAGATTTTCTTCCCTCAAAATTTTTCTAAGCCCATTACTCAAGTAGTTATATCTACATACTCGAGTAGGTTATATCCTCTCGAGTAGTTCAGTTGCACTACTCGAGTAATTCAGTTGCACTACTCGAGTAACCCAGATTTCTCTTCCAGAAAACATTCCAAGTCCTTGACTCGAGTAGTTTCTCTACCTCTCGAGTAGTCTATTCCTATTCTCTCGAGTGGCTTTCTTCTATTCACTCGAGAAGTCTTGTATAATACTCGAGTAGGTTAATCTCCACTCGAGTATGTCAGTCATTCTTTTTTAGAAAATTCGTTAAGTCCAGATTTGACAGAAATAGCCTTGACGTGATTGGTCCACGTGTACGTCATTAAGACTAATTATGACCGTTATTGAAGATCTTATATAAAGTCTTGTCAGAAACCTTAAAACCCTAACCAAGGCTGTCGAATATTATTCTAAGGAAATCTGAATCTCATTCTCTCTCTCTCTCTCTCAAAAATTGGAATTCACCGTCGTCGACCTTCATCGTGCATATCCGGCTAGGGTTTTTGATTCCAGAAGATTCAGATCAAGAAGATTCACAGATTGAGATCGTCGTTCAATTCTTCATCATCTATCCAATCGTGTGAAGCCAAGAAATTTCAGATCTAGCCTTTGCCGAGATTCTTCTTCAACTTCTCTGATAAAGCCGCAAGGATTAAAGAAGAAGATCCAGGCTGACTGTTTGTAGATCTGATAAAGTTGTACTGTTTGTATTTCTACATACTTTCAATTTCATTCTTGTAGGAGAATTCTCTCCGATTGTAGAGCTTTTGTCTCTGAGTTGTAGGCAGTTTTATCTTCCGAGTGTAGATCCGTTTTGTGGATCGAGATTGTAGGAACTTTGTTCTGAGGCGTAGGATTGGTTTTCAATCCGAGATAGTGGAGTAGTCGAGCCTAGTGTATTGCTAGATCAGTGAGGGAAAGTGGATGTACCCAAGGTTGGGGAACCATTATAAATCTTTTGTCGTTTGTGATTGATTGGTAGATAATTGTGTGCATAGATCTTAAATTTTTATTCCGCAAAAAAACGCACAACTCACCTATTCACCCCCTCGTGGTAATTTAGGTAGACAACTGAACACTTTCAGTTACTCATTGAGATCATTTGTATTCACGCATCATAACTCAGAGTGCATTCTAGCGGAATCAAATTAAGTTAGTTGTAGAACCCACATGGCAGGAATGTCCACTATAAACATAGAATGTATATAAACATACAACATGTTCTGGTCTTAAGGCCTTACATTATTTCCTTTACAAAATATGTCTTTCATACATCAGCACACATGTCGTCTACACATAAAAACCAGTAAACATTCGCCTTTGGGCCTTCGAGGGCCAGCCAATCGCAGTATAAGGAACTTCAGCCCGCTACTTTCCACTTGATTCTCCAGCACCTTCATAGCATGGCCCACCAAAATGTGGCAAAACAACGCAACGGTCAGCATTAGCTAACCAAATTATAACGACCTCACCCCATACTCGTGGCGGCGGTTCTCCTTCCCTGCAAGTAGCAGCATATTTAAAAATGTGCAATGTAAGCACCATTTACCACAGATGTTGGCACGATCGGCCACACGCCCCGTGCACTCAGGGAACATATTGATGTACCGAACTTCAAGCCCCACCACCGTTCTTAAGACGGTACTCTTGAGCATTTCTAATTTTCTTCCTACACTACGACAAAGTCAAAGGCACTCTATTACCTTTAGATCTATGCCAGTGACTCACTCCAAGTTGATCGTCATAGGGTGGGTACAGGTTGGCCACAGCCCGTGTCTCAAACAGTCAGGCTCGCAAGCCATGATGCGGATCAGTGTCCCCCTTACCCAAGCTGAACAATTTAAGTTCCCACTTGCGTATAGTGGAACAATATAAGTTCCCGCTCTCAAATAATGGAACGATTTAAGTTCCCACCTAAAATACATTAGAACAATTTAAGTTCCTACTCAAATACAGTGGAACAGTTTAAGTTCTCACTCACAAACAGGCCACCAAGTCTCCATGAGACAGGCCTCACATAAGTACAATGGCCCACAGGTCTCCACAAGACAAGCCTTGCATAGCTCACTGGGAGCTATAGTTGGCGGTAGCACTACCGCCGCACGGTAGGGGACAGAAGTCATTTCTTCCCCACTTTTTGGGTGTTTTCCTAGAGAGTATCTCCAGTACTATCACTACAACATCCTGTAAACCCCTTGACCCCATAAACTACACATTTATCCACGGAATCTTCTCCAGCATGCAAATCAATCATCACAAATCTAGACCAACCTATCCAGATGGGATTTACACAACATGTCTATTCCATACTTCGATTTTGGATTCTAAATGCAATTTCTATCGAGGATCACAACGATCTACCAGTTGGAAACCACCCTTTTTATCACTCTTTGGTGAGGGGTTCCATGCACGTATGCAAATTGAGGACTTCACTTGTACAAGGAGAAAGTTGTTACCCTCGTTGATCGCTTAAGATCCATGCTCTTGCTCTTGATCTGGATGGAACTGATCACCACAGCTTCCTCTCCACGGATCTGGCTTCGACTCGCGAATCTGGTCACAAGAACGCCTTCTCAATAGGGCTGGATCACCTTTGATCTTGCTTCCTGGCTTTTCTCTTCTCTTTCCTCAAGAACTAAGAGAGAGAGGGAGAATGAGAGAAAAATGAGAAAATAATCTCATCCACAGCCTTTATCAAGAAGCTACCATCGCGTGGTAACTTGCTATCGTCGTGTGATAACCTTTAGCGATGGCGGTGGCCTCATCCAGCACTGTTCCGCAGCTCCTACTACCGCTATGCGGTAGCTTACTACCGCCACGCGGTATCGACCAGAGACCTTGGTTCATTAATTCAGCTAGCTACCACCAGCGATAGGTCTACCACCGCGTGATACCTCCAATGACCAATTCTCTATCATTTTCAGGAACTTTGGCGTATTACACGCTGGAACAAGAAGACCGATGGATCAGGAAAAATGAGACGTTGGATGGGGTATTGATGAGGAGTGGCGCTAATTAACCAGAGAAAGAAGCAAGTCACGATCGAGGATGGGATGGGGGCCGAGGGTTTTGAAAAAAATGTTTCTGGAGCAATATTGGGATGGGGGGCTGCGATTTTGATATTAATCATGTTAATATTTTATTGGAGGGAAATTTCCCTCCAAATATTTCATTCTCATGAAATAATGTTTTTTGCAAAATTTTATGGAGTGATTCGCAGTAGAAATAAAAAGCTCGTGTGTTATCATGAACAAAAATATCTGAGCTTGAGCTTGGCTCATAATCGAGCTCAAGCTTATCAAACTCGAGCTCGAGCTTGAGAGGATCGAACTCGAGTCAAGCTTTTTTCGAGCCGCCTCATCGAGATTTCGAGTCAGCTCAGCTTAACTTGCTTGTATATATTGTGTCACTGTATATATGTGCATGAGTATGTGTGTGTATGTATGTCTATGTGTGTTTTTGTCTATGTGTGTTTGTGTCTGTGTATGTGTCTGGGTAAATGTGTGTGTATTTGTGTGTGTGTTTGTGTTGGGGTCTGTGCTCATGCCAATGTATATGTTTATATATGTGTGTTTGTGTATGTGTTTGTTTTTGTGTTTGTGTTTGTGTTTGTTTTTGTGTTTGTGTCTATGTCTGTGTTAGGGTCTGGGTCTGTGTTCATATATGTGTATGTTTGTGTATATATGTTTGTGTGTTTGTGCATGTGTTTGTGTTGTGGTTTGTGCATGTTTATGCATGTGTGTGTTTCTATTTGTGTTTGTGTTTGTGTATGTGTGTTTGTGTGTGTGTGTGTGTGTGTGTGTATGTGTATGGGTATATTTGTGTTTGTGTGTCTGTGTTTGTGTGTCTATGTGTGTTTTTGTATCTATGTATGTCTATTCCTATTGGGTTTTATGTCTGTTTTATGTATGTGTGTAGTCTTTGTGTGTTTGTACATGTGTGTGTTTGAGTCTTTGTGTCTGTGTGCTTAAGTGTGTCTATGCATGTGTGTGTCTATGTATATGTATGTGTCTATATATGTGTGTGTAGATGTATGTGTGTGTCTATGCTTGTGTGTGTGTGTGTCAATGTGTGTATGTACATTTGTGTGTGTGTGTGTGTGTGTGTGTGTGTGTGTGTGTGTGTGTGTGTGTGTGTGTGTGTGTGTGTGTGTGTGTGTGTGTGTGTGTGTGTGTGTGTGTGTGTGTGTGTGTGTGTGTGTGTGTGTGTGTGTGTGTGTGTGTGTGTGTGTGTGTGTGTGTGTGTGTGTGTGTGTGTGTGTGTGTGTGTGTGTGTGTGTGTGTGTGTGTGTGTGTGTGTGTGTGTGTGTGTGTGTGTTAAAGTGTTAATGTGTGTTTGTAGCTATGTGTCTTCGTGCACATGATTGTGTGTGTTTGCACACATGTCTGGGTGTGTGTGTGTGTGTGTCTGGGTGTGTAGGTGGTTCTGTGTTTGTATCTGTGTTTGTCTATGTGTTTGTATCAATATGTGTTTGTATCAATATGTGTTTGTATCAATGTGTGTTTGTGTCTATGCGTGTTCATGCACAAGACTTTGAATGTTTGTACACGTGTATGTCATACTAGTACCACATGTCTGCAATAGTCACATGCAAATGTTTGTGAGATGTAGGAGCGTCACCACGTTGCAGCATTGTTGAGGCGGGGGTACTGTCGTACGGGTATAATTTCTATTTTGTTTATTAAAAAAATTAAAATTCAATGAACATAAAAGTAAATCTTATTTTAAAAATATTACGTGATATTTTATTCACTTTTAAATGTGATATATTTATCATAACAAAACTTTAATAATAAAATATTACTAATAGTAAGAACAATCTCTTTGTCACACAAAAACTTTTATGGTGTGGTTATAATTGCTACTTATTGTGAGGACATTTTACTATTTATAACGTAACATTAGACTTGTTATAAATGCTTGCATTTATAGTAACGAATTATTTGTTATTATAACAAAACATAAAATACTTGATACAAAAAAGTATTAGTTTATAACAATAGAAAAATCTCATTACTAAATATAGCTATTAGTAACATACTGTGTTTTAGTTATATTTTAGTTCTTACTATAGGTGCATTTTATTGTAGTGCCTCCCATAATTGTTCACGAATGAAGTAATTTTTTATGCCCAGGGCAGTTGTCATATGATAGAGTTAACAAACAAGCTAACCTCCACTATATGACACCTGCCCTATAAGGCAAGCTATCATCACATCGCAACAATACCAATCAATAACAAAATATAATAGACAAGATGAAGGCCAAATCACAGCTATTTGTGTGTGTGTCTATATATATATATATATATCAAAGATCGGTCAAATATCAGATACAATGAAAGACTAGAGCTAAACATGACCTTCAAAACAAAGGTGAAATCTAACGAGGATGAGAAGATTAGGTATATTGGATGGCTAGGGCAAAGCATCCCTTCAAAACTAACTAAGATGTCATACACGCCTTTAAACAAAATAGGCCACTATATGCCCTGAGTACTACTAACTACTATGTTGGAACCCCAGTTAGGATTTGGGCAAGGAACATTATTAGGGTTGCTTAAAATGACCCACCATGTATAGTCATGGGTCATAGGACTATTTCCAGGATAGGTCATTCAGAAGAACTCTCCAGGATTGCTGAAAGAAATCTGAACATCAGTTAAGACAAAGTCAGAGAATCAGCTCGACGATCGTCGAACGCAGCTCGACGATCGTCGAACGCAGTTCGATGAACGGCGATCTCCGGTCGACGAATGATGATAGAAGCTGAGTTCGACGAACGTCGAACTCAGGTCGAAGATTGGTGGACAACACTTGCTCAGCTCGACAAAATTATCAAGTCAGTTTCTCAGCTCGACGAACATAGAAACTGAGCTCGACGAATTGCAAGCTCCGGTCGACGAATGCAGGCAAGATATTCAGCTCGACGAATCTAGCTGAGTTCGACGAATGTCGAACTCAGGTCGACGATTGATGAACTCTACGAAGGTTCAGGTCGACGATTTCTGAGCAATCAGTAACAGTTGGCAGAATTAATTGAGGATTAATTACAGTCAACATTCCCAGTGAAAATAGCCGTTCAAACGGACAGTTACAGTAGAATTAAGTCCGGATCTATTTCCAAAGCATCTTCACTCTCGGGAATGTTTTTCTTCCGCCATCAAATCTACGGAATTCAAATACAGGGAAGAATATAGAACAGACAGATAGATTACACGCAGAACACAAGAACAAGTGAAAGGGCTTTTACAGAAAAAGGAACTCTGCATCATCAAAAATATAATCATTAGTGTCCTTCATCAGCTCCAGGCTTTCAAGAGACAACAAATCTATATCAGTCTAAGAAGCCTGCTGGAGACTTCATCACTGTGAAGGCATATCACCCTGCAGCAAGGCCTCCAGTTTTTCCCTGAACAAATCAATATCTCAGGGGGAGCCTTTGCTAATATTATATCCACTTGAGTCTTCTCTCTGATTGTTGGCAGAGAAGACACCATCACTCTCTCACCACCTCCTATACAAAGGGTTGTCATCTCCATTCAAAAGTGATTCCTGGTTGCAAGTCTCCTACCAAAAGACTTGAGTTGGTTTTTGGGGACCTGATCAAAACTCATTGGTGTCAGGCACCTGATCAAAAATCTGAGTAGATTCCTACCAGGGTGGTAGAAGAGTGGACTACCCAGATTTGGGGAACCACTATAAATTCCTTGTGTCTCTTCTGCTTGTTTGATCTTCTTTCTTTATTCTGTGCTGTGATTTTACTCTAATTAGTTACAGTTTAATATCTATCCTTCTCTTTCAATTGGTATCAGAGGGAGGTTGGTTAAACTACCACACCTTAAGAGGTTAATTGGTTGTACAGCCTAACACCTGAACCAAAAGATTCTTTGATAGATCTTAAAAATCTTTTGAGTTTTATTATGGCACAAATTGCAGAGTTTTCAAGCACCAGACTACCCATGTGCAATCTAGATATGCTTGCACTATGGAAGACAAGGATTAGATTTTATATGGACTCCATTGATGAAAACATCTTTAAATCTATTTTGTCAGGTCCAGCTCAACCTCAGCAAACAACAAGTCCAAATGGTGTTCCATCATCTCAATGGACAGATGCCCAAAAAAGGACGAAGATTGTTGATGCACAAGCAATGAACATTCTGGCTCAATCAATGCCTGATGACATTTTTGAAGAACTTGCTAAATGTTCATCTGCAAAGGACATGTGGGACTCCATCACAGCAATGGATGCTGGATCAGCAAAAGAAGGAATAATTAAAGCTGTATCTTGGAGTGACTCAGATGCTTTATCTTGCACACCTGAGGATGAAGAAGAAGCAAGAGCAAAAGAATTTTGCCTAATGGCAATAGATTCTTCTCGCAGCAGCTATGCAGAAGAATCAGAGTGTGAATCAGATGAAGAGGATCAGGTTATCCATTTCCTTGACTCTTCTTCAACTAAATTTAACACTGATTTCAGATTCTTACATAAAAAACATCAGAAAATCTTAGTTCAAAATAATTCGTCGAACGGAGGTCGACTACATCAATCCTATTCGTCGAACTCAGATCGAAGAACTATGAACAAAGATTTTGCGTTGAACTATTCAGAAATCTGTGCTCGACGAAATAAATTCGTTGAACTATTCAAATATCATTCGTCGAACCGAGATCGACGAAAATGGATCCACAGAAAACAATTATTATCTTTCCGTGAATAGAGATCAACGATCTCAATATCATTCGTCGAACTCAGATCGACGAAAATATTTTTCGTCGAACTCAAAATTTCAAAACATAAATTTTTATTCTTTTATTTCTGATTATTTTAAAAGAGAACCATGACCCAAGGATTTCTGGGTCCAGAACTCCTAACATCTCCTTGCAGGAAAAGAATTCAGTCCAGCAAATATACAAGATATCAGTGGCTGAATAATTTGTGCAAGGTTATGCATATAGGGGGAGATGCCTGTAAATGAAGCTGCAGAAATTCCAGCAGTAGCAGCAGTTTGTGGGGATTGTAGCTGCAACAACAACAACAAATTATAATGCTGCAGATTTGGGCAAGGATCAGCAACAGCTGTAACAACAGCAGCAGCAACAGCAGAAGTACTTGATCCAGATTTAATTGTATTTTAATTATATTTTACTTATATTTATGTAAATAGTTTCCTTACCCAAATAGGGGGAGATTGTTGGAACCCCAGTTAGGATTTGGGCAAGGAACACTATTAGGGTTGCTTAGAATGACCCACCATGTATAGTCATGGGTCATAGGACTATTTCCAGGACAGGTCATTCAGAAGAACTCTCCAGGATTGCTGAAAGAAATCTGAACATCAGTTAAGACAAAGTCAGAGAATCAGCTCGACGATCATCGAACGCAGTTCGACGAACGGCGATCTCCGTTCGACGAATGATGATAGAAGCTGAGTTCGACGAACATCGAACTCAGGTCGATGATTGGTGGACAACACTTGCTCAGCTCGACAAAATTATCAAGTCAGTTTCTCAGCTCGACGAACACAGAAACTGAGCTCGACGAATTGCAAGCTTCGGTCGACGAACGTAGGCAAGATATTCAGCTCGACGAATCTAGCTGAGTTCGATGAATGTCAAACTCAAGTCGACGATTGATGAACTCGACGAAGGTTCAAGTCGACGATTTCTGAGTAATCAGTAACAGTTGGGAGAATTAATTGAGGATTAATTACAGTCAACATTCCCAGTGAAAATAGCCGTTCAAACGGACAGTTACAGTAGAATTGAGTCCGGATCTATTTCCAAAGCATCTTCACTCTCGAGAATGTTTTTCTTCCGCCATCAAATCTACGGAATTCAAATACAGGGAAGAATATAGAACAGACAGATAGAATACACGCAGAACACAAGAACAAATGAAAGGGATTTTACAGAAAAAGGAACTCTGCATCATCAAGAATATAATCATCAGTGTTCTTCATCAGCTCCAGGCTTTCAAGAGACAACAAATCTATATCAATCTAAGAAGCCTGCTGGAGACTTCATCATTGTGAAGGCATATCACCCTGCAGCAAGGCCTCTAGTTTTTCCCTGAACAAATCAATATCTCAAGGGGGGAGCCTTTGCTAATATCATATCCACTTGAGTCTTCTCTCTGATTGTTGACAGAGAAGACACCATCACTCTCTCACCACCTCCTGTACAAAGGGTTGTCATCTCCCTTCAAAAGTGATTCATAGTTGCAAGTCTCCTACCAAAATACTTGAGTTGGTTTTTGGGGACCTGATCAAAACCCATTAGTGTCAGGCACCTGATCAAAAATCTGAGTGGATTCCTACCCAGATTTGGGGAACCACTATAAATTCCTTGTGTCTCTTCTAGTTGCTTGATCTTCTTTCTTTATTCTGTGCTGTAATTTTACTCTAATTAGTTTCAGTTTAAGATCTATCCTTCTCTTTAATACTACATGCCCCTAGTGCAAAGTAAGGGTCATGGAACACAAACAAATACTCACTTCTCTCAGCATGTCCTCTACTATGGGGACAGGGTCCTTGACTGTTGGTATCTCCATCTCCATATCAAGGTTCTTTGGTATTTGTTGGAACTTGGGCTGGGGATGGAACTAGGGTTGATGTTGTTGGAACTGATGTGATCATGGCTCCTTATTAGTTTATTAATAAACTGTTAATCAATTTGATTAACTTGTATTCCTTCCCTTTCCCCAACGCATCCCAGAGCATGGGATAGAGGGAGGGTAAGGCACACAAGCAGTAATATGAGTAAATCGAGTGATGGTAGAGAGAGTTTTGTGTTATGAAGTAAGTAGTAATCATGGGAAGCATAAATAACTCAGCTTATAAGAATGCTCAGACATACTTATAAGGTATATACAAGTATGACAGTTAGTAGGCAGTTTATATATAATCAAATAAGGTAAATATAAAGTAGTTTATGGTACTAAAATAACTTAACGTATATAAATGTTAATACAAACTTATAAGTTATGGTTCTTGAGATTTTCATAACACAAGCTTATCTTACAGGAATGCCCATAAAACTTGTAATATAAGGGTTAAAAGATGCAAGGTATGCTAAAGTAGAATGATATGATGAACTATTTTTTTGATGTCTAAGTGCTACCCAGACTACTTGTTAAGTGTGTAGCTAATCACACATGCCTTATCACTATGGTGGATGATAACATCGGATCAAACATCTCCAATTCTAGGTAGGTAACACACAACCATCCTAGGACTTAATATATAACACTAACCCAAACCTATACTCTACATGTCATCCCACTAAACCATAGAGAGACGAAACAGACTAAGGGATTTGCCCACTGAGATCACATCCACAAGACAAATTGCCCCAAATAATCAAAAGGCCCTAACACTCAAGTCTCTCTGACAGTGTGTTTTGTTTGGTAGAGTGGCTAGAGCCGTCATAGTTTTATAGATTTAAATATGACTTCTTATTATTCTCCACACCTGACTTAACACTAGTCTCTACTATCCTTCATTCTATCATAGACCTAAAGGATGGTATAATTTTATCCCTGGTGTTGGGTACATTGGTTCAAATGTACCTGATTTGAAGAAGCCTCGTCCAACTCAATTATATACATCAAAATATATTTGATGTGTTTTGAGTTCACTTGTGCAGGTTAAGTATTTACAGGAAAGAAGGAAAAGTTTCTAAATCCATGTGTCGACACCCAGAGGGAAAGTGTCGACACTTAAGAAGAACTGTGTCGACACCCAGGCAAGCAGTGTCGACACTTGGAGTATTTGTGTCGACACTAGGGATGCTGAGTCGACACCAGACAGAAAGTGTCGACACAAGGAGCTGTGTCGACACTCAGTGAAGAAAAGTGCAGTGAAGCAGTGTCGACACTTAGAAGTTGTGTCGACACCCAGTGAAACTGTGTCTACATCAAAAAGTGTCGACACTTGGAGGCTGTGTCGACACTCAGCAAAAGTCAGCAGAGACTAAGTATAAGTGTCGACGCCCAGAACAATGTGTCGACACTTAGCAGAAGAGTCAACACTTGAAGAAAGTGTCGACACAAGAAAGTATGTGTCGACACTCAGCTGAAGACTAAACACTTGAAGAAAGTGTCGACACAAGGAGCTGTGTCAACACTTAGCAAAGTTCAAGAATATTCTAAGTACAAGTGTCGACACTAAGGAGTTGTGTCGACACTCAGCCAGAGTCTCGACAGAAGAAGAATGTGTCGACACCCAGAGCAATGTGTCGACACTCAGCAAGTATCAACACTGAAGACATGTGTCGACACCAAGAAGAAGTGTCGACACTCAGCGAGTTCAACACATGAAGATGTGTCGACACAAAGGTGTTGTGTCGACACTTAGAAGAATTCAGCAAAATACTGAAGTACAAGGACTTGTGTCGACACACATTATCAGTGTCGACACATGAAGAAGAAGCAGTGTCGAGATATAAAATCTACAACACAAGGAGTTGTGTCGACACCTTGTAGGCTAGTGTCGACACTTAGACAACTTGTGTCGACACTTGGTCTATAAGTGTCGACACTTAAAGACAGACAGTCTCGACACTTGCAGACAGTTACAGAATTTTCAAGAACTGACTGGATGACTTGACAGCTGCCATTCCAGCCGGTCTACTACACCTGTCAGAGTTGTCAGAAAACTGTTATGGACCGGACCAGCCGGTTACCATGAAGAAGGCCTATAAATAGGCTTATGTTGTCTACAGAAAGTTGAAGGTGTGGAAGTAATACAAAGAAGATCTAACTATCAAGTGAAGATCTAAGTAGTTGGAGAAAGAGAGCTCCATCCAAGAAATCAGTCATTGGAACCAGACTGAGAAGAAGGGTTCAGATTTATTCTGAATCTTAAGTAGCAGAGATCAAGGATCAACTGCAGAAGAGGTCAATCTTATTGTGTTCTACATTCAAGAAGCTTTGAAGAAAGCCAAGTCAGATTGATTTCAGCTGAGTTCTTCCAAGAACTCATCAAGAAACTCACAACACTTCTCTCTTTACTCTGAGTTGTTGAGTTATAATTTTTGTATTCATTTTATCTTGTAGGATCCTTAGGGATCTGAGTCTTGTAAGCCTGTAATTATAAAGGCTGAGTGTAGGGCTTGAGTGCCTGAGTGTAGGAGATTGAAATCTCTGAGTGTAGGCCTGTTGTGGCTGAGAGTAGGCCTTGGTGGCTGAGTGTAGGCCTTGGTGGCTGAGTGTAGGCTTTGTAAAGAAGCAGAGTTGTAGGGCCTTGGGCCTGAGCTGTAGGAACCTATTTTGGGGTTCTGAGATAGTGGAGAAGTTGGGCCGAATCTAGTACACTGCTAGATAGGCGAAGGGGGAAAGTGGATGTACCCAAACCTTGGGGAACCACTATAAAACAGTGTGTCTACTGTGTGCTGTGATATTCTGTGATTGCTGTGTGATTGCTGTGTACAAATAGATATAACTCTGAGATAAAATCTGATTGTTGCCTTAAAAAGTTAAAAAGATTCAAGTCACCTATTCACCCCCCCCCCCCCCTCTAGGTGTTTAGGTACAATATATTTCACCTGGGGATATGCTAGGCAACTCCTTACTAATACGTTGTGATGTCTATTTTAAGTTGCCCACTGTCCAAGTAAGAAAAAGGTTGGTGGTCACATTGTGTGCCGTTATACACCACCTTCCTTGTGGGGGATATTCTATCACCCCTATCTCCTTTCCTAGACACCAGTCAGATGTCTTAAATATAGGTTCTACAAACATATACTAAGTTTACTCCTAGATCTGCCAGTTAAGTTATATTAATAAAAGAAGTACGTATCACACCAATTGTTTATTATGCACTATGTAACACCCCGAAAATCATAATCGAACAGGTCGTGTCGTAAAGAATTTTTTGTGCCTTAATAGGGGTACACGGCCTGGGACACGGGCGTGTCCAAGGCCATGTCTTTCTCTGTGTTGGCCGGCTGTGTCCAGAAAAGGACACGGCAGGAAACACGGCAGCAAATGGGTGTGTCAAGCATGACACAAGCGTGTGCATACCCGTGTCACCACCTGTGTTACCAAGAGTCGTGTCGGTTGGCGTGGCGGTTATCTGTGACACGCCCTAGGTCACGGTCGTGTCAGGACATGACACGGGCGTGTCAGGTTGAGACACGGGCGTGTATTGACCCGTGTCCTTTTTTGTGCTCGATGATCGTGCCTGGATCGGGGCACACGGCCTGGGACACGGCCATGTGCAAGGCCATGTTCGGCCCAGGATTGAGGAATTTTGGGCGGATCTGAGCCGTTCATTTTTCTTTAAATAAGATCTGACGGCCCAGGTGTGTTCCTGCTTTGTTAAGGCCGGGAATGGAGGATTAATTCCTCATTTTTCTCTTAAGCCTTCTCTTTCTAAGGAGTTAGAGAGAGGAGAGAGCAAGGAGGAAGGAAGAGGAGGATTCCGGCCACCGGTGGAGCATCGGAGCACCGAATCGAGAACCGATACCGGATCCGCGGAGGAAATTCCCTTGCGAAGCTTTCCATCCGAATAGATTCCCATGGCACAAAAGCGAACTACAAGGGTAACGATTCTCTACTTGAGCATGTGAAGCTCTCCTTCTTTTGCATAAAGAAACCCGCTCCCACGTGTGTGCGGTGAGTGTGCGGTGTTCCTTGGGGTTGACGTGAATAGTCCCCCTTGTGTTGCATATTATGTCCGGAATCGAAGTACGGACATAGGCATTGTGTGTGAAGCCTACCCGGACGTGTTGGTCTGGATCGGTGATGTTGCATATTGTATGGATTGTCGGAGAAGACTCCGTGATTTGTGTTTTTGGTTTTCTACACGGTAGATTACAGCAGGGATCCTTGGGGATTAACTCCAAGGCGC
The DNA here is from genome assembly GCA_039583875.1 of Platanthera guangdongensis. Lineage (NCBI taxonomy): Eukaryota > Viridiplantae > Streptophyta > Magnoliopsida > Asparagales > Orchidaceae > Platanthera > Platanthera guangdongensis. The sequence continues at coordinate 178,425,188 of CM077150.1, forward strand.
ACCCGAAAAACTGAGCGGAAACGTAGTTCTGCTAACTTGGCGACCGGGGAGCCAGCGTTGAACATAACTAGGTTATGTGATGTTTGGAAATGTTTTGGGATCCGAGAGAAGCTTGGCCTGTGCGTACGTCTTAAAGTGACTATGCGGTGTGAGCAATGGGCAAGTGGAATCGGACCTGGGCTATGTGGTTTGATGTTAGAGACCCATAGAGGGACTGGTCGTTGGCATAGTCGGGAGTCTTATACTGTGGTCAGAAAGACTAAACTGCTCATGATGTTGCCATCCTAGGGATGGTGGTGAAGCCACGGAATTGACCGGATTCACTGATAATTTGCCCTGAGCGCACGGGGTGTTTGGTCGTGCGAGCCTACACCTGTGGCGAAGTATGTTTGTACTTTACTGTTTAGCTGGGCTAATGAAATGCAGGGAAGGAGCACCACCGTCCCGAGTAAGGGGCGGGGTCGTTATAATTTGGTCGGCTTTGGCTGACCGTTACTTTGTTTGCCACCGTGTGGTGGAATGTTGCTTGCAGGTACTGCGGAGCCAAGTACCAAATAGCGGGTTGAAGCCCATGTTGCTAAGCTAGCCCTTGAAGGCCAAAGCGAATTGTTGTTTTTTTATTTTTGTCATGTGTGGCCGGCCTGCGAGCCGATGTATGTAAAACATTAATTTATTAAGTAAACTCTTGTAAGGTCATAAGGCCAAGTACTTTCATTGTATTTGTTATTTCATTCCTATGGTAGTATGTGGACATTCATGTTAGTTATTATTCAATTATGGGTTTTTTGCAACTTTTTAAAAAGCTTCCGCTAGAATGCTCTGTGTTAGGGCGAGTAGTTATAGTTGGATTTTTGATATTCTTATATAACCCTTCCGACTGTCTGTGATATATGGCGTTGGGTTCCAGCTGGACCTTTTGTTATATGTCATTCGACAGACGGGGTGTTACAATTTGGTATCAAAGCCCAGGTGTCGGTCTTCTTTATTTGAATTCATGGGCAAATTCTTTTATGGGGTGGTGAGCACATGTATGTGCGTCATCATTATAACATAAAAGAACTCATGAATGTCCACTTAGGAATGAAAAATACACTTGTTTTGAGGAACCTGAGTGTTCCTCCTAATCAAGGGTTTATGCTATTATAGGTAGCTAGGAGCAGTGCTGGGCAATCAGAACATCTGCGATCGGCGGAAAGTAGTGCACTGAATGACGTGCCTACAACACCTCCTTCAGCAGAAACCATCAGATTAGTGCCTGAAGCAGTCTTTGCTATGATAAATGCTCAACCTGCAGGGCAAATGCACCACGCACCACATGTTAATGAGTAAGAACCGATTAGGGTGGCAGAGCCGGGAGTGCTAGAACGCATGGCAGTTGACCAAGTAGCACCAAGGAGGGCTACGGAGAAGCAGCTCAAGCATGTAATGAGCTTTAATCCTCCGATGTTCAATGGGATTGGAATGCCAACTCAAGCTGAGGATTGTCTCTCTACGATAAAGAGAGTCTTCACAGCCACGTTAACTGAGGAGTGGCAGAAGACCACCATAGCGACCTTCTTATTGGCTGGTGAGGCGAGGTTGTGGTGGGATGAGTTGGAGGTTCATCTCTTAGTGGGAAGGCAACTTGCAGATGTGCCTATGGAGGAATTCTCAAGGTTGTTCTTGGCCAGGTATCTATCCTCTGCTCAGAATCTTGAGATGGAGAATCAGTACCTTGGTTTGACTCAGGGAGACAGAAGCGTGGATGAGTGTCTCCACGAGTTTACACGGTTGGGTCGTTATGTTGGTGCTATGTTTACTGAGGAGGAGCAGAAGACCAACTGATTTTATGAGGGTCTACGTGGCGACCTACAGCTACTCCTTGCTAGGCCTAAGGCGCAGGGCTTCCTAGCCTTGGTCAATTCGGCCAGGTCATTATAAAGGTTGTGAAGAGAGTGCAAGACAAGAAGGACCTAGGGGAAAAGAAGTCAGAGTTCAAAGTGTCGAATACAAAGTCGGGTTTCCGCAGATGGAGCAAGAAGCCGAATACTTAAAGCTCAGTCCCTTCATCTAGTGCGACGGGGGCAACCACAAGTTGAGTCCCAGGAGCTTGCTACAACTGTGGAAAGATGGGGCATTTTGCTCGTGAATGTTGGAGCGGACGTGCAAAGTTCGAGAGGAAGCTTGGAACAACTTATGAAGAAAAATGGAAGATGGTGGAGTCAACCGCGTCCCACCATGCTCCAGCCCAGCCTAGAGTTTATAATATGGGCCTGCAAGAGGCCATAAAACAAGCTGACGTGGTGACAGGTACGAGTTAAGTTGTAGCAGTTTAACTTTATGTAGTTGTTACCTTTTTATATGTTAGCTTATAAATGTTGGTGCTAGGCTTTGTGTTGATTTTCGATTGTCCGGCGAGAGGCCTGTTTGATATGGGAGCTTCGCATTCCTTCTTGTCCGAAAGATTCGTATCGCGCATCAGAGTCCCTTCATTGATGGCAAAAGACACGTTGGATGTGTTGTTGCCCAATGGGTGCTCAATGTACGCGGATAGAATCTGTGTGGTAATGATACGGATTGGGGACCAGGAGTTTGACTTGCAAGCGTCAGTACTACCGTTGGTGGAGTTTGACGTAATCTTTGGCATGGACTGGCTCTCGGAGCAGCAAGCATGCATTAATTGCAACCAAAAGGAGGTTAAGTTGGGACTAAATACTGATCGAGAGACTACGTTTGCGGGCATGAATGGGTCGAGTAAGATTTTGATGTCGGCCCTTCAGGTGATCAAGGCAGTTCGGTCTGGGGCAGAGCAATTTATCACTTTAGTGCAGACTTCAACGCCTAAGCCAAGTCTGGGCAGTATTCCAGTTGTGTCCGAATATCCTGATGTGCTCCCATATGATCTCCCAGGAGCCCCTCCTCAGCGGGAGATTGATTTTACTATTGAGCTGGTGTCGGGTGCCAAATCGGTGTCACGCTCTCCGTATCGGATAGCGCCAAGAGAGATGGCGGAGCTGAAGGTGCAACTGCAAGAGTTGTTGGAGTAAGGATATGTGCGTCCAAGTTCGTCGTCTTGGAGCGCATCGGTCCTCTTCGTTAAGATGAAGGATGGGAGCTTGCGACTCTGTATCGACTATCGGGAGTTGAACAAGCTTACGGAAAAGAATAAGTATCTGATCCCAAGGATTGACGATCTATTTGATCAGTTGGTCGGGTCAACAGTATATTCGAAGTTAGATTTGAAATTTGGCTACTACCAATTAAGGATAAGCGAAAGCAACATCCCAAAGACAGCATTCAGCACGCAGTTTGGGCATTACAAGTTCACGTTCATGCCGTTTGGGTTGACCAATGTGTCATCCGTGTTTATGGATCTCATGAACATGACGTTCAGAGAGTACCTGGACCATTTCGTGATAGTATTTATCGACGATATCTTGGTGTAATCGCAGTGTGAGGATGATCACTACAAGCATCTGCATATGGTGTTGGAGACATTGAGAAGGAATCAGTTGTATGCTAAGTTCTCCAAGTGTGAGTTCTGGTTATCCTCGGTAGCATTCCTTGGTCATATTATTAGTGGAGAAGGGATAGCGGTGGATCCGGCAAAGATAGTGGCGATACGGGAGTGGCATGTGTTGTCTTCAGTGGCGGAAGTCCGGAGCTTTCTGGGGCTTGCCGGCTACTACATGCGCTTTGTAGAGAGCTTCTCACAGATAGCGCTACCACTCACGACGTTGACAAGGAAGGATCAAAAGTTTGTGTGGTCGCTGGAGTGTGAGCAGGCTTTTGAAGAATTGAAGAGGCAGTTGACCACGGCGCCTATTTTATGTTCGCTGAGTGGGACCGAAGGGTTTGGAATCTATAGTGATGCTTCGGGCAGTGGTTTGGGTTGTGTTCTGCTACAGTATGAGAGCGTGATAGCCTATGGTTCACGACAATTGAATGTTCACGAGAGGAATTATCCGGTTCACGACTTAGAGTTAGCGGTCGTGATATTTGCTCTAAAGCTGTGGAGGCACTACTTGTACGGTGTGAAGGTCAATATCTACACCGATCATAAGAGCCTGAAGTACTTGTTAGATCAGAAGGACCTGAACATGAGGCAGCGGAGGTGGATGGAGTTCCTGGGGGACTACACCTTCGAGATACATTATGTGCCTGGGAAAGGAAATGCAGTGGCGGATGCATTAAGTCGCAGGGTTCCTGCGTGGGCCAGCTGGTTGTTGGTATATGATGTGGTTTGGTCCGTAATTTGGAGGCATTAGAGATCTCTTGCGTCGACAAGCAGATTAGTTCCGAGGCGAAATTGTATTAGACAGAGGTGCAGTATGACCTAGCTGATAGGGTTCGGCGGGCTTTGGTTCAGGATAGCAGCATGAAGCGGATATTAGATGAATCTTTGGATGGGTCAAATTCCCAATTTTTTGTTGAGGATGGACTGCTAAGGAGGTACGGTCGCCTATGCGTCCCTAGTGTGAATAATCTTCGGGAGGAGTTGAAGTATGAGGCTCATCATACCAAGTACTCAATCCACCCGGGGAGCACAAGGATTTATAAAGACTTGAAGAAGTTGTTCTGGTGGCCAGGATTAAAGAAGGATGTAGCACTTTATGTGGCCAAGTGCCAAACATGTGCCTTGGTGAAGGTGGAGTGCCAGAAGCCCGGAGGATTCTTGAAGTCTTTACCTATTCCGGAGTGGAAGTTCGACGACATTTCTATGGATTTTGTGCATGGTTTGCCAAAGTAGCAGAGGGGAAACGACGTCATCTGGGTGGTCGTAGATAGATTGACAAAAGTGTCGCACTTCATCCCGAACAGGAAGGAAGATCCGGTGGAAAAGTTAGCCAAACTCTATGTGGATAATATTGTTCGATTGCATGGTGTGCCCCGCAGTATTGTTAGTGACCGAGATGGACGCTTCACGTCAAGTGACTGGAGGCTGGTGCATAGTCTGTTGGGAACTATGTTGAGTTTCAACACAGCCTTTCATCCAAAGTCGGATGGTCAGACCGAGACAACAGGATGATGGAGGACATGCTTCGCATGTGTGTCCTGGATTTCAGAAAGTATTGGGAAGATCACCTGTACATGGTGGAGTTTGTATATAACAACAGCTAACAAGCGAGTATTGGAATGGCGCCTTTCGAGGCCTTGTATGGGAGAAAGTGCCGCAAGCCGTTGTCTTGGTTGGAGACAGGCGAGTCGAAGTTATTCAAATGTCAGGCGGTGGAAGACACTACTTCGATGATACGTACAATTCAGGAACGGTTGAAGATCGCTCAAGACAGGCAGGCAAAATACTATAACGTCAAGCATAGGAACGTGGAGTTTGGTGTTGGTTACTGGGTGTATTTGAAAATCAAGCCGTTCAAGGGTGTCTCGCGAGTTCGACGCTTGAAGAAGTTGAGTCCGAGATACATTTGACCGTTTGAAATCCTGGAGCGTGTTGGCGAAGTAGCATATCGATTGAAGCTGTCAGTGGAGTTGAGTGGGCTACACTATGTGTTCTACATATCAGTATTGTGGAAGGCGGTGCAAGAGCCTTCACAGGTCATTGCGGTCAATCAGGTGCCGGTTGATTACAGGTTGACGGCAAAGGTCAAGCTAGTATGTATTGAAGACTTTGAAGTCAAACGACTCCGCAACAAGGAAATTTGAATGGTTAAAGACCGTTAGGATAACTGCGGACGTGAGGAGCTTTCATGGGAGCGAGAGCAGACTATGTTGGAGGAATACCCCGAGTTATTCCACTCAGGTAACATTTAAATTTTGTGTACCTTTACATAATTTTGGGACGAAATTCTTTAAAATGGGGAGATTTGTAACACCCCGAAAATCGTAATCTAACCGGTCGCATCCTAAAGAATTTTTGGTGCCTTAATAAGGGTATACGGCCTAGGACACGGGCGTGTCCAAGGCCGTGTCTTTCTCTGTGTTGGTCGGTTGTGTCCAGAAAAGGACACGGCAGGAAACACGGCATCGACACGGGCATGTCAAGCGTGATACGGGCATGTGCATACCCATGTCACCACCCATGTTCCCAAGAGTCGTGTCGGTTGGCGGGCGGTTATCTGTGACACGCCCTAGGTCACGGGCGTGTCAGGACACGATACGGGCGTGTCAGGTTGAGACACGGGCGTGTCTTACCCGTGTCCTTTTTTGTGCTCGACGATCGTGCCTGGATCGGGGCAAACGGCCTCGGACACGGCCGTGTGCAAGGCCGTGTTCGGCCCAGGATTGAGGAATTTTGGGCAGATCTGAGCCGTTCGTTTTCTTTAAATAAGAACGGACGGCCCAGGTGTGTTCCTGCTTTGTTAAGGCCGGGAATGGAGGATTAATTCCTTATTTTCTCTTAAGACTTCTCTTTCTAAGGAGTTAGAGAGAGGAGAGAGCAAGGAGGAAGGAAGAGGAGGATTCCGGCCGCCGGCGGAGCATCGGAGCGCCGAATCGAGAACCGAGACCGGATCCGCGGAGGAAATTCCCTTGCGAAGCTTTCCATCCAAATAGATTCTCATGGCGCAAAAGCGAACTACAAGGGTAACGATTCTCTACTTGAGCATGTGAAGCTCTCCTTCTTTTGCATAAGGAAACGCGCTCTCGCGAGTGTGCGGTGAGTGTGCGGTGTTCCTTGGGGTTGACGTGAATAGTCTCCCTTGTGTTGCATATAGAGTTTGGAATTGAAGTATGGACATAGGCATTGTGTGTGAAGCCTACCCGGACGTGTTGGTCTGGATCGGTGATGTTGCATATTGTATGGATTGTCGGAGAAGACTCCGTGTTTTGTGTTTTTGGTTTTCTACACGGTAGATTGCAGCATGGATCCTTGGGGATTAACTCCAAGGCGCACCCGAAAAACTGAGCGGAAACGTAATTCTGCTAACTTGGCGGCCAGGGAGCCAGCCTTGAACATAACTGGTTATGTGATGTTTGGAAATGTTTTGGGATCTGAGAGAAGCTTGGCCCGTGCGTACGTCTTAAAGTGATTAGGCGGTGTGAGCAACGGGCAAGTGGAATTGGACCTGGGCAATGTGGTTCGGTGCTAGAGACCCATAAAGGGACTGGCCGTTGGCATAGTCGGGAGTCTTAGACTGTGGTCAGAAAGACTAAAATGCTCACGATGTTGCCATCCCGGGGATGGTGGTGAAGCCACGGAATTGACCAGATTCACCGATAATGTGCCCTGAGTGCACGGGGTGTTTGGCTGTGCGAGCCTACACCTGTGGCAAAGTATGTTTGTACTTTACTGTTTAGCTGGGATAATGAAATGCAGGGAAGGAGCACCGTCGTCCCGAGTAAGGGGCGGGGTCGTTATAATTTGGTCGGCTTTGGCTGACCGTTACTTTGTTTGTCACCGCGCGGTGGAATGTTGCTTGCAGGTGCTGCGGAGCCAAGTACCAAATAGCGGGCTGAAGCCCATGTTGCTGAGCTGGCCCTCGAAGGCCAAAGCGAATTGTTGTTTTTTTTATTTTTGTCATGTGTGGCCGGCCTGCGAGCCGATGTATGTAAAACATTAATTTGTTAAGTAAACTCTTGTAAGGTCATAAGGACAAGTACTTTCAGTGTATTTGTTATTTCATTCTTATGGTAGTATGTGGACATTCATGTTAGTTGTTATTCAATTATGGGTTCTTTCCAACTTTTTAAAAATCTTCCGCTAGAATGCTCTGTGTTAGGGAGGGTAGTTATAGTTGGATTTTTTATATTATTACATAACCCTTCCGACTGTCTGTGGTATATGGCGTCAGGTTTCAGCTGGACCTTCTGTTACATGTCATTCGACAGACGGGGTGTTACACACTACTTATGAATACCCAACATGTATAAGTAAGGTGCGATATAAACGATATTGCATATTTGAAACACATGATATAGTGATCTAGTAGAAAAACGAAATGTGTATTGATAGCAATTACCATAAATCCAAAAAAAACTCTTAATAAGTATATGGAATACAGTAGGTAAGCGGTCGAGTTTTACCTTTTGCCCAAATAGTTCGTAGGGGGTTTTAATTTAAGTCAAAACCCTTCCAAAATTACAACCAAGGTCAATTGAATATAATAAGGTACTATAAACATTTGCAGATTTCTTCAGAAGTATAAAGCACTTTTATTTTATTAATACGTCAGGTGTGACATTTGATGAACTAAAACTTTATCTTTAATATGTATAGTTTTGTAAAATGATCAAAATAAGTCAAAACATTTCCAAATTTAAAACCAAGGTCAGTCATGATCATAATAGTGTACTGTAAAGGTTTTAGGATTTATTAAAACGTTTAAGGCACTTTTATTAAGGTCAGTCATGACCATAATAGTGTACTATAAAGGTTTGGGGATTTGTTGAAAGGTTTAAGACACTTTTATTCCATAATACAACAAGCGCGACAGATTACATTTTATTTAATTAGTATAGTTTTGTAAAAAGATCAAAATAAATCAAAACCTTTTCAAATTTAAAACTAAGGCTAGTCATGATGATAATAAGGTACTAAATGGTTTGAGCATTTATTGAAAGATTTAGGACATTTTTATTTCATTAATACAGTCGGTGTGATATATTACTATTTATTTAATAAGTATAGTTTTGTAAAATGATCAAATCAAGTCAAAACCTTTCCATATTTAAAACCAAGGTCAGTTTTGACCATAATAGTGTACTAAAAAGGTTTGAGGATCAATTGAAAGGCTTAAGACACTTTTATTTCATTAATACACTAGGTGTGACATATACTATTTATTTTAATAGTGTAGCTTTTAAAAATAATGAAAACAAATGAAAACCTTTCCAAATTTAAAACTGAGGTCAGTCATGACCATAATAGTGTACTGTAAAAGTTTGAGCATTTATTGAAAGGTTTAAGGTACTTTTATTTTATTAATATACTTGGTGTGATATATAACTATTTATTTAATAGGTAGAGTTTTGTAAAGGTACTTTTATTTTATTAATACAAGCTGGGGACTGGCTATCTTGGGTGAAGAGAATCATGTCAGCAATAGAGACTGAGGAGTGGTAGAATGTTACAATAGTCGCTTTCCTTCTAGATAGTGAAGCAAGGTTATTGTAGGAGGAGTTAGAGCTACATCTCTTCACTGGGAGGCAACTTTCTGATATCTCGATGGAGGAATTCTCAAGACTATTTCTGGCATGGTTCATCCCGTCAGCACAGAAAATAGCTATGAAGAATCAGTTCCAGAGACTGACTCAGGGTGACAGTAGCATGGACGACTACCTTCATGAGTTCACGAGATTTGGGTGTTATGTTGGCTCCACTTTTACTGATGAGGAGCGCAAGACCAACCGGTTCTATGAAGGACTGCGTGACGATTTAAGGTAGTTTTGGTTTTCTATACCGACCCACTCCACGGGCCGGTTGGCTCTCTCTCTTTCTCTCCAAGAAAGGTCTTCGAGTCGGCTCTTCACCTCCACACAAGGAAGGGTCTTAGAGCCTCGCTAGATCACCCAATCTAGACGTCCCTTCCCTGGGATGATTTCTCAAGGAATCCTACCCCGGATTCCGACGACCTTCCCCGATCGATTTGCTTCACCACAATCAATACAAAGAAGAGAAAAATAACATAAGAATATAAAAAGATTTAAGTTCAAATCTCCCTGAATATGACTCCTCTGTTGAGCAATCCGTGATCGGTGCTAGAGATCTCTGTGGGCTTGCAACCGATCAACTCTTCGTAGGCTTTATAGTTCTAGTCTCGTCGGAGTTCTTCGTGCACGAATGGGAGGGAGTAAGTCTTCTTTTCCTTCGACGGAGATGGTGGAACGGACCACCAGAGAGGCGGACGAACCCTAGGAGTCGTAGATCTCTGTCTCTATTCATCTGAGGTACTGAACACAGAAAACGAGGCATCTTTATATACGTCTTCATGAAAATAAGCTACCGCCGGCGGTAAGGCTAGCACCCAGCGGTAGGTTCACGCGCTTGATGTGACAACTGTCCTCCAAATTTGGACAAATATTCAAAATGAATATTGTTTTCCTTTTTCAAAGATAGCGCGGCGCGGTAGGTGGATAGCGCTCAGCGGTAATTCTGCCAGCTGTCCTCCAAGTCTGGAACAATATTCAAAAACGAATATTTTCCTTTTTATACAACTAGCGCCGCTCGGTAGGAAGATAGCGCCACGCGGTAGGTCTGTCTCGATGCTCTCGACGCTCTTGAATCAACGCATTGTTACCGCGATGTGGTACAACGCTAACGCTCAGTGATAGGCATGTCTTGACCCCCTCAACACCATTGTCTCAACGCTTTTGATGCTCTCAATGCTCCTGGCACCGGGCGTTGAATGGGCTAGCGTGATGCGGTAAAAAGCCGGCGCCTCCGCGGTATGTTCCCGAGAGCCTGGCAAATTAATTCATCGAGCTAACGCGGGTGGTAGGACTAGCGCAGCGCGGTAGGTTCCCGAGCGCTTTGTCCATTTAATTTAGCTACCGTCTGGTGTTAGCTATAACTACTTGGCGGTAGGTTCCTTTGGAGAGCCCCTTGTATTTCTTGGACCTGTAAACCTGCACACTCTACCAAACACAAGATGTAATCAAATAAAACCTAGGAGTTGATATTATCACACTAAGTGAATGTGAACCGTCGACCCCAATAGAAGGAGCCCTAAAATCTCCTCCCAGGTGTGATCAATCTCCATTGCTGGCTCGAGGATAAAAATGAAATTAGGACGGTTTATTTCCTTCAACAATTATTAGCGTAATCAACACAGCAGATCGACCGTGGATCCGTTGTGGGGGAAGGAAGAATCTCATATGTCGCTTCCCTGAGCCGTTAGATTTGCGACAAGATCTGTGAAGTTTCAAATAACATCTATACATAATTAATTTAAATAGAATATTTTTATATGCACGCCTAAGAATAAATTTAAACCTACTTTTAAGTACCCTAATGACTGAACAAGCCAAGTCATCAACATAAAAGTTATAGGTATTGGTCTACGCTTTCCAAATTAGTGAGACTCATTTTCTGTGGAGATCTTATGACTCCCTAAATTAATTTTCAAAGATTATGTGACATAAATTATAGAACCTTCCACATTTCAAAGATTATGTGACATAATTAATAATTTGTCATACCTTGTGTATTAATAAAATAAACATACTTTAAACCTTTCAATAAATCCTCAAATATTTATAGTACCCTATTATGATCTTGACTAACCTTGTTTTATAATTTGGAAAGGTTTTGACTTGATTTGGTTATTTTAAAAACTATACATGTTAATAATTAATAATTTGTCACGCCTTGTGTATTAATGAAATAAAAGTACTTTAAACATTTCAATAAATCCTCAAATTTTTATAGTATCATAATCTATTATGGTCGTGAATGATAGTGGTGTTAAATTTGGAAAGGTTTTGACTTGTTTTGATCTTTTTACAAAACTCTACCTATTAAATAAATAGTTATAGATCACACCAAGTGTATTAATAAAATAAAAGTACCTTAAACCTTTCAATAAATCCTCAAACTTTTACAGTACACTATTATGGTCATGACTGGCCTTGGTTTTAAATTTGGAAAGGTTTTCATTTGTTTTGATTATTTTAAAAAGCTATACCTATTAAAATAAATAGTATATGTCACACCTAGTGTAGTAATGATTATTTTTATTCACCGCCTTCAATCTCCAACATCGCGGAGATCAACCTTTGTAATCTTTAAAAATAATTGTTGATTTTAGTTTTGGCAATGGAATTCATTTCTTGTCTTTTTACTTATGTGTACTATTGTGGTTGTTAGATTGTGTTGTTCTGAAAATTGCATAGATCTCCAGAGGAGAATTTGCCCAGGAAAACAGTCCAGAGACATACCGCCGCGCGCTAGCTACCTAGCGCCCTGCGGTAGCTTCCTGTACTAGTCCTCTGGGTCGAAAATATTTCAAATTTGTGGTAAACGTCGTTAGAACCATATTCACCCCCCCGCCCTTTTAAGGTTGGCCATTAGATCCAACACCTCCATTGCCATCCTACTATCTCCACCTGTTGCCACCACATCCAAAGTTTTTCCTTTGCAAGGGCAATCTTATGGTGGTAGTTTGGTGGCCTGATGTCGTTGACGACAGTCGGAAGTACGGTTGATTTTGTCAGTGATTCTCCACCAAATTTAGTGAAATCAATGCCTAATCGGGCTCAATTTTGTTTTGAAATCATTATAGGGTACTTATAGAAGAAGAAATCTCATATATAATTGCCCTGCTCTCCTTGCTCAGGTTCGGACATCCATGGCTTGGTTGGCTGAGTTGGCTACACATCTCCAGTGAGCCTCCACTTGATTTCTCATTTTAGAATTATTGCTTAGGGCTGGTGTGAGCTTCCTGAGGGGTGTGGGGAGCTTTTATAGGCTGGGGGTGAGGTTTGCATGTTTGTTCTTACCTTCGTCATGACCGACCACAATTATGGCATAGGTGGTTCTTCCATCCACCTTGCACCCTACTTCCTGGGTTGGATAAGCTCAAAGGCCTCCCCCAGCCTCCCATGAGGAAATAATTCTTGGTTGCCCTCTTTTGAAGTCTTACAATTTTGTGTAAATTCTCTCTTAAGGGGGGGGAGTTAGGTTAATCATGCTCAAATAATTTTTGGCCTCTGGGTCAAGGTTTCAAATGTGTTTAGAATTTAATTTGGGGGCTCTAGGGTGAATGTGGGGTATGGTATGTTTTAGAATGGGTTTATGCCTTAAATAAGTCATTGTTTGACCATGCTTAAATGGGGTTGACGATTATTGACCAAAGTCAACATTTTGAGGGTTCATCTAGCCTTGGTCTAGGTCATGGTGTGACTAGATCAATTGGCAAAGAGAGGGTTCAATTGTGTTGTTTACGAAAATTTGGCTAAATGCACATCATACCCAAATTAAGGGTTCTACCTTGTATCTAATGTGGTGGTGCATTTATGTATGAGGTGCCAATAGTGGGGTAGGCTACCTTGGGTTATGATGAAGTGTGTAGTTGAGTCAATTGGCCAAGGGTGGGATTAATTGAGATGGTTTGATCAATTTTTGGATAAGTGCACATTTTACCTCTTTAAGGGTTTCTTTCACCTTGGCTCCAAGGTGATTAGGTGCACTTATTGGAGTGCCAATACTTCTAGGGTTCCCATTTGAAGTTGGGATGTTACAGGGGGAGCATTTGTATATGAAGGTTATGCATTAGTGCATCAAATCTATCATGCCATAAATATGTTATTCATTCATATATTTTACCGCACTTATCTATAAACACAAATGTTCATAAACTTACTAATTCCTTATACGCGTATTTGTTATTATCAAAAGGGGGAGAATTTTATAGCATGTGTGCCACATCTCTTTGTTTAATAATGACATATCGTAACATATTTGATATAGTCTTTTGTGTATTTATATTATGCAGGTCATATAGGTGTTATCACATATTGAGTGAGGAGACAACCCGAATGCCAAAGCTCACTAACGCGTGATGTTAACTTCTAACGTTGGCAATAGCGCTCGAATATAGAAAGCTAGCTGATATGATGTTGTGATCGCACAGAATGATGAGAGAAATCCAAATAAAGCAAGTCCTACAAAAGGTGCGGTAACACTACCGCCCAACGGTAACTTAAGGAAACACCACCAATCAACACATGATCACGGAGCCAAAAAGAGAAGGTGATCATCAGCGAATCGTAATCATCGCTAACGCGGTGCATCAATCACTATCGTGGGGAGGTTGTGATCGTGCCAAAATTGGTGGAGCACGAATTCCATATCTTCCATGATCTGTGTGCTGCTTCCTAAATATAGTTATCACTCGGCAGTAACTCTAACACCAGTGCTAGCTCCCGAGTTCTATTTTTAGAGCCACACCTCTCCTTTTATGATATGGATTGCTCATCCTCTAAATCCACAACTTTGAATCAATTGAGAGATGCTCGTCTCTAAAGATCAAGAGAACTTCATTGAGTGAACACAAAGATCCAAATGAGGTTTTAAAGGGGAAGTGCTACCACACGAATTATAACACCCCAAAAAGGAACAGGGAAGGAGAAGCCGTCAAACGGAGAACGTCGAACGGGCGTTCGGCGAACGTCGAACGGGCGTTCGGCGAACGGCGAACGGGCGTTCGGCGAACGGCGAACGGGCGTTCGGCGAATGTCGAACGGGCGTTCGGCGAACGTCGAACGGGCGTTCGGCGAACTGATTGTCTCTTAGATATCTGCAAGGAGAAAATAACCAAACTAACAATTCAACAAGGCAAGTATTCCTATCGAAATGCAGCTAGGGGACACAAGTGTCGTATTGAAATCCGGGAACAGTTGAGTAAGCTTACTCACACGAAATCTATTATTTTATCGACGGAAAAATTAAGTTTTTTAGAAGAAAGCTAAACGTACTAAAGGAAGAGAACTACTTGCAATGAAAGAGAGCTACTTTCATGAAAAGATAAAGAGAGCTAAAAGAGTGATTAAACTTAAGCTTAGTAACGATGAGGGGAAAAATGCACTCGATCAGAAATCACCTCGGCAAGAGTGGTTAGAAAAATACGATAAATAAACCAAAGCTAATTAGGGTAAAGGTCCTTGACTGTGGAGGTTCCATGAATATTGACACGCTTCTCTCGAAGGTCGTGCCTAACTGAGTTTAGGAAGGTCCGACCGACTCTCGCCTAAATCGGAGGCCTAAAACTCGCTTTACGCGGTGAACCCCACTATTGGATTTTACTCCAATCTGGGAGATTTGAACGTCTGCCTCTCTCGAGGGGTGCGAACAACTCCCTTTACTCTTGAGTGCTCATTTCAAACTTTCGGCCTCTCGGCTAACCCAGAATGAAAGCAAAGGTGGAGAGTATATATCGATGATATACCTCCAACCCGTGATAAATCAAGAGTAATTCAAAGCTAATCCCTAAAAAGAAAAGGTAAGATTCAAAGCATCATAACCTAATCACTCGAACCTCGGATCATCAAGATCGAGTACATGGAGGATTAGTTAATCATGGTGAGGTGGAAGAGGGGGGATGAGTAGAAGAAGAATAATGAAAACAGAGCAGAAACGAAAAAGAAAACAACACTTTTTATTAATGGAAATAGGGATCTTACAGCTTGAAAACCAGAGATTACAAGTGCATGGAAAGGTAAACTACACTATCATTAACATTATACTACAGAACGAAGCTAGGAACTAATACAGGGAAAGCATAAAGCTAGAGCTAAGAACTAAAAATGGAGAGACATGCTTAAAAAAGTTCAAAAATACAAAGGGCAGAACCTCCCCTCTCAATCCGAAAAGTGTCCATGAACCCTTAGAGTTGGGCTCTATTTATAGAATTTTTCGGGTCGGGTCACGCCCCCCTGTCACGCCCTGGTCGGGCGTGACCCTGGGGCATGACACATTCGGCGCGACTTTTTCGGGCTGGAATTTAATTCTGACGAAGTAGTTGAGGTACACGCCCACAAGTCACGCCCTGGTAGGGCGTGTACCTGGGGCGTGTTCTTTGCGGCGTGACTTTGTTGAGCTGAAATTGAATGCTGGAGGTGACGGGCGGAATTGTTTAAGTACACGCCCATATGTCACGCCCGGGTCAGGCGTGACCCTGGGGCGTGACACTTTCGGTGCGACGGTGGAGCGGGAAAAACGAGCGCGCTGCGGCGATTCCTCGGAACCTGGGGACACGCCTCTAGAACATGCCCGTGTCGGATGTGACAGGGGCGTGACCGAGGGAGTGTACACTAAGTTTCCATGGAATGCAGTTTCGGACCAATTGCTTCATTCCTCTGGGTACACGCCCTAGGTACACGCCCGGGTAGGGCGTGACCTTGGGGCGTGTCACAGCAAAATTCGGCTGAAAGCCATGAAAACCTGCAAAAAGCAGAAAAAAGGCATTAGCGACAAAAATATATACAAAGGGGAATCAAAATAAGTACTTTACAAGACATGATTTGCTTTAAAACCCCGAAAATATCCTAATAAAATTGACTGCAAACCGTATTATCAAATTCCCCCAAGCTTAAGTTTTGCTTGTCCCCAAGCAAAGATATAAAGACTAGCTAATCATAAAAGTGACTAATTCAAAAAGTTTTAATCATACTTACACAAGTACTATGCGAAATTCTAGGTAGGGAGAATGTAAAACGTAAATCTAAAACAATTATTTTGGTATGGTTTAACTTTTATAAACTTTACTTAATAAAAATAAATCATCCAGAATTTTGACGAAATTCTTTAAATAGATTTAAGCAAGGCAATGAAAATGAAAAGAACGTATTGAGTTATTACTAGATCCAAGCAACGCATTATAATTATATCAATTAAATAACAAAAATCTAAGTTTAAATCCAAAACTAAAACTGATTTACTTTTCTTCTTTTCTTAGTTGTTAAAAAAAATTAAAAAAGGGCGTGAATCAAAAGGACTTAATAGGACCGAAACGTTTGGTTTAGGAATATGAATAGGAGTGGAATTCAAATATAAACATGGAGGCTTAAAAATCACACTAAACCAAAACAACGAGTTTCAAAAAAAGAAAATTTTATTTTAAACAAAATACGTATAAATAAATTTATTTTTTTCTTTATGATTATTTATCTCTTTTTTTTTGGTATTATTTTCATTCATTTTTTTCTCTCTTTTTTTTCAATACATTACTTTTGAGTACACTTTTTTCAACAATTTCTCTAAAGATAACACAAAATTTCCTATCAAAAAAAATTAGCGTGATTAGATAGGTAGGAATTTGGGGTTTAGTGAAAATGAAATGCTGTATGGAGTTATCAAATGAATTTGGAAAAAAAAGCTCAAAAGCGGCTAACTAGTGGTAAAAGATTTTAGGTTGGCAGGAAAGCTCAAACGTAAACAAAAATGGCCTAAATCATTTTCACGCTTTTTTTAAAATTTATTTAAAACATAGAGTCGATAAATTTCAAAAAGCAAGTTCGAGATAATAAAAGAAGATTGATGAAATTATCTTTAAAATAAAAATAATATGTGACTTGGATCGTTCATATCTACTACGTTATTCAAAATTTGTTCTTACAAAAATTATCTAAAGACGAAAAGGAAAATAATGGATGATAAATTTTTAGAGAAGGTAAAGAAAATAAAGAACGGAAAACCATAATAGAAATGCACGTTTTAGAGAAATATTTTACCTTAACATGCTACCGTGAATTAGAAACACAGCATGGCCAACATTTTACTTGTGAAATATGATTAAAAAGAATGATTAGAAAAATTATAATTAACTACGTTGTTTATAAAGAAGTTTGAGAAAAACAAAACATAAACATGGGGTACTTATTGAAATACCAAAATGCAGCTATATATATATAATAATTTTTTTTGAATTTTTTAATTTTTTTTAATTTTTTGGATATTTACAAAAAGCAAAAAGGAGGAACTCATCCCCCAAGCTTAAAATCTACATTGTCCGCAATGGAGAAGGAGGTCGGAGAACGAGAGAAAAGTAAAGTACAGAAATGAAAGACAGAATTGAAAACAGGTACTTCCTCGGTTTTATGTTACAGGGAAAGCTGAGTGATGCCGTTCCTCCATGCGTGTGTTGTGGATCTTCAGGAAACGTCATCTGGTGGACTTTGGCATGGAATCAGAACCGTTGGAGCAGGCGATCGCAGAAGTTTCAGCTTGCCGGAGCCATTCGGGGCAAAAATAGTAAAATAAAGAAAATAGAAAAAGATAACTTGGGTTGCCTCCCAAGAGCGCCCTTTGTTTAAAGCGTCGTTTGAGCTCGACGTATGAAAATAAGATTGTCCCAAATATTGTTTAAAAATAAAGTTCGAATAAAGGTCAAAGTTTGTGAGTAAAATAAAGTGCAGATTAATCAAATGTCAGGACCGGAAAGATAGAGTTAACAGGGTTGAGACTGACATCATCACAGAAATACAGTTTAAGACGCTGACCATTCACTTTGAAAGTACCCTTATCAGGGTGGGAAATTAAAACAGTACCATAAGAAAAGACTTCTAAAACAGTAAAAGGCCCCGACCAACGTGATTTTAATTTACCCGGGAATGAACGTAAACGAGAATTATAAAGAAGCACTTGGTCGCCCGGCTTAAAGATTTTTGGGTGCCTAAGATGTCGATCGTGTAAACGCTTCGTCCGCTCTTTATAAAGTCTGTTATTTTCATATGCGTAAGAGCGCCACTCGTCGAGTTCGTTAAGCTGATATTTTCTAAAATCGCCGACAGAGTGGGGATCGAAGTTTAAAAATCGTAAGGCCCAAAAGGCGCGGTGCTCTAATTATACGGGTAAATGACACGATTTTCCATAAACCAACCGATATGGCGTACAGCCGAGGGCGGTTTTGTATGCTGTTCGGTAGGCCCATAGAGCATCGTCTAATTTGGCTGACCAGTCTTTTTCTAGATGTTGAAACAGTCTTTTCTAAAATTCTTTTTATTTCTCTATTCACTACTTCGACTTGTCCGCTAGTTTGGGGGTGGTAGGCAGTGGAAAGCTTATGAGTAACGCCATATTTAGTTAGGATTTTTGAAAATTGTGCGTTACAGAAATGGGAACCCCTATCACTAACGATAGCGCGCGGCGTACCGAATCGAGAAAATAATTTTTTTAGGAAATTAACTACGACTCGGGCGTCATTTGTAGGAAGAGCTTGGGCTTCGGCCCAACGCGAAACATAATCATCGGCAACTAAAATGTACTTATTCCCGAAGCTAGAAGGAAAAGGGCCGACAAAATCAATCCCCCAGAGGTCGAAAACTTCGCACTCTAGGAAATAATTTTGTGGCATTTCATTTTTATTCGAAATATTCCCCGACTGTTGGCAACTATCACACCTACTCACAAAGGCATGCGCGTCTTTAAACAGGGTGGGCCAGTAAAAACCCGCGCTTAACACTTTGTGAGCGGTGCGAGCAGCTTGATAGTGCCCACCTGTCGGTCCTTCATGCAAATGTTTAATAATATCTAATCCTTCATCAAAAGAAACACACCTCCTGATCACTTGGTCGGCACAAATTCTGAAAAGATGCGGGTCCTCCCAAAAATAGTTTTTCAGCTCAAAAAAGAATTTCTTCTTTTGCTGAGATGAAAACTCTTTTGGGAGCACACGGGCCACTAGATAGTTGGCGATGCGGGCAAACCAAGGAGAAGTAGATGTGTTAATTATGAACAGCTTCTCATCAGGGAAATAGTAATGAAAAGAATTTTCGTCTAATTGTTCTATAAACGGGTTGTCTAGGCGCGAAAGGTGGTCGGCGGCCTAGTTCTCGGCACCTCGCTTATCACGGATCTCTAAGTCAAACTCCTGGAGGAGTAAGACCCAGTGAATCAAGCGAGGCTTGGCATCCGTTTTAGAGAGAAGATATTTGAGGGCCGAGTGGTCCGTAAAAACAATAATTTTCGAAAGAGTAATATAAGGGCGAAATTTGTCAAAAGCGAATACTACAGCTAAGAGCTCCTTCTCGGTTGTGGTGTAATTTTCCTGTGCAGATATGAGTGTTTTACGAGCGTAATAAATGGGGTGGAAGTTTTTGGAAATACGTTGACCTAGTACGGCTCCCACTGCATAACTACTCGCATCACACATTATTTCAAATGGAAGATCCCACACCGGAGCTATCATAATTGGGGCATTAACTAATTTTTCTTTTATTAAATTGAAGGTAGCTAGGCAGAGGTCATCAAAGATGAATGGGGCGTCTTTTTCTAAGAGATGGGTAAGGGGCTTGGTGATTTTGTAAAAGTCCTTTATGAAGCGGCGGTAGAAACCCGCATGACCCAGGAAACTTCTTATAGCTTTTATGTTCGTAGGTGGCGGCAGCTTCTTGATAACTTCTATTTTCGCAACGTCTACTTCAATACCCCTTTCAGAAATTTTTTGTCCCAAAACTAACCCTTCCCTTACCATAAAATGACATTTTTCCCAATTTAAGGCAAGGTTAGTTTCTTCGCATCGCTCTAAGACTTTTTCAAGGTTCTCTAAGCAACTATCGAAGGAATTCCCGAAGACGGAGAAATCATCCATGAAAACTTCCATAATGCTTTCTACGTACTTGTTAAAGATGGCGAGCATACATCGTTGGAATGTAGCTGGCGCATTGCACAATCCAAACGGCATTCTTCGTTAGGCGAAGGTGCCGAAGGGACAAGTAAACGTAGTTTTCTCCTGGTCCTCGGGGGAGATGGGGATTTGAAGATACCTCGAGAGGCCATCGAGAAAACAATAAAAGCTATGTCCGGAAAGTCGTTCTAAAATCTGATTAATGAACGGCAAGGGGAAGTGATCCTTGCGGGTGGCGTCATTCAACTTATGGTAATCTATACACATTCGACATCCGGTCACCGTCCGAGTCGGGATTAATTCATTATTTTCATTACTTACGACTGTTATCCCTCCCTTCTTTGGTACTACCTGTACTGGGCTAACCCACTTACTATCGGATATAGGATAGATAATTCTTGCGTCTAATAATTTCATAACCTCGCCCTTAACTACGTCTTTCATGTTTGGGTTTATACGGCGATGAGGTTGTATAGAGTTACGTGAATTATCTTCCATTAAGATTTTATGAGTGCAGAAAGATGGGCTTATGCCCTTGATATCAGATATCTGCCAAGCAATAGCTTGGCGATGCTTTTGTAAAATTGAAAGAAGTTTATCCTTTTGTGCATCCGTGAGGTAGGCCGAAATTATGACAGGCAGCTTGGAGTCCTTTTCTAAGAAAGCGTATCGAAGGTGCTCTGGTAGTTCTTTCAGTTCCAAGGTAGGGGTCATCATACGAGGTTTTGGAAATTTGTTCTTTCTCAAAAACTATGTCCTCGTACACTTTTTATATGTAAAATTAAAAGGGGTGTTGCTAGCGGCCATGGCGGCTTCGTGCAGCGATTCAGTTGGAAAAGTAGAAGAGGAACAGAAATCAAAAAAATCTTTTTCAAAATCAGAAAGGCGAGTGGAGGATTCTTCACTTAGGTGTAGAGATTCAGTTGGAGGAGTAGGAGAGGAACAAAAATTGGAAAATTCTTCTTCAAAATCAGAGGTATGAGAGAAGGATTCTTCACTTACGGTATCCATGAAAAAACAGGAGTCGTCATTAGCTAGTGTGTTCTTCATCGAGGGGGTGATAGAGAAAGTTACCTCATCGTCGCCCACTCGAAGGAAGAGCTTACCATTGCTTACGTCAATGATAGCTCGGGAGGTGGCAAGGAAGGGTCGGCCAAGGATCAGGGGAACCTCGACGTCTTCTTCGATGTCCAAAATGACAAAGTCCACCGGGAAGATGAACTTGTCAACTTTGACTAGGGCGTCCTCCACTATTCCTAACGGGTATTTGACTGACCTGTCGGCGAGCTGGATACTCATGCGTGTGGGGTTGAGACTACCAATTCCTAACTTTTTAAACAACGAGAGGGGCATAAGATTAATATTCGCACCTAAGTCGGCTAAAGCGTGTTTGACAAAGAGATCACCAAAGACACACGGGATAGAGAAACTACTCGGGTCACTGATTTTCTTCGGTAATCCGTTTGTCAAAACCGCCGAGCACTCGGCATTTAACGTGACATGAGAAAGGTTCTCTAACTTCTTCTTGTTGGTTAGGAGGTCCTTAAGGTATTTTGCGTACTTAGGCATCTGGGATATGGCTTCGTGGAAAGGCAGATTTATGTGGATTTGTTTAAACATTTCTAAAAAACGGGTGTATTGATCATCCTGTCGTTGTTTATTAAGTTCGGAAGGGTATGGCGGGGATGAATTATTTTTAAAGGTGGGTGGTGGAGTGAGTTGTTTTTTCTAAAATAGGAGTGATAATTTCTTCGGCAGAGGGTGGAATTTTTAAAACGGGAACGGAGCTTTGATTTTTTAAAGCGGAAGCGGAGATTGCCTCGGGCTCTTCACTTATCATACCGGGAACTTTCTTCCCACTCCGAAGAGTTATAGCTTTCGCTTACTCTCTCGGGTTGGGCTCGGTATTGGAAGGAAGAGACCCTACGGGTCGCTCAGAAATCATTTTAGCGAGCTGTCCTACCTGATTTTCTAAATTTTTAACACTTCCGGTTAAGGTTCTAATCGTAGCGTCATTAGCATTCATGTATTTTGAAAACATTTCCTCCAAATTTGGAGGTTTTGGAAAACTTTGAGGAGGTGGTGGTGGAGAAAAATCACTTTGCGGTGGCGGACGCACAGCATTCGATGGATTGCTCCACGAAAAATTCGGATGATTTCTTAACGCAGGATTATAACTATTCGGAAAATTAAAACCAGGAGGATGATAATTCGCAGCAGAAAAATTATTAAAAGCAGTTCTAGGCATATTATTTACATAATCCAAATGTTCGGCGGGAGGAGTTGCAGATTTCCATACCTGAGGGGCGGAGGCAGCAGTCATCTCCGTAATTTTTTTGCTTAATATTTCAACTTGCAGTGCGAGTTGGGAGACGTTGTCCACTTCAAAGAGACCTGCAGGTTTGTTTGGGCGGGACCTAGGCACATTCCACTGGTAAGTGTTCATGGCCATGTCTTCAAACAGCTCAAGAGCTGCTTCCGGGGTCTTATGGTTTAAAGTACCGCCAGAAGCTGCATCTATCATTTGCTTTGTGCTTTGATTTAGCCCATTATAGAATGTCTGCACCTGCAACCATACAGGCAGAGCGTGATGTGGGCATCGTCTTAATAATTCTTTAAATCTTTCCCAGGTTTCGTAAAGGGTCTCAGAGTCTATTTGTCCAAAGGCAGAAATGTCATTCCTAAGTTTTGCAGTTTTAGCAGGCGGAAAATACTTGGCCAAAAATTTTTCAGTTAATTGCGTCCAAGTAGTTATGCTATTTTTAGGAAGGGTGTTCAGCCACTGCTTAGCCTTAATTCTAAGAGAGAAAGGAAATAATCTTAGCCTAATAGCATCATTTGTGACACCATTTATCTTGAAGGTGTCACAAATCTCAAGAAAGCTGGCTATGTGTGCGTTCGGGTCTTCATCTTGAAGCCCGTCAAATTGCACATACTGCTGCACCATTTGAATTATGCTAGGCTTCAGTTCAAAATTATTATTATTTATTGCAGGGCGAACTATACTAGATTCTGTACCCTCGAGATTCGGTCGTGCATAATAGGACATAGGCCTTTGCACGGCTTCCTCCATGTTGGGTTCTGCCATTCTTAAGGTAGAAAATGACTCGGAATCCTCAACCGGCACTTGGGTAGTAGGGCCTTGAAATCGCGATCTTCTCCGAAGAGTACGCTCAATTTCGTGGTCCAGGTCCAAAGTAACCGACAGACTTCCGCGGGTCATACACTAGAGGAAGAGAGGAGAAGAAAGACTAAAAAATTTTCGAACTTCATTAGCTCTTTTATTTTCTAGCCTTTCTTCTCCTCTCTTCCTCTAGTGTATGACCCGCGGAAGTCCGTCGGTTACTTTGGACCTAGACCACGAAATTGAGCGTACTCTTCGGAGAAGATCGCGATTTCAAGGCCCTACTACCCAAGTGCCGGTTGAAGATTCCGAGTTATTTTCTACCTTAAGAATGGCAGAACCCAACATGGAGGAAGCCGTGCAAAGGCCTATGTCCTATTATGCACGACCGAATCTCGAGGGTACAGAATCTAGTATAGTTTGCCCTGCAATAAATAATAATAATTTCGAACTGAAGCCTAGCATAATTCAAATGGTGCAGCAGTATGTGCAATTTGACGGGCTTCAAGATGAAGACCCGAACGCACACATAGCCAGCTTTCTTGAGATTTGTGACACCTTCAAGATAAATGGTGTCACAAATGATGCTATTAGGCTAAGATTATTTCCTTTCTCTCTTATAATTAAGGCTAAGCAGTGGCTGAACACCCTTCCTAAAAATAGCATAACTACTTGGACGCAATTAACTGAAAAATTTTTGGCCAAGTATTTTTTGCCTGCTAAAACTGCAAAACTTAGGAATGACATTTCTGCCTTTGGACAAATAGACTCTGAGACCCTTTACGAAACCTGGCAAAGATTTAAAGAATTATTAAGACGATGCCCACATCACGCTCTGCCTGTATGGTTGCAGGTGCAGACGTTCTATAATGGGCTAAATCAAAGCACAAAGCAAATGATAGACGCAGCTTCTGGCGGTACTTTAAACCATAAGACCCCGGAAGCAGCTCTTGAGCTGTTTGAAGACATGGCCATGAACACTTACCAGTTGAATGTGCCTAGGTCCCGCCCAAACAAACCTGCAGGTCTCTTTGAAGTAGACAACGTCTCCCAACTCGCACTGCAAGTTGAAATATTAAGCAAAAAAATTACGGAGATGACTGCTGCCTCCGCCCCTCAGGTATGGGAATCTGCAACTCCTCCCGTCGAACATTTGGATTATGTAAATAATATGCCTAGAACTGCTTTTAATAATTTTTTTGTTGCGAATTATCATCCTCCTGGTTTTAATTTTCCGAATAGTTATAATCCTGCGTTAAGAAATCATCCGAATTTTTCGTGGAGCAATCCATCGAATGTTGTGCGTCCGCCACCGCAAAGTGATTTTTCTCCACCACCACCTCCTCAAAGTTTTCCAAAACCTCCAAATTTGGAGGAAATGTTTTCAAAATACAAGAATGCTAATGACGCTACGATTAGAACCTTAACCGGAAGTGTTAAAAATTTAGAAAATCAGGTAGGACAGCTCGCTAAAATGATTTCTGAGCGACCCGTAGGGTCTCTTCCTTCCAATATCGAGCCCAACCCGAGAGAGCAAGCGAAAGCTATAACTCTTCGGAGTGGGAAGAAAGTTCCTGGTATGATAAGTGAAGAGCCCGAGGCAATCTCCGCTTCCGCTTTAAAAAATCAAAGCTCCGTTCCCGTTTTAAAAATTCCACCCTCTGCCGAAGAAATTATCACTCCTATTTTAGAAAAACAACTCACTCCACCACCCACCTTTAAAAATAATCCATCCCCGCCATACCCTTCCGAACTTAATAAACAACGACAGGATGATCAATACACCCATTTTTTAGAAATGTTTAAACAAATCCACATAAATCTGCCTTTCCACGAAGCCATATCCCAGATGCCTAAGTACACAAAATACCTTAAGGACCTCCTAACCAACAAGAAGAAGTTAGAGAACCTTTCTCATATCACGTTAAATGCCGAGTGCTCGGCGGTTTTGACAAACGGATTACCGAAGAAAATCAGTGACCCGGGTAGTTTCTCTATCCCGTGTGTCTTTGGTGATCTCTTTGTCAAACACGCTTTAGCCGACTTAGGTGCGAGTATTAATCTTATGCCCCTCTCGTTGTTTAAAAAGTTAGGAATTGGTAGTCTCAACCCCACACGCATGAGTATCCAGCTCGCCGACAGGTCAGTCAAATACCCGTTAGGAATAGTGGAGGACGTCCTAGTCAAAGTTGACAAGTTCATCTTCTCGGTGGACTTTATCATTTTGGACATCGAAGAAGACGTCGAGGTTCCCCTGATCCTTGGCCGACCCTTCCTTGCACCTCCCGAGCTACCATTGACGTAAGCAATGGTAAGCTCTTCCTTCGAGTGGGCGACGATGAGGTAACTTTCTCTATCACCCCCTCGATGAAGAACACACTAGCTAATGATGACTCCTGTTTTTTCATGGATACCATAAGTGAAGAATCCTTCTCTCACACCTCTGATTTTGAAGAAGAATTTTCCAATTTTTGTTCCTCTCCTACTCCTCCAACTGAATCTCTACACCTAAGTGAAGAATCCTCCACTCGCCTTTCTGATTTTGAAAAAGATTTTTTTGATTTTTGTTCCTCTTCTACTTTTCCAACTGAATCGCTGCACGAAGCCGCCATGGCCGCTAGCAACACCCCTTTTAATTTTACATATAAAAAAGTGTACGAGGACATAGTTTTTGAGAAAGAACAAATTTCCAAAACCTCGTATGATGACCCCCCTACCTTGGAACTGAAAGAACTACCAGAGCACCTTCGATACGCTTTCTTAGAAAAGGACTCCAAGCTGCCTGTCATAATTTCGGCCTACCTCACGGATGCACAAAAGGATAAACTTCTTTCAATTTTACAAAAGCATCGCCAAGCTATTGTTTGGCAGATATCTGATATCAAGGGCATAAGCCCATCTTTCTGCACTCATAAAATCTTAATGGAAGATAATTCACGTAACTCTATACAACCTCAGCGCCGTATAAACCCAAACATGAAAGACGTAGTTAAGGGCGAGGTTATGAAATTGTTAAATGCAGGAATTATCTATCCTATATCCGACAGTAAGTGGGTTAGCCCAGTACAGGTAGTACCAAAGAAGGGAGAGATAACGGTCGTAAGTAATGAAAATAATGAATTAATCCCGACTCGGACGGTGACCGGATGGCGAATGTGTATAGATTACCGTAAGTTGAATTACGCCACCCGCAAGGATCACTTCCCCTTGCCGTTCATTGATCAGATTTTAGAACGACTTTCCGGACATAGCTTTTATTGTTTTATTTTTCCGCCTACGCACAGCATTCGATGGATTGCTCCACGAAAAATTCGGATGAGTTCTTAACGCAGGATTATAACTATTCGGAAAATTAAAACCAGGAGGATGATAATTCGCAGCAGAAAAATTATTAAAAGCAGTTCTAGGCATATTATTTACATAATCCAAATGTTAGGCGGGAGGAGTTGCAGATTCCCATACCTGAGGGGCGGAGGCAGCAGTCATCTCCGTAATTGTTTTGCTTAATATTTCAACTTGCAGTGCGAGTTGGGAGACGTTGTCCACTTCAAAGAGACCTGCAGGTTTGTTTGGGCGGGACCTAGGCACATTCCACTGGTAAGTGTTCATGGCCATGTCTTCAAATAGCTCAAGAGCTGCTTCCGGGGTCTTATGGTTTAAAGTACCGCCAGAAGCTGCGTCTATCATTTGCTTTGTGCTTTGATTTAGCCCATTATAGAACGTCTGCACCTGCAACCATACAGGCAGAGCGTGATGTGGGCATCGTCTTAATAATTCTTTAAATCTTTCCCAGGTTTCGTAAAGGGTCTCAGAGTCTATTTGTCCAAAGGCAGAAATGTCATTCCTAAGTTTTGCAGTTTTAGCAGGCGGAAAATACTTGGCCAAAAATTTTTCAGTTAATTGCGTCCAAGTAGTTATGCTATTTTTAGGAAGGGTGTTCAGCCACTGCTTAGCCTTAATTCTAAGAGAGAAAGGAAATAATCTTAGCCTAATAGCATCATTTGTGACACCATTTATCTTGAAGGTGTCACAAATCTCAAGAAAGCTGGCTATGTGTGCGTTCAGGTCTTCATCTTGAAGCCCGTCAAATTGCACATACTGTTGCACCATTTGAATTATGCTAGGCTTCAGTTCGAAATTATTATTATTTATTGCAGGGCGAACTATACTAGATTCTGTACCCTCGAGATTCGGTCGTGCATAATAGGACATAGGCCTTTGCATGGCTTCCTCCATGTTGGGTTCTGCCATTCTTAAGGTAGAAAATGACTCGGAATCCTCAACCGGCACTTGGGTAGTAGGGCCTTAAAATCGCGATCTTCTCCGAAGAGTACGCTCAATTTCGTGGTCCAGGTCCAAAGTAACCGGCGGACTTCCGCGGGTCATACACTAGAGGAAGAGAGGAGAAGAAAGACTAGAAAATAAAAGAGCTAATGAAGTTCGAAAATTTTTTTTTTTGAAATAGATTTTTATGTTTTAACTCCCAAACTTCCCAAGGGCTACCCGGTGAAGGGTTCGCAAGGTACTAGATAAGATAGCGGCATTTAGAGCCACTTTGCCCTTTTCGAGAGAGTTAGGTGGTGTAGAAAAATTTGTGATGTGGGTTTCTATTAAGTAGGCGGTAATTAAAATCCAGCCATTTAACTCCGAGCGAGTAGGCGGAAAATAAAAGCTACACTCACGCACTCGACAGAAAATTAAAACACACCCACTCTACAGAAAGTAAACACACTCTACTGAAATAAAGCCTGCCAATTAACTCAAGTGAGTAGGCGAAAAAATAAAAATACGCACACTTGTTTGAAATAAATCCAGCCAATTAACTCAAGTGAGTAGGCGGAAAAATTAAAAATACGCACACTTGCTTGAACAAAATCCAGTCATTTAACTCAAGTGAGTAGGCGGAAAAATTTTAAGAAGGAGGGTGAGAAAGAGAAGTGATAAAATTAATATATTCGTGTTTTCAATTTATCAACGAGCGTTGCCTCCCCGGCAACGGCGCCAAAAACTTGATTGTCTCTTAGATATCTGCAAGGAGAAAATAACCAAACTAACAATTCAACAAGGCAAGTATACCTATCGAAATGCAGCTAGGGGACACAAGTGTCGTATTGAAATCCGGGAACAGTTGAGTAAGCTTACTCACACGAAATCTATTATTTTATCGACGAAAAAATTAAGTTTTTTAGAAGAAAGCTAAACGTACTAAAGGAAGAGAACTACTTGCAATGAAAGAGAGCTACTTGCATGAAAAGATAAAGAGAGCTAAAAGAGCGATTAAACTTAAGCTTAGTAACGATGAGGGGAAAAATGCACTCGATCAGAAATCACCTCGGCAAGAGTGGTTAGAAAAATACGATAAATAAACCTAAGCTAATTAGGGTAAAGGTCCTTGACCGTGGAGGTTCCATGAATATTGACACGCTTCTCTCGAAGGTCGTGCCTAACTGAGTTTAGGAAGGTCCGACCGACTCTCACCTAAATCGGAGGCCTAAAACTCGCTTTATGCGGTGAACCCCGCTATTGGATTTTACTCCAATCCGGGAAATTTGAACGTCTGCCTCTCTCGAGGGGTGCGAACAACTCCCTTTACTCTTGAGTGCTCATTTCAAACTTTCGGCCTCTCGGCTAGCCCAGAATGAAAGAAAAGGTGGAGAGTATATATCGATGATATACCTCCAACCCGTGATAAATCAAGAGTAATTCAAATCTAATCCCTAAAAAGAAAAGGTAAGATTCAAAGCATCATAACCTAATCACTCGAACTTCGGATCATCAAGATCGAGTACATGGAGGATTAGTTAATCATGGTGAGGTGGAAGAGGGGGGATGAGTAGAAGAAGAATAATGAAAACAGAGCAGAAACGAAAAAGAAAACAACACTTTTTATTAATGGAAATAGGGATCTTACAGCTTGAAAACCAGAGATTACAAGTGCATGGAAAGGTAAACTACACTATCATTAACATTATACTACAGAATGAAGCTAGGAACTAATACAGGGAAAGCATAAAGCTAGAGCTAAGAACTAAAAATGGAGAGACATGCTTAAAAAAGTTCAAAAATACAAAGGGCAGAACCTCCCCTCTCAATCTGAAAAGTGTCCATGAACCCTTAGAGTTGGGCTCTATTTATAGAATTTTTCGGGTCGGGTCACGCCCCCCTGTCACGCCCTGGTCGGGCGTGACCCTGGGGCGTGACACATTCGGCGCGAATTTTTCGGGCTGGAATTTAATTCTGACGAAGTAGTTGAGGTACACGCCCACAAGTCACGCCCTGGTAGGGCGTGTACCTGGGGCGTGTTCTTTGCGGCGTGACTTTGTTGAGCTGAAATTGAATGCTGGAGGTGACGGGCGGAATTGCTGAAGTACACGCCCATATGTCACGCCTGGGTCAGGCGTGACCCTGGGGCGTGACACATTCGGTGCGACGGTGGAGCGGGAAAAACGAGCGCGCTGCGGCGATTCCTCGGAACCTGGGGACACGCCTCTAGAACACGCCCGTGTCGGATGTGACACGGGCGTGACCGAGGGCGTGTACACTAAGTTTCCACGGAATGCAGTTTCGGACCAATTGCTTCATTCCTTTAGGTACACGCCCTAGGTACACGCCCGGGTAGGGCGTGACCTTGGGGCGTGTCACAGCAAAATTCGGCTGAAAGCCGTGAAAACCTGCAAAAAGCAGAAAAAATGCATTAGCGACAAAAATATATACAAAGGGGAATCAAAATAAGTACTTTACAAGACATGATTTGCTTTAAAACCCCGAAAATATCCTAATAAAATTGACTGCAAACCGTATTATCACGAACGTCAAACGGGCATTCAGCGAATGTCGAAGAATGTCGAACCAGCGTTCGACGAATGTCGACCATCATTCGACTAACGTCGAACAGCATTCGACGAATGCGGTTACGACTGTACAACCTTGGGCTCGCGAGAGGTGACCCAGCAAGCAAGGAAGGAGGACTGGCGAGAGGCGAGGAGGCCCACCTACAAGAGGCGAGAGGTATGGACAACCCCAAGAGGTAGGTGAGACCTCTTATTAGGCGAGACCTCCTAGGGGGCGAGATGGCCCGCCGGGCGGGAGGCCGGCGAGACGGACAGGGTGGTCGTCTCGCCTGACAGTTCTTTCCCTACTTGTCACAGGTGAAAAGAGATGTCCTTACCTTTTACCCCCCCCCCCAAGGGGGATTTTACCTTTATGCCCCAGGTAATTTTACATGTCTACCCCTGGAGGTCTGCGTATAGCTCTCCAGAGTAGCGGAGTTTGGCTGTTCATAGACCCGGTCCAGGGTGCTTTGGTCATTTCAGGTTAATTCAGAAGTGTTATTTGTAGAACATATTCAGAGGCCTATAAATAGACCGGTAAAGGTGCCTGAGAGGAGGTCGTTGAACCTTTCCACTATCTTCCTCACAGGCACCTAGCTCAGCACTGGCTAGGGAGGGGAAGACCTTCAGTTCTTCCGGGTAAGAGGTGGGACATCCGAGCTGAGCCCCCTCGGACTGTTTCCAGCCTTTCGACTCTCGTCAGGAGAGTAGCGCAGGGAGAGTACGTGTGGGCTGCATCCTGTTTCAAACTTTAGGAGGGACTAGAAAGCTGGTTCCAACATTTTTGGTGCGGTGAGCGTGGACCGCAGCCCTCAGGGAAGAACCTTGAGCAACCACATGGCGGGAGTTCAGGGAGAAGGAGAAGGAGAGGGGTCGGACAACCCGGGAGGATTTGTCGGAAGAGAAGAGTTCATGGCTTCAATCAAGGGGATCATGGATTTGCTACAAGGGATCTCGCGACAAGGAGATTGTTCAACACCACTGCCTCAAGTGCCGGCTCTCGCAACGCAGGAACAACTCGTCTCGGCGTGAGTAGGAGAAGATGCCCCGGGGAGAAGGCCGGGAAAGTAGGTGATGGTGGAAGGGAGCAGGAGAGACATGGCGGGAAGGGAGCTGTTCCCAAGTCTGGTGAGTACCATCTCGCCAGGAGAGGTCGTCGCGCGAGTAGGGGCGGCGAGACTAGCGGCGTGAGGATCCCCTTTCTGCGAGCTAATCCTGTAAGCTCCCATCCCGGAGGGCTTCCGAGAACCCGAGATGAACTACTATGTGGGGAAGGATGATCCCCTCCATCACTTGCAGTGGTTCGAGGACACGGTTTCGATCAGGCCCATGACGGACGCGTTTAAGTGCCGCCTTTTTGCAATCACTCTAAAGGACAAAGCTAGGGATTGGTTCCATCAGCTCCTGACAGGCTCGATATACTGCTTCGAGGACCTAAGTAGGAGCTTCCAGCTGTGGTTCTCCACATCTAAGAAGAGGAAGAGGAACCCGGAGTCGATCTTTTTGATTAAGCAGAAGGCGGATAAGTCGCTGGCTCAGTACGTGGATAGGTTCCAAGAAGAGATTTTGGATATACAGTAGGTGTCAGGGTTTGCCCTCCAGATGGCCTTTACTGTGGGATTACGGGAAGGCTTCTTCAAAATGAGCCTCAACCAGAAGGCGTCGCTGTCTTTTGAAGGCTTGATGGAGAGGGTGGCGAAAGAAATAGCGATGGAGGCGGCGAACCCTGCTTTTGCGAAGAAATTGGCAAGGCTTACTGAGATGGAGTCGAGGGAGTCAGGTTGGAGGCAGCAGGAGGCAAGGAGAAGAGAGGAGCCGATGGCGTCGACGTATCAAGAGCTGGGATGGAGGCAACATGGAGGCCCTGCCACAGGGCAAGGTAGAGGATTTCCCCAAGGGGGGAGGAATCAACAAGGAGGACCAGGAAGGTTTCACCAGCAAGGGTGGGGATATGGTCATAGACCGCCCCTGCCCCCTCCGCGGCAGGCTATGGCCATAGGCCAAGGCAGAGGAAGAGGCCGGGAGAGAGGAAGAGGAGCAGGAGCAGGGAGAAGGAGGAACCCTCAGGAAGGAAGGCAAGGGGGGGAGGTGGCGTTGCCATATTGTGACTTCCACGAGGAGGAAGATCACGCAACGTCTACCTGCCCAGATTTCTTGGAAATAAGGAGAACTCGAGGGGCAGGAGAACAGCAAAGACCGGTACGGATAGAAGAAGTGACAGCCACAGGGGAAGAGGAACGATGTGTGGATCGAACGGATGAAGGAGATCACGGAGGAATTGGAGTGATCCATGGGGGGTGGGGATAGAGGCGGCCCGAAAAGCGAGCCTTCACACTATGTACCGCCGAAGCGTCGCCTCGACGTCACAATCCTCTCCCCCAGATGAAAAGATTACCTTTTCGAGGAGAGACATGCCAGACCATGAAGACCCTTTTTGTGACGCGCTGGTGATACGGACGGCCATCGAGAACTTCACGGTATCACGGATCCTAGTAGACAATGGGAGTTTGGTGAACGTGTTTTTCAAAAAAGCATTCAATGCGATGAAGGTGGAGGCCCAGAGGGTGCTGGTGGCGGATGGACCCCTGTTTGGGTTCTCAGGAGAGAGGAAAGAAGTCGAGGGGGGAGTGGGACTTCAGGTAACCCTAGGAGGGCTGTCCCAAAATTGCCGCTTTGTCATAGTGGATGCCCCCAGTAGTTACAACGCTATCTTTGGGCGCCCCTTGATCAGCGCTTTCAGATGCGTTCCATCATCGTTTCACCAGTGCTTGAAGCTGAATTCAGGAGGTACCCAAATCAGGATACGGGGGTATCCAAAGGCCGCAAGGGAATGCTACGCGACGGCAGTAAACACCATCTCCTGGCAGGGAGACGCAGAGGAGTTGGGAAAGAGGATGGAGCAATTACAACAAGAATGGGGAGGCTGATAAGAGCGAGGAGAGGAAGGTGCTGGAGGAGAGGGAGAAGTAGTAGTGGTTGGAGGCATTGCGGGGGAGCCAGAAATGGCAGGAGAGGAGTTCGGGGAGACGGGGATGGTAGAAGAAAGGGAGGAGGAAGGAGCTGAAGGAGAGGGAGAAATGGTGAGGAACAGGGACATGGCGGGGAAGCTAGAAATGGCTGGAAAGGAGGGAGAAGAGACGGAAGCGGCAGAGGAAGAGGAGCTAAGAAAAGAGGAAGGGAGGAAAGAGAAGAGGAAGATGGAAGAAGCGAGAGGGTCGCCCGGGGAGGGGGCCCGGCCAGAAAAAAGAAGGGCCTCACTGCAGGAAGAAGAGGACGCAAGCAGGTGGGAGGCGGAAAAGCTGGGGGAAGAGATGATTATGGCCATCGTGGAAGACGAAGCCAAGGAGCAGGACACACAGGCAGAGCAGGAAGGGGAGGAAGGGCCATCGAGACTGAAAGTGGTCGTGGAGGTCCTCGAGGTAGAGATCCAAACCAAGGAAGGCAGAAAGGAGAAGATAAAGATCAGCGGGGAGCTCAGCCCTGAAGACCGTGAGAGGATCAAGGCCTGCGTGCAGAAAAATATTGACGTATTCGCGTGGAGCGCCGCGGACATGCCAGGGGTCGATGCAGACATCGCTTGTCACCGCCTCAATCTTGACCCCAACACTCGCCCCATACAACAGAAGAAGAGGGCCATCGCCTCCAAGATGGTCGGACCTATTAGAGAGGAAGTAGAAAAATTACTTAAGGCGGGGTTTGTATCCGCCTGTAAGTATCCGGGGTGGGTGAGTAATGTTATAATGGTCAAAAAAGGGGAGGGTAGGTGGAGAATGTGTGTGGATTTTTCTCTTTTAAATAAAGCATGCCCCAAGGATTGTTACCCGCTGCCCCGAATCGACGCGCTGGTTGACTCAGCCGTCGGTTTCCCTTTTATGAGTTTCTTGGATGCATTTTCTGGATATCATCAAATACGCATGCATCCTCCGGACGTTAAGGACGTCACCTTCGTCACGGAGGATGGATGCTTCTATTTTAATATGATGCCTTTCGGTTTGAAAAATGCGGGAGAAACCTATCAAAGAATGATGGATTGGATCTTCCGAGAACAGAGAGGGAGGAACCTCGAGGTGTACGTGGATGACTTGATGATCAAAAGCAAGAACCTCGAAGCTCATGTCCTAGATCTGGAGGAGACCTTTGAAACCCTAAGGAAGTATAAAATGAGACTCAACCCCCTGAAATGTGTTTTTGGAGCCAGCAGGGGAAGGTTCCTGGGACATCTTCTCACTCCATCTGGAGTGGAACCCAACCCCGAAAAAGTGAGAGCAATCCTAGAATTGGAGTCCCCTAGGAATGCTAAGGAAGTTCAGCGTCTCACAGGCAAGTTGGCAGGGCTAAGCAGGTTTCTCTCTTGAGCCGGAGAGAGGTGCTCGCCCTTCTTTCGGACGCTGCGAGGAGGCAAGAGGTTCGAGTGGACCTCGGAATGTGAGAAGGCTTTCCAGGCTATAAAACAGCAGCTTACCCAGACGCCCTTACTCCAGGGACCAAGGGAAGCGGAGATCTTGTTTTTATATTTGGGGGTAGGGACTGGGGTAGTGAGCTCGGTTCTTGTGCGAGAAGAAGGGAGGAAGCAATTTCCGATCTATTACGTGAGCAGGGTCCTGAAGAAAGCGTAGCTCGGGTACCCCATTCTTGAGAAGTTAGCATTTTCCCTCATCATCTCGGCCCGAAAGCTCAGGCCGTATTTTCAGGCTCATTCTATTCAGGTGGTAACAGATCACCCCCTCCGTCGCATCTTGGAGGGGGTAGAACATTCCGGGAGGCTAGCTAAATGGTCAATAAAGCTCAGTGAATTCGACCTTATTTTCGTTCCCCGGCTCGCCATAAAGGTACAAGCGGTAGCCGATTTCCTGGTGGACTATGTAGTTGAGGTCCAGGAGACGGAGGTGTCCCCTCGAGCAACCTGGAAGATGTTAGTAGATGGAGCGTCGGGAAGAAATTCCTTTGGAGGAGGGATGGTCTTGATCAGCCCGGAGGGGACCCAGATTAAGCAGGCCTTGAAGATTCATTTCACGATTACCAACAATCAAGCGGAATATGAGGCAGTCATTGCGGGACTCAGGTTAGCCCGGGAGATGGGCATACAAGACATTGAGGCCTCGACAAACTCCATGGTGGTGGCAGGCCAGATCAAAGGGGAGTTCGAAGCAAGGGAGCCCACCCTCCAGTTATATCTAAGAAAGGTCAAGTGCATCATAGGATAGTTCCGAAACTTTTCAATCCAACACATCCCGAGGGAGAAGAGCACTCAGGCTGATCAACTCGCCAAGCACAGCCCTCGGGCCGGGGGAACAATGACGGAGCTCTTCAAACCGTCTATAGAAGAAGGGGAACTCATGGAGATATGCCAGCAAAGATCTTGGATGGACCCCTTCATCACCTTTTTAACGTCAGGATAGTTACCCGAGAGAGAACTCGACAAGAGGCATACCAGATACAAATCGGCGTACTACCTGCTGAGGGATGGGGTTTTATATCGCAAGGCGCTGTCAGGATTGCTGGCCAGATGTGTGTCAGAGGAGGAGGTTCCCAAGATTCTACAAGATATACACTCGAGCGAATGTGGGAGTCACTCAGGGAGCCGGACATTAGAAGGGAGGGTGCTACGGCAGGGGTACTTCTGGTCTACCCTCAGGAAAGATGCGGAAGAATTCGCGAGAAGGTGTCAGAAATGCCAGGAGTTTGCCCCCCTCCAGCTCCTCCCGGCCCAAAGGTTGCGGACAATCACAGCTCCCTGGCCTTTCGCTATATGGGGGCTAGATCTGGTGGGTCCCTTTCCCCAAGCAAGTGGCCAGAGAAAATTTCTGCTAGTCATGGTGGACTACTTCTCGAAATGGCTGGAGGTGAAGGCGTTGGCTAAGATAACATCGCAGGTGGTCAAAAATTTCGTATGGAGGGAGATCATCTACCGGCATGGGTTGCCCCTAGCCATTGCGACAGATAATGGACCACAGTTTGCAAGTAGAGAATTCGTGGATTTCTGTATTCGTTTGGGAATAGATCTCCGTTTTGCCTCCGTTCATCATCCACGGAGTAATGGACAGGTGGAAGCAGCTAATAAAGTCATTGTCAATCTATTGAAGAAAAAAGTGGAGAATTTGAGGGGGAGCTGGGTGGAGCAGCTACCTTTAGTACTGTGGGCCTTGAGGACCACACCGAACACCGCCACGGGGGAAACCCCATTTAAGCTCTCTCATGGCTCAGAGGCTGTCATACCTATCGAATTTGAGGTCACATCACCGAGAGTAGTAGTTGCGAGGGAAGGAGCCGAAGGTTGGAGAGCAGAGAACGAAGAAGAACAGAGACTCTCATTAGATCTCGTGGAGGAGCTCAGGGATTTGGCGATGGTCCAGCAGGAGGAGGTCAAGCGCCGGATAGCAAGGTACTTCGACAAACATATAAGGATCAGACAGTTTGAGAAAGGATATTTGGTCCTTAAAAAAGTAGATGCAGCGGGTAGATGGGCCTCAGTAGGAAAGCTCAATCCCAATTGGGAGGGTCCTTTTGTAGTAAAAGAAGTACTAAAGTCAGGAGGGTACCACCTCCAGGATGTGGACGGGGTATCCCTCGAGCGAGCCCGAAGTGGTGATGATTTAAAGAGATTTTACCTGTACCACTCTGTCCATTGCACTTTTTATTATTGTACAGTGCTTACTATTTTGATGTGTTCTTTTGATATGATGAAAGCGTGGGTGACCTTTTTAGGGCACCGAGGTTGGAGAAGGTTTGGAGAGGAGACCCCGAGCAGACCCGCTGACCAAGCTCTCATCTAGCTGGCAGGGTTGTAGGCTCACTCGGTGGTTGGAGAAGGTTTGGAGAGGAGACCCCGAGCAGACCCGCTGACCAGGCTCTCATCTAGCTAGTAGGGCTGTAGGCTCACTCGGTAGTTGGAGAAGGTTTGGAGAAGAGACCCCGAGCAGACCCACTGACCAGGCTCTCATCTAGCTGACAGGGCTATAGGCTCACTCGATGGTTGGAGAAGGTTTGGAGAGGAGACCCCGAGCAGACCCGCTGACCAGGCTCTCATCTAGCTGGCAGGGCTGTAAGCTCACTCCGTGGTTGGAGAAGGTTTGGAGAGGAGACCCCGAGCAGACCCGCTGACCAGGCTCTCATCTAGCTGGCAGGGCTATAGGCTCACTCGGTGGTTGGAGAAGGTTTGGAGAGGAGACCCCGAGCAGACCAGCTGACTAGGCTCTCATCTAGCTGGCAAGGCTGTAGGCTCACTCGGTGGTTGTAGAAGGTTTGGAGAGGAGACCCCGAGCAGACCCGCTGACCAGGATCTCATCTAGCTGGTAGGGCTGTAGGCTCACTCGGTGGTTGGAGAAGGTTTGGAGAGGAGACCCCAAGCAGACCCGCTGACCAGGCTCTCATCTAGCTGGCAGGGTTGTAGGCTCACTCGGTGATTGGAGAAGGTTTGGAGAGGAGACCCCGAGCAGACCCGCTGACCAGGCTCTCATCTAGCTGGCAGGGTTGTAGGCTCACTCGGTGGTTGGAGAAGGTTTGGAGAGGAGACCCCGAGCAGACCCGCTGACTAGGCTCTCATCTAGCTGGCAGGGCTGTATGCTCACTCGGTGGTTGGAGAAGGTTTGGAGAGGAGACCTCGAGCAGACCCGCTGACCAGGCTCTCATCTAGCTGGCATGGCTGTAGGCTCACTCAGTGGTTGGAGAAGGTTTGGAGAGGAGACCCTGAGCAGACCCGCTGACCAGGCTCTCATCTAGCTGGCAGGGCTGTAGGCTCACTCGGTAGTTGGAGAAGGTTTGGAGAGGAGACCCCGAGCAGACCCACTGACCAGGCTCTCATCTAGCTGGCAGGGTTGTAGGCTCACTCGGTGGTTGGATAAGGTTTGGAGAGGAGACCCCGAGCAGACCCGCTGACCAGGCTCTCATCTAGCTGGCAGGGCTGTAGGCTCACTCGATGATTGGAGAAGGTTTGGAGAGGAGACCCCGAGCAGACCCGCTGATCAGGCTCTCATCTAGCTGGCAAGGCTGTAGGCTCACTCGGTGGTTGGAGAAGGTTTGGAGAGGAGACCTCGAGAATACCCGCTGACCAGGCTCTCATCTAGCGGGCAGGGCTGTAGGCTCACTCGGTTGTTGGAGAAGATTTGGAGAGGAGACCCCAAGCAGACCCGCTGATCAGGATGTCATCTAGCTGGCAAGGCTGTAGGCTCACTTGAGGGCCAGTCTAAGGGTAAGAGTTCGCGAGGGGAAAGGTCCATATTCATCAAAAGGTTGGTGGAAAATCCCTAAAAAAAGAGGGGCCAGGAATCAGGCCAGGGAAGAGGGTCTCTAGCCGGCACTCGTCATAGGTGGTCTCGCCCCTGGCGGGGGGGCCTTCCTTATTCAAGGCACAAGACTGGCGTAAGAAGGCGGAACCTGTCAAGCAAGACGGTTGGTCTCCAGGGACTTCGGCGTAGGATAATCTTGCGGCGAGGCGAGCGCTAGCAGTGAGCGGATCTCGCGCGTAGTATGGGCGAAGAGAGATCAAAAGTTTGTCTCGCGTTTTTGACTAGCTATTAAGCGAGATGGCAGAAGATAAAAGCAGCGATTAAATAACATCTAAAAAATTTTCTCGCGCTTTTGGCTAGCTATTAAGCGAGATGGCAGAAGATAAATGCAGCGATTAAATAACATCTAAAAAATTGTCTCGCGCTTTTGGCTTGCTATAAAGCGAAATGGCAGAAGATAAAAGCAGCGATTAAATAGCACCTAAAAAGTTGTCTCGCGTTTTTGACTAACTATTAAGCAAGACGCCCGAAGATGGAAGCAACAATTAATGTGAAAAAGGTTTAAACAAAATATCCGTGGAGCAGGAACACCTCGCTTTCCTCTTTCAAGGAAGTGTCTATCAGAACTACAAGTACTAGACAAAAGAAAGAGGGGAAGAGAAGCCACTGCAGTTGATGGTACGCTACTCGTTGTCAGAAGAAGAGTTGTCGTCTGTCTCGCCGTACAAGCGGGGGACAAGGTCGCGGGCGGTTACCGTCTCTGCATCCTCGCGCACAACTCCCAGCTCCTTCATCATTTTAAGAACAACCTCTGCCGTCTTGATATTGGAGTCTCGGCAGATGGCGTCCACCTCGTCCACAGAATAGCGGGAAGGAACGGTAAACTGGTCCAAGGGGGTGTCGCGCTGTTCCGGAGGAGGAGATTTTCAGCTTTCAATTTCTTGTTCTCCCCCTCCAACTCCTCAATGCGCGAGCGCATTCGGTTGGCTGTCTCGGCATCCTGCGGGAAGAGAACGAATGAGGGACTGGAAAGCAGGGAATAAGCGAGGCAATGGTAATAGAACTTACCACGCCACCCTGGCTCTGCGCGAGGAGGTTGTCGGCAACAATCAATCGCTTCTCCAGGTCGATGGACTTCTCTCGCTCTGCGGCTAGACCGGCCTCCGCCTCCTTCCACTTTCTGTTGTTGAAAACAAGGCGTCGCGAGACTCGGTGCGCGAGCTCCAGGGAGCGAAATTGAGAATGGGCGCTTTTTAGAATAAGATCCTGTGATGCCTCATTATCGGCGGGCTCAGAGCCAAGGCCACCGTACAGCCCAAACCCTAAGGAGAAGGCATGACTGGTGGGGGTCCTGCTCTTTCCAGGAAGGGAGAAGGGTAGACACCGACACGCGGTTGGCGTCCTTGTCCCATAAGAGAAGCGGCTCATTGGCGTCATCATCCGTCAAAGGACCCATATTGTAATTGGGGTGCGAGGCGGGAGTCGGGCGGCTGGAGGAGCCAGTCTCGCCAGGAGGGAGCTGAGAAGGCTGAACATTGCTGGGGGCAGCTGTCTCGGAAGAGATCATCTCGCGTATGGGCGAGACGGGTAGTCGGGGAGGCGAGGGAGACGATAGAGAGATGGGGGACAGGGACCCCGCTGGCTCTTTCCTTTCTTTAGCAGATTTTTTCCTTTTTGAAGGACACAGACTTTTTCTTATTCTTGGGGCTGTGACGAGAAGTTCCCTCGCCCGCGGGCCTCTTCTTGGGGGCAGGTGTCAGCGTGTCCTTCGCAGCCTCCGCCGCCATACTCGCCAAGGCGAGAGCTCGGTTACTTTGGTAGGGGGGATGGGCGGGGACGTTCCTCTCTCCTAGGTAAGATGACAGTCAGCAGGGAATGAAAATTTACAAGGATGAAGGGGGAAATAGAAGAGTACCTTCGCCGGGGAAGACGGCTGGAAGCGAGTCGAGGTCTCGCCGAAGGTATTGGACCTCGAAATTCTTCCCTGCGAAGAAATTGCAGAGATCTTTCTCAGCACCCCCCACCTTGCGGGTGTCATAATAGCATTCGGCAGGAGACACGGGGGCGAGAGGGATACCTCCCAGATCCCCGCGGATGAAGACAAATCGAGTCAGCCAGTGGTGGTTCTTATTCGGCGTCTCGCACACCTTCAGGCCTTGGCCTGTGAAATAAGAGACGCTGTCGTCCTTTGCGTGGTAGACAAACAGCTTGCGGAAGGTAGTTAAACTAAATTCAATGCGCTCCCGCCGCAGGTAGCGGGCGTAAGCGATCAGCATGGAGATGGCGTTGGGGTTGAATTGGGCCGGGACGACCCCAAAGTACTTCAGCACTAGCTTGACCTCCGGCCATAGGGGAAGCCGCAGCCCCACCTCGAAGTGCGAGACGGGGAAGGCCAGCTCGTTGGGGTAGAAGGTGTTGATACATTCGCCAACTTTGGGCGGGCGAGACAGATAACCGTCGGTGAGATACTCGCTGGCGAAACGAGCATAGTCTTCCTCTGGCAGTCGGCCGAGAGGGAAGTCGTGGTCCACGAACCGCTTTTCGCAACGGCTGCATGCCTCGCCCTCTTCTGTCTTTTTCTTTCCCATGGCGGGCGAGAAGGCAATAAAAGAGGGAGAGGACGGTTCAGAGAGAGCGGGACGCGAGATGAGTAAGGAAGAGGAGAGATACGGGAGCCGCGACCAGAGAAACGGCTTAGAGTAACAAAAGCAGAGACAGGCCTGGGTTGGAGATATTTATAAGGGATAAGGGAGAGAGGGGATTAAGCGGGAAAGTCAAGCGGCGGGAAATGAGGAGGCACCTCGACGCTTCGTCTCTCTCTCTCTCTCTCTCTCTCTCTCTAGAACTCAAGAAGCGGGGGCGCCGCAGTGATCTTTTCGAGGCAAAAGCCATCATTATAAAACTAATCGAAAAAATAGCTAATCATGATAATGATGAAAAGACGGCATGATATGACTAGTACAGTACCAAAAGGTTAAAATAAATCATCCCGCAGAAGGGGACATCTCGCCCCAAATAAGTTTTATACAACGCATCAATAATCAAACAGCTAAATTGACAGAAATATAAGGAGGACCTGGAGAGGGTGAGACGGGACCGCAACAGTTTAGTTCCGCACCCACTGCCAGCGGCCATCTTTACCTCCCGCGCATGGAGGGCGGCCAGGAAGATGAAAGGCGCGAGCAGCGATCACGTCGCGGCGCGCGAGACGAAGATGTTCGTCCGTCTCGTTTAAGATGGCTTGGGGATCGGTCCCGTCTAGTACCCCATCCGCTTCCATCCTGGCAGAAAGGCGGTGATAATTTGTTTCTATCCAGTCCATGCGTCGGTCGGAGGCTTGCTTCTCCAGCTCCATCTCGCGGATTATGTGCGTGTATTTACGGAACATCCTGGCTGTCCTCCGCTTCAATTCCAGGGGGTCCATGGGATCACCCAAGTAGTCCTCGATCTCGCCAGGATGAGGGAGAGGCGAGAGTGGGGGAGACGCGGGAGCATCTTCAGTGTCGGAATCAAATTGGATGCCTGCGAAAAGAGCGAGAAATCATTAGCCAGGATGAGCTCGCGTGAATTGGATAAAAGAAGGCGAATCGAAGGAAAGGCGAGAAGGGAGAAGATCTTACTGGGGATGCGAGGGTTCCCCACAACTCGCGAGAGTTTTTCTCTCCGCGAGGGGGGTGGGGAGGACGCCTCGGGCGAGTCTGTGCGCTGACGAGCTTGGTTTATATTATCAGGAGGATTGGCGGGCACAGGTGAATCAGCGAAACTTCCCTAAAAAAGCGTAGTCAGCAAGCGAGACTAAAGAATGAAAAAAGCAATGAGATTACCTGCTTCTCTCCAGAAGAAGCGAATGGGTTGTCTGTTGAAGGGGCAGAGTAGATTGCGCGCGTCGAGAGAGGGGGGCAGGCGGCTTTCATCCTTTTTAAGCGAGAGGGCGGAGAGGCCATGGGAGGAATGCGCCCCAAGTCCGGGAATAGGGCGTCCGTGTTGGTTTTATTTCGCCTTCGCACCATCACGAGGCGCTCGCGGAAGCTTTGGTTGTGAGACATTCTGAAGAAGAGATGAAGGCTAAAGGGTCCTGAATGAAGACTGGGATCTCATATTTATAGGCCCCATAGGGGGGCCACCAAAGATTCAAATTAAGGAATCCTAGCATCGCGAGCCACGGTTGGACTATCTTTTCGAGGTTAGGGCAACCTCGAAAAGAGCGGGGATTATGTACAACCTTGGGCTCGCGAGAGGTGACCCAGCAAGCAAGGAAGGAGGACTGGCGAGAGGGGAGGAGGCCCACCTACAAGAGGCGAGAGGTATGGACAACCCCCAGAGGTAGGCGAGACCTCTTATTAGGCGAGACCTCCTAGGGGGCGAGATGGCCCGCCGGGCGGGAGGCCGGCGAGACGGACAGTGTGGTCATCTCGCCTGACAGTTCTTTCCCTACTCGTCACAGGTGAAAAGAGATGTCCTTACCTTTTACCCCCCAAGGGGGATTTTACCTTTATGCCCCAGGTAATTTTACATGTCTACCCCTGGAGGTCTGCATATAGCTCTCCAGAGTAGCGGAGTTTGGATGTTCGCAGACCCGGTCCAGGGTGCTTTGGTCATTTCAGGTTAATTCAGAAGTGTTATTTGCAGAACAGATTTATAGGCCTATAAATAGACCGGTAAAGGTGCCTGAGAGGAGGTCGTTGAACCTTTCCACTATCTTCCTCACAGGCACCTAGCTCAATACTGGCTAGGGAGGGAAAGACCTTCAGTTCTTCCGGGTAAGAGGTGGGACCTCCGAGCTGAGCCCCCTCGGTCTATTTCCAGGCTTTCGACTCTCGTCAGGAGGGTAGCGCAGGGAGAGTACGTGTGGGCTGCATCCTATTTCGAACTTTA
This sequence comes from Platanthera guangdongensis, assembly GCA_039583875.1. Taxonomy (NCBI): domain Eukaryota; kingdom Viridiplantae; phylum Streptophyta; class Magnoliopsida; order Asparagales; family Orchidaceae; genus Platanthera; species Platanthera guangdongensis. Next base: position 178,468,239 of record CM077150.1, read on the forward strand.
GGAGGGACTAGAAAGCTGGTTCCAACAACGACGAACATAATGTTGTCTGGTATTCTTTAGACAAATTCATTTCGAAAGGTCTAGCGGTGTCGGCTACCTGGTCAAAGCGGTGGGTTGACTTTTCAACTCAAATCCTGACTGTTGCTTTAGGATGAGAAGAGATCGTGTCACTGGGGTTTACCCGAGGCCACATATGCAGAGTGGTTGGGAGTAGGAACTCGTTATTTCCTTCTCACTCTCTCTCTCTCTTAATTTCATCCCAGTTCTGGAGAATAGAACTCATGGCTGGAGCTAGGGTTTGGGTGGATCTTGTTGAAGTTGCTGGAGAAGATCTTATGACTGGAATCAAGATTCGAAGCTAAATTCGCGAAGGGGAAAGTGAGGCGCTCATTTCCATCCGTATAGAAAAGCTTTGTCATGGCTCAAAAGAGAACTCCAAGGGTAACGATCTTCCTCCTTGGACATGTGAAGTCCTTCTTTTGACATATGCATGGTATCCCTCACCAAAAGGTGAAGTGTCGAGGGATTTCCATTGGGTTGATTCATGAAATCCCCAGTAAGTCTTGCATATAGATCAGGAAATATGTAGTACAGAATAGGCATGCTGTGTGAAGCCCATCTGGATAGGTTGGTCTGGATTGGTGATGCTTTCTTTTGCGCACTGAAGAATACTATGCGTATAAACGAGTATTTTATGGAGTTGGTGGGTTGTGTCTGTGAAGTGAAGTAACAGGAAGTATTGGAGTGGAATTTCTGGAAAATACCCTTGAAATTCATGTGTTGTATGCTATAAAAGTCCAGTGTTTCTGGCACTGCAGGTGGCTGTAAGGTTTCTGGACAGTTGGCCCAGTTATGGTTGGGGTTGGGTACGGAAAGGGTGTTTTGTCACTAATGCCTGAAGATAGTGGTTGTCGTTGGCGATAGATCCCAGCTAACCTGTGATTGTGAAAGCTAGTCCTTAGAGGATAGTGTGGCTATTGTGAGCTATGAGCTCTTAAAGGTCAGTGAGCCGAATGGACAAGGGGAAGCCGACTCGCGTCTGTCTAGACATTGAACTGGGATTTGAGCAACGTGCAGGGGCTGAAATGTATCCACGTTATGGTTATCTAACTTGAGTGCCTAAGTTATTGGCATTCGTTAGGATCACATAATGAGAGTCTTGAGTTGTACACCATCAAGACTAAAAGTCTCTGGTCATAGGTCGTGGAGCACAAATGCTCAATGTTTACCGTTGGGTCATGGGCCTGAGAACGGTGGTGGGACCCTGGTTTTCCAGTAAACCGATAATGTGCCCTGAGTGCACGGACCGTCGGGCCTTACGGCCGACGTTTGTGAAATATTGAACTATGCGTTAGTGCACGTTTTATGATATATCTTCTTGTTAAAATGTTATGTCTGTAGGAAAGGAATACCACTGCCCCAGGAAAGGGGTAGGGTCGTTATAAATTGGTCAGTTGAATACTGGCCATTGCCTCTTTTACCACCATTGTGGTAGATTGTCCCCTTGCAGGTGCTGGAGAGCCGAGCGGGAAATAGAGGGCCGAAGCCCTTGTTGCTACTATGCTAGCCCTCAAAGGCCGAATGATGAAAGGTTTTACTTCTTTTAATGTGTGTCTGGCCTGCGTGCCGATGTTTGTAATCCACACTGGTGAAATGTAACTGTAAGGCCATAACCTTTGTGTATTTATAGCTGACATTACTTTGTATAAACGGTGGTTTATATATTATGGACATTCAAATGATTTTGAGTTCAAGTAACCCTAAAGTTTCTGTTAGAATGCTCTGAGTTATTATACGAGTAGTCTGTGATATTAACTTGTAACCCCGCCGTTTGTGGATTATGGTGTGGGGCCCCGACCGAACTCTCTATTATATTTCATGCAACGGATGAAGGTGTTATAATTTGGAATCAGCTTGTCTTGGTCTTCCTCCTTCGAATTCATGGTCGAATTCTTTTGTAGGGTGGCGAGCACGTGTCAGTGCGACCCGTTATAACATAAATGAACTCAAGAATGTCCACTAAGGAATGTAAATACACATGTTTGAGGAACCTGCGCATTCTTATAATGTTGTTGTTGCTCTTGCAAAGTTGCTAAAGTGTGTATTTTACACATATAGGTGACTCGAAGTAGTGCAGGTAGTTTGAGCCCCAGCATTCTGATGAGAGTACAGCACTAGCTGAGATGTCGACACCTCCTCTATCTGCGGAGACAGTACACTTAGTTGCTGAGGCATTGTTTGCAATGATCCAGGCACAACCTGCGGTGGTGCCAGGACATGTTTGTGTGAGGACAGTACCTGTTGAGGCTGTTGTAGATCCACGAGCAGCGGGACGGCAATTGAAGCGGTTTATGGGCTTCAATCCTCCGACATTCGCAGGGGCAGGATTCCCGACGCAGGCAAAGAATTGGCTTGTGTGAGTCGAGAGGATTTTGACGGCTATAAGAACTGAGGAGGAACAGAAAGACACCTTTGCCACTTTCCTATTGGAAGGAGAGGCTCGGCTTTGGTGCGACGAAATGGAGTTGCACCACTTAGTGGTCAGACAACTAACGTAATTCTTGATAGAGGAGTTTTCGAGACTATTCTTGGCAAAGCACTTGCCGTCGGCACAACGCATAGTGTTGGAACACCCTATTACTAATTTGGGTCAGGATCACTATATTTATAGGAATATGTGTTTTGACCTCCTGTATAGATTTTAGGTCAAAATAGAATTGAGTCTAAGGGTCAGTAGGCTAGGATTGGAAGCAGCTCTGAAGACCCAAGTTTTTGTAGTGACTAAGTCCAAATCGTCGAGCTCAGCACGACGTTTCGTCGAACTCCGGTCGACGATCGTCTAGCTCAACTTTGGCAGATCGTCGAGCTCCATTCGACGATCGCTGAGCTCAAGCCTCAAAATATCGTCGAGCTCTGGTCGACGATCGTTGAGCTCAACTTCTCAATATCGTCGAGCTCCATTCGACGATCGCTGAGCTCAGGTCGACGATTTTGACTCTGAACTGGATCCTTATCTCTGAGCTCAGTTCGACGATCTTTGAGCTCAGATCGACGACTTCTTTGCTGCTTGCATTTTCATTTCGCTGAGCTCAGCTCGACGATAGCAGAGCTCAGTTCGACGATTTTAGTTGACCTTCAGAATTCTAATTCAAAATCAGATAGAAGTTATTCTGCATTTAAGACAGAAGATCTGCCAGCCGTTTTCATTTACTTCTGGAGCAAGTTTCAAGGGATTTTCTAAGGAACAAATCAGTGGACTTTCCTTCAGAACATATTATACAATTAAGGCTGTAATTAATTCAGACCAACGGCTATCTTTGACAGAGCAATTTTCTATTCAGACTCAGAGAATAAAAGATAGAATGTTTTTGAATCAGACAGAAGACAGACAAGAACAAGAGAATAGAAAAAGACAAGTAGAGGACACCTCTCTATACACAGAGACTCTCTCAATCTTCTGTCAACAAGAATTCAGAAGAACACTCATCAAAAAGAGATCAAGCTTTCAAACATTCTTCAGATCTCTTCAGCTCTCAAGTGTTCAAGGCCAACATCATCTCAAGACTCCAGACACTCAACATTTCAGCTTGCTGAAATCATCATCTGCTGGAGATCTATTTTTGAAGGCCTATCACCCTCAGCAAAGCTCATCTTCCTGAAGACTTCAAGGACTCAGGGGAGCTTTGAAATCAATCCACATAGTCTTCTCAGTTGCTTGAGAAAGAGAAGACTGCCATAACTCTCTCACCCCCAATCTGTAAAGGGTTTTTCAAACTCCTTCAAAAGTTTGAATCTGGTTTTTGAGCACCTTGTCAAAAGCTCATTGGTGGCAAGACACCTGATCAAAAAATCTGATCTGGTTTTTGAGCACCTTATCAAAAGCTCATTGGTGCCCAGGACACCTGATCAACTCATCCTGCAGTGGATTCCTACCTAGGGTGGTAGAAGAGTGGATGTACCCAAGTCGGGGAACCACTATATTTCCTTGTGTCATCTGGTTGTGCATGTTTTCTTTTTGTTTCTGGCCTAGATTTTCTTGTGCTTAATATCTGCATAGCTTAATTTTATTTCTGCTTCCCTGCTTACACTCATTACAACAATTGTTGTAAAGCTTTGCAAAAAGTTTTCTTTGTGTTTTCAAAAAGCACCATATACTCTATTCACCCCCCCTTTAGAGTATATCAGATCTAGTTTCCCCTTTCAATTGGTATCAGAGGCAGGTTGGTTAAACATACCATATCTGTTTGGTTGTACAGGCTAACACCTGAACCCCAAAGATCCCAAACTAGATCCTTCTTTTATATTTCTCTACTAGATTTAGCTTACACAAATCATGGCCCAAAACAAAGACTATGCTAGCACCAGACCTCCAGTGTGCAATCTGTCAAAGTTTGCACTTTGGAAGGCAAGGATTAAACTCTACATGAATTCAATTGACGAAGATATTTTTAATTCTGTTTTGACAGTGTGCCCAAGACCTCCAGAGAGCACAAGCACAAATGATATTCCACCTCCATCAGGAACAGATGCTGACATTAAAAGATGGAAAGTAGCTGATGCCAAGGCAATGAACATTCTAGCTCAGACAATGTCAGATGACATTTTTCAGAAGGTAGCTGAATGTAATTCAGCCAAGGAGATCTGGGACAAGCTTTCAGAAATTGTCTCTGGCTCAGCTGATGAGAGAAAGGACAGAAGATCTCATCTCATCTCCCAATATGAGAACTTCAAGAAGGGAGAAACTGAGTCAGTGGGAGACATGTACAATAGATTGAGTCTAATTGTCAGTGAGCTGAGGACATTAGATAAAGAAATCTCACTGACAGAACTCAATGACAAGATCCTAATGTGCTTCCCCAGCACTTGGGATTCAAGAATCTGGCCAATTAAAGATGCCAGAAGCCTAAATGAGATTACCACTGAAGCCTTGTTGGGTAAGCTCAAATCTTATGAGCTACTCATCAAGAACAGAGAAGAAGAACAGAAGGCTGCTTCTCCAGCCACAAGAAAGGAGAAGACTATTGCATTCAAGGCAGCTGAGGATCTGCCTGAAGAAAAGGCCACAAGCAATGATGAACTTCTCAGCCTATTGGCCAAAAGATTCTATAAGATGGCCAGGAAGGACTTCAGAAGAAGATCATACAAGGAGCAAGACAAGCCAAGGTATGACAAGTCCACTGGCAATAGCAAAGACATTATTTGCTTTGGTTGCAGGAAACCAGGGCACATGGTTCCTGACTGTCCAGAAAACAAGAACAAGGACAGGAGGGACAGAAAAGAAAGAAGAAAGGAGAAGGACTCCAAAAGGCATGGAAATAACAAACCTTCCACCAGCAAAAGTAAGCACACAAGGAAAGGATTTGTTGCTGAATCCTGGAGTGAGACTGAAGAGGAGTCACAGGCCTCTTCCAGCTCAAGTGATGATGAGGATGATGCAGAGGAAAAAGAATTCTGCATGATGGCAATCAATGCCTCTCAACACAACTCAGAGGAAGAGGAGTCAGAGTCAGACTCAGAAACTCAACCTGAAGAAGATCAGGTAATCAACTCTTTTGATTTCACTTCAGAAGATTTTAAGCTTGAATTTAAAGCACTATGTTTAGACCTGCTAAAGTCTGAGAAAGAGATCATCTCTCTCAGAAATCAATTGTCTGAACACAATGCTTTAAAATCAGAAAACCTCAAGCTCTTTCAGGAGTTGGAGAACCATAGGGAACAGATAGCTTCACTGAAGAGTGAACTCTCTGAGGCCAAGAAGCTTGAAGAATCTCTCAATGGGAGAAGCATCAAGCTGATGGACATCACAAGCACAGTGAACTCAAGATTCAACAGTACACTGGGCTTGGGTGCCTCATCCAGCCAACCTATTGTTCTAACAACCCCTATCAAGTTCATTTCTGACAAGGGAAAGGGAGTTGTAGAGGTTGCCAGGAAAAATTCTGATCTGCCTCAGAAAACTAAAGTCCAGTACAAATCGTCGAACGGAGATCGACGATCGCCGAATGAAGATCGACGATCGCCGAACGCAGCTCGACGATCTCAGGACAAATCGTCGAACGCTGATCGACGATCTAAGCCAAGATCGTCGAACGCTGGTCGACGATCCCATATACCTGACCTCAGCCATAGTCGACCGTCGAACGGAGCTCGACGATCTGACCCAAGATCGTCGAACTCAGCTCCAAGATCGTCGAACAGAGGTCAGAGCTCTGGAAACTTTTTCAATGGCAAGTCAAAATTGAATCCTGAGGGTTCTTCATCCCAAACATTTAACCCTTATACTGAATGGATTTTACCTCCAAGGAGATATCATCCTGAAGGATATAAGAGTCAGCCAGGGATGTCTTTCATTTCTGAATTTAAAGGTTATCAACCTAGGCCCAAGGTAAACTGGGTCAAAAACAAGTGAATTGCTTAATGTGCAGGTGAAGACCTATCCAACATCTAACCAGCAATGGTATTTGGATAGTGGATGCTCAAAGCACATGACAGGGAACAAGGACAACCTCAATTCCTTTAAAGCCAAGCTTGGACCCAAAGTTATCTTTGGTGACTCCAACTTTGGACAAACTAAAGGATATGGAGCAGTCCAGATTGGTTCTGTAACCTTCAAGAAGGTAGCATATGTGGAAGGACTGAAGCACAACCTAATCAGCATCAGTCAGCTATGTGATGAAGGCTACCAGGTGAACTTCAGCAAAACTCTATGCAAGATCAAGTCAGAGGACAACACCACTGTGTTGACAGGTAAAAGGAAAGGTAACATCTACCTTGTAGATTTTCTTTCAACTTCTATAGATATCTGCTTATTCAATTCAGTTTATAGACCAAATGTTTTATGGCATAAGAGACTAGGACACCTAAACCTTAGAACTATTGCTAGGCTCTCCAAGGACAATCTTGTTAGAGGACTACCTTCTGGCCCCTACAAGAAGGAAGGACTCTGCAAGGCCTGTCAATTAGGCAAGCAAACTAAAAACAGTTTTAAGTCACTTAATAAGAGTGATTCACCTAGGATATTGTATCTGTTACACATGGATCTATTTGGACCCATCACAGTACAAAGCCTAGGAGGGAAATCCTACACTTTGGTGATTGTAGATGACTTCTCTAGATTCACTTGGGTGTTCTTTCTAAGGAAGAAGTCTGATAACTTTAAGTGTCTGACAGAGTTTCTCAAATGTGTAAAGATTGAGTTCAATACTCACATTGCCCTGATCAGAAGTGATCATGGGACAGAGTTTGATTCTCTTCTTATGCAAGAGTTCTGTCAGAGTGAAGGGATCAGGCATACTTTCTCAGCTCCTAGAACTCCTCAACAAAATGGGGTAGCTGAAAGGAAAAATAGAACCCTTATTGAATCTGCCACCACATTGTTGTCAGATGCTCATCTACCTCTATCCTTCTGGGCAGAGGCAGTGAACACCTCCAACTATGTGCTGAACAGAAGCCTGATACATAAACTGAAGGGAAAGACTCCCTATGAATTACTCAAAGGGAAGAAACCTAAAGTTGACTATTTCAAAATTTTGGTTGCATTTGTTATATTCACAATAATGATAAGAAACATCTAGCAAAATTTCAAGCCAAAGCTGATGAAGGAGTGTTTCTGGGATACTCCATGATCAGCAAGGCCTATAGGGTATATAATAAATCATCATTAAAAATTGAGGAATCTGTTCATGTTTCTTTTGATGAAACTAACATGTCTTTCAAGGAGAAGATTTCTTCTACCATAGAACCATTGCAGGAACACACTCTAGTTGAAGATATGAACAAGCTACAGGTTGCTCAAGAGGATGAAAGCAGTGAAGATGAGAGCAATGCTCAACATATTGAAACTCAACCTGAAGAGCCAGTTGTTGTACCACAAGAGGAAACAACAACACAGGTTGGTGAACAATCAACACCCCCTGTTGATTTAGTAACATCAAGAGACCATCCAATTTCCCAGATAATTGGAGAACTCTCAGCTGGTGTGCAAACCAGAAATCAGGTCAACCAAAACCTGTTGCACACCTGCTTCCTTTCTCAAATTGAACCTCAGTCCATTCAAGATGCAGAGCAAGATCCACACTGGATCATTGCCATGCAAGAAGAGTTGCATCAATTTGAGAGGAACAAAGTATGGGAACTAGTGCCAAAGCCTAAGGATCATTCCATTGTTGGAACAAAATGGGTATTCAGAAACAAACTGGATGATCAAGGAGTAATAATAAGGAACAAGGCAAGGCTAGTTGCCCAAGGATATTCTCAAGAAGAAGGAATTGACTACGACCAGACTTTTGCACCTGTTGCAAGATTAGAAGCCATCAGGATATTCTTAGCTTATGCAGCTCACAAAGGCTTCAAAGTTTATCAAATGGATGTCAAGAGTGCCTTCTTAAATGGAGACATCAAAGAGGAAGTCTATGTCAGACAACCTCCAGGTTTTATCTCTCCAACTCATCCTGATTTTGTTTTTAGATTAAATAAAGCATTATATGGTCTCAAGCAAGCTCCTAGAGCATGGTATGAGACCCTAGCATGCTTTCTTTTGGAAAATGGTTTTATAAGGGGTAGAGTAGACCAAACTCTTTTCATTAGAACCCATAAGTCCCATACCCTACTAGTACAAATTTATGTAGACGATATCATTTTTGGTTCTACTGACTCAAAACTATGCAGAAGGTTTTCTAACTTAATGCATTCTAAATTTGAGATGAGTAGCATGGGTGAGCTATCCTTCTTCCTAGGATTGCAAGTCAAACAACATGCTGAAGGCATCTTTATTTCTCAAACCAAATATGCTAATGAGCTGGTTAAGAAATTTGGCATGTCTGAGGCATCTTGTATGAAAACACCCATGCCTACCAATGCTGTATTGGATGCTGATGAACATGGGAAACCTGTTGATCAGACAACATATAGAGCAATGATTGGCTCTTTACTGTATCTTACAGCTAGTAGACCAGATATAATGTTTGCTACATGTATATGTGCCAGATTCCAAGTTAGCCCTAGAGAGTCACACCTCACATTAGTAAAGAGGATTCTCAGGTATGTTAAAAGTTGTCCAAATCTAGGTCTCTGGTATCCAAAAGATTCAGCATTTGAGTTAACTGGATTCTCTGATGCTGATTATGCTGGATGCAGAATTGACAGGAAAAGCACCAGTGGAACTTGTCAGTTCCTTGGTGATAGACTTGTCTCCTGGTTTTGCAAGAAACAAACATCTGTGTCAACCTCAACTGCTGAAGCTGAGTATATGGCTGCAGGCAGTTGTTGTTCACAAATACTGTGGATTCAAAATCAACTCCTAGACTATGGTTAAAAGTCAAAAATATTTTGTGACAATACAAGTGCTATCTTCATAGCTCAAAATCCAGTCCTCCATAGTAGGACAAAACATATAGAGATTAGGCATCATTTCTTAAGGGATAATGTTGAGAAAAATAAAATTAAATTGCAGTATATCCCAACTGATTTACAAAGGGGAGATATTTTCACCAAGCCTTTGGATGAAAAGAAACATACCTTCTTCCTAAATCAGTTAGGAATGTTAGATGGAGGAAGTCTTAAATAAAACCCAAGATTTTGAAAGCTAAAAATGGACCAAGACTAGGCAAAATTCTGATTTTCCTTAGTGTCTAGGATTTCTCTGATCTCTGAACTGCGCTCGACGATTTCCCCACAGATCGTCGAACGGAGTTCGACGATTTCCAGAATCGTCGAACTGAGCTTCAGCGCTCCTCAGACAGCATGAACTGTCTCCTTCGGTCAACGATCGTCGAACGGCGCTCGACGATTTTGTTCACTGAACGATCGTCGAACGGAGGTCGACGCCTTTCCAGATCGTCGAACGGAGATCGACGATTTTGGAGTCTCTTCAGATTCCTTTAGAAGCCTCGATCGTCGAACTGAGTTCAACGATCTTTCCTTTTCTGCGTCGAACCCTAATATAAAACTCTTTTTTCGTCGTCGTTCTCTCTTGCGCTTTCAATTTCTCTGCAAACTTTTCTTCCCTCCAAGCAGCTCTACACTTGGTCGTTTTGTCTGTTGATTTTTTTTGCAGGTACCATGGCCGTTTCTGTTGCTGTGCTCGCCGCCATGAAATTTGATGCCGGCTTTGACATCGATTTCGATTCCTTCAACACAACCGATCAAATCTTCCAGGATATTCTCAGATTGTTCAAAGATCAGCATCTGTCTGCCCTTATGTCAACAAGAATCAAATTGGCCTCAGATGAAATTAAAGAATGGGTTTATACTGCCCACAACCTGGACAACAACACCATAGTTGGTTCCATTGGTGGCACCCAGGTACCTCTGACTCCAGCAGTATTGACAGAAGTTTTTGGCTTCAGGAATGGTGAAGACTCTGCTGACCTTTCTGGAGAAGAGTTTGCTGATGTTCTTGCCAGGATGGGTCATCCTGAGGGGAACCCTAGCAAGCTGTTTAAGAGAAACCTGTCTGTGGAATACAGGTTTTTGGCTGATGTAGTAGGCAAGGTCCTTTTGGCCAAGCATTCTGCTCATGATACAATCTCCAGATACCAGCTCTGCCTTATGGGAGCTCTTGTGGACAGGAAAAGCTTGAACTGGGGAGAAGTACTCTTTGACTTGTTGAAGAAAAAGATAAATAAGACTTTTGTGAATTTTGGAAGAATACTGGGAATCTTCCTCCAGGCTAAATGTCCTACCCTGCTAGTCTCCTCTGTAGTGCACATAAATGCCTCCAAGAGACTCACCTGTGCCCTTTTTGGGAAATGGGACAGGCAAATCTCCAAGCCCAGCAGGCCCTCTTCTTCTGGCCCTTCAGGCACCAGGACTCTAAGAGTCACTCCACCCCAGGCCTCTGCCCCTGCAGAGGACCTGCCTGCTAGTGCTGCTGCTTCTCCTCCTCCAAGCTCAACCCTACCTCCACTTCCATCCACCTCTCCAGCCACCTCCACAATTACCATCTCCAGCCCATCTCCAGCATCTACTCCATCTCCAGCAACAATTTCCTCTCCACCAGCAGCCCACTTCCACCCTCTTTTCTCCTATCCACCTCCAGATGTCACCTCATCCCCATCCCTTCCAACTTTCACTCTCCTGGATGACTCCTACATGGATGATTCCCCCTCTTCTCCTCCAGATTTGCCATCCTCCTCCACATCTTTCCAAGACCTTCTCCACCAGATTCTTGATCAACCCACCTTCACTCCCTCCATTTCCATCCCTGTACCCTCTATCTCTACCATACCCTCTCCTGAGCCATCCCTTCCACCCTTCAGCCCTCCACCTCCAGCTTCCTCAGCCATCCCAATGCCCTCTACCTCTGCTCCTCTCATTGAGCATGTAGATCTCCCAGCCCTTGCTGATCAGTTGTATGAGCTCCTTGCACCTAGGCTCTCCCTTCTCATGGAGGCCTCCTTAGCTCCTCTGCAACAATCAGTGGCAGCTCTCTCTGCCAGGCTGTCCTCTTTCCTTACCCCTATAGCAGCACCCCCAGCAGTGTGCCTTGATGCACAGGTTTCTGCATCCAGGCAGGGGGAGATGCCCTATGAAGCCAGCTTCCAGGCTGCTGTTGCTGCTGCTGCTCCTCCTGCTGGTGTTTCTGATGCTGCTGCTGCTTCTGCTACTGCTGCTGTGTCTGTTTCTGCTGCTGCTGCTATTCCTGTCATAGCACTAGACCTAAGGTCTCTGCTATCTACTTTTGATACTGCTTACTTCAGCTGCCTCCCAGAGCCATATGCTGCCCAGCCCTCAGAAGATATGTCCAAGGCCCTAGTGCCCTTCTCTTGCTGTGACCCCAGAACCATTTCTGATTTTCTTCTGTCAGTGACTGCTACTTCTGATGTTCCTGCTGCTGCTGCTGCTGCTACTGAAGACACTGCTGTGTCTACCTCTGAAGTTGTATCTGCTGCTGAAGAAATTGTTTCTGATGAGCCTATTTCACAGGATCTTTTGATGACAGAGGCTGTTGATTGTGAGCCTGCTGTAGAAGTTGTTGGTTCTGAAGCTGCTGCTGCTGCCCTCATTTCTGAAGTAATTTCTGTTGTAACATCTGCTGCTCCAGTACCTATAGTTACATCTGTTGCTCCTCCTGCTTCTGTATCTTCTGCCCCATCAGCTGCTGTTAAACTAAAAGAGGATTTGATGAAAAGGATTGATGCCTTGTATGATGCACAAAGCTCTGAATCTGAGGATTATAATACTGCTTCTGATGACTCATCAGCCACAATTGCAAAGAAAAGAAAGGCAAGAAGTAAGGCCTTGAAGAGAGTTCCTCCTGCCAAAGTCAGAGATGACAATGATGTTCCATATTATATTCTGCACAATTGCCCAATCTCTGAGCATTGGATGCAATTCTCTAAGAACCAGTTGAAGGCTATGAAAAAGAAGAGGAAATATGAAAAAGATTCCACTCAGTTCAAGCACCCTCATCCTCCTCCACCACCTCCACCTGATGCAGGTGCAGGTGGCAGCTCTGCAAGCTCAGGCCCTGCTAGAAGCCAGGCTCCCTACCAGCCTCATGCCAGAACATATCAAAGGGAAGGCCATTCTAGGGGCTCTTACTCTAGAAGGGGAGGATATAGGGGAAATCAAAGAGAAACTCAGGTTTACTCTAAAGGACACTCCAGGCAGCATCCTTATCCTAGGGTAGGACATGTTCCATCTGACACATCTTCTGGTCCTTTTCCCTACAAGCTCAAAGATACAGTGACTGCCAGGACACCTCAAGTTACTACTTCCAACAGGTATGAGCCACCTGTTCCATTTGAGGATCCTGAGAAAAATCCCATGGCTTGGACTGCAAGAATGAAAGAACTGGCTGCTTTGGATCAGATAAAGAAAGCAAAATAACAAGGGCTAGACACTTCCAATATATCTACTATGTCAGAGCAAAGGCAAAAAGAGTTAGAAAGATATGCCTCCAGTAAGTTTTTTGATGCAGACAGATACATGGAGTTGCATCCAGCTGCAGTGGTTCCCAGGGCTTCAAAGCAAATTTATTTGGGTGCAGCTGATGATACCAGATCCAAACAACAAGCTTTAGATCCTAACAGAGAAATTAAAATGGTAAAAGGCAAAGAAAAGGAATAACTCTGTAAGGTGATAATTCTTGACTTCTGTGACTGCCTTCTGGATATCATGTTTATACATCTCTGAGATGGTTCTGTGATGTTTAGCTGTGTTGTTTTTATGTTTCTGTGACTGTATTCTGTTGTTTGTTTTTCCTATGTCTGTAAATAGTTTTCCTAACCCAAATAGGGGGAGATTGTTGGAACACCCTATTACTAATTTGGGTCAGGATCACTATGTCTCTAGGAATATGTGTTTTGACCTCCTGTATAGATTTTAGGTCAAATAGAATTGAGTCTAAGGGTCAGTAGGCTAGGATTGGAAGCAGCTCTGAAGACCCAAGTTTTTGTAGTGACTAAGTCCAAATCGTCGAGCTCAGCACGACGTTTCGTCGAACTCCGGTCGACGATCGTCTAGCTCAACTTTGGCAGATCGTCGAGCTCCATTCGACGATCGCTGAGCTCAAGCCTCAAAATATCGTCGAGCTCTGGTCGACGATCGCTGAGCTCAACTTCTCAATATCGTCGAGCTCCATTCGACGATCGCTGAGCTCAGGTCGACGATTTTGACTCTGAACTGGATCCTTATCTCTGAGCTCAGTTCGACGATCTTTGAGCTCAGATCGACGACTTCTTTGCTGCTTGCATTTTCATTTCGCTGAGCTCAGCTCGACGATAGCAGAGCTCAGTTCGACGATTTCAGTTGACCTTCAGAATTCTAATTCAAATCAGATAGAAGTTATTCTGCATTTAAGACAGAAGATCTGCCAGCCGTTTTCATTTACTTCTGGAGCAAGTTTCAAGGGATTTTCTAAGGAACAAATCAGTGGACTTTCCTTCAGAACATATTATACAATTAAGGCTGTAATTAATTCAGACCAACGGCTATCTTTGACAGAGCAATTTTCTATTCAGACTCAGAGAATAAAAGATAGAATGTTTTTGAATCAGACAGAAGACAGACAAGAACAAGAGAATAGAAAAAGACAAGTAGAGGACACCTCTCTATACACAGAGACTCTCTCAATCTTCTGTCAACAAGAATTCAGAAGAACACTCATCAAAAAGAGATCAAGCTTTCAAACATTCTTCAGATCTCTTCAGCTCTCAAGTGTTCAAGGCCAACATCATCTCAAGACTCCAGACACTCAACATTTCAGCTTGCTGAAATCATCATCTGCTGGAGATCTATTTTTGAAGGCCTATCACCCTCAGCAAAGCTCATCTTCCTGAAGACTTCAAGGACTCAGGGGGAGCTTTGAAATCAATCCACATAGTCTTCTCAGTTGCTTGAGAAAGAGAAGACTGCCATAACTCTCTCACCCCCAATCTGTAAAGGGTTTTTCAAACTCCCTTCAAAAGTTTGAATCTGGTTTTTGAGCACCTTGTCAAAAGCTCATTGGTGGCAAGACACCTGATCAAAAAATCTGATCTGGTTTTTGAGCACCTTATCAAAAGCTCATTGGTGCCCAGGACACCTGATCAACTCATCCTGCAGTGGATTCCTACCTAGGGTGGTAGAAGAGTGGATGTACCCAAGTCGGGGAACCACTATATTTCCTTGTGTCATCTGGTTGTGCATGTTTTCTTTTTGTTTCTGGCCTAGATTTTCTTGTGCTTAATATCTGCATAGCTTAATTTTATTTCTGCTTCCCTGCTTACACTCATTACAACAATTGTTGTAAAGCTTTGCAAAAAGTTTTCTTTGTGTTTTCAAAAAGCACCATATACTCTATTCACCCCCCCTTTAGAGTATATCAGATCTAGTTTCCCCTTTCACATAGCCATGTAAAATGAGTTCCAGTGTCTAACTTAGGGAGAAGGTAGTGTTCATACCTACTTACATGAGTTTTCAAGGTTGGGACGTTATGCGCGGTCTATCTTTGCTGACAATGAGCGTAAAACCAATCGGTTCTACGAAGGGTTACGGGATGTGTTGATATTCCTGCTCTCGAGTTCGGTGAACCAAGGATTTCAAGCATTGGTGGATACGGCTCGTGCGTTGGAGAAAGATATGAAGCAAGTACAGGGCAAAAGGGACCTGGTTGTGATAAAGCCTGAGGTCAAAGTGCCACACCTGGGAAAATCGAACTACTGAAGGAAATGGGGTAAGAGATCCAAGTCTTCTGGACAAGCTCCCTCTACTGTTGCTTATGGAGCAACTTCTAGGCAAGACCCTCGTGCCTGTTATACATGTGGTAAGGTGGGTCACCTAGCAGGTGACTATCAGGTTAATCCTCCAAATTGTGAGAAGTAGATAGGAGCGTCATATGCTGAAAATGGAAAGGCAGTGGTGGAGTCCTCTGCATCATAGGCGCAACCCCGAGTTTATAATCTTGGCTAATAGGAGGCCATCAAGCAAAGTGACATCGTCACATGTATGTGTTAAGATATTGTTTTACTGTTTTTATACTTCCTACCTCGTGCGTAGCTTGTGCATGATGTGTTTGTATTAGGCTTCGTCCTTATTCGGGACTGTCCGGAGAGAGCACTGTTTGATACGGGTGCTTCGCATTTGTTTCTATCTATGGACTTTGTGTCATGGATCAGAGTGTCGATTCATATGACGGCAGATAGTGTGAAGGTGTTATTGCCGAACGGATATGTGATGCGTGCGTATAGGGCTTGCTATGTGGAGGTACAGATAGGAAGTCGGTACTTCGAATTGGAAGCATTTATGCTGCCGATATCGGAATTTGATGTAATATTTGGTATGTACTTGCTCTCGGAGTAGCGTGCCTTTATCGATTGCAATTCAAAGGAGATCACACTAGGGCAGAATACCGAGCTAGAGATGAAATTTGCTGGTATGTGAGGGTCGAGCAAAATGTTGATGTCTGCTCTCCAAGTCGTCAAAGTTGTTTGGAAGGGCGCAGAGATATTCTTTACGCTTATAAAGGCTGTTGATCCAAAAGCCAGTATGAGTGATGTTCTGATTATTTCGGAGTATGCTGATGTGTTTCTTAAGGATCTTCCAGGGTTACCGCCCCAGCGGGAGATTGACTTCTCTATTGAGTTGGTGCTAGGTTCAAAACCTATGGCCTGCTCTCCATATCGTGTAGCGCCAAAGGAAATGGCGGAACTAAAAGTTCAACTACAAGAATTGTTGGAACAGGGATATATACGCCCAAGTATGTCACCTTGGAACGCATATGTTCTCTTTGTGAAAAAGAAGGACGGTAGTCTGCGTTTGTGCATCGACTATCGAGAATTGAATAAGTTGATGGAGAAGAACAAGTATTTGATACCACGAATTGATGACTTGTTCGATCATCTAGTGGGATCAACTGTATATTCTAATATGGACTTAAAGTATGGTTATTACCAGTTGAGGATTCAGGAATGTGACATTCCTAAGATGGCGTTTAGAATACGCTATGGTCATTATGAGTTCACAGTAATGTCGTTTGGGCTAACAAATGCACCAACGGTGTTCATGGATCTCATGCACTGCACATTTCGAGAGTACTTGGACCTGTTTGTAATCTTCTTCATTAATGACGTTCTAGTGTACTCTCAGGCTGAAGAAGATCATGTGAACCATTTACGGATGGTGTTGCACACCCTGAGAAGGAATAAGCTCTATGCCAAGTTCTCAAAGTGTGAGTTATGGCCGTCATCAATGGCTTTTCTTGGCCATGTGGTGAGTGGGGAAGGCATTGCGGTAGATCCGTCAAAGATAGTCGCAATACGGGAGTGGCTGGTGTTATCTTCTGTAGCCGAAGTCAGGAGTTTCCTTGGACTTGCGGGCTACTATAGACATTTCATAGAAAACTTCTCACGGATCACCTTGCCTCTTACCACACTAATGAGGAAGGATCAGAAGTTCATCTGGATGCCGAAGTGCGCGCGAACTTTTGAAGAGCTGAAGATTTGCTTGACCACGGCGCCAATCTTGACATCGTCATGTGGTTCGGACGGCTTTGAAATCTACAGTGATGCATCAGGGAGCGGCTTGGGCTGTGTTCTTCTTCAGTTTGGAAAGGTGATTGCTTATGGCTTACGCCAGTTGAAAGTGCATGAGTGGAACTATCCCGTCCACGACTTGGAGTTGGCGGCGCTGATTTTTGCACTTAAACTGTGGCGTCATTATTTATATGCCGTGAAAGTGGATATATTCACAGACCATAAGAGCCTAAAGTATCTATTGGATCAGAATGATCTCAACATGCGACAACGTAGGTGGATGGAATTCCTCGGGGACTATACCTTCCAAATTCATTATACTCCCAGGAAAGGAAACGTCATCGCAGATCCCTTGAGTTATAAGACTCCGGCAAGGGCAAATTAGTTGCATATGCATGATGAGCTTCTTATCCAGGAGTTGGAAGCTTTAGATATTTCTTGTGTTTACAAGGATTCCACTACAACTGCATGCCTGAACTGGACGGAAGTATAGTATGATCTTCCGGATAGGGTTCAGCAATCAACGGAACTGGATGAAAGCCTACAATGCTATGCAGTGAATGGGTCACCTGCCCAATTCTCCTGGGATGATGGCCTTTTGTGAAAAGACGGTTGTTTGTGCATCCCAAATCTAGGTAAGCTAAGAGAAGAAATGTTGTATGAGGCTCACTTCACGAAGTACTCAATTCACCCTGGGAGCACAAAGATGTACAAGGACATGAAAAAGCTATTCTGGTGGCCGGGTATGAAGAAAGACATAACACATTACGTGGCTAAATGTCAGACATGTGCCTTAATGAAAGTAGAATGTCAGAAGCCTGGAGGTTTCCTAAACTCTCTACCTATTCCGGAATGGATATTTGATGGCATTTCGATGGATTTCGTGCACTGTTTGCCGAGATCTCAACGCAGGAATGATTCTGTTTGGGTGATTGTGGACCGATTGATGAAAGTGGCTCACTTCATTCCAAAAAAGAGGGATGACCCAATGGAAATCTTGGCTAAGTTGTACGTCGAACAAATAGTATGATTACACGGTATGCCCCGTAGCATCATAAGTGATAGTGACGGGCGCTTCAATTGTTGGGGACAAAATTAACATTCAGTATGGCTTTTCATCCGCAGACGGATGGCCAGACTGAGAGAATCAATAGAATGATGGAGGACATGCTCTAAATGAGTGCCTTGGATTTCGGGAAGAGGTGGGAAGACCATCTCTATATGGTAGAGTTCGTCTACAATAATAGCTATCAAGCTAGCATAAATATGACGCCTTTTGAGGCTTTGTATGGTAGGAAGTGTCGCACACCATTAGCTTGGGCGGAAACAGGCGAGTTTAAGTTGTATATACGTAAGGAAGTTGAAGAGGCTAATTTGACAATACGCTCTATCCGAGAGTGGCTACTGATAGCCGAAGATAGGCAGGCAAAGTACTATAACGTCAAGCACAGAAACGTAGAGTTTGCAGTTGGCGAGTGGGTATACTTGAAAATAAAACCATTCAAGGGTGTGTCCAGGATTCGGCGCTTGAAAAACTTAAGTCTGAGGTATCTTGGTCCGTTCGAAGTAGTTGAGCGAGTTGGAGAAGTTGCCTATCGGCTAGCACTTTCGGAAGAATTGAGTGGATTGCATGATGTGTTCCACATATCAGTGCTTCGAAAAGCCGTGAAAGATCCAGCTCAGGTGGTTGTGAATGATCGAGTACCAGTCGAATCTGGGCTAACGACGAAGGTTAGGCCCATTCGAATCGAGGATAAGGCGGTTAAATAGTTGTAGAACAAGACAATCGAGATGGTCAAGGTCCGATGGGACAATTGTGGCCGTAAAGAGCTAACATGGGAGCGGGAGCAAACCATGCATGCTGAATTTCCCGAGTTGTTTGTATAATATATTGTAACATTTATTTTTGTGAAGAGACGATATGTTGTAACATATTTGTTACTGTCATTTGCTAGTGGTATGTAAATTTCGGGATGAAATTTATATAAGGAGGGGGGGAGGATTGTAACACCCCAAAAAGGAATAGGGAAGGAGAAACCATCGAACAGGCATTCGGCGGACGTCGAAAGGACGTTCGGCGGACGTCGAACGGGTGTTGGGAGGACGTCGAATGAGCGTTCGGCGGACGTCGAACGGGCATTGGGCGGACGTCGAACGGGCATTCGGCGGACGTCGATCGTGGGTCTGGTATACTGAGTATCTCGTTCTCCAAATGTCGAACTGATATTCGACGAGTGAGGACCAGCGTTCGACGAACGTCGAACAACGTTCGATGAATGCGGTTTCGACGAACATAGTGTTGTCAGGTATTCTTTTGACAAATTTATTTCGAAAGGTCTAGCGGCGTCGGGTGCCTGGTCAAAGCGGTGGGTTGACTTTTCAACTCAAATCATAACTATTGCTTTAGGATGAGAAGAGATCGTATGGCTGGGGTTTACCCAAGGCCACATATGCAGAGGGGTTGGGAGGAGGAACTCATTATTTCCTTCTCACTCCCTCTCTCTTCATTTCATCCCAGTTCTGGAGAAGAGAACTCACGGCTGGAGCTAGGGTTTGGGTGGATATTGTTGAAGTTGCTGGAGAAGATCTTGTGACTGGAATCAAGATCCGAAGCCAGATTCACGAAGGAGAAACTAAGGCACTCATTTCCATCTGTGTAGAAAAGCTTTGTCATGGCTCCAAAGAGAACTCCAAGGGTAATGATCTTCCTCCTTGGACATGTGAAGTCCTACTTTTGGCATATGTATGGAATCCCCCACCAAAAGGTGGAGTGTCGAGGGATTTCCGTTGGGTTGATTCATGAAATACCCAGTAAGTCTTGCATATAGATCCGGAAATGTGTGGTGTGGAATAGGCATACTGTGAGAAGCCCATCTAGACAGGTTAGTCTGGATTGGTGATGCTTTCTTTTGCGCACCGGAGAAGACTCAACGTATAAATGAGTATTTTGTGGAGTTGGTGTGTTATGTCTGTGAAGTGGAGTAACAGGAAGTACTGGACTGGAATTCCAGGAAGATACCCAGGAAATTCATGTGTTGTATGCTATAAAAGTCCAGTGTTTTTGGCACTACATGCGGTTGTAGTGTTTCTGGATAGTTGGCCCAGTTATGGTTGGGGTTGGGTACAAAAAGGGTGTTTTGTCGCTAACACCAGGCGATAGTGGTTGTCGCTGGCGATACCTCCCAGCTAACCTGTGATTGTGAAAGTCAGTCCTTAGAGGACAGTGTGGCTATTGTGAGCTATGAGCACTTAAAGTCTAGTGAGTCGAATGAACAAGGGGAAGACGACCCGCATCAGTGTATACATTGAGCTGGCGATTTGAGCAACGGGCAAGGGCTGAACTGTATCTGCATTATGGATGTCTAACTTGAGTTCCTAAGTTATTTGCATTCGTTAGGATCATATAATGAGAGCCTTGAGTTGTACGCCATCAATACTAAAAGTCTCCGGTCGTAGGCCGTGGAGCACGAATTCTCAATGTTTATCGTTGGGTCATGGGGCCTGAGAATGGTGTTGGGACCCTGGTTTTCCGGTAAATCGATAATGTGTCATGAATGCACGGAGCGTCGGGCCATGCAGCCGACGTTTGTGATATATTGAACTGTGCGTGAGTGCGCGTTTTGTGAGATATATGGTTGTGAAAATGATATGTCTGTAGGGAAGGAATATCACTGCCCCGGGAGAGGGGTAGGGTTGTTATAAATTGGTCAGTTGAATGCTGACTGTTGCCATGTTTACCACCATTGCGGTGGATTGTCCCCTTCCAGGTCCTGGAGAGCCGAGCGGGAAATAGTGGGTTGAAACCCTTGCTGCTGTTATGCTGTCCCTCGAAGGCCAAATGACGAAAGGTTTTACTTCTTTTCATATATGGTCGGTCTGTGTGTTGATGTTTATAATCCACACTATGAAATGTAACTGTAAGGCCTTAAGGCCATAACCTTTGTGTATTTGTAGCTGACATTCCTTTGTATAAATGGTGGTCTATATATTGTGGACATTCAAATGAGTTTGAGTTCAAGTAACCCTAAAGCTTCTGTTAGAATGCTCTGAGTTAGGATACGAGTAGTCTGTGATATTAACCTGTAACCTCGCCGCTTGTTTGTGGAATATGGTGTGGGGGCCCGGCCGGACCCTCTATTATATTTCATGTAACGGATTGAGGTGTTACACGGATTCAACACGAAGGATGAACACATAAAGAACGTTGATTCCTACTTGCCATCGTCTTCACCTTTAGAAATTCCTGAGGAGTTTCTCTTACATTTTCTATGTTATAATCTCATTTTATTTTATCTTTTTGTAACTAGTATGAAGAAATCGTTTGGGAATAACATCTTGGGAAGACTTTTGTAGGAAATTCGGCGCGGTTGTTGGCGACTAAGTCCTGCAAGGCTTAGGGGGAAAAATGTTTGGAGTGGACGTCTAATTCTTAGGAGGATTTAATAATTCTCAATGCTTTGTGTGAGGTATGAGGAAGATCTATAGTGTAGTTTGAGGCCTTATCTCACAGAGATAGGCTAGAACTAGCCAGTCCTTGAGATAATGGTCGGTATAGAAATCGAAATAGAGATTTTCATATTTTGCCATGATTACTAGCATTATAGAAATAAAACATTTTTGTAATCTATTTCTTAAGAAATAAAATCATGTCTTTTATTATTCTATTAAATTGATTTTATTTTGTGCTCTAAATTATCTTAAGTATTATTTTTCCTTAAATAATAAAAGCAAAAAATATTACAAATTACTTTTTCAAGTACACTCTTGGAATTCAATCTTCGTACCTAGTGCTGGGCAGTACTGCTAACGCCGACAGCAGTAAAGAAAGATTGAAATCCGATCTCTTTTAAAAGTAATATTCATTATAATCTTTTCTATGATATTAAAATATATTTTCCTATAAAATATTCCGAAACTTCTTTAATTAATTTTTATATTTTTAAATATGTTTTAAATTTTGAAAAACCCTTATTCACCCTCTTTAGGACTATCTAAAGATCCAATACATGTGACATAAACTATAGAACCTTCCATATTTTGTGTATTTTTCTACCACATGGCCTAATATGAACATGAAAAATTATAGTTGAACTCTCTATGAGGACTATAATCTATATGCAGAGACTTGGAATTTTTGAGATGTTTTTTTTATTTCTTAAAATAAAAATATATCATACGTCACATCGTGTGTCACGACCCGTCTCGACAAAAATCAGAGTGCATTTCGGGCGGGCCGTGATGCCACAAGCATGGGCCGAAAGAAAGTCATGCGTGCTAAGGTAGATGCAGAGAATACTGAAAATAGTTTTAAAATAGTTAATTTGGAGAAAAACAGTTTGATTTTTATAGCGGAAGCTATTAGAGTTTAAAATAGTGGAAATTTCAAATGCACATGTAATTGGTAAAATCATGTTTTCCAGGTACTGCTACAGATTTCATGCAATTATAATTAACAAGAGGATGTACAAGAATAAATATCAATTTCTAGAATATAAAGTATTTAAATAGCCTAGCAGTTGTCCTTGATTCTAGAGAAAATGTTTGATTGTAATTATTACATAAAAGAAGTATTTGACAGTAAATATAATGTAAACATAGAAGCTGGAACTTAAAGTTGATCTGGCTCGAGGACCTGACGGCGCTATACGAACTCTAAGGCAATTCCAAAACAAAAAAGGAAAAGCCTCAGAACATTGAAATAAATAGGGTGAGCAGAGTAAAGTATAGAATAGTAACAGAAGCAGAAAAGTATGAGTGTACCAATTTCTCATGAAGCAAAACAATTCGAGACAAGCAAATAAAAGAGTTAAACAGAACAAGTTAGTTTATCATACTACTCTGGAGTGTAACACATAGACATAACAAGAAATATCATTAGTTGTAATCAGTGAAATGTGGAAGTGTTTTATTTGATGCATGTAATTCTAATGTAAGTCTAAATGCAAGTCTTATCAAAATAATTGTGCTTGTTATGGCCATTTGTTGGTTTCTGTTGCCAGTCAAACGGAAACTAGAGTCAAAGCGTCACATCAATTTAACATTATCTTTCACTGATTGTTTATGACATTAATGACTTTAAAGATTCATAATTTAGGAAATTCCTAACATATCAACACCTGATACAAATTTAGTGATTCATATGTACAAGATTAGAGTTCATAAATGCATCAAGAGAGGAATTGAGTTATGCAGCAACATTCGCTTAAGTCTTAGAATCAGACAGGCCTAAGAAACCAGATATGATGTCACAAGATTCGATGACACAAACAAAACTAGATAGGGAGCAAAATATTTTGCGAGATTCAAGTATTTACAAGTGGTATGACTATTACAATGCATCATTTCCTGGGATACTAATTATTCATTTAAATTGATCCACTACAAGACACGATTATTTTTCAAGTAAACATTTATATGATCTGAATATTTTATATAAAACATCACGCATTTATTTGCTAGCAAAAAATTGTGATATTTGTCGTCATAATAATTACTAATCATGCACAAAAGAACTATTAGTCTTCTCATTATTCATCAAATGAGATGAAATTCATCTAAGTGAGAATCCAATCCAAAATCATTTTTGTTCCTTAACACATGTCATTCTAAGCAAATATCCAAACAAAAAGATTATCTACGATCACAAGCTCATGTAATTCCAAACATATTAAACCCTAAAATTATTAACTCATCAGATTGAGCAGTTAAGATATCAATTCATTTGACAGATCAATATGTTCAAGAATGTGGCCAAACAGTTAAAAGAATAGATACAATAAAATAAATTCAATGTTGTAAGAGAGAGGGATCTCTACTTGCTTTAAATGAGCCTGAATCTGACGGAGGCAGCTGGCGGGGCAATCAAGATTTAGAAACCCTAACTGGACCTATTCGGAACAATCACAGACAAATTAACACTGCACTAACATAGGCATGAATATCAAATAACATAAACATGAGAGGGGTCGGAGAATTACCTACCTCACGAGTGAGTGGAGAAGAGATTCCACGCGGAGACAGAGACTTGGCAGTGCTTAGGCTTGGGCAAACCCTAATTCGAAGAGGGATTTGCAAGATTCCACCAATAGAAACGATGAGCGGCACTAGAAAACACACATATGCAATTGTTAGTCAATAACAAGAGGGGCACAACTTGGATCATGAAGTATAAGAAATTTAGGGCATAAAATCAAAATAGGATTCACAAAAAAAATATGAAATTAGGGGGAAGAGAGGATATATTACCAAGAGGGACCAAAACCAAGCCCGGGGAGAAGAGGGGAGGAAACCCTAATTGTTCCTCGCCGCAAATCTCTGCGAAAAAGAAGAGGGAGCGGCTGCCGGAGGAAGAGGAGGAGTCGATGCCTTTGCTAAATAGAGAAGGAGAAGGAAACTTCTACTGATGTCGGCCCTAAATCGAGAGGAAGGAGTTGCCTACAACTTAAGATGGAGCAGTCGATGGCCACGGTAGGAGTAGCAAGAGACGCCGGAGAAAGAATGATTAGGATCAGGAAGAGGCGTCGGCGCATGGAGTAGGAGAAGGCGGCGAAAATGGGGGCGGGGTTTCGAGTGGCTTGCGAAATCGGGACAGGTGCAAAAACCGGGAGACGAGCTGGGAGCGGGATACGAGAAATAAATAGGGGGGGTTGTGGGTTTGGTAAAAAAGGGTTACAGTTTCCTTTTTCTTCTCTTTTTTTTATAAACCTTATTATTAATATTATAACACGCATTAAACTGGGTTGTTGCATTCACCCCTACATAGGAAGTTTTGTCCTGAAACTTTTTTGAGAATCTCTTTAAATGAGAACTCTTAGGGCAAAAATTCAGATGACATTCATTCCAACAAGGTTTGCAGATCAAGGCATGGAAGTTAACTATGAATACAAAGAAACAGATAGGAGAACAAGCGTGGAGACTTATTATGATCAAGAGAAAAGGTACAGATACTTGCAACGCATGTGAAATTCAAGCTGACAGGAGAACTCTTTAGACTTAGCGGGTTAGACTAGATACAAAGGATTGGCTTCAGGGCGCACAAGAATTGCTTCAATTAGCTCAAAATTGAAAGGTAAGACTCAAGGATTCGAGAGTGAGAAAGATTTTGCAAGAAGGAAAGACACGACACCAAGTAGGAAAAGAAACCAAATGATAATTAAGTATCCACAAAAGCGAGTCAAATTAGAGTTGGAGAATCACAAGACAATGCTAAAGTAATTCAGCAGAGCAATTAACAAGAAGACTCTCATTTATCACTGGCACTTAGAAGCTATATAGAAGGAGATACAGGATGACCAGATAAGATTGACAGACAACGAAACAGGAAGGACTAATTACAAATATCAGGGACTTGAAATTAGATATTATAACACATTTCTTACTGTCAGGTACATAAATTATGTAATAATTACAGCATTTTCATTGGACAACTCTAGGTAATAATAATACAATTGCAACCAAGAGATCTTGTGCGATGTCAAGCAATTAGAAAATTCATGTGTGTACAATCATTATTGTTGTTCTTGGCTTCACACTTGTGCAATGATTTATGATATGAATGCAAATGAATGGATATACATGTCATGTTAAGCATCCATATCACATAACATGTCATGCATATTAGGACTCTAGTTCCCATATCACTTAAAAATATTGTTGTCAGTCAAGCGGAAACTCGATTCAAAGCGCCACATCAATTTAACACTACCTTTCACTGATTGCTTATGACATTAATGTCTTTAAAGATTCATGATTTATGAGATTACTAACATATCAACACCTGATAAAAATTTAGCGATTAAGATGTACAGGATTAGAGTTCATCAAGAGAGGAATTGAGTTATGGTGCAACATTCGCTCAAGTCTTAGAATCAGACAGACCTAAGAAACCAGATATGATGACACAAGATTTGATAACACAAACAAAACTAGATATGGAGCAATATATTTTGCAGGATTCAAGTATTTACGAGTGGTATGACTACTACTATGCATCATTTCCTGGGATACTAATTATTCATTTAGATTGATCCACTACAAGACACGATTATTTTTCAAGTAAACATTTGTATGATCTAAATATTTTATATAAAACATCATTCATTTATTTGCTAGCAAGAAATTGTGACATTTATCGTCATAATAATTACTAATCATGCATAAAAGAACTATCGGTCTTCTCATTATTCATCAAATGAGATGAAATTCATCTAAGTGAGAATCCAATCCAGAATCATTTTTATTCCTTAACACATGTCATTCTAAGCAAATATCCAAACAAAAAGATTATCTATGATCACAAGCTCATGTAATTCCAAACATATTAAACCCTAAAATTATTAACTCATCAGATTGAGCAGTTAAGATATCAATTCATTTGACAAATCAATATGTTAAAGAATGTGGTCAAACAGTTAAAAGAACAGATACAATAAAATAAACTCAATGTTGCAAGAGAGAGGGATCTCTACTTGCTTTAAATGAGGCTGAATCTGACAGAGGCAGCTGAGCGGGGCAATCAAGATTTAGAAACCCTAACTAGACCTGTTCGGAACAATCACAGACAAATTAACACTGCACTAACATAGGCATGAATATCAAATAACATAAACATGAGAGGGGTCAGAGAATTACCTACCTTACGAGTGAGTGGAGAAGAGATTCCACGCGGAGACAGAGACTTGGAGGTGCTTAGGCTTGGGCAAACCTTAATTCGAAGAGGGATTTGCGAGATTCCACCAATAGAAATGATGAGCGGCACTAGAAAACACACATATGCAATCATTAGTCAATAACAAGAGGGGCACAACTTGGATCATGAAGTATAAGAAATTTAGGGCATAAAATCAAAATAGGATTCACAAAAAAAATATGAAATTAGGGGGAAGAGAGGATATATTGCCAAGAGGGACCAAAACCAAGCCCGGGGAGAAGAGTGGAGGAAACCCTAATTGTTCCTCGCCGCAAATCTCGGCGAAAAAGAAGAGGGAGCGGCTGCCGGAGGAAGAGTAGGAGTCGATGCCTTTGCTAAACGGAGAAGGAGAAGGAAACTTCTACTGATGTCGGCCCTAAATCGATAGGAAGGAGTTGCCAGCGACTTAAGACGGAGCAGTCGGTGGCCACGGCAGGAGGAGCAAGAGACGCCGGAGAAAGAATGATTAGGATCAGGAGGAGGCGTCGGCGCCTGGAGTAGAGAAGGCGGTGAAAATGGGGGCGGGGTTTCGAGTGGCTTGCGAAATCGGGACAGGTGCAAAAACCGGGAGACGAGCTGGGAGCAGGATACGGGAAATAAATAGGGGGGGGGGGTTGTGGGTTTGGTAAAAAAAGGGTTACAGTTTCCTTTTTCTTCTCTTTTTTTTATAAACCTTATTATTAATTTTATAACACGCATTAAAGTGGGTTGTTGCATTCTCCCCTACATAGGAAGTTCCATCCCGAAACTTTTTGAGAATCTCTTTGAATGAGGACTCTTAGGGCAAAAATTCAGATGGCATTCATTCCAACAAGGTTTGCAGATCAAGGCATGGAAGTTAACTATGAATACAAAGAAATAGATAGGAGAACAAGCGTGGAGACTTATTATGATCAAGAGAAAAGGTACAGATACTTGCAACACATGTGAAATTCAAGCTCACAGGAGAACTCTTTAGACTTAGCGGGTTAGACCAGATACAAAGGATTGGCTTCAGGGCGCACAAGAATTGCTTCAATTAGCTCAAAATTGAAAGATAAGACTCGGGGATTCGAGAGTGAGAAAGATTTTGCAAGAAGGAAAGACATGACACCAAGGAGGAAAAGAAGCCAAATGACAATGAAGTATCCACAAAAGTGAGTCAAATTAGAGTTGGAGAATCACAAGACAACGCTAAAGTAATTCAACAGAGCAATTAACAAGAAGACTCTCATTTGTCACTGGCACTTAGAAGCTATCTAGAAGGAGATACAGGATGACTAGATAAGATTGACAGACAACGAAATAGGAAGGACTAATTACAAATATCAGGGACTTGAAATTAGATATTCTAACACATTTCTTACTGTCAGGTACATAAATTATGTAATAATTACAGCATTTTCATTGGACAACTCTAGATAATAATAATGCAATTGCAACCAAGAGATCTTGTGCGATGTCAAGCAATTAGAAAATTCATGTGTGTACAATCATTATTGTTGTTCTTGGCTTCACACTTGTGCAATGATTTATGATATGAATGCAAATGAATGGATATACATGCCATGTTAAGAGCCCATATCACTTAACATGTCATGCATATTAGGACTCTAGCGCCCATATCACTTAAAAATATTGTTGCCAGTCAAGCGGAAACTCGATTCAAAGCGCCACATCAATTTAACACTACCTTTCACTGATTGCTTATGACATTAATGTCTTTAAAGATTCATGATTTAGGAGATTCCTAACATATCAACACATGATACAAATTTAGCGAGTAAGATGTATAGGATTAGAGTTCATCAAGAGAGGAATTGAGTTATGGTGCAACATTCGCTCAAGTCTTAGAATCAGACAGACCTAAGAAACCAGATATGATGACACAAGATTCGATAACACAAACAAAACTAGATATGGAATAATATATTTTGCGGGATTCAAGTATTTACGAGTGGTATGACTACTATTATGCATCATTTCCTGGGATACTAATTGTTCATTTAGATTGATCCACTACAAGACACGGTTATTTTTCAAGTAAACATTTGTATGATCTGAATATTTTATATAAAACATCATTCATTTATTTGCTAGCAAGAAATTGCGACATTTGTCGTCATAATAATTACTAATCATGCACAACAGAACTATTAGTCTTCTCATTATTCATCAAATGAGATGAAATTCATCTAAGTGAGAATCCAATCCAAAATCATTTTTGTTCCTTAACACATGTCATTCTAAGCAAATATCCAAACAAAAAGATTATCTACGATCACAAGCTCATGTAATTCCAAACATATTAAACCCTAAAATTATTAACTCGTCAGATTGAGCAGTTAAGATATCAATTCATTTGATAGATCAATATGTTCAAGAATGTGGCCAAACAGTTAAAAGAACAGATACAATAAAATAAACTCAATGTTGCAAGAGAGAGGGATCTCTACTTGCTTTAAATGAGCCTGAATCTGACGGAGGCAGCTGAGCGGGGCAATCAAGATTTAGAAACCCTAACTGGACGTGTTCGGAACAATCACAGACAAATTAACATTGCACTAACATAGGCATGAATATCAAATAACATAAACATGAGAGGGGTCAGAGAATTACCTACCTCTCGAGTGAGTGGAGTCGAGATTCCATGCGGAGACAGAGACTTGGCGGCTCTTAGGCTTTGGCAAACCCTAATTCAGAGAGGGATTTATGAGATTCCACAATAGAAATGAGGAGCGATACTAGAAAACACACATATGCAATCGTTAGACAATAACAAGAGGGGCACAACTTGGATCACGAAGTATATAAGAAATTTAGGGCATGAAATCAAAATAGGATTCACAAAAAAAATCTGAAATTAGGGGGAAGAGAGGATATCTTACCAAGAGGGACCAAAACCAAGCCCGGGGAGGAGAGGGGAGGAAACCCTAGTTGTTTCTCGCCACAAATCTCGGCCAAAAAGAAGAGGGAGCGACTGTCGGAGGAAGAGGAGGCGAAGAGGAGGAGTCGATGCCTTTGCTAAACAGAGAAGGAGAAGGAAACTTTTGCTGATGTAGTCCCTAAATCGAGAGGAAGTAGTTGTCGATGACTTAAGACATAGTAGTCAGTGGCCACGGTAGGAGGAGCAAGAGATGCAGGCGAAAGCATGAGGAGGATCAGGAGGAGGCGTCGGCACCTGGAGTAGGAGAAGGCGGCAAAAATGGGGGCGGGGTTTCGAGTGGCTTGCGAAATCGGGACAGGTGCAGAAACCAGGAGACGGGCTGGAAGCTGGATACGAGAAATAAACAGGGGGGTTGTGGGTTTGGTAAAAAAGGGTTACAGTTTCCTTTTTCTTTTTTCTTTTTTTATAAACCTTATTATTATTATTATAACACATATTAAACCAGGTTGTTGCATTATACCCTACTTAGGAAGTTTTGTCTCGAAACTTTCTGAGAATCTCTTTGAATGAGGACTCTTAGGACGAAAATTCAGATGACATTCATTCCAACAAGGTTTGCAGATCAAGGCATAGAAGTTCACTATGAATACAAAGAAACAGATAGGAGAATAAGCGTGGAGACTTATTATGATCAAGAGAAAAGGTACAAATAGTTGCAACGCATGTGAAATTCAAGTTCACAGGAAAACTCTTTTAACTTAGCGGGTTAGACTAGATACAAAGGATTGGCTTCAAGGCGCACAAGAATTGCTTCAGTTAGCTCAAAATTGAAAGGTAAGACTCAAGGATTCGAGAGTGAGAAAGATTTTACATGAAGGAAAGACAGGACACCAAGTAGGAAAAGAAACTGAATGATAATTAAGTATCGACAAAAGCAAGCCAAATTGGAGTTGGAGAATCACAAGACAACGTTGAAGTAATTTAGCAGAGCAATTAACAAGAAGACTCTTATTTATCACTGACACTTAGAAGCTATCTAGAAGGAGATACAGGATGACCAGATAAGATTGACAGACAACGAAATAGGAAGGACTAATTACAAATATCAGGGACTTGAAATTAGATATTCTAACACATTTCATACTGTCATGTACATAAATTATGTAATAATTACAGCATTTTCATTAGACAACTCTAGGTAGTAATCATGCAAGTGCAACCAAGAGACATTGTGCAATTTCAAGTAATTAGAAATTCATGTGTGTACAATCGTTATTGTTGTTTTTGGCTTCACACTTGTGCAATGATTTATTATATGAATGCAAATGAATGGATATACATGTCATGTTAAGCGCACATATCACTTAACATGTCATGCATATTAGGACTCTAATACAAGCGCACATAAAAATATTAAACCTCCCATACAATTTAATATTCGCAAGCGGTGTATACCCTAGTGGAAATTCATATGCACAGAAAAATGTTAAGTTTGCCCATAACCCATTAACATTCGTGTGCATACTACTCATGCTTATGAGTGAGTGTGTGTGTGTGTTTCAGCCGCAAACAATAGATAATGACAAGCTGAGTGAAGAAATGATGCATGCATTGTAACGCCCCGAAACTCAAAAGAGGGACGAGTAGCATTTTGTACCAAGTTTGGTGCTCGGTAGGGGTCACACGGCCTGGGACATTGGTGTGTCCATGGCCATGTCGTGATCGGGTTCGACGATCTGGCCATGTGGTCGACAAAAATACAGTCGACGATCGTCGAGACAGCAAACACGGCCTGAGACACTGGCGTGTTCCAGGTCGTGTCCTGCTCGGGCTGTTAGTCGAGCTGTGTTGGGGGGAGGAACACGGCCTGGAGCCCAGGCGTGTTCGGTTTGACACGGGCATGTCGAGTACCCTTATTCTCTTCGAGTTGGTTTTGGTCCTGTGTCGATGGAGGAACATGCCCAGCAATACGGGCGTGTAGTGATTGACACGGGTGTGTCAAGTGTGACATGGGCGTATCAAAAGCCCGTGTCCTGGTCTGGACACGACGGCTTCTGCATCGATTGAGGCACACGACCTTAGACACGGGCGTGTTGTAACAGCCCAAATGCGAGACACGGAAAAAGATTGGGTGATACGGCCTGGGACACGGGCATGTCCCAGGGCGTGTCCTGCTTGGGTTGCGTACGTTCGACGATTGCGTTTGATGAAGTTTGGTCGACGAATTTACGGGAGGTACACGCCTGTGACACGGGCATGTCGGGGGCGTGACCCAGGGCGTGTCCTTCCTGGTCGACGAACTGCGCTCGATGATTATCGGGTAGAGGGTACACAGCCTGTGACCCGGGCGTGTCACAGGGCGTGTCCTGCTCATACTCGAGTAGCTCT
Source organism: Platanthera guangdongensis (assembly GCA_039583875.1). Classification (NCBI taxonomy): domain Eukaryota; kingdom Viridiplantae; phylum Streptophyta; class Magnoliopsida; order Asparagales; family Orchidaceae; genus Platanthera; species Platanthera guangdongensis. The sequence continues at coordinate 178,500,136 of CM077150.1, forward strand.
CGTGTAGGTCGAAATGTACTCGAGTAGGTGGAAAATTACTCGAGTAAGAGGGGGTGACATGGGCGTGTCATCCCTGTGACATAGGCGTGTCCTTTCTGGGTACTCGAGTAGTTGGTTTTCTCTCGAGTAAGGCCTCTCGAGTAGGTCTCGAGTGGGTTACACGCCCCGTGTCACGGGCGTGACTGGGCTGACACGGGCATGACATGGGCGTGTCACCTTGGTGTGGATAAGGTTAGATAAGGCGGTTCGTGCACCGCTTAGGGGACATGGCCTGTGATACGGGCGTGTCACAGGACGTGTCAGACCCGAGAGAGTTATTTAAGGCCAGTGTGTGAGAGTTGTATACATTCCTGGTTTTGATATATATATGTGGAGTTTATATAGTAGTGGACATTCTCTGATTTGAGTTCATGTTAACGTAAAATGCTGCGCTAGAATGTTTTGAGATAGGATGTGAGTAGATTTTGATTTCCACAAGTAATTCTGCCGCTTGTCTATGACATATGGCGTGGGGCCCAGGCCGGACCCACCGTTATATGCCATGTGATGAGTGGGGGCGCTACACGTGTCACAAGCCGTGTTTGGCCCAGGAAATTTGATATTAAGTGTGAATCGTGCCAGTCTATTTCCTTCTTTTGGGATTCAAGGGCTCAGGCTGGTCCCTGTTATGTTAAGGCCGGGAATAGGGTTGAAACCATCATTTTCTTTTGAGCTTTCTCTTTATAAAGCCTTAGAGAGAGGGGAGAGAAAGGAATAAGGAGGAGGAGAGTTCCGGCCACCGGTGGAGCTTCGGAGCCCCAAATCGCAAGCCGAGTTTGGATCTACGGAGGCGAGGCCGTCGCGGTGCTTTTCATCCATCTAGATCTTCATGGCTCCGAAGAGAAACGCAAGGGTAACGATTCTCATCTTGGACATGTGAAGTCCTCTTTCCTTTTTGCATAGGAAGCCCGCTCTCGCGAGTATGTGGTGAGTGTGAGGTGTTCCTTCGGGTAGACATGAATAGTCCCCGTTGTTTTGCATGTAGAGTCCAGAATCGAAAAACAGACATAGGCATGGTGTGTGAAGCCTACTTGGACAAGTTGGTCTGGATCGGTGATGTTACATTGCATGAATGGCCGGAGAAGACTCCGCGTCGATGGTTGTTGTTTGGGTTTTCTACGAGGTATATTGCAACAGGGAGCCTTGGGGACTAACCTCAAGGTGCACCCGGAAAACTGGGCAGAAACATGGTTCTGCCATCTTGGTGGCCTAGGAGCCAACTTGTACATAACTGGGTTATATAATATTGTGTGTTCGATACTCGGGATTCGAGGAAGCTTGACCCACGCCGATGACTTAAATTGTCGTGGCAAGGTGAGCAACGGGTTGAGTGAAATTGTACCCGCTCTATGTGGTTCGGTTTTAGGGGCCTACCGATCGCATAGAGGGCTGGTCTTAGGCTGTCGAAGTCTTTAATTGACGTGACTTCTGTTAGAAAGACTCAAATGCTCACGAGTTTGTCGTCCTAAGGGCGGTGGTGGATCAAGTTCACCGTATAAGTGCCCTGAGAGGACGGGGTGTGTGGTCGTGTGTGCCTACGCCTGTGGTGAAGTGTGCTTAAATTGTACTTTCACTATCTTGTTTGGTTTTACTAATGCACTGCAGGGAAGGAGCATCACCACCCCGAGTAAGGGGGCGGGGTAGTTATAATTTGGTCAGCTTTAGCTAACCGTTGCTTTTCTTTGCCACCGTTTCCGTGGATTGTTGCTTGCAGGTGTTACGGAGCCTAGTGTCAAATAGCTGACAAAAGCCCTTATTGCTGAGCCAACCCACGAAGGCTTTTGCTAATGCTTGTTTTATTTCTCATGTGTGACCGGCCTGCGTGCCGAGGTTTGGAAGACATTATTTGTATAAGTAAACTCTTGTAAGGCCATAAGGCCAGCGTGCTTTGTGTATTTGTACGTTCATTCCTTTTGGGTTAATGTTAGTGGACATTCATGCTGTGGCTGGGTTCTTATTTTGCAACATTTAAAATGCTTCCGCTAGAATGTGCTCTGTGTAGGACGTTGGTTATTGAAAGGATGGTTTCATTGCGTAACCCTTCGGTCTGTTTGTGGTATATGGCATCGGGCCCCGGCCGGACTTACTGCTATATGCTATGTGACGGATAGGGGTTGTTACAATTTGGTATCAGACTACTGGTTTTGGTCCACTTAAATGAATTCGTGGACGAATTCATTTAAGGGGTGGTGAGCACATGTGTGTGTGTCATCGTTATAACATAAAAAGAACCCATGAATGTCCACTTAGGAATGAAAATACACATGTTTAAGGAACATGCATGTTCCTATAATTGCTTTTTGCAATATTGTTCGGTCACTTAATGGTGTTTTGTGCGACTATAGGTGACCAGGAGTGGTGCAGGGACGTCAAAACGTCTGGTTTTTGAGGCAAGTAGCACACTGAATGATGTTCCTGCAACACCTCCCTCGGCAGAAACCATAAGATTGGTGGCTGAAGCGGTGTTCGCTATGATAAATGCTCAGCCTGCAAGACAAATGCAGCAGCCTGCCCCTGTAGTGGAGTAGGTATCGCTTCAAGCGGCGGAACCGAGAAGGGTGGAGCAAGTGGTAGTGGAGTCATTGGTGCCTAGGAGAGCCACTGAAAAACAGCTCAAGCATGTTATGGACTTCAATCCTCCGGTGTTCTCGGGGATTGTAACCCCATCCCAAGCTGAGGATTGGCTCTCCCAAGTAAAGAGAGTCTTGACAGCTACTGAAACGGAGGAGTGGCAGATGACCACCATAGCTACTTTCCTGTTGGACGGAGATGCAAGGTTGTGGTGGGAAAGTTTAGAGCTACGTCACCTGAGGAGAAGGCAACTCACGGACGTCTTGATAGAAGAATTTTTGAGACTATTCTTGGCAAGGTACCTTCCCTCGGCTCAGAGGATCGCGATGGAGAATGAATTCCAGAGGTTGGCTCAAGGAGAGAGTAGCGTGGATGAGTATCTCCACGAATTTACACGGTTGGGTCGGTATGCTAGCTCTACATTTGCGGGTGAGGAGCATAAGGCAAACCGTTTCTATGAGAGTCTGAGGGATGACCTAAGGCTACTGCTCTCGGGGCCTATAACGTAGGGCTTCTTGACCTTGGTCAATACGGCCCGGTCTTTGGAGAAGTACCTGAGGAATGTGCAAGCGAAGAAAGACTCTAGTGCAAAGGGGTCAGAGTTCAAAGTGTCGAACTCCTAAAATCTGTGTTCTGTTAGTGGATTAAGAAGGCTAGGACTTCGGGTCCAACCCCTTCTTCTGGTGCATCTGGGGCGCCTACAATCTGAACCCCGAGCGCATGCTATAATTATGGAAAGCTGGGACACTATGCCCAAGATTGTTGAAGCGGGCGTCCAAAGTCCGAGAGAAAGTCGGGAGCAACCTATGAGGACAAGGGCAAGGCGGTGGAGTCAACCGCATCCCATTATGCTCTAGCTCAACCTAAAGTCTATAACCTTGGCCAGCAGGAGGCCATAAAGCAAGCGGATGTGGTGATAGGTACGGTTTAAATTTATATCAAGTTAGCTTTAAATACTTGTTACCTTGCACATGTTAGCTTATTACTGTTTGTATATGCTTTGTTTTGATTTGTGATAATCCGGCGAGAGCACTCTTTGATACGGGAGTTTTACACTCCTTTTTGTCCGAAGGATTTATATCGCGCATCGGAGTACCTTCTTCGATGGCAAAGGACAAACTGGATGTGTATTTTCCAAATGGGTGTTCAATGCGTGCGGATAGAGTCTGTGGCGTAAAGATACGTATTATGAGTCAGGAGTTCGATTTGCAAGCATCGCTACTGACGCTAGTTGAATTCGACGTGATTTTTGGTATGGACTGGCTCTCAGAGCAGCAGGTATATATTGATTGCAATCGTAAGGAGGTCAAGTTGGGAAATGGTCGCGAGACGACATTTGTGGGCTTGAAAGGGTCGAGCAAGACTTTGATGTCTGCTCTTCAGGTGGTTAAGGCGGTTCGTGCTGCTGCAGAGCTGTTCTTCACGCTAGTGGAGGATTTGAAGCCTAAGCCTGCTTTGGACAGCATTCCAGTGGTATCTGAGTACCCTTATGTGTTCCCTACGATCTCCTTAGAGCCCCACCTCAGCGGTATATTGACTTCACCATTGAGCTAGTGTCAGGTACGAAACCTGTGTCACGCTCTCCGTATCGGCTAGCGCCTAAGGAGATGGAGGAGCTGAAGGTTCAACTTCAAGAGCTATTGGAATAGGGTTATGTGCGTCCAAGTTCATTGCCTTGGAGCACACCGGTCCTTTTTGTTAAGAAGAAGGACGGAAGTTTGTGACTTTGTATCGATTATCGAGAGCTGAACAAGTTAACGGAGAAGAACAAGTACCTAATCCCAAGGATTGATGATCTGTTCGATTAAGTAGTTGGGTCATCGATGTACTCGAAATTGGATCTTAAGTCCGGGTATTATCAGTTGAGGATAAGAGAAAGTGATATCTCCAAGACAGCTTTTAGTACGAGATACGGACATTATGAGTTTAGGGTCATGTCGTTTGGGCTGACTAATGCGTCGTCAGTGTTCATGGATCTGATGAACAAGACTTTCAGAGAGTACCTAGACCACTTCGTGATCGTCTTTATCGATGATATATTGGTGTACTCGCAGAGTGAGGAGGATCACTTTAGGCATCTGCATTTGGTGTTAGAGATGCTGAAGAGGAATCAACTATAAGCCAAGTTCTCCAAATATGAGTTTTGGTTGTTCTCAGTAGTGTTTGTTGGTCACATAGTTAGTGGAGAGGGAATTACGGTGGATCTGGCGAAGATTGTTGCTATATGGGAGTGGCATGTGCTCCCTATGGTAGCGAAAGTCCAGAGCTTTCTAGGAATTACCGGCTATTACAGGAGCTTCGTGGAGAACTTCTCGCGGATACTGTTACCCCTCACAACTCTGATGAGGAAAGAGCAGAAGTTTGTTTGGACTCCTAAGTGCGCACAAGCTTTCGAAGAGTTGAAGAGTCGGTTGACTACGACACCTGTTCTAAGTTCGCCGAGTGGGACCGAAGGCTTTGAGATTACAGCGATGCTTCGGGCACTGGATTGGGTTGTGTTCTACTGCAGCATGGAAGTGTGATAGCTTATGGCTCGCATCAATTGAAGGTACATGAGAAGAATTATTTGGTCCATGACTTGGAGTTAGCGGTCGTGATATTTTCTCTTAAGCTGTAGAGGCATTACTTGTATGGTGTGAAGGTCGATATCTATACCGACCACAAGATCCTGAAGTACTTGTTGGATCAAAAGGATCTGAACATGCGGAAGCAGAGATGGATGGAGTTCCTGGGGGACTACACATTCAAGATTCATTATGTGCCTGGGAAAGGCAATGCGGTTACAGATGCGTTGAGTCGCAGGGCCCCAGTGCAAGCCAACTGGTTGTCGGTTCACGACGAGCGTTTGATTCAGGGTTGGAGGCATTAGAGATCTCTTGTGTTGACAGGCATACTAGTGCTGAAGCGCAGTTGAACTGGATAGAGGTTCAGTATGACCTGGATGATCAGATTCGGCAGGCTCTGGATTTGGATAGCAACATGAAGCAAATCATGGTTGAGGCTTTGAAAGGGTCAAATTCCCAATTTGATGTTGTGGATGGATTGTTATGGAAGGATAGTCGTATGTGCGTCCCAAATGTGGGAAAACTGCAGGTGGAATTGATGTACGAGGCTCATCATACCAAGTACTTGATTCACCCAGGGAGCACGAAGATGTACCGTGATATGAAGAAATTATTTTGGTGGCCAGGACTTAAGAAGGATGTGGCACTTTATGTGGCGAAGTGTCAAACGTGCGCCTTTGTGAAGGCGGAGTGTCAGAAGCTTGTAGGTTTCTTGAAGTCCTTGCCTATCCCGGAGTGGAAGTTCGATGATATTACAATGGACCTTGTTCATGGTTTGCTAAGGTCACAGAAGGGAAACAACGCCATCTGGGTGATCGTAGATTGTGTGACGAAAGTGTCGCACATCATTCCGCATAGGAAGGATGATTTGGTGGAGAAATTGGCAAAACTTTATGTGGATAACATTGTGTGGCTTCACGGTGTGCCCCGCAGCATCGTGAGTGACCTAGATGGGCAGTTCACGTCCAATGACTGGAGGTTGGTGCAGTAGATGTTGGGAACAAAGTTGAGTTTCAGCACGGCCTTTCATCCGCAGACGGATGGTCAAACCGAGAGAGTCAACAGGACGATGGAAGACATGGTTCACATGTGCATCTTGGATTTCGGGAAGTAGTGGGAAGATCACCTGTACTTGGTGGAATTTGCGTATAACAATAGCTACCAAGCGAGCATTGAAATGGCTCCCTTCGAGGCCCTCTATGGTAGTAGATGTTGCAAGCCGTTGTCATGGTTGGAAATGGGTGAGTCGAAGCTATACAAGCGGCAAGAAGTGGAAGATTCAACCTCATTGGTACGAACCATTTGAGAAAGATTAATAATCGCTCAGGACTAGCAAGCTAAGTACTATAATGCCAAGCATAGGAAGGTTGAGTTCGCTATTGGAGATTGGGTGTACTTGAAGATTAAGCCGTTCAAGGGTGTCTCACTGGTACGGCACTTGAAGAAGCTAAGCCCGAGGTACCTTGGACCGTTTGAGGTTCTGGAGCGAATAAGCGAAGCAGCTTATCAATTAAAGCTATTAGCGGAACTGGGTGGTCTACATGACGTATTCCACATATCGGTGCTGCGGAAGGTGGTGCAAGAGCCTTCACAAGTGATTGCGGTCAATCAAGTACCGGTTGACAATGGGTTGACGACGAAGGTCAAGCCCGTTCACATTGAGGACTCAGAAGTCAAGCAACTGCGTAATAAGGACATCAAGATGGTCAAGGTCCGTTGGGACAACTGCGGTTGGGAGGAGCTCTCGTGGGAGCGAGAGCAGACCATGCTTGAGGAGTACCTAGAGTTATTCCACTCAGATATCGTTTAAGTTTTGTGTATCTTTTCCTTTCTGTAATTTCGGGACGAAATTATTTTAAGAGGGAGAGAGTTGTAATGCCCCGAAACTCAAAAGAGGGACGGGTTGTAACACCCCCTATCCGTCACATAGCATATAGCAGTAGGTCCGGCCGGGGCCCGACACCATATTCTACAGACAGACCGGAAGGTTACGCAATGGAAACCATCCAACTAAGAATCAACATCCTACACATAGTGCATTCTAGCGGAAGCAATTTAAAAGTTATAATAAATAAAGAACTCTGCCAACAACATGAATGTCCACTAAACAAAACGAGAAAGAATGAACGTACAATACACAAGTACACGGCCTTATGACCTTACAATAGTTTACTTAAATAAAATGTGTCTTCCAAACCTCGGCACGCGGGCCGGTCACACATAAATAATACAAGTAAACATTCAATATAGGCCTTCGAGGGCCGGTTGAGCAACAAGGGCTTTTTGCCCTCTATTTACCACTTGGCTCCGCAGCACCTGCAAGCACAATCCACCGCGACGGTGGCAAACAAAAGCAATGGTCAGCTATGCTGACCAAATTATAATGATCCCACCCCCAAACTCGGGGCGACGATGCTCCTTCCCTGCACTTTATTAGCATTGCCATATAATAAATAAATTACACAACATCACAGGCGTAGGCTCGCACGGCCACACACCTTGTGCTCTCAGGGCACATTCTCGGTGAACACAGTCAAAGTTTGCTGACTCACCACCACCCCTGGGCGACAATATCTCGTGAGCATTATAGTCTTTCTGGCCAAAGCCTAAGACCCTCCATCTATGCCAACGGCAAGTATCAAGTATTGTAGGTTGCTTGAACCGGACAACATAGAGCGAGTACGGTTCCGCCTAACTCATTGCTCACACCACCCTGTCACCTTAAGACATAGGCGCGGGTCAAACTTCCCCGAGTCCCAATTCGATCACACACTTCACATAACCCGGTTATGTGCAAGTTGGCTCCCAGGCCACCAAGATGGCAGAATCACGCATCTGCCTAGTTTTCTGGGTGCACATTGGAGTTAGTCCCCAAGGTTCCCTGTTGCAATCTACCACGTAGAAATCCCAAGAAACAATCATCGGCGCGGAGTCTTCTCTGGCCATTCATGCAATGCAATATCACCGATCCAGACCAACTTGTCCGGGTAGGCTTCACACATCATGTCTATGTCTGTTTCTCGATTACGGACTCTACATGCAAAACAACGGGGACTATTCATGTCTACCCTAATGAACGCCTCACACTCACCGCAAACTCGCGAGAGTGGGCTTCATATGCAAAGGAAAAGAGGACTTCACATTTCCTAGGATGAGAATCATTACCCTAGCATTCCTCTTTGGCGTCATGGAAATCTATGCAGATGAAAAGCACTGCAATGTCCTCGCCTCCGTAGATCCGAAGTCGGCTTGCGATTTGGGGCTCCGAAGCTCCGCTGGTGGCCGGATCTAACTCCCTTCTTCTTCCTTGCTCTCCCCTCTCTATAGAACTTTAGAAAGAGATTACTTGGATGAATTGAAGGCATTCAAACCCTATTCCCGGGTATAAACCCAGCCTGAACAGCCCTGAACCGTCAGATCCCTAAATAAGGAAACGGACGGCCATGATTCGGACTTGAAATCCAAAACCTGGGCCGAACACGGCTTGTGAGACGCCCGTGTCCAAGGTCGTGTGCACCATTTGTCATCGAAATTGTCACGTCCTGAAAAGTACACGGGCTCTCGACACGCCCATGTCTGACTTGACACGCCCGTGTCATACAGTACACGGTCGTGTAGCATGTCGTGTTCCTCCATCGACACAGGACCAACACCAACCCATGAATCACACGGGTATTGGACACGCCCGTCTCCCAAATGACACGCCCTTGTCACACCCAAACATGCCTGGGCTCTAGGCCGTGTTTCTCCCCCAACTCAACTCGGCCAACTACCCAAGTAGGATACGGCCTGGGACACGCCCATGTCTCAGGCCGTGTTCGCTGCTCGACGATCGTCGACTGAAATTCGTCGACCACACGGACATCTTTGAACCCGAGCATGACACGCCCCTGGGGACACTCCCATGTCCCCGGTCGTGTGACCCCTACCAAATTCCAAACTTGGCTCAAAACGCCTTCCGTCGCTCTTTTGAGTTTCGGGGCGTTACACGAGTAGCATTTTGTACCAAGTTTGGTGCTTGGTAGGGGTCACACGGCCTGGTACACGGGCGTGTCCATGGCCGTGTCGTGCTCGGGTTCGACGATTTGGCCATGTGGTCGACAAAAATGCAGTCGACGATCGTCTAGACAGTGAACACGGCCTGAGACACGAGCGTGTCCCAAGCCATGTCCTGCTTGGGCTATTAGCCAAGCTATATTGGGGGAGGAACACGGTCTGGAGCCCAGGCGTGTTCGGGTTGACACGGACGTGTCAAATTTGACACGGACGTGTCGAGTACCTGTGTTCTCTTCGGGTTGGTTTTGGTCCTGTGTCGATGGAGGAACACGCCCAGCAACACGGGCTAGTACTGATTGACATAGGCATGTCAAGTGTGACACGGGCGTATCAAGAGCCCGTGTCCTGGTCTGGATACGACGGTTTCGACGTCAATTGAGGCACACGGCCTTAGACACGGGCATGTCACAAGCTGTGTTTGGCCCAGGAAATTGATTTTAAGTGTGAATTGTGGTCGTCTGTTTCCTTCTTTTGGGATCCAAGGGCTCAGGCTGGTCTCTGTTATGTTAAGGTCTGGAATAGGGTTGAAACCCTCATTTTCTTTTGAGCTTTCTCTTTTTAAAGCCTTAGAGAGAGGGGAGAGCAAGGAAGAAGGAGGAGGAGAGTTTCGGCCATTGGTGGAGCTTCGGAGCCCCAAATCGCAAGCCGAGTTCGGATCTACGGAGGTGAGGTCGTCGCGGTGCTTTTCATCTGTCTAGATCTTCATGACGCCAAAGAGAAACGCAAGAGTAATGATTCTCATCTTAGACATGTGAAGTCCTCTTTCCTTTTTGCATAGGAAGCCCGCTCTCGCGAGAATACGGTGCGTGTGAGGTATTCCTTCGGGTAGACATGAATAGTCCCCGTTGTTTTGCATGTAGAGTCTGGAATCGAGAAACGGTCATAGGCATGGTGTGTGAAGCCTACCCGGACAAGTTGGTCTGGATCGGTGATGTTGCATTGCATGAATGGCCGGAGAAGACTCCGCATTGATGGTTGTTTTTTGGGTTTTCTACGCGGTAGATTACAACAGGGAGCCTTGGGGACTAACCTCAAGGTGCACCCGGAAAACTGGGCAGAAAAGTGGTTCTGCCATCTTAGTGGCGTGGGAGCCAACTTGTACATAAATGGGTTACGTAATATTGTGTGTTCGATACTCGGGATTCGGGGAAGCTTGACCCGCGCCGATGACTTAAATTGTCGTGGCGAGGTGAGCAACGGGTTGAGTAAAACCGTACCCGCTCTATGTGGTTCGGTTTTAGGGGCCTACCGATGGCATAGAGGGCGGGTCTTAGGCTGTCGATGTCTTTAATTGACGTGACTTCTGCAGGAAAGACTCAAATGCTCACGAGTTTGCCGTCCTAGGGGCGGTGGTGGACCGAGTTCACCGTATAAGTGCCCTGAGAGCACGGGGTGTGTGGCCGTGTGTGCCTACACCTATGGTGAAGTGTGCTTAAATTGTACTTTCACTATCTTGTTTGGTTTTACTAATGCACTGCAGGGAAGGAGCATTGCCGCCCCGAGTAAAGGGGCGGGGTCGTTATAATTTGGTTAGCTTTAGCTGACCGTTGCTTTTGTTTGTCACCGTTTTGGTGGATTGTTGCTTGCAGGTGTTGTGAAGCCTAGTGGCAAATAGCGGGAAAAAGCCCTTGTTGCTGAGCCGGCCCTCGAAGGCCTTTGTTAATGTTTGCTTTATTTCTCATGTGTGACCGGCCTGCGTGCCGAGGTTTGGAAGACATTATTTGTATAAGTAAACTCTTGTAAGGCCATAAGGCCAGCGTGCTTTGTGTATTTGTACGTTCATTCCTTTTGGGTTAATGTTAGTGGACATTCATGCTGTGGTTGGGTTCTTATTTTGCAACATTTAAAATGCTTCCGCTAGAATGTGCTCTGTGTAGGACGTTGATTATTGGAAGGATGGTTTCATTGTGTAACCCTTCGGTCTGTCTGTGGTATATGGCGTCGGGCCCCGGCGGACCTACTGCTATATGCTATGTGACGGATAGGGGGTGTTACATGCATATATATATATATATATACTTATATAATATAATTCAAAATACTTATAATTTATAAAATTCTTTATCTATAGATGCTCAACTTGTCTCTGATACCAACTATCACAACCCGTCTCGACAAAAGTCAGAGTGTGTTTCGAGCGGGCCGTGATGCCACAGTCAAGGGCGGAAAGAAAGTCATGTCTGTTAAGGCGGATGTAGAGAATACTGAAAATAATTTTAAAAAAGTTAATTTGGAGAAAAAGAGTTTGATTTTTATAACGGAAGCTGTTAGAGTTCAAAATAGTGGAAATTTCAAATGCACATGTATTTTGTAAAATCATGTTTTATAGGTACTGCTACAAATTTCATGCAATTATGATTCACAAGAGGATGCACAAGCATAAATATCAATTTTTAGTACATAAAGTATTTAAATAGTCCAGCAGTTGTCCATGATTTCAGAGAAAATGTCTGATTGCAATTATACATAAAAGAAGTATTTGACAGTAAATGAAATGTAAACATAGAACCTGGAACTTAAAGCTGATCAGGCTCAAGAACCTGACAGCGCTGCACGAACTCTAAGGTAATTCCAAAACAAAAAAGGAAAAGGCTCAGAACATTGAAAAAAACATGGTGAGTAGAGTAAAATATAGAATAGTAACAGAAGCAGAAAAGTATGAGTGTACCAGTTTCTTATGAAACAAAACTATTCGAGACAAGCAAATAAAAGAGCTAAACAAAATAAGTTTGTTTGTCAGACTACTCCGGAGTGTAACACATAGACATAACAAGAAATGTCATTAGTTGTAATCAGTGAAAGGTGAAAGTGTTTTATTTGATGCACGTGATTATAATGTAAGTCTAAATGCAAGTCTTATCAAAATAGTTGTGCTTGCTATGGTCATTTGTTGGTTTTCGTTGCCAGTTAAGCAGAAACTCGAGTCAAAGCATCACATCAATTTAACATTACCTTTTACTGATTGCTTGTGACATTAATGACTTTAAAGATTCATGATGTAGGAGATTCCTAACATATAAACACCTGATACAAATTTAGTGATTCAGTTGTATAAGATTATAGTTCATAAACACATCAAGAGAGGAATTGAGTTATGGATCAACATTCGCACAAGTCTTAGAATCAGACAGACCTTAGATGTAACACCTCCCATGTAATGACCGTATAATATGGGTCCGGACGGGGCCCCACAACATACGGACGCCACAGCTTTAGTATTATAAGTTGATATAGCTACCCACACTCAAAGCACTTTGCACTACACAGCGGAAACAAAACAGGACTAGAAGTTATCCACCACTCAAAGAGTAATAACAATGGCCTTATGGCCTTACAATAAGTGTCCAAACCCAAATAATACCACAATCAAGAAAGTGCATAGCACACCTAGTCTACCTCGGCATGCAAGTCGGAACATGAGTCTCAAACATACAACATCATATAAGTAAAGCTACAAAAGAGAGAAGCACTTCATGAAGCTTAGGCCTTTCTGGCCGACGAGCTAGCTCATGCATGCGATCCTTGCCCTGTAAAATTTATTAGTAACGTGGGTCAGCAAAGGCTGACCTCAAATTGTGTAACAACACATCTCCTCATGACCGCCCCTAACGGACCCCAGGGTACCCATCCAACCTGCAAGTTAGCACTTCGTATGCAATAATCATAAGCAAGAAAAGCAACTACAGAAACAGGCTTGGATGTCACACACATCATACATGTTCTCTACTGGTTGAGCATATAATAAAAGGGCCTACTTATGCAATCATGTATGCAATAACCTGGGTTTCACCCAAGGCACCCTAACTCGTATGCATCTAGCACATCATCACATCATATGGGTACTCATCGATTCCCCATTGGCATAAAGCCGCAAACAAAGGGGTCACCATTTCCCCCAACGGCTCACGGGCCGCCTCATGGAACTCTTGTCAAGGCCCCACCCGCTCCAGGTCTTAGCCCCGGGCTTGCCCACAAGCTCTGACGTCTCATGTCAGGATTCCAACAAACACAAAACTGACCGATTCTAAGAAGCCTTGCCGGACCCCACCCGTTCATGGCCTCATTGCCCGGGCTTGTCCCCATGCTTGGCATTCTCGTCAGTCACACAGAAGGGGACTAGTCTCGTCGGGACACTCTCTACACATGATGTGAACGTCACGGGATAGCCAGCCGACCACGGAGACATAGCCACGCCTTGGCACGTCACAAACCAAGACACTTCCACCCTAGTCCCTCATTTGTACTGCAGCGTTCCCGTGCACCAAGGAAACCATCTCCAACTCATGCGGAGCTAACCTTGTCCATCAAGAAAAACATCTACCACCGCGAGGAGCTAACCTTGTCCTCTTCCGACTACACGTACTCACTCAAGAAAAAGGGGAAAAACATCACCACATCACAAACGGCATCTTGCCGCAACGAAATCTCTATGAATCCTTAACGTTTGTATGTAACATCACCGAGTTGGACTAACGGTCGCGACAACGGCTTCACCCACCATGCCTAATCCACTAACGGAGCGGATCTCTAATGCAAAATATGCCGGGGACGGACTCAATCAACCCGGATGTTCCTCTTGAACCTTGGCAAACCAAAACCCCTCTCATTTGAGAGTTTGGTGCCCAAAAGCTAGAAAGAAGAATAAATGATGCTAAGACATGCATCCTAAGACCGAGAGGAGAAGTATCGTTACCTTCCGACTCCTCTTCCTTGCCATGGCGAAATAGCCGGATGAAAACCTTCGCAACGTTCTAACCTCCACGGATCTGGACTCGGCTCGCGATTTGGAGCACCGAAACCTCTCCTACAGCCCAAACTCTCCTTCTCCTTCTTCCTTGCTCTCACTTCTCTCTAGATCTTTAGTAAGAGAAAGCTTGGAGAAGAATGAGGGTTTTCAACCCTATTCTCGGACTTAACTCCCCAAGAACAGTCCTGAACCGTCAGATCCTAAAATCTGGGAAAGAATGGCCACGATCCGCCTGGAAAAATAAAATACCTTGGCCGAACACGGCCTGGAACACGCCCGTTTCCAGGGTCGTGTGCCTCATTTGTCGTCTCAAATCGACGCGCCTGGAATAGCACACGGGCACCCGACACGCCCGTGTTCGATCCGACACGCCCGTGTCCCCAATGACACGGTCGTGTGGCCAGCCATGTGCCTCCATCGACACGGCCCCGAAACCAACCCGAGAAGTGACACGGCCTGGGACACGCCCGTGTCCCAAGCCGTGTGCCAAGTCTCGACACTCGTCGACAGCCTTTATGTCGACACCGTGGAAAAACGTCGAGCGAAGATCGTCGACCAAGCGGGACACGCCCTGTGACACGCCCGTGTCACAGGCCGTGTGCCCCAGTCTCGACACTCGACACTCAACACTCGTTGAGTGAACATCGTCGATTGAAGTTCGTCTACAGACCCACACGGCCTTGGACACGCCCGTGTCCTAGGCCATGTGCCTTGTCTCGACACACTGTCGAGCGAAAGTGTCGACACCCCGGGCCGAGTGTCGACACGGGCTCGACATGCCCTGCGACACGCCCGTGTCGCAGGCCGTGTGCCCTAGTCTCGACACATTGTCGAGCGAAAGTGTCGACACTCGGGCCGAGTGTCGACACGGGCTCGACACGCCCTGCGACACGCCCGTGTCGCAGGCCGTGTGCCCCCTGCCAGAAACCAAAAAATTTCCAGAAACGGAAATCGACCCTCTCTCAAAACTGGTGTGTTACATTAGAAACCAGACTTGATGACACAAGATTCGATGATACAAACAAGACTAGATAGGGAGCAATATATTTTGCGGGATTCAAGTATTTACGAGTGGTATGACTACTACTATGCTTCATTTCCTGGGATACCAATTATTCATTTAGATTGAACCACTACAAGACACGATTATTTTCAAGTAAACATGTGTATAATTTGAATATTTTATATAAAACATCATTCATTTATTTGCTAACAAGAAATTGTGACATTTATCATCATAATAATTACTGATCATGCACAAAAGAACTACTAGTCTTCTCATTATTCATCAAATGAGACGAAATTCATCTAAGTGAGAATCCAATCAAAAATCATTTTCTTTACTTAAAACATGTCATTCTAAGCAAATATCCAAACAAAAATATTATCTACGATCACAAACTCATGTAATTCCAAACATATTAAACCCTAAAATTATTAACTTATCAGATTGAGCAGTTAAGACATCAATTTATTTGACAGATCAATATATTCAAGAATGTGGCCAAACAGTTAAAAGAACAGATGCAATAAAATAAACTCAATGTTGCAAGAGAGAGGGATCTCTGCTTGTCTTAAATGAGCCTGAATCTGATGAAGGCAGCTGAGCGGCGCAAGCAAGATATAGAAACCCTAATTGTACCTGTTCGGAACAATCACAGACAAATTAACACTGCACTAACATAGGCATGATTATCAAATAACCTAAACATGAGAGGGGTCAAAGAATTACCTCCCTCACGAGTGAGGGGAGAAGAGATTCCACACGGAGACAGAGACTTAGCGGCACTTAGGCTTGGGCAAACCCTAATTTCTAGAGGGATTTGCGAGATTCCACCTATAAAAATGAGGGAGGCATTAGAAAACACACATACACAATCGTTAGACAATAACAAGAAGGGCACAACTTGGATCACAAAGTATAAGAAATTTAGGGCATGAAATCAAAATAGGATTCACCAAAAAATCTGAAATTAGGGGGAAGAGAGGATATCTTACCAATAGGGACCAAAACCAAGTCTGAGGAGGACAGGGGAGGAAACCCTAGTTGTTCCTCGCCGCAAATCTCAGACAAAAAGAAGAGGGAGCATCTGTCGGAGGAAGAGGAGGCCAAGAGGAGGAGTCGATGCCTTTGCTGAACAGAGAAGGAAACTTCTGCTGATGGCGGCCCTAAATCGAGTGGAAGGAGTTGCCGATGACTTGACACGGAGTAGTCGGCGGCCACGGCAGGTGGAGCAGGAGACGCTGGCGAAAGCATGAGGAGGATTGGGAGGAGGCGTCAGCGCTTGTAGCAGGAGAAGGCGGTGAAAACAGGGGTGGGGTTTCGAGCGACTTACGAAATCGGGACAAGTGCAGAAACTGGGAGACGGGCTGTAATACCTTCATCCATCACATGAAATATAACAGAGGGTCGGGTCGGGGCCCCACGCCATATCCCACAGGCAGTCGGCAGAGTTACATGTTAATATCAAAGACTAAACGAATCCTAACTCTGAGCATTCTAGTAGAATCTTTAAGGGTTAACTTTTTTAACTCAAGTATCACTGCAATGTCCACTTATAAAAAAACGGGAATGTACTTACAAAATACACAAAAGTTACTATCGCCAGCGATAGTCACTGTCGCCCGGCGACAGTCAACAGTAGCCAAACAGTTACAGTCTTAAGGTCTTACAATTATTCTTTAGAAGTGTGGTTTGCAGACATCGGCACGTAGGTCGGCCATATATGAAAACAATAAAACGTTGCTTATCCTTCGAGGGTAGGAATAGATTCAGGGCTACAACCCGCTATTTCTCGGTCGTCTCTCCAACACCTACATAGGGACAATCCACCACAAGGGCGGCAAATAAGGAAATGGTCAGCTTTCAGCTGACCAATTTATAACGACCCTACCTCATTCCCGGGGCAGCAGTATTCCTTCCCTGTAGGCATAACATTTATATGTCCAGATATATCGCAAGAAGGTATAACCTAAGCACCATTCAATATATCACAAACATTTGCCTCAACGACCAATCGTTCCGTGCACTCACGCCACATTCTCGGTGTACCAGATTTTCTGGGTTCCACCACCGTTCAGAGGACCATGACTTAACGGTCAACTTTGAGCATTTTAGTCTGGCATATAACCATGTTACAATCATGGATTTACCCCCTATGTCGCCAGTAAGTGCCACGTACTTTAAGTGGCTTTAACCAATCCACATAGAGCGGGTATAGATCATCCATTTCTCGTTGCTCAACTCGTCTTGTCATCATCAAAAATCGAACTCTCATGTCGATCGATAGGATGCGGGTCGGCCTCCCCTTTCCCGAAAACAACAACACATAACTCAAATTATGCACAATGGCTCTCACAGTGACTAAAGCTGGGCCCTAGGCTTACAGCTCACATATTAGCCCCATACAGTCTTCATGAGACAAGCTACACAAGTAAAATGTTATTTGGGAGCTATCTCCAGCGATAGTCACTATCGCATGGCATTAACAACAGCATTTCTCTTTATGTACGCTGACTTAGCGACAATTGGAACATCTATCCAGAAAACCCTGCAGTATCCTGTAATGCCAGAAAACTAGTCTTTCACATCACTCAAAGCTCATCGGGAGCTATTGTCGGCGATACTCGTTGTCACCTAGTGATATCCAACAGTTATGCAAACTGTGGTATTTTCTGGATAGATTCCTGGAGAGCATTTCCAGCACTTCCTGCTACTCCTACCTCACAGACATAGCCCAGTAAACCTCATAAACGACTCGCTTATACTCAGAGTCTTCTCCGGCACTCAAAATAAAATATCACCTATCCAGACTAACCTGTCCGGATGGACTCCACACAACATGCTTATTCCATACTGTGATTTATGGATCTATATGCAAAACTACCCGGGGATTTCACGTATCGACCCAATGGAATTCCCTTTACTTTTCCACCTCCTGGTGGGGGATTCCATGCCTATGCAAATAGGAGGACTTCACTTGTCCAAGAAGGAAGATCGTTACCCTCGTAGTTTGTTTCATAGCCATTAATAAGCTTTCTATCCGACTGGAAAGGAGTGCCTCGCTTTCCTCTTCACGGATCTTTCCTTAGTTCTCGATTCTGACTCATGGATCTCCTTCATCAAGCCTTGTTGAGCTATACCTCAGCCTTCTTCTTTCTTAGCTCTTTTTTCTCAAGAGCTTGGATGAAAAGGAGGAGAGAGAGTGAGCAAAAGAGAAATGACTTCTCCTCTCTTCACTCCCCAACTTAAGTTGTCTCAGGATTAATCCCAGCCACAAGATCATTTCATCCAGAGAAAGCAATGGCCACGATTTTAGATGACAAGTCAAAGTTAACTCTATCGCCTGGCGATATCCGCTATCGCCTAGGTGATATTGTCGGTAGCCGCTTTGACCCCAGTCAACCATCGTTCTTCGGCCGCCGTCCGGCCATCCGACATGTGTCAAGCCACACATAACAGTATCATCCAGTGATACCCACTGTCACCACGCGATAGCTCACTCGAAGATTCATCGAAAGCATTGAGTACGTTGAGTCTACTCAACGTTTCGTTGAAAGCGTTGAGTTGTATCGCCACATGATACTCACTATCATCGCATGATACTCACTATCGCCACGTGGTAGTCCCTTACTCAATGATTTTTCGAGTTTACTCAATGTTTGAAAGCGTCGAGTGCATTGAGTGCTATTGTTATCGCCAGCGATACCCACTGTCTCCCGGCGATAGCTATCAAAATTTATGTTTCCATTTTTTGGGTGTTACAAATATCCCCTCCTTACAAAAAATTCGTCTCGAAATTTACTCATCTGTAGGTAATAAAAACAACAGCTAATATGTTACAACATATTGTTCCATCACAAATTAATGTTACAATATTAATTTACAAACAACTCGGGAAAGCTCATCGTGCATGGTTTGGTCACGCTCTTATGTCAGTTCTTCTTGGCCACAATTATCCCAACGGACTTTGACCATCCTGAGTGTGTTGTTTTGTGGCTGCTTGATTTTTGTATCCTCGACCTGAATGGGCCTAACCTTTGTTGTCAGCCCACTATTGACCGGTACTTGATCATTTGTAACCACTTGAGTTGGTTTTCTCACAGCTTTACGTAGTACCGATATGTGAAACACATCATGCAAGCCACTTAGCTCCGCCGGAAGAGTTAACTGATAGGCAGCTTCTCCAACTCGCTCAACCACTTCAAACGGACCAAGATACCTCGGACTTAACTTTTTCAAGCGTCGAATCTTGGACACGCCTTTGAATGGCTTTATCTTTAAATATACCCAATCGCCCACCGCAACCTCCATGTTTCGGTGCATGGCATTATAGTACTTTATATTCCTATCTTAGGCTACTAATAGCCGCTCTCGCATAGCGCATATAGTTGAATTTGCATCTTCGATCTCTTTACTCTTAAACAATTTTAATACGCCAGTTTTCGCCCAAGTTAAAGGAGTACAACACTTCCTACAGTATAAAGCTTCGAAGGGCGTCATCTGACTGCTAGCTTGATAGCTATTATTATAGGCAAACTCGATCATATAGAGATGGTCCTCCCACTTATTTTTGAAATCCAAGGAGCACATCCGGAGCATATCCTCCATTATTATGTTGGTCCTCTCGGTCTAACCATCCATCTGCGGATGAAAGGTCGTACTGAGCTGCAGTTTCGTACCCAGCAACTGGTGGATTAGCCTCCAATCAATTAAAGAAAAGTGCTTGTCTCTATCACTGACGATGCTACGGGGCACACCGTGCAATCGTACTATGTTGTTCACGTACAACTTAGCCAACTTTTAAACTAAACCGTTCTTCTTGTTGGGTATGAAGTGTGATACCTTTGTCAATTGGTCAATGATAACCTACACTGCATCGTTTCCGCTCTGTAATCTCGGCAGCCCGTGCACAAAATCCATAGAGATATCATCAAACTTCCACATCGGAATTGGTAATGACTTCAGGAAACCTCCAGGATTCTGACATAGTTTGGCACTTTGCCACATAAACAGTTATGTCTTCCTTCAAACTCGGCCACCAGAACATCTTTTTCATGTCCTTGTATATCTTTATAACCCTTGGGTGAATTGAGTACTTCGTGAAGTGAGCTTCATACATCAATTCCTCTCGTAGCTTACCCACATTCGGGACGCACAAACTACCGTCTTTTCTCAAAATATTGTCATCCAAGGAGAATTGGGGATTTGACCCCTCTGCTGCATAGCATTTCATATTCTCAACAAGTTCCATTGCTCGTTGATCCTTGTCTGCAAGGCCATATTTTACCTCCGTCCAGTTCAGGCACGCATTGCAGTAGCATTCTTGTCAACACAAGAATATCTAAGGCCTCCAACTCCTACATCAGACGTCATCATGCATTTGCGACCAACTTTCCCTTACCGTAGTATAGTGTATCTGGAAGGTGTAGTGCCCGAGAAACTTCATCCACCTATGTCGTCGCATGTTCAGATCTTTTTGATCTATTAAGTACTTAAGTCTCTTATGGTCCGTGAAGATATCAACTTTCACGCCATATAAGTAGTGTTGTCATAGCTTAAGTACAAAAATCATAGCCACTAACTCCAAGTCGTGGAGTGGATAATTTCACTCGTGCACTTTCAACTAGCGTGAGCCATAAGCAATAACCTTTCCAAATAAAAGAAGAATGCAGCCTAAGCCGCTCCCTGAAGCACCACTATAAATCTTATAGTCGCCCGTACCACATGACGAACACAAGACCGACGTCTTGGTCAAATGACTCTTTAACTCCTCAAACGTTCGTGCACACGCAGGCATCCAAACGAACTTCTAATCTTTCCTCGTCAGTGTAGTGAGAGGTAAGGCTATCCACGAAAAGTTCTTTACGAAGTGCTTAAAGTAGCTAGCAAGTCCGAGGAAACTCTTGACTTCTGCTAGAGCAGACAACACAGGCCACTCCCGTATTACAACTATCTTCGCTGGATCCATCGCAATACCTTCTCAACTAACCACATGACTAAGAAAAGCCACTGACGACGGCCAAAACTCTCACTTTGAGAACTTTGCATAGAGCTTGTTTCTCCTCAGGGTGTGCAAAACCATCCGCAAATGATTACATGATCTTCTTCGGACAGAGAGTACACCAATATGTCGTTAATAAAGACGATTACAAATAGGTCCAAGTGCTCTCTACAGGTTCGATGCATCAAGTCCATGAAGACCGAAGGCTCATTTATTAGCTCAAACGACATTATAGTGAACTCATAATGACCGTAGCTTGTTCCATATGCCGACTTTGGAATGTTACGTGCTTCGAGTATACATTTGACACAACCAATTGATCAAATAAGTCATCATTCCATGAAATCAGATACGTGTTCTCCTCTGTCAGCTTATTCAGCTCTCGATAGTCAATGTATAGACGCAAGCTTTAGTCATTCCTCTTTTCAAAGAGGTTCGTTGCACTCCATGGTGACACACTTAAATGCAAATATCCTTGCTCCCGCAATCCTTACAATTGAACAAGCAATTCCACCATCTCATTTAGTGCTACTCGATACGGTGAGCGGTCCACTGATTTCGCATCTGACACCAACTTAATAGCGAAGTCACTCTCTCGCTGGGTCGTGACCCAGGGAGATCATTAGAAAACACATCTACATAAGCCGACACAATAAGAATGTCACTCAAACCGAGCTTCAGCTCGACGGCCTCTATTGGCATGAAGAATCACTTTGCGCCCTACTGAACAGCCTTGACTACTTGGAGAGCAAAGATTACTACTTTGCCCAATCCTCGCATACAAGCAAACCTAGTCTCTCGTTCGGTGTTTTGTCCCACGGTGACTTCCATAAAGATACAACCTATACCGATATGTTGCTCGAGAGCTAGTCCATACCCACGATCACATCAAACATAACTATTATTAGCACAGATGTTTCCAAACCAAAGACATGACTTCATAACCTCATCTTAACACAAACTTCTAACTGTTTTCAACTTTAATTCTTAATGCAATGTCATTCCAATCTCATGTATGATACCAACATAATCAAAAAGGTTTGTACATGCAAAAGATACATTGTTTCAAAAAGTAGAACTTAGAGTTCACCGCTACAGCAATTTATTTAAGTACACTTAAACTTTCATTTCAGCTTGCTATCGTCGAATGGCCACTTTGGCAGTCCCAGGCAATGTCCCTCTTTGCCACACAAGTAGTAGGTGGGTGGAGTTCGCCCTGCAGCCGCTCCAGCCTTAGACTTCTTTGCCTTCGAGACACCACCTCGACAATCTCGGGCAATATGTCCATTCTTGCCACACATATAGTAAGGTGCAGCTTGACTCTTCGATTCTATAGCCTTACGTTTCCATTTCATGCGATGAGCAGACTTTCCAGGTCTTGAAGAGCTCGAAACCCTGAAATCTGGCGTCTGGTGGACTTTTTCCAAGTCTATCTCCAACGAGCTAGCTGACTGCACCAATGTTTGAAATCTATTAACTGTGGACCTATCAACAAAAAACGGAGTTCATAGCACAAACCATCATAAAATCTGTTGATTTTAGTCTCCTCGGTTTCAAACACAAACTCTACATATTGTCTCTGCACAATAATGCATGTAAGTACTCCTTGACCGTGTGCGGTCCTTGCATCAAACACATATTCAATGGCTGAGTCGATGCTCTTTGGTTTGCAATCTGTTGCAACACACCAATCGGCATTGACGCCACAAGAGGAACAAGGGGCTACACCTTGCCTTTCATATTGGGCATTGACCATTACAAAGACCACATCAGCTATCATCTGAACCATCTCTACAGAAGGAGGAGGTGTTGGCACCTCAGTTGATGCATAACTCTCCACCAAGCGCTGGGGCACATACTGTCCCGCACCAATTCTAGCCGCCTATAATCATGAAGCACACAATTAAGCAACTAAACATATTGCAAAAAGCAATAACAAGAATGCGTAAGTTTCTCAAACCTGTGTATTTTCATTCCTAAGTGGACATTCTTGAGTTCATTTATGTGATAACGATAAGCATATACACATGCTCGCCACCCCACAAAAGAATTCGACCACGAATTCGGAGGAGAAAGACGAAGACAAGCGGTAGCGTGGTGGGCCCATAACCCAAAAGTCAGAGGATCGAAACCTCCCTCTGATACCAAATTGTAACACCTCCATCTGTCACATAAAATATAACAGAGGGTGCGGCCGGGGCCCCATGTCATATCTCACAAACAGTCGGCGGAGTTACATGTTAATATCAAAGACTAAACGAATCTTAACTCAGAGCATTCTAGCGGAAGCTTTAAGGGTAAACATATTGAACTCAAGTATCACAACAATATCCACTTATAAAAACAAAGGAATGTCCTTACAAAATACTCAAAAGTTATTATCTTCTGTGATAGTCACTGTCACTCGGTGACAGTCAATAGTAGTCAGACTGTTATAGCCGTAAGGCCTTATAATTATTCTTTAGAAGTGTGGTTTACAAACATCGGCATGCAGACCGGCCACACATGAAAATAATAAAACTTTTCTTGGCTTTCGAGGTTCGGTATAGCTTCAGGGCTGCAACCTGCTATTTCCCGCTCGGCTCTCCAGCACCTGCATAGGGACAATCCACAACAAGGGCGACAAACAAGGCAACGGTCAGCTTTCAGCTGACCAATTTATAACGACCTTACCTCATTCTCGTGACAGCGGTATTCCTTCCCTGTAGGAATAACATTTATATGTCCAGATATATAACCAGAAGGTACAACCTAAGCATCACTCAATATATCACAAACATTTGCCTCAACGGCCAAACATTTCGTGCATTTAGGGCACATTCTCATTGTACCGGATTTCCCGAATCCAACCACCGCTCAGAGGTCCATGACTTAACGGGCAACTTTGAGCGTTTTAGGCTGGCCTATAACCACGTTTCAACCTCGACTTTAACCCTTATGCCACCGGTAAGTGCCACGTACTTTAGCTCGCTTTAAGCATTCCACATAGAGCGGGTACAGATCAGCCATTTCTGGTTGCTCAACTCGCCTTATCATCGCTGAAAATCAAACTCTCAAGTCGATCGATAGGACACGGGTCGGCCTCCCCTTTCCCGTAAACAACAAGACATAACTCAAGTTATGCACAATGGCTCTCTCGGCCACTAAAGCTGGGCCCCAGGCTCACAGCTCGCATATTAGCCCCACACGGTCTTCACGGGACAGGATACACAAGTACAATGTTATTTGGGAGATATCGCCAGTGATAGTCACTATCGTCTGGCGTTAACAACAGAATTTCTCTTTCTTTACCCAAACTCAGCCACAACTGGAACATCTGTCCAGAAAACCCTGCAGTATCTTGCTGTTCCAAAAAACTGATCTTTCACATCAATCAGAACTCATGAGCTATCGCCAGCGATACTCATTGTCGTCTGTTAATATTCGATAGTTATGCAAACTGTGGTATTTTCGGAGTAGTTTCCTAGAGAGCATTTCAGTACTTCCTACTACTCTCACTTCACATGCATAGCCCAGTAGACCCCATAAACGACCCGTTTATACTTGCAGTCTTCTCTGGCATGCAAAATAAAACATCACCAATCAAGACTAACCAGTCCGAATGGACTTCACACAGCATGCCTATTCCGTACTGTGATTTCTGGATCTATATGCAAAACTACCAGGGGATTTCACGTATCGACCCAATGGGATTCCCTTTACTTTTCCACCTCCTGGTGGTGGATTCCATGCCTATGCAAAAAGGAGGACATCACTTGTCTAAGAATGAAGACTGTTACCCTCGTAGTTCATTTCATATCCATTAACAAGTTTTTTATCCGGCTGGAAAGGAGCGCATCGCTTTCCACTTCACAGATCTTGCCTTAGTTCTCTATTTCGACTCCTTAATCTCCTTCACCAAGCCTTGTTGAGCTATACCTCAGCCTTCTTCTTCCTTAGCTCTTTTCTCTCAATAGCTTGGATGAAAAGGAGGAGAGAGTGAGAAGAGGAGAAATGACTGATCCTCTCTCCACTCCACTGATTAAGTGGTCTCAGGATTAATCTCAGCCACAAGATCATTTCATCCAGAGAAAGCAATGGCCACGATTTTAGCTGACAAGTCAAAGTTAATACTATCGTCGTGATAGGCGATATCGTCGGTAGCCGCTTTGATCCCAGTCAACCACCACTCTTTGGTCACCGCACGTGGCAGTATCGCCCATCGATACCCACTGTCGCCACGCGATAGCTCACTCGACAATTCGTCGAAAGCGTTGAGTGCATTGAGTTTACTCAACGCTTCGTTGAAAGCATTGAGTGGTATCGACGGGCGATACCCACTATCGCAATGCGATAGTCCCTTACTCAACGATTCTTCGAGTTTACTCAACGCTTGAAAGCGTTGAGTGTGTTGAGTGTTATTGCTATCGCCAGCGATACCCACTATCGCCCAGCGATAGCTATCAAAAGTTCTGTTTCCATTTTTGGGGTGTTACACGGGCTAGGAGCGGGATACAGGAAATAAATAGGGGGGCTGCGGGTTTGGTATAAGAGGGTTAGGGTTTCCTTTTTTTATAAACCTTATTATTATTATTACTAAATACATAGTTTAATTCAACATATGTCACACCTTGTGTATGAATCAAATAAAAAGACCATAAAGCTTTCAATAAATTCTCAAATACTTAAAACACAATAATAGGGTCATGACTGACCTTGGTTTAAAATTTGGAAAGGGTTTGACATGAATTGATCACTTTATGAAATTATACAAACTAAATATATAGTTTAATTCATCTAATGTCTCAAGCATATGTATAAATGAAATAAAAAGACCTTAAAGCTTTCAATAAATCCTCAAATTTTTATAGCATCCCAATATGGTCATGGCTGATGTCATTTGCCAACTTTAGGATCCAGCCCGACGCAATTACCGGCACGTGCTTCCCAAAAACTATAAAAACACCTCAAGACCTTTATTTTAAAAAAGAGAGAAGTTCGAGATTTTTCGGCGAGAACTTGAGACTTATATTGTTTCTCCACTTGGAATTCGCTTCGCTCCCAATTTAGTGTACACAATGCCCGACGCTCACTTGAATGTTTTTGTGAGCACGAGAGAAGGCATTGGAAGGCACTCTCGCGGATGCGGAAGAAGACATTGCAATGCTTCAAGGACTTATCATTTTTCTCCGTAAGGACGCTCTCATTCAAGCTCCGTGTACTTAGTTTATTTTCCACTCTTTCTGCAGTAAAAGATTGTAACTGAGAGGTGACATGTCAATCTCCGAGTAAGCTTTCAATACTTGTAAACCCAAAGTTAATTAGTGAATTTTGGTCCGACACTGATCCGGCCACGTGATTTTTCACTTTTTTTGGATTTTTCACTGTTAAAAAGACTCCCGTCATTACAGCTGGATTTTCATTGACAGTTTGCGCGCTCGATTCAACTTTGACCTAACTGGATGACCGGCAGCAAGAACGGATATATATTGCTAAATAGATAAAATAACATATTTCTATAAACTAATAAAAGAACCAACCAAACCCTACATGTGTAAAAAAATTGTGATAGCGGAAAACGAGAAACCAGACGCATGAACACTCAACCTATACGGATCCAAATAACCAGATGCAAATAGAAGAACAAGAAACTTGTACTATCAAAAAAACTTTACAAGGCGATGTATACATGAAGAGACATGATTCACCGATGTACCCGATGGAAGCAAATTACAAGGCAGAGAAAACAAGCCGCGCGGACTACGCGAGTAACCACCGACCCTAATGCAAATCGCTATGGAGTCCGCTCAAACAAACAGATTGTCAAAGCACAACCTAGCCGTGCGGACTGCCCGTTATTCCAATGCTGAACTTTGACTGCCGATCTGCAAGCCGCCTAACCGTACGGTTGATAGACGCCAGATCGTGTGGGCTGCTACCAAATAGAACCAAGCTGCTACATGCGTATAGCTTATTGAACTGAGAAACTAATTGCAGAAGAGAGACTGCTTAGTCGCAAACCACGACCTGCAGTTAACCGCTGGTTGCTATCCGCAGAGTCTGTATTGTCTCTAACCGCAGTCAGAACCAAGTCCTTGACTTTCCAGCACTACCCGCACAACCTGCACAGCAAACCGATCAACCTCCTCAAACCGCGCGGATACAACATCAAAACTGCATCAACTATCCGTGAGTTCACTTACTGTCTAGTTGGATATCAATTGATGTGACAGGGGTCCTATTTATATGCACGGAAAGGAGTGTGATCACTGCCTTAACCGATAGCATAACCGCCCTATCTCGCGGCGAGCACCAAGTGTATTCGTTAAGCCGTAGATACACAACTAGACCGTCATGGCTACGTGAGATAGCCAGCCCGCAAAGATAGTACCATCAAAGCTGGACACCAAGCCAACCCACCTTGTCGCCAAGGCCCAGCCATACTTTCGCCATACAGGCGAACTCTGCGAATATTGTCCAAGTTCGCCCACCTGCGAATAGCTCCAGTCCGCACACATTAGCGGACAGTACTACTGATGACTGCTTTTAGTCATCATTTTTGGTATAATTTATAAACCTAAATTCCTAAGTTTAGTTTATTTTATGTCTGTTTTGTTTTATTTCGCGTATGTTATGATAATTTCTAAATTTATCTTGTGTTTTATATTTTATGTTGTGTTATGTTTAGTTTAGTTTTAATATTTGTTGCTATGTTTAGTCTTTTTAATATATATTATATTATGTGATGTTTAGTTTTATTTGTTATAATTATTATGTTCTTGAATAATTTTTTGGTTTCTAATGTTTATTTTGTGTTGTTATTTGTAGGTTCATGCAACCCTCTTACTTGGAGCAGCCCATTAGTGCATGGTCGGCCCCTTCCCTTGAAGCCACATGATGCAAGCCAAGCCCTCATGGTGAGCCCGAGCCCATGCTCAAGTCCAACATGCATGCAGCCCACTTCAAGCATGCAGCCCGGCCCTCTCCTTGGTGCAGCCCGGCCACCCATCTACTTCAAAAATGCAGCCCACTTCAAAGATACATGCAGCCCAAGCTCCTCTTCAAGCCCAAAACCGAGCCCATGCATCCAACCACCTTTGCATGGCTCCCCTTTTCATGCATGGCCGGCCACCTCATGCCCTCTCTCTCCCCTCCTCATTAATTTCTATATGCATGAATCCCCCACTTCCCATGGCCGACCACATTCCTTCCTCCTCTTTTATTTCTTGTTTTTATTATTCTACATTCAACCCCTCTCTCTCTCTTTCTTTATTTCTTATTCATTCCCCCTTTGCTATTTTATATTTTCCAATTCATTCCCTTAAAGTCCATGCATTGAACCCACCTCTTTCTCTCCACCTAATTAAATATCATGCATGAATTCTCTCCACCTCATTTAATGCCATGCATGCACTTCTCTCCTTACATGGCCGGCCACCCCCCTTGGCCTCCTCCTCTTCATTTCATTCTAGATCCTTCTCCATCTCCTATAAAAGCCACCCCATCCCTCAAGCCAAAGGGGAGAAAATTTTGAGAAGAAAAGTTTCAAGTTGAATGTGAGTGTTGAGTTGGAGAGAGGAGAGTGCTTGTGAGTTGTTGTTAGTTTCATTATTAAATTAGTTTTCTTTTCCATTAGTGCAAGTTTCTTCATAGCATAATCTTGTCTTTGTTATATTTTGTGTACTTCTTTTTGCATAATAATGAAAATGTTTCTCTCTTATTTTGTTTTGCCTTCCCCTTCAATTATGCGTAGCTAATTTCCTATAGCATTCAATCGTGAGGATCCATGAAGTGAGATGAGAGTTTATTTTCTTTCTTAGTTTTATTTTTGTTATTTCATGCTCGATCCTTCTTTGATTTATTTTTTTGTCGACTCCGTATTTCCGGTATACGGTAGTAGGCTTGGGATCTCATATTTGAGTAGCCGAGAGGCTCGTGAATGTGAAAGATCACTCAAAGAAGGAAGGAGTTGAACGCAATCCTAGAGATAGGACGACGTAAATCCTCCAGATTGGAGTCAAATCCAATAGTGCGGATCATCTCGATAATGCAACTTTAGGCTTCTTTGGTTTGTAAAGAGATTTCGATCGAAGAGTCTATAAGTTAGGAGACCTAATGCTCTAGCGAGATTTTGTCTTATTTTCGGATCCGTCACGGTCGAGTATGATTTGCAAAATTAAAACTATCTTTATTTTTATCTCTCTCATCTAATTTCATGGTGAATCATTGATCGAATGCTAGCTTTTTATTATAAGTTTTTCGTCTCGCAAGTTGTCTTTTGTTTTATTCTAAAAAAAATTCTCAAATCCCATTAGTTTTCCGGTAGGATAATAGTTAGAGCGTGAGTAGAAGTAATTAACAGCCCCGTGTTTAAATACGACCTTGGTACTACGATTCGACAGGTACGCTTGCCTGTTCGGGTTTTGGCCCACCAAGTTTTTGGCGCCGTTGCCGGGGACTTTTCTTCGTCAATATTTTGAAAACGCTTGCGCTATTACTTCTACAAAAATCAAAAAAAAATTATAATTTATATATTAAAATATTTATAATCAACCCACTTCACCTTATTTCTACCCCACCTAAAATCTCTCAAAAAGGGTAAGGGGCTTTAAGCGCCACCATTTTACCTAGTACCGGGCGAACCCTTCACCGGGTAGTCCTCGGGAAGTTCGAGGGCCAAGCCGTCTAAAAAAAAATCTTTTTTTTTCAAAAAAAACAAACAAAAAAACAATTTTCCTTTCTTTTCCTCTTTTTCTTTCTTGTCCAAGCTTTCATTTCATCTTCCCTCGTTTTCTTTGCTAGTGCATGACTCGAGCGAATCCGTCGCTACTTGTTGATTTGGACCCGGAAATCGAAACGCTCCTTTTGGAGACAACTACGATTCGGTGCTTCCACTTCTCAAACAGCGGTTGAGGATTCCTTCGGGGATTGTAATTTTTCTGAAATGGGAGACCCTAACCCGGAAATGGCTCAGCAAAGGACCATGTCTGATTATGCTCGACCCAATCTGGAGGGGACAGAGACAAGTATTGTTCGACCTGCGATTGCGAACAATAACTTCGAGTTTAAGCCTAGCATCATTCAAATGGTGCAGCAATATGTACAGTTCGACGGATTACAAGATGAAGATCCGAACTTGCATATTGCCAATTTTCTTGAAATCTGTGACACCTTCAAAATAAATGGTGTCTCAGATGATGCTATAAGGCTAAGACTCTTCCCTTTCTCCTTAAGAACTAAAGTCAAACAGTGGTTGAGTTCTCTTACAAGAGGATCAATCATTACTTGGAACATTTTAGTCGATAAATTTCTTGCTAGATATTTCCCTCCCGCTAAAACTGCTAAGTTAAGAAATGATATAACTTCTTATTCTCAAATTGCTTCTGAGACCCTCTATGACACTTGGGAGAGGTTCAAAGAACTTTTGAGAAGATGCCCTCATCATGCTCTGCCTGTATGGTTATAGGTTCAGATGTACAATGGCCCGTCCTAAAAGATCCTACACGGACGGCGGTGACGACGACGCTCGCAACTCTCAACGCTCTTGAGCTAACCAGCACATGGCTATGAAACGCAGCTGTCACAATGATGTAATTTATCTAGGACTCGCGCTAACATACGGATAGCCGATCCGTTAAAGGAATGGACTCGGTTTCGCAATGGCTATTGCAAGTGGAAATGTTGAACAAAATCGGAGATGACTTTCCTCCGCCGCTAAAGGGAATAATGTGATTTATTCCTGACGAGCTTGGAGTTATCTGGGGAACATACCAAAATAGATCCACCAAGAAATAATTTTTCTGCTTTTTCTAATTCTGCAAATGGTAGGATTCTATCTTCGAACTAAAACAAATCCTGAAGCGAGGATCGCCACTCCTCTCGAAGGATCTTCGGAGTAACCAAACGAAAATGACAAACTATTAAAAGTAGTGCACGCCCACCACACGATTCAAATTCCACGCAAAAGTCGCCACCAAAGAACTATCTAAAACCAAAATCAAAAAACTCCATCTTTGTGAGTAGATGGTTTCGTTACCCCGCTCGGAATAGTAGATCCGAGATGTTGGATCCACAAACAAGAACGATCGCTTTCCTTGGACGCGACGGGAGATGCACCAATGATGAGAAAACCAGGTCGGGCATCGTCTTCCCCGCCAAGGTTTCGCCGTAGAAGACCACGATGGCCTCTTCTTCCTTGCAAACACTTGACTCCCCAAACCGAAGGAGGCCGTGTGAAGATTGATGGGAGGTGAAGAAACCGTGGAGGAGAAACACAAGGGATGATGGAGGTATTGAAGAGTGGGGGAAATATTATCGTTACGGAGTAGATGAGAGAAGAGGAAAGAAGAGAGAAGGAGGGGCGGCCAAGAGCTTTGGAGAAGAAGAACCCCTAAGGGAGGCGGCGGCTAAGAGGGAGGAAGGAAATGATGAAATTAGGTTGGAGGAATTTAGGTTTTCAATTCATTCATAGGCTAATGATAAAAATTACAATAGTCATGGCCTTTTATAAGGCTTACATCAAACAAATTCAACTATAAGCATTTGCCCACGAAACAGTGGCTAAAACGCACGACCAGCATACGCCAAAATGTCAAGGATTATTAAAAACCCATAAACTAGCAAATTAAAATTTTCTCATAACGTAATGATAATAAGTCTATTTCCGTTGGCGAAGATTGTAGCTATGGCCAAAAAAATACTGCGGCACCGCAGTTTTTCAATCCTTGGCCGTTTTTGTGGATCATCATCTTCATCTTCCGCCAATATCCCGCGGATCGCCATGAACACCACGTGCGCCATCATCGTCATCGCCGCCATCGTCGTCATTGCCATCATCTTTACCAAAAGCTTAGGCCTCTCAGCCATCGTCGTAATCTCCATCATCGTCGTGGCATCGCCGTCATCGATTTATCCAATTAGGTCGCCATCGTTGAGGATGTGCGTAATCGCCATCATCGTCCCAGTCATCGTCGTCATCTTTACCAATTAGGCCGCCATCGTCGTAATCGCCATCATGATGGCCGTCGCCATCAATCCTCCCCCGCTCAAAAGGACTCATCACCGATGAGTGGGCGGGAAAGTAACGACGCATGAGATCCGCATCTAGAAGATCCACATGTGCAGATGAGAGCCAAGAATCGTCCGAAGCAGGACGACCACGCCATCTGATCAAAAACCTGTGAATGTCACCGTCTGGGGTGGGAAACACCGCGTCCTGTAATATCCTGTCAGGCAAGAAATCGGTCCGGGGGAACTTGGAAAAGCGTTAGGCGAAGAAGAAAAACCAGTTACATCATCAGTAGGTAACATACCTCCCGGAGAATCCAAAGGAGGAAGCGATCCAGAAACAATCTCACCCCCCACCCCATGAGATGATATAGTGGAAATATTACACGGAGAGACAGAAAGTTCAGGTGGTGGAGCGACATAAAGCGTTAAATCTGAAATGTTAAAAATAGGAGAGATTCCCCAATCAGCGCGTAACTTTAATAAATATGTATTTTCGCCTATCTTCTTTAAAACCCGAAAAGGACCGGCTCTCTTATTCGCTAATTTCTTTATGGCGCCCGAAGAAAGCCATTCAGGGATAAGTCGAACCATTACCAAATCACCAATATTCAAGTGGACTGCTCGCCTATGTACGTTAGCATTCGATTGATAAGTATCATATTGTGTAGCTAACGTCTTCTACCAATGTGCTCATGGAGAGCGTGAACGTGTGAGGCGAAGTCCTGTGCAAATTGACTAGATTTAAAGGATGTAGGTAACGGAATCAAGTCAAGAGGCACGGGCGCCTTATATCCATGCACTATCTCATTCGGAGATAAACCGGTGGACCTATTCTTAGAATTATTATACGCTAATTGAGCATGCGGAAGAACAAGGTCCCACGTACCTCCATGAGGGGTGAACCCATGTTCAACATGACTTGAGTTAACAGTAGAAAATAACGGACTAAGTCTGGTGGCACGGGTGCTCTACATTCATTATTTTCACGATTTCCGTGGAGTCCAACGTCGTAGTTTTAAATTTAGATTTAAATTTTGATTTAAAAATTTCACAAAGAAATGCCTGCGGAAAACGCTCATCTCCAACTATATAGTTGGATGCTCTCGGAGTTGAAAGGTAGTGCAGGAGTTGTACACAACTCCACATACCCAACTACGTTCACTAACGTGTGCATGCACAGATCATCAAAAGGCGGAGGATAAATGCAAGCGACCGGGCTTGGAAAATAATTGTGTTTGGGGGACACCACATCAAAACGTAACATCGTCATGGAATCACTAGCGGTCCAAAACAAAGCCTTACCCAACGCCAAGCGGTCAGATGAACGGTCCATCATAGGAACAATATAGTCAGATCTATGAAAAGTAGTGGAAAGACCGAACGCGACAACTAACAAATCGCTCACAAACATCCGTCTGGGTAAGTCGAATGGGGAAGCTGGATAAATAAACATCTCCAAATATCTCGGGCTAGAAATGACAAGCTCGTTCCCTAACAAGTCATCTAATCGAGTCAAGTGAACCGGAGGAGGAGTCGACATGGGCGATTCCGGAGGAGGAACTAAATCATACACACCGTCAAAACATGGATTTAACGTCCAAGAAAAATCCTCCGGGTGCAAGCCATCAAAATCAAAGGAAAAATCAAACAGTAGATTCGTCCTTACCGAAAACTCAGCCGGATCGTCATCATCTAACTCACTATCAGATAAACATTCAAGCCCGCACTCACGGGGTGACTCTACCAAATCAGCTGACATGTCTTCCAACCCACTAGATAATTCGTCCAAATCAGAATCAGTATTGGTCTCAAAAGTAGGAAAGATCGTACTCGACAAAATTCCTAATCCATTTTGGGCTTCTGGCGAAGGAGCTAACATCAAAGAAATGTTTATCGGGTCCTCAGTGCTACCGTCATCCACAAATAGCCTTCCCACACAGGGTAACTCTTCCAAAACGTCACATCCTTCGCTAACCAAATCTTCCCACGAAGTAGGTACATTGTCTAAATCATGATGGAGGGTTGGGCAAATCGAATCCCGGGGAGAATCTAAATTAGTATGACCCTCAAGCAACGATGATAATATCAATGAACTATCTCCCGGATGTGCACCACTAAGATTATCCCAAGATAAACATCCATCCCAAGGTGACTCTTCCAACACCGTTGAAACATCTACCAATCCTGGATCAATCATTATAATATTGTGATCCTCACTCGCACTTATCTGACTGGATTGATCTAACGGGGAAGCTAAATAAATGGGCACCTCAATATGTTCCGGGATAGAAGGAACTAGCTCGTGTTCTAGCAGGTCATCGCCTACAGGTAAGCTCTCAACATAGGGTGACTCAGCCGGAATGTCTTCTGACTCAAGGTCATCAGAAGACACCATAACTATCAAGGGGGACGCCTCAGAAACATCGCCGAAAGGAAAAGGAGAAAATTCCTCAGAGGAGAAATCCTCGTCCATTTTTTTATGGTTTATTTTTGAGCACTAGGGTAACCAATCTCCTCATCGTCACTCAAATTGCCAGCGTATTCAACCTCATCCTCAGTGACAGGCACAGTTTTAATGCCTAGACACCGCCTCAGACTCAACAAGAGAGTCAACGACTAATTCAGGCAACTCGGGGAAAGACTTAAAAGTGTCTATGGCCGTAATCAGGGTAGGATACTCAATATAGCCATGGTCAGATACGCCGCTAGACTCACAAGTCGTAGTCGTCTGTCTGCCCCTACAGATAGGACTACTTTCACCCCGCGGGCTCATTTATTTTGACAGTCCTAGCAGTCACATGTACCGAACTCGAGATAGGGGACCTCACTATTTCCTTTCCCCTATAGGTAGGTGTTTAATTTTTCAGGTGTGTTTTTCTATGGAACTTAAAAATATATATAGCTCCCCCAGTTTTTATTTCCCTGGGAAAAGATCTGTCCTGGGTGAATAGGTCACCCCTATGATCAGGCTTGGATAAGGTGCCATAACTATACTGGTTAGTGGATGTCGGTTTTATTTCGCTAGTAGTAAGACAGTAGGGGGAATCAAATTTCTCCGAGAGTATTCTTCGCATGTGGGGCCAGGCATATGGATAGCTACCAGCTCCACGCTCTTCGTTCAGCCAAAACACACGGGCTCTACCTCTTAACCGCTCTCGGACTACATTAACCTTTTGGTAGTCGCCCAATTTGTTATAATCAATGTTCTTGAATAGGTTTCTACCCCCTCAAGCCAGTATCTAAAATACTTGGGATCCCCATAACCATCATAGGTAAAAATATTAGTGTGTAGATAAGCCAAGCCCTCAGGGGACGATTGGAAGCGTTAACGTCGAAATCCATTTCAGTGTGAACCGGAGAGGACACTCGATCCGGATTTTATGCGAGTGCAAAGAAAGGGTACCTGAACAACTAATTCTAGGAAAGATAGAATTGTTCCCGCTTAGCCACTAAGGTTCTCTCCCCTCCTCATAATTTCCATATATAAAATAGATTTTCTTGCTGTAAAAAATATGAGGATTATTAAAAAATTTTATTTTTGAATTTTGCTGAAAATATAAAAATATAGGCCGTTATTTGCAGACCAACTATTAAATTTTAAAATAACTTAATAAAAATAATGATTTAATGAAAAATAAAATTTCTATATTTTTTTTTTGGATTTCTTCTCCTAAATTGGAAGCCATTTAAAATTTGAAATTTGAAATTTTGAATTTTGAAATTGAAATTTTGAATTTTGAATTTTGAAATTTTGAATTTTGAAATTTAAATTTTGAATTTTGAATTTTGAAATTTGAAATTTAGAATTTGAAATTTGAAATTTAAATTTTGAATTTTGAATTTTGAAATCTGAAATTTGAAATTTTGAAATTTGAAATTTGAAATTTTAATTTTGAATTTTGAATTTTGAATTTTGAATTTTGAAATTTTGAAATTTGAAATTTGAAATTTTGAAATTTGAAATTTGAAATTTGAAATTTGAAATTTGAAATTTGAAAGTTGAAAATTTGAAATTTGAAATTTTGAAATTTAAAATTTAAATTTTGAAATTTGAAATTTGAAATTTGAAAATTTGAAAATTGAAATTTGAAATTTAAATTTGAAATTTGAAATTTAAAATTTGAAATTTATTTGTTTTTAATTTGAAGAAGGGGAGGAGTGCCAATTAGGAAATTGACGAGAACCTCCCTCTGATACCAAATTGATGTAGGCCCGTCCTAAAAGATCCTACACGGACGGCGTGACGACGACGCTCGCAACTCTCAACGCTCTCTAACCAGCACACTATGAAACGCAGCTGTCACAATGATGTAATTTATCTCTCGCGCTAACATACGGATAGCCGATCCGTTAAAGGAATGGAGAATGGCTATAGGACAAAATCCTTCCGGCTAAAGGGAATAATATTTATTCCGACGAGCTTGGAGTTGTACCAAAATAGATCCACCAAGAAATAAATCACGAATTCGGAAAATGGTAGGATCTATCCCAACTAAAACAAAGAAGCGAGGATCGCCACTCCTCTTGAAGGATCTTCGGAAAACCAAACGAAAATGACAAACTATTAAAAGTAGTACCGCAAAAATTCAACGATTCAAATTCCACGCAAAAGTCGCCACCACAAGAACTATCTAAGAAAGAAATCTCGTGAGTAGATGGTTTCGTTACCCCGCTCGGAATAGTATATCCGAGATGTTGGATCCACAAACAAGAACGATCGCTTTCCTTGGACGCGACGGGAGATGCACCAATGATGAGAAAACTCGATCGTCTTCCCCGCCTTTCGCCGTAGAAGACCACGATGGCCTCTTCTTCCTTGCGCTTGACTCCCCAAACCGAAGGAGGCCGAAGATTGATGGGAGGTGAAGAAACCGTGGAGGAGAAACACGATGATGGAGGTATTGAAGAGTGGGGGAAAGGGAGTAGATGAGAGAAGAGGAAAAGAAGAGAGAAGGAGGGGCGGCCAAGAGCTTTGGAGAAGAAGAACCCCTAAGGGAGGCGGCGGCTAAGAGGGAGGAAGGAGAGAAATTAGGTTGGAGGAATTTAGATTTTCAATTCATTCATAAACTAATGATAAAAAATAATAGTCATGGCCTTTTATAAGGCTTACATCAAACAAAAACTATAAGCAGCCCAAAACCGTGGCTAAACGCACACCAGCATAAAAATGTCAATTATTAAAAACTCATAAACTAGCAAATTAAAATTATTAATGATAATAAGTCTATTTCCGTTGGCAAAGATTGTAGCTATGGCCACTGCGGCGCCGCAAATCCTTGGCCGGTGGATCATCATCTTCATCTTCCGCCAATATCCCGTGATCGCCATGAACACCACGTGCGCCATCATCGTCATCGCCGCCATCGTCGTCATTGCCATCATCTTTACCACTTAGGCCGCCATCGTAGAAATCTCCATCATCGTCGTCATCGCCGTCATCTTTACCAATTAGGCCGCCATCGTCGTAATCGCCATCATCGTCGTCATCGCCGTCATCTTTACCAATTAGGCCGCCATCGTCGTAATCGCCATCATGATGGTCGTCGCCATCATATAGGTTCAGACATTTTATAATGGGCTAAATCAAGAAACTAAGCAAATGATATCTAGGACATGGCGATGAACACTTATCAATGGAATTCGTCTAGGACTCGCCCATCTAAACCTGCAGGTATCTATGAAGTGGACTCGGTTTCGCAACTGGCATTGCAAGTGGAAATGTTGAACAAGAAGATTTCGGAGATGACTGCTTCCTCCGCCGCTAAGGTATATGAAAATGTGAATGCTGCTGCTGCCGAGCAGGTGGATTATCTGGGGAACATACCCAGGCCTTCTCAAAATAATTCTGCCAATAATTTTTCTGCTTTTTCTAATTTTTCTGCACCTCCTGGTTTTAATTTTTCTTCGAACTCTTATAATCCTGGATGGCGTAACCATCCTAATTTTTCTTGGAGTAACCCTGCTAATGCTGCACGCCCACCACACGATTTCACTCCACCACCACCACAATATCAAAACCAAAATTTTCAAAAAAACTCCATCTTTGGAGGAAATACTTTCTAAATATATAAGTTCGAATGATGCTACCATTAGAAGTCTATCTGGCTCCGTGAAAAATTTAGAGAACCAGGTCGGGCAACTTGCCAAGGTCATCTCCGAGAGGCCACCCGGGGCTCTTCCCTCAAACACTGAACCTAACCCAAGGGAGCGTGTGAATGTGATTTCCCTTCGGAGCGGTAAAGTTATTAACGAGCCCACCACAAGGGAAGAGCCAGAGGTGATTGCCCCTCCTACTGCTGAAAATATTATCGTTACGGAGTCAAATGATAAAATTTTTGAAAAAGAAAAAGACAAATCTCATTTTGAAAAAGAAAAACCTATTTTTGAAAAAGAAGTTAACGATTTTCAAAATGATGCTCCGACAATTATAAAGGAATTTCAGTCACCTCCTTATCCGGCTAGGCTTAGGAAGGAAAAATTAGATGATCAATATTCACGCTTTCTTGAAATGTTTAAACAAATTCATATAAATTTGCCATTTCACGAAGCCATTAGCTAAATGCCGAAATACGCCAAATATCTCAAGGATTTATTAACGAATAAAAAGAAATTGGAAAATCTTTCTCACGTAACGTTAAATGAAGAGTGCTCGTCGGTCGTTAAAAACTCTAACTTGCCTAAAAAATACACGATCCGGGTAGTTTTTCAATTCCTTGCGTTTTTGGTGATCTTTTTATAAAACATGCGCTAGCGGATCTAGGTGCGAGCATCAACTTGATGCCTTTTTCATTGTTTAAAAAGCTAGGATTGGGCACTCTCAGCCCTACGCGTATGAGTATTCAGTTGGCTGATCGATCGATTAAGTATCCGTTAGGTATCGTTGAGGATGTGCTAGTGAAGGTCGACAAATTCATCTTCCCAGTGGATTTTGTCATTCTCGATATTGAAGAGGACGTCGAGGTCCCTCTTATCCTTGGTCGTCCCTTCCTAGCCACCGCTCGAGCAATCATAAATGTGAGTGACGGAAGACTTTCTCTACGTGTGGGAGATGAAGAGGTTACTTTTGATATTAATCAATCTATGAGAAATTCTTTGCAAAATGATGACACTTGTTTTTTTCTTGATGAATTAAAAGAAGACTCCTATATTTCTCCAAATGATTTTTCGTCTTCTTCTTCTGAACTTTCTCCCAATATTTTTAAAAATACGGTTATGTCCATGCAAATAAATTTTGAAAATGAAACTGTTTTTAAACAAAAGAATCTTGAAAATCTTTTTTTTGAAGAAGACAAAAATCTGAAAAATTCATATGCAAAATCACCCGACCCTGAAACTAAAGTCGATCATGATAAGAACTTGGGCCAACATAAAATTTTTAAACCTGGCGATCAAGTTCTTCTTTTTAATTCACGCTTATGTATTTTATTCGAACACATTAAATCTCGATGGACTGGACCGTTTACGGTCAAGGAAGTTTATTCTGATGGAACTGTGTTGCTTTCGCACCCCGATAAGGGTGATTTTAAAGTTAATGGCCATAGACTTAAACTCTATTTCTCTAAAGATTCTGTGACTCCTGCAAAGGAGAATCTTCTTTTTTATTCTTAGTTTATTATTTTTTGATGGACATTTTTATTTTTGGACTACTCTTTTTTATGAAAATCTTTAATTCGGACTGCTGTAATAATAAAAAAAACATTATCAGGCGTCTGCCCATGGACTCTATCTATTTTTTCTTTTATTTTGCTCTTTCTACCGGAGGCCAATCAAGTCCATGATCGTGGTCACCGCTCCGCCGCTGCTGATATCAGATGGATCAAGTCATACCTGCTGACGATCAAGTACTCTAAAAAGCGAGCATGGGGGAGCGACATCCGCCTTCATCTCACGAACCCGGGGAATTCCTGTTCTTATTTATTTATTTTTCATGCATTTTTCTTTTTCTCTTCTTCTCAGTCCCCTTCTCTTTTTCTTTATGTTTTCTTCATTGAGGGCAATGAAGAATTTAAGCATGGGGGGGTCTAGTTTCTTTTGGTCTTTTCTTTCTGTTTTTCTTCTTTCAAAAGAAGAAGAAACATAATATTATGTTTTATATTAGTATAGTATTTTATGTTATGTCATCAAAATCCAACAAAAAATTATAAAATATAAAACCCAAAAAAATTAGAAAAACAAAAATTAATTAAAAAAATTGTGCTTAAAACGATTAGAAAAACAAAATCTAAAATTATTTCTATCTTTATTTTCATGTTTCTTCTAGTGAAGTGTAGGCCCGTGCGGTTTTTGTAGTTCTATTTAGATTTCTTTGAATTGGTTTTCTAAATTTATCAGTTTAACATAGCTTAGTTTTACTAGTTTCTTTCTCTTAAATATAGACATTCAATTTTTACGTTTTAAGATAGCAATTTGTAGTTATGTCTTTTTATTCGGTTAGTTGCTTACGAATGGTTGCTAGGTAATGTTATCTCTTTTTCATTTGCAGGGTAGTCTTTCTTGGTGTCTAGAACTTGTACCAAGCTACTCTCGAAGCATTTGCGCCGTTTTTACGTTTTTTAGAAATGATTTAGGCCACCACTTGAATAGTTTGAGCTTTTCTTGCCCACCAAAAACAAAACCCTTGCAAAACAATTTTGGGCCTTTTCCTTTTTTTTCCTTGTTTTAGCTCCACCTTTCATTTCATTATATTCACCAAAGCCAAAAATCTTTCCTATTTTTACACTATAAATTTGAGCTTAAAAATTATTTTTTGTGGGAAGGGTATTATTTTTGAAATGAATAGGAAATTCTCAAGCTTATTTTTGGAGCTTTCTTATCCAATGCTATTCAAAAGGAAAAATATTGAGAAAGAAAAAAAATATCATTACAAAATCAAAAAAAAAATGAATGCAAAAAGTTTATGTTTGACCAAGTTTATAAAAGAAAAATTTTCATGGTCTTGTTTTTGTAGTTTCATATTGGAGAAATGACATACTCGTTATTTCTCATTTTTTTATGCTATGTTTATTTTTGAGCTCACCTTGGTTTAGTGCCTAAAACCTTCATGTTTATCTTTGATTCCACTTCCTAATCATTTACCTAAGCCAAGTTTTAATGCCTAGTAGAATTCCTATTGATCTTAGAACGTAAATTTGCGTAGTGGAGAAAGTGTGAACGTACAAGCCTATGGCCACCATCATTGATGGATTTCTTTGGAGGTTATCTTGGAGTGTTTTAGGGTTAATGTTTATCTAACAACCGAGTAGTTTGTTAATGCGCCGTTTATTTAGAACCTCTACTTTTGTTTTCCTTATTTTCATTTATTTTGGATGCCTTGTTTTAAGATTTAGAAATTAGTAGACTTTTCTTATGTTTTAATGAGATTTTTAGGGTTCCATTTTCAAATTTTCTATTGTGCACTTCTCACCCCACTAGTTGATAATATGAATATTAGGATAGTTTAATTTTTCATGTTTTGTTTTTCTTAACTATGGAACTTAAAAATATATATATCTTTTGTTTTCTTTTTGCTCCTCCCTAGTTTTTATTTCTATTTGCTTGAGGGCAAGCAAATACTCTAGCATGGGGGAATTTGATGACTGCTTTTAGTCATCGTTTTTGGTATAATTTATAAACCTAAATTCCTAAGTTTAGTTTATTTTATGTCTGTTTTGTTTTATTTCGCGTATGTTATGATAATTTCTAAATTTATCTTGTGTTTTATATTTTATGTTGTGTTATGTTTTGTTTTGTTTAAATATTTGTTGCTATGTTTAGTCTTATTAATATATATTATATTATGTGATGTTTAGTTTTATTTGTTATAATTATTATGTTCTTGAATAATTTTTTGGTTTCTAATGTTTATTTTGTGTTGTTATTTGTAGGTTCATGCAACCCTCTTTATTGGAGCAGCCCATTAGTGCATGGCCGGCCCCTTCCCTTGAAGCCACATGATGCAAGCCAAGCCCTCATGGTGAGCCCGAGCCCATGCTCAAGTCCAACATGCATGCAGCCCACTTCAAGCATGCAGCCCGGCCCTCTCCTTGGTGCAGCCCGGCCACCCATCTACTTCAAAAATGCAGCCCACTTCAAAGATACATGCAGCCCAAGCTCCTCTTCAAGCCCAAAACCGAGCCCATGCATCCAACCACCTTTGCATGGCTCCCCTTTTCATGCATGGCCGGCCACCTCATGCCCTCTCTCTCCCCTCCTCATTAATTTCCATATGCATGAATCCCCCACTTCCCATGGCCGGCCACATTCCTTCCTCCTCTTTTATTTCTTGTTTTTATTATTCTACATTCAACCCCTCTCTCTCTTTCTTTATTTCTTATTCATTCCCCCTTTGCTATTTTATATTTTCCAATTCATTCCCTTAAAGTCCATGCATTGAATCCCACCTCTTTCTCTCCACCTAATTAAATATCATGCATGAATTCTCTCCACCTCATTTAATGCATGCATGCACTTCTCTCCTTACATGGTCGGCCACCCCCCTTGGCCTCCTCCTCTTCATTTCATTCTAGATCCTTCTCCATCTCCTATAAAAGCCACCCCATCCCTCAAGCCAAAGGGGAGAAAATTTTGAGAAAAAAAGTTTCAAGTTGAATGTGAGTGTTGAGTTGGAGAGAGGAGAGTGCTTGTGAGTTGTTGTTAGTTTCATTATTAAATTAGTTTTCTTTTCCATTAGTGCAAGTTTCTTCATAGCATAATCTTGTCTTTGTTATATTTTGTGTACTTCTTTTTGCATAATAATGAAAATGTTTCTCTCTTATTTTGTTTTGTCTTCCCCTTCAATTATGCGTAGCTAATTTCCTATAGCATTCGA
This sequence comes from Platanthera guangdongensis, assembly GCA_039583875.1. NCBI lineage: Eukaryota > Viridiplantae > Streptophyta > Magnoliopsida > Asparagales > Orchidaceae > Platanthera > Platanthera guangdongensis. The sequence continues at coordinate 178,542,913 of CM077150.1, forward strand.
TCGTGAGGATCCATGAAGTGAGATGAGAGTTTATTTTCTTTCTTAGTTTTATTTTTGTTATTTCATGCTCGATCCTTCTTTGATTTATTTTTTTGTCGACTCCGTATTTCCGGTATACGGTAGTAGGCTTGGGATCTCATATTTGAGTAGCCGAGAGGCTCGTGAATGTGAAAGATCACTCAAAGAAGGAAGGAGTTGAACGCAATCCTAGAGATAGGACGACGTAAATCCTCCGGATTGGAGTCAAATCCAATAGTGCGGATCATCTCGATAATGCAACTTTAGGCTTCTTTGGTTTGTAAAGAGATTTCGATCGAAGAGTCTATAAGTTAGGAGACCTAATGCTCTAGCGAGATTTTGTCTTATTTTCGGATCCGTCACGGTCGAGTATGATTTGCAAAATTAAAACTATCTTTATTTTTATCTCTCTCATCTAATTTCATGGTGAATCATTGATCGAATGCTAGCTTTTATTATAAGTTTTTCGTCTCGCAAGTTTTCTTTTGTTTTATTCTAAAAAAATTCTCAAATCCCATTAGTTTTCCGGTAGGATAATAGTTAGAGCGTGAGTAGAAGTAATTAACAGCCCCGTGTTTAAATACGACCTTGGTACTACGATTCGACAGGTACGCTTGCCTGTTCGGGTTTTGGCCCACCAAGTTTTTGGCGCCGTTGTCGGGGACTTTTCTTCGTCAATATTTTGAAAACGCTTGCGCTATTACTTCTAAAAAAATCAAAAAAAAATTATAATTTATATATTTAAATATTTATAATCAATCCACTTCACCTTATTTCTACCCCACCTAAAATCTCTTGAAAAGGGTAAGGGGCTTTAAGCGCCACCATTTTACCTAGTACCGGGCGAACCCTTCACCGGGTAGTCCTCGGGAAGTTCGAGGGCCAAGCCGTCTAAAAAAAATCTTTTTTTTTCAAAAAAAAACAAACAAAAAAACAATTTTCCTTTCTTTTCCTCTTTTTCTTTCTTGTCCAAGCTTTCATTTTCATCTTCCCTCGTTTTCTTTGCTAGTGCATGACCCGAGCGAATCCGTCGCTACTTGTTGATTTGGACCCGGAAATCGAACGCTCCTTTCGGAGACAACTACGATTCGGTGCTTCCACTTCTCAAACAGCGGTTGAGGATCCCTTCGGGGATTGTAATTTTTCTGAAATGGGAGACCCTAACCCAGAAATGGCTCAGCAAAGGACCATGTCTGATTATGCTAGACCCAATCTGGAGGGGACAGAGACAAGTATTGTTCGACCTGCGATTGCGAACAATAACTTCGAGTTTAAGCCTAGCATCATTCAAATGGTGCAGCAATATGTACAGTTCGACGGATTACAAGATGAAGATCCGAACTTGCATATTGCCAATTTTCTTGAAATCTGTGACACCTTCAAAATAAATGGTGTCTCAGATGATGCTATAAGGCTAAGACTCTTCCCTTTCTCCTTAAGAACTAAAGCCAAACAGTGGTTGAGTTCTCTTCCAAGAGGATCAATCATTACTTGGAACATTTTAGTCGATAAATTTCTTGCTAGATATTTCCCTCCCGCTAAAACTGCTAAGTTAAGAAATGATATAACTTCTTATTCTCAAATTGCTTCTGAGACCCTCTATGACACTTGGGAGAGGTTCAAAGAACTTTTGAGAAGATGCCCTCATCATGCTCTGCCTGTATGGTTACAGGTTCAGACATTTTACAATGGGCTAAATCAAGAAACTAAGCAAATGATAGATGCTGCTTCCGCTGGTTCTTTGGACCGCAAAACTCCGGAAGCCGCTCTTGAGCTTATCGAGGACATGGCGATGAACACTTATCAATGGAATTCGTCTAGGACTCGCCCATCTAAACCTGCAGGTATCTATGAAGTGGACTCGGTTTCGCAACTGGCATTGCAAGTGGAAATGTTGAACAAGAAGATTTCGGAGATGACTGCTTCCTCCGCCGCTAAGGTATATGAAAATGTGAATGCTGCTGCTGCCGAGCAGGTGGATTATCTGGGGAACATACCCAGGCCTTCTCAAAATAATTCTGCCAATAATTTTTCTGCTTTTTCTAATTTTTCTGCACCTCCTGGTTTTAATTCTTCTTCGAACTCTTATAATCCTGGATGGCGTAACCATCCTAATTTTTCTTGGAGTAACCCTGCTAATGCTGCACGCCCACCACACGATTTCACTCCACCACCACCACAATATCAAAACCAAAATTTTCAAAAAACTCCATCTTTGGAGGAAATACTTTCTAAATATATAAGTTCGAATGATGCTACCATTAGAAGTCTATCTGGCTCCGTGAAAAATTTAGAGAACCAGGTCGGGCAACTTGCCAAGGTCATCTCCGAGAGGCCACCCGGGGCTCTTCCCTCAAACACTGAACCTAACCCAAGGGAGCGTGTGAATGCGATTTCCCTTCGGAGCGGTAAAGTTATTAACGAGCCCACCACAAGGGAAGAGCCAGAGGTGATTGCCCCTCCTACTGCTGAAAATATTATCGTTACGGAGTCAAATGATAAAATTTTTGAAAAAGAAAAAGACAAATCTCATTTTGAAAAAGAAAAACCTATTTTTGAAAAAGAAGTTAACGATTTTCAAAATGATGCTCCGACAATTATAAAGGAATTTCAGTCACCTCCTTATCCGGCTAGGCTTAGGAAGGAAAAATTAGATGATCAATATTCACGCTTTCTTGAAATGTTTAAACAAATTCATATAAATTTGCCATTTCACGAAGCCATTAGCCAAATGCCGAAATACGCCAAATATCTCAAGGATTTATTAACGAATAAAAAGAAATTGGAAAATCTTTCTCACGTAACGTTAAATGAAGAGTGCTCGTCGGTCGTTAAAAACTCTAACTTGCCTAAAAAAATACACGATCCGGGTAGTTTTTCAATTCCTTGCGTTTTTGGTGATCTTTTTATAAAACATGCGCTAGCGGATCTAGGTGCGAGCATCAACTTGATGCCTTTTTCATTGTTTAAAAAGCTAGGATTGGGCACTCTCAGCCCTACGCGTATGAGTATTCAGTTGGCTGATCGATCGATTAAGTATCCGTTAGGTATCGTTGAGGATGTGCTAGTGAAGGTCGACAAATTCATCTTCCCAGTGGATTTTGTCATTCTCGATATTGAAGAGGACGTCGAGGTCCCTCTTATCCTTGGTCGTCCCTTCCTAGCCACCGCTCGAGCAATCATAAATGTGAGTGACGGAAGACTTTCTCTACGTGTGGGAGATGAAGAGGTTACTTTTGATATTAATCAATCTATGAGAAATTCTTTGCAAAATGATGACACTTATTTTTTTCTTGATGAATTAAAAGAAGACTCCTATATTTCTCCAAATGATTTTTCGTCTTCTTCTTCTGAACTTTCTCCCAATATTTTTAAAAATACGGTTATGTCCATGCAAATAAATTTTGAAAATAAAACTGTTTTTAAACAAAAGAATCTTGAAAATCTTTTTTTTGAAGAAGACAAAAATCTGAAAAATTCATATGCAAAATCACCCGACCCTGAAACTAAAGTCGATCACGATAAGAACTTGGGCCAACATAAAATTTTTAAACCTGCCGATCAAGTTCTTCTTTTTAATTCACGCTTACGTATTTCTTCGAACACATTAAATCTCGATGGACTGGACCGTTTACGATCAAGGAAGTTTATTCTGATGGAACTGTGTTGCTTTCGCACCCCGATAAGGGTGATTTTAAAGTTAATGGTCATAGACTTAAACTCTATTTCTCTAAAGATTCTGTGACTCCTGCAAAGGAGAATCTTCTTTTTTATTCTTAGTTTATTATTTTTTGATGGACATTTTTATTTTTGGACTACTCTTTTTATGAAACTCTTTTATTTGGACTGCTGTAATAATAAAAAAAACATTATCGGGCGTCTGCCCATGGACTCTATCTATTTTTTCTTTTATTTTGCTCTTTCTACCGGAGGCCAATCAAGTCCATGATCGTGGTCACCGCTCCGCCGCTGCTGATATCAGATGGATCAAGTCATACCTGCTGACGATCAAGTACTCTAAAAAGCGAGCATGGGGGAGCGACATCCGCCTTCATCTCACGAACCCGGGGAATTCCTGTTCTTATTTATTTATTTTTCCTGCATTTTTCTTTTTCTCTTCTTCTCAGTCCCCTTCTCTTTTTCTTTATGTTTTCTTCATTGAGGGCAATGAAGAATTTAAGCATGGGGGGGTCTAGTTTCTTTTGGTCTTTTCTTTCTGTTTTTCTTCTTTCAAAAGAAGAAGAAACATAATATTATGTTTTATATTAGTATAGTATTTTATGTTATGTCATCAAAATCCAACAAAAAATTATAAAATATAAAACCCAAAAAAATTAGAAAAACAAAAATTAATTAAAAAAAATTATGCTTAAAACGATTTGAAAAACAAAATCTAAAATTATTTCTATCTTTATTTTCATGTTTCTTCTAGTGAAGTGTAGGCCCGTGCGGTTTTTGTAGTTCTATTTAGATTTCTTTGAATTGGTTTTCTAAATTTATCAGTTTAACATAGCTTAGTTTTACTAGTTTCTTTTTCTTAAATATAGACATTCAATTTTTACGTTTTAAGTTAGCAATTTGTAGTTATGTCTTTTTATTCGGTTAGTTGCTTACGAATGTTTGCTAGGTAATGTTATCTCTTTTCATTTGCGGGGTAGTCTTTCTTGGTGTCTAGAACTTGTACCAAGCTACTCTCGAAGCATTTGCGCCGTTTTTACGTTTTTTAGAAATGATTTAGGCCACCACTTGAATAGTTTGAGCTTTTCTTGCCCACCAAAAACAAAACCCTTGCAAAACAATTTTGGGCCTTTTCCTTTTTTTTTCCTTGTTTTAGCTCCACCTTTCATTTCATTATATTCACCAAAGCCAAAAATCTTTCCTATTTTTGCACTATAAATTTGAGCTTAAAAATTATTTTTTGTGGGAAGGGTATTATTTTTGAAATGAATAGGAAATTCTCAAGCTTATTTTTGGAGCTTTCTTATCCAATGCTATTCAAAAGGAAAAATATTGAGAAAGAAAAAAAAATATCATTACAAAATCAAAAAAAAATGAATGCAAAAAGTTTATGTTTGACCAAGTTTATAAAAGAAAAATTTTCATGGTCTTGTTTTTGTAGTTTCATATTGGAGAAATGACATACTCGTTATTTCTCATTTTTTTATGCTATGTTTATTTTTGAGCTCACCTTGGTTTAGTGCCTAAAACCTTCATGTTTATCTTTGATTCCACTTCCTAATCATTTACCTAAGCCAAGTTTTAATGCCTAGTAGAATTCCTATTGATCTTAGAACGTAAATTTGCGTAGTGGAGAAAGTGTGAACGTACAAGCCTATGGCCACCATCATTGATGGATTTCTTTGGAGGTTATCTTGGAGTGTTTTAGGGTTAATGTTTATCTAACAACCGAGTAGTTTGTTAATGCGCCGTTTATTTAGAACCTCTACTTTTGTTTTCCTTATTTTCATTTATTTTGGATGTCTTGTTTTAAGATTTAGAAATTAGTAGACTTTTCTTATGTTTTAATGAGATTTTTAGGGTTCCATTTTCAAATTTTCTATTGTGTACTTCTCACCCCACTAGTTGATAATATGAATATTAGGATAGTTTAATTTTTATATTTTGTTTTTCTTAACTATGGAACTTAAAAATATATATATCTTTTGTTTTCTTTTTGCTCCTCCCTAGTTTTTATTTCTATTTGCTTGAGGGCAAGCAAATACTCTAGCATGGGGGAATTTGATGACTGCTTTTAGTCATCGTTTTTGGTATAATTTATAAACCAAAATTCCTAAGTTTAGTTTATTTTATGTCTGTTTTGTTTTATTTCGCGTATGTTATGATAATTTCTAAATTTATCTTGTGTTTTATATTTTATGTTGTGTTATGTTTTGTTTTGTTTAAATATTTGTTGCTATGTTTAGTCTTATTAATATATATTATATTATGTGATGTTTAGTTTCATTTTTTATAATTATTATGTTCTTGAATAATTTTTTGGTTTCTAATGTTTATTTTGTGTTGTTATTTGTAGGTTCATGCAACCCTCTTTATTGGAGCAGCCCATTAGTGCATGGTCGGCCCCTTCCCTTGAAACCACATGATGCAAGCAAAGCCCTCATGGTGAGCCCGAGCCCATGCTCAAGTCCAACATGCATGCAGCCCGACCCTCTCCTTGGTGCAGCCCGGCCACCCATCTACTTCAAAAATGCAGCCCACTTCAAAGATACATGCAGCCCAAGCTCCTCTTCAAGCCCAAAACCGAGCCCATGCATCCAACCACCTTTGCATGGCTCCCCTTTTCATGCATGGCCGGCCACCTCATGCCCTCTCTCTCCCCTCCTCATTAATTTCCATATGCATGAATCCCCCACTTCCCATGGCCGGCCACATTCCTTCCTCCTCTTTTATTTCTTGTTTTTATTATTCTACATTCAACCCCTCTCTCTCTCTTTCTTTATTTCTTATTCATTCCCCCTTTGCTATTTTATATTTTCCAATTCATTCCCTTAAAGTCCATGCATTGAACCCACCTCTTTCTCTCCACCTAATTAAATATCATGCATGAATTCTCTCCACCTCATTTAATGTCATGCATGCACTTCTCTCCTTACATGGTCGGCCACCCCCCTTGGCCTCCTCCTCTTCATTTCATTCTAGATCCTTCTCCATCTCCTATAAAAGCAACCCCATCCCTCAAGCCAAAGGGGAGAAAATTTTGAGAAGAAAAGTTTCAAGTTGAATGTGAGTGTTGAGTTGGAGAGAGGAGAGTGCTTGTGAGTTGTTGTTAGTTTCATTATTAAATTAGTTTTCTTTTCCATTAGTGCAAGTTTCTTCATAGCATAATCTTGTCTTTGTTATATTTTGTGTACTTCTTTTTGCATAATAATGAAAATGTTTCTCTCTTATTTTGTTTTGTCTTCCCTATGCGTAGCTAATTTCCTATAGCATTCGATCGTGAGGATCCATGAAGTGAGATGAGAGTTTATTTTCTTTCTTAGTTTTATTTTTGTTATTTCATGCTCGATCCTTCTTTGATTTATTTTTTTGTCGACTCCGTATTTCCGGTATATGGTAGTAGGCTTGGGATCTCATATTTGAGTAGCCGAGAGGCTCGTGAATGTGAAAGATCACTCAAAGAAGGAAGGAGTTGAACACAATCCTAGAGATAGGACGACGTAAATCCTCCGGATTGGAGTCAAATCCAATAGTGCGGATCATCTCGATAATGCAACTTTAGGCTTCTTTGGTTTGTAAAGAGATTTCGATCGAAGAGTCTATAAGTTAGGAGACTTAATGCTCTAGCGAGATTTTGTCTTATTTTCGGATCCGTCACGGTCGAGTATGATTTGCAAAATTAAAACTATCTTTTTTTTTATCTCTCTCATCTAATTTCATGGTGAATCATTGATCGAATGCTAGCTTTTTATTATAAGTTTTTCGTCTCGCAAGTTGTCTTCTGTTTTATTCTAAAAAAATTCTCAAATCCCATTAGTTTTCCGGTAGGATAATAGTTAGAGCGTGAGTAGAAGTAATTGACAGCCCCGTGTTTAAATACGACCTTGGTACTACGATTCGACAGGTACGCTTGCCTGTTCGGGTTTTGTCCCACCAACTACAGTTCGTATACCTGAGCCCGCAACCAAAGTGCACAAGGCTGACAACTGCCGAACTCAGCGGATAGAGGCATCAGTCAGTGCAGACCATGAGACCTCCCAAACTAAGCCATCCCGCACAACCCGGCGAACCCCGGCACCAGTCCGCTCTAACCGACAAACTCAGCGGTTTCCACCAACCGCGCCACCAGAGCTAGACCAAGGCACACGCCATGCTGATCACCCGAGATCTAGTTTAGTCTGCAACCCGGACTCCATGAACTTCAACCAAGTCCACACCACGCCATTTTTGGTGAGCTCCGCGGATAGCAATCATATCCGCCTGGTTACTTTCTGGGAACCAACTGTTAGCTGAACACACCCCGACTTGACAAGCCGCCTCCTCTGTCCACACAGACCGTGCGAACAAACTGCCCGGGCCTCCAGAGCAAAAGCTGACTGCATGACTATTACCGACCTGGCTAACCGTCATTCCTGTTCGCATAGGTCGCACAGACAGGTCGCCCAGTCCACCACTTTCACTTCATGATTTTCAACACTCCACCTTGAAGTGAGAAGTGGTGACCAACCACATTAGTCCCCATAACCGTAAACATGGCCTCTCCGATAGCGACATCGAGAAGATGTCCACGACATAGTCCACGCTCCACATATTACATACCATAAGGGATCCCTCCAGCACCTCCGGAAAGGAGTCATGCTTCCCTCTGTCTTATTCTCCAGCTTCAACACCCACTTGTACGTCACAGGAGTAACACCAACCTTAGGCATAAGGTCACAAGCCTCGTCACCCCTGAGGGCAGTCATCTCCTCATCCTTGGCGCTTTACCCCTCCTTGACTCCAGTGATGCCTTCAAAGTTTGAAGGCTCTCGCTCGATCTGAGGTCCTGCGAAGAAATAAGAGATCGAGCTCACCGCATTTCCTTCGTAATATCGAGCTAGTGGGTTGGTGATCCTCTTCGACCTCTAAAGAGCCTGATCACGGCTAACCACCTCTGCTGCATCTCCTGAACCAGATCTGATCCCAGGCAAACCTGGAGTATCACTCCCCTTGCTTCCTGAATAAGAAGCCACCGCCATGGAACTAGAAGCACCTGGAGCATTGTTCCCCCTACTTCCTGAACCAGAAGCACCTGGAGCATCGCTCCCCCTTATTCCTGAACCAAAAGCACCTGGAGCATCGCTCCCCCTACTTCCTAAACCTGATGCCTCTGCCCCGAGGCTAGAATAACCTGGAGCTCCTAGTGACACAGGCAGCTCCAACCGAAGATCTTCAGCAGCCTCCTTCTGCCCATAGTATGACCTGCTCTCCTTTAGCTCTACATATGAGCTACCTCCATATGACGTCAATTCATCGAAGACGTCTCTAGATACGATGAACTTCTTCAACGGAGGATCCATACACCTTCATCTCATTTTCTGCTCATCATAGCAAACGAAGTCAAGCTTCCTCATCTTCCCATCCAGCGCTGTTCTGTGAGCATCTGGGAATTTTACATAACAGGTCGAACCAAACAACCGAAGGTGTTCCACGCTGGGCTTCTCTTAGAACATCAGTTCAACCAGTGACTTCATGTTGATCGGACTCAGAGGCATCCGATTGATGATATACGCCACACATGTCATCTCTTCTGCCCAAAAGGCCTTAGTAATGCCTTTGTCATGAAGCCAACACTTGTAGGTTTCCGTTAATTGACGGATATTCCGATTTTCTACTCCACTTTGTTGTGGAGTATGCCCACAAGAAAGCTCTCTCCAGATTCTGTGCTTCCTGCAAACGTTAGAGAATATGGTTGAATCAAATTCACCTCTGTTGCCCGTTCTCAACTTCTTGATCCGCAGACCAAGCCAGCCGTCCACAAGCTTCTTGAACTCCACGAACAAACGGAACTCGTCTGACTTCTGCTTCATGAAGTACACCTAAGTGTACCTCGTATAGTCATCAATCAACACCAGCATATCCCTGCTGCCTCCAAGACTGGTGGTGACGGTCGGTCCCAACAGCTGCCATGGATGCACTCCAATGGTTGAGAACACCCAGTCCGCGACTTATCAAACGTGAAGCGATAAGCCTCACCGTATAGACATCCCACGTAAATATGACTGTTGTTGAAGGATGACAACCGATGCAAGCATTTCACAAGGCTCCTTTCGCCATTGCCTTCAACTTGTCCATCCCGACATGTCCCAATCTTTCATGCAAGATAGCTGCACTATCATTGGCCCTCATCCGATCAATATAAGATCTTGTTGAAGCCACAACCAAGTTCTCATCCCTTCTCCCTATATAAGTGACGTTCGTTGACTGAAAGATAACCTTTCAATCCTTCTTTAAGTGGCCAGGCTGGTTGCATCTATAGCACATTGGCCCTTCCTTCCTCTTCCCATCAAGCCTAGGAGCATACCTCTCCTCTTGCTAATATGAAGTAGAAGGTCCATCACCAGCAGTCGACTTCTTCTTCCTGTCTCGTCTCTTTTTCTTCCCTGAGAAGAGCACCTCACCATCTCCTCCAGATACAGTGGCTCTAGTCATCTGACTTGTTAAGCTCTCCTGCGAAGCCAGCAGGTTCTCCAGTTCCAGCAAAGATGGTCGATTGGCCCAGCCTTGAACAAAAGTGACAAAAATCACATATTCCTTATGCAAACCGCAGATTATGTGTCTCTTTAGCTTTGCCTCCGAAATAGGCTCATTAGGGTCCAACGCTGAAATCTCAGTGCATAAGTTCTTCATCTTCAGGAAGAATGACGAGACAAACAAATCACCTTGAGTGGCTCCTGCCAACTCATTTGTTGGGTACATTGGTTCAAATGTACCTGATTTGAAGAAGCCTCACCCAACTCAATGATATACATCAAAATGTATTTGATGTATTTTGAGTTACCTTGTGCAGGTTAAGTATTTGCAGGAAATGATGAAAAAGTTTCTAAGTCCATGTGTCGACACCCAGAGGGAAAGTGTCGACACTTAAGAAGACTTGTGTCGACACCCAGGCAAGCAGTGTCGACACTTGGAGTCATTGTGTCGACACCAGGGATGCTGAGTCGACACCAGACAGAAAGTGTCGACACAAGGAGCTGTGTCGACACTCAATGAAGAAAAGCCAGTAAAGCTGTGTCGACACTTAACAGTTGTGTCGACACCCAGTGAAGCTGTGTCTATATTAGAAAGGGTCGACACTTGGAGCTGTGTCGACACTCAGCAAAAGTCAGCAGAGACTAAGTACAGGTGTCGACACTCAGAACAATGTGTCGACACTTAGCAGAAGATTCAACATTGGAAGTAAGTGTCGACACCCAGAACAATGTGTCGACACTTAGCTGAAGACTCAACACTTGAAGAAAGTGTCGACACAAGGAGATGTGTCGACACTTAGCAAAGAACAGCAAAGTTCAAGAATATTCTAAGTACAAGTGTCGACACTAAGGGAATGTCTCGACACTCAGCCAGAGTCTCGACTGAAGATGTAAGTGTCGACACCCAAAGCAATGTGTCGACACTCAACAAGTATCAACAATAAAGACATGTGTCGACACCAAGAAGCAGTGTCGACACTTGACAGATACAACACATGAAGATGTGTCGACACAAAGGTGTTGTGTCGACACTTAGAAGAATTCAGCAAAATTCTGAAGAACAAGTAGTTGTGTCGACACTCAATTTCAGTGTCAACACATGAAGGAGAAGCAGTGTCGAGATAGAGAGTCAACAACACAAGGAGTTGTGTCGACACCTTGTAGACTAGTGTCGACACTTAGACAACATGTGTCGGCACTTGGTCTATAAGTGTCTTCACTTAAAGACAGAAAGTCTCGACACTTAAAGACAGTTACAGAATTTTCAAGAACTGACTGGATGACTTGACAGCTGCCATTCCAGCCGGTCTACAGCACCTGTCAGAGTTGTCAGAATTCAGTTATGAACCGGGCCAGCCGGTTACCATGAAGAAGGCCTATAAATAGGCCTATACTGTCTACAGAAGAGATTGATCAACAAGTTGTTGAAGAGATTGAACACAAGTCCAAGTTCAGATTTAAAGAAGATCTAGCTATCAAGTGAAGATCTAAGAAGTTGGAGAGAGAGAGCTCCATCCAAGAAATCAGCTGTTGGAACCCAGCTGAGAAGAAGGATTCAGATTAGTCTGAATCTTAAGAAGCAGAGATCAAGGATCAACTGCAGAAGGAGTCAATCTTATTGAGTTCTACTTTCAAGAAGCTTTGAAGAAAGCTAAGTCAGATTGAGTCCAGCTGAGTTCTTCCAAGAACTCATCAAGAATATCACAACTTATCTCTCTTTCATCTAAGTTGTTGAGTTTATTCATTTTGTATTCATTATAACTTGTAGGATCCTTAGGGATCTGAGATTGTAAGCCTGCAATTATAAAGGCTGAGGGTAGGAGAGTGAAATCTCTGAGTGTAGGCCTTGGTGGCTGAGTGTAGGCCTTGGTGGCTGAGTGTAGGCCTTGGTGGCTGAGTGTAGGCCTTTGTGGCTGAGTGTAGGCCTTTGTGGCTGAGTGCAGGCTTTGTGGAAAAGCTGAGTTGTAGGGTCTTGGGCCTGAGGTGTAGGAACCAGTTTGGGTTCTGAGATAGTGGAGAAGTTTTGTCGAATCTAGTACACTGCTAGATATGCGAAGGGGGAAAGTGGATGTACCCAAAGCTTGGGGAACCACTATAAAACTCTGTGTCTACTGTGTTTGCTGAGTTACTGTGATTACTGAATGTGTGCTGTGTTAGATATAATTCTGTGATATTATCTGTTTACTGCCTAAAAAGTTAAAAAGATTCAAGTCACCTATTCACCCCCCCCCCCCTCTAGGTGCTTAGGGACAATATCTTTCAAGTGGTATCAAAGCGAGGTTCCTCAAAAAGGACTAACAGTCTGAGGAGATCCTGATTGGCAGTTTCAGTCTAAGTCAAATTACAGATTCAAGAAAATCAAGAACCATGTGTTCCACAGATAATCACAAGGAATTGGGATCCATGAAATTACCTATATGCAGAAAGGAAATCTTTGGCATATGGAAGGAAAGGGTAAGGCTGTTTATGGAGGCCTCAGACCCTAGAATTTATATCACAGTAAAGGAAGGGTCATATGTGCCCATGAAGGTGTCAGTCCTAGATGCTAATCAGAGAACACCAAAGGATTTCTCTGAAATGACAAAGGATGAGATTGTCCTAGCCACCATGGACAAAAGGGCTCAAAACATTATAGTGAGTGCCATAGATGATGCAACTTTTCAGAATCTTATACACTGTAAGACAGCCAAAGAGATGTGGGATACCCTTATTGTGTATATGGAAGGATCTGAAGAAGTTAGGCAAGACAGAAAATCCTTGCTAAATCAAGAGTATGAAAGTTTTAGACAAGGAAAGGGTGATAGCATAACTGAGTGCTATAAGAAGTTCTATAGGATAGTGAATGAACTCATGTCTTATGGAAGAGAGTTCAGTAATTATGAACTCAATGACAAGTTTCTAAGGTCCCTAACTAAAGATTGGGACACCAAGATCTGTGTCATTAGAGAAATGGCTAAGTTGGGAGAAATTCCTCCACCTACACTGTTTGGCAAATTGTTGTCATATGAAATGCAGTTGACAGTGAGGAAAGAGGAGGAGAAATCAACAAGAAATGAACATAAGGAAAGAACAGTAGCTTTCAAGACAGAAGCCCCCAGGAGGCACAGATGTAAGTCACCTACTCCACCTCCAAAGGTTGCTGAATCTGAGTCAGATGAGTCAGCTAGTACAAAGTCTGAAAGCAGTGAAAGTGATGAGGACTTTGCTGCCTTCACTAGACATTTTCAGAAGTTCTTGAAGAAGAAACAGTGGAGGACAAGGCCTTCTACATCACAGGGAAAGGAAGATTCTTATCAGCAAAAGAGGTCTTCAAAGAAAGACAAGAAAAAGTCAAAGTCTAGCAAAGCTACACTATCAAAAATTGTGTGTTATTACTTCAATAGACAAGGCCATGTTGTTGCAGATTGTCCAGAAAAGAGAAAGGAGTCTGGTGACAGGAAGAAGACTCATTTCAAAGGCAAGAAAGAGAAGTCTTTTGTTGTCAAAAAGGAGAAGACTCTGTCAGATATTTCTTCTTCAGAAACTGAGTCAGATGCTGAGGCATACATAGGGCTATTTGCTGAAGAAGAAGAAGAAGAATTCATGCAGATTATGGATTCTATATATGAGCAAGAAGACTGTCAGTGCCAAGGACTGATGGCATTGACTGACAATGACAAAATCCTGGAGCATCCAGGACCCAGTAAGGTACAAAGTTCAACTTTAAGTTCAGTTTCTTGTTCCAGTACAGAATCAGATTCATCCTCATCAAATGATGAGAGTGCATCTGAGTCTGAAGCAGATATTCATCAATTGACAGAAGAATACAAGGTTCTGTTGCAAGCTTACAAGAAGAGCAAGACCCTAGCCAAAAGTCAGGCAAAGGAAATTGCTATTCTTAAAGCTGCTGCAACTGAGTTTGAGAAGTCTTTTGATCAAAAGCTTAATGAGATAGCCAGATTGAAGCACATAACTGTGATTCAAATGGGAACTATATCATTTAAGAATGATCAAATCAAGAGTCTGGAGATGAATCTTCAGAAGGAGAAGGACTTAGTTGCTAGGTTTTCTAAACCTAAGTCAGTTCTACCTTTAATTGATGAATTTGTTCATCACAAAGGCAAGGCTGGACTGGGTTTTACAAGACCTGCAAGGACTGTTCAGTCTAATTCCAAGTCCAAGGGCAAAGCCCCAACACTCAACAAGTCAGCTGTAGATAAGACAGCAAAGACAGTACCTAAGCAAAGGTACAATAAGTTTGAATGTTGGTGCTGTGGCAAGGTTGGCCATTTTGCAATGGACTGTTGGCACAATGCTAGTGCCAAAGTGAGTAGCAATCTGCCTGTAGGAAAGCCTACAGGTAGCTTTATCAAGATGCAAACTAACAAATACCAAGGACCCAAGAATACTTTGGGTTCTAAGGTTCATTAATCTGTTTTGCAGTGAGTCCAAGTTGTCATACCCCAATATGGTACTTGGACAGTGGATGTTCCAGACATATGACTGGAACTAGGGGACTACTAAGGGACTACACACCTATTAAAGATGGTCCAAAAGTCACCTTTGGTGGTTCTGAAAAAGGAATCATCAAAGGATTTGGTAACATTTCTAGCAACTTGGTTACCATTACTCAAGTGGCTTATGTTAAAGGGTTGAAACACAACCTAATAAGTATAAGTCAATTAAGTGATGTAGGGTATGACATCTCATTTGTTAAGGATGGTTGTCATATCAAGAGGTCAAATGATCAAGAGATCATTTTGACTGGCTATAGAAAGAGGAATGTCTACTGCCTAGACATTATGTGTGAGACCAATGGTTCTCAAGTGTGTCTTGTAGCTGATGAGACAGTCTCTCATTGTGTCAAATGGCACAAGAGGCTAGCCCATCTTAACTACAAGACAATTGGCAAACTCTTTAGCAAAGAGTTAGTGAGGAATGGTCCTCAAGTTAAGTGTGTTAAAGATGGTATTTGCTCAGCTTGTCAAAAGGGCAAGCAGACTAGATCCATCTTTAGAAGCATAGAAAACAAAGATGCTGTGAGGTGTTTATACCTCTTGCATATGGATCTCTTTGGTCCAATGCCAGTTCACAGCCTAGGTAGGAAGGTCTATACCTTTGTAGTTGTAGATGACTACTCAAGGTTTTCCTGGGTGTTCTTCTTAAGACAGAAATCTGAAACACCTAATGTCTTCTATAGCTTTGTCAAGCAAATTCAGAATGAACTAAATAGTACAGTGGTCAAAATAAGAAGTGACCATGGTACTGAGTTTCAGTCTGATAGCATGACAAAACTATGTGAAGACTTTGGGATATTTCAAGAGTTTTCTTCACCTAGAACACCTCAGCAAAATGGCATTGCTGAGAGGAAGAATAGGACCTTGATTGAGGCATGTAGAACCCTATTAAGTGATACTTCACTACCAGAATATTTCTGGGCTGAAGCAGTCAATACTGCATGTCATGTTATTAATAGGGCTACCATAACTAAAGGCCTCAACAAGACCCCCTATGAGGTTGTGAAAGGCAGGAAACCAAACTTATCCTACTTTAGGATCTTTGGTTGCAAGTGCTTCATACTTAACAATGGAAAGTCTTACTTAACTAAGTTTGCTGCCAAGTCCCAAGAGGGAATTTTTGTTGGGTACAGCAACAACAGTAATGCTTATAGAGTCTACAACTTGTCAACTCAAGTTGTAGAAGAAACTGTACATGTAGTATTTGATGAGACTAAACTTATTAATAATGAGTTGTCTAGTAGTGTATGCAGCCCCACAGGTTTAACAAAGAAGATGGACAAGCTCACTATAGAAGAAGATAGTGGCTGCTGTCCAGGGGGAGTACTACATGTACCAAATGCAGAAGAAGTACAAGGAGTACAGCAAGATGATGAAACTGAAGAGGTTCAACCAGAAGTCAGGATGCCTCCAGCCAATAGGCATCTTAGAGATCATCCAGTATAGCAGATTATTGGAGATCCAAGACAAGGGGTACAAACAATGAGCAGAAACCTGAATGCAGCAGTCTACTCCAGCTTTCTATCCCAAGTTGAACCTAAGAAGTTTGAAGAAGCCATCAAAGACCCTCTTTGGATTGAGGCTATGCAAGAAGAACTCAATCAATTCAAGAGATGCAAGGTCTGGGAGCTTGTTCCTAAACCTAAAGACCACAATATAATTGGAACCAAGTGGATCTATAGGAATAAGTTGGATGAACAAGGGGTCATCATTAAGAATAAAGCAAGATTGGTTGATAAAGGATATAGGCAAGAAGAAGGTATTGACTTTGATCAAACCTTTGCTCCAGTAGCCAGACTGGAAGCCATAAGGATGTTCCTGGCCTATGCAACTTTTCAAGGATTCAAAGTTTACCAAATGGATGTCAAGTCAGCATTTCTAAATGGTAATCTCAAAGAGGAAGTCTATGTGGAACAGCCCTCAGGTTTTGTTGATTCAACTCTACCTAATCATGTCTATAGACTTAGGAAAGCTTTATATGGGTTAAAGCAAGCCCCTAGGGCTTGGTATGAAACCCTATCTAGTTTCCTCATTGAGAACAAGTTCTCAAGGGGGAAAATAGATAAGACTCTATTCCTTAGGAAATCTAGAGGCAAAGTAATACTAGTCCAAATATATGTAGATGACATTATATTTGGGTCTACTGAAAGTAGCCTTTGCAAAAAGTTTGCAAAGCTAATGCAAGGTCAATTTGAGATGAGTAGTATGAGAGAGCTAAAGTTCTTCTTGGGTCTCCAAGTAAGACAGACTGAGAGTGGTTTATCCATATTCCAGTCCAAATTCACCCTAGAACTCATAAGGAAGTATGGTATGGATTCATCCAGCACCATGAATACTCCTATGGGGTCAAGTATGTCTCTTAGCAAGGATGATGCAGGGAAGCCTGTAGATGAAACCTTGTATAGAGGGATAGTTGGCTCCCTATTATACTTGACTGCAAGTAGACCAGATATCATGTATGCTACATGTGTCTGTGCAAGGTATCAAGCCTGCCCTAAAGAGTCTCATTTGACAGCAGTCAAAAGGATATTGAGATATCTAAAGGGCACTCCCTATCTAGGCCTCTGGTACCCTAGGAATGGGGATTTTGAACTAACAGGTTATTCAGATGCAGACTTTGCAGGATGCAAAGAAGATAGAAAAAGCACTACTGGAACCTGTCAATTCCTAGGTGGGAGACTAATTTCATGGAGTAGCAAAAAGCAAACAAGTGTGGTTATCTCCACTGCAGAATCAGAGTATGTGGCTGCAGGAAGTTGCTGTGCTCAACTTCTGTGGATACAACATCAGCTTGAGGACTATGGATTTCAGGTAAGTAGAACTCCACTCTTTTGTGATTCTACTAGTGTTATTTCAATAGCTAATAATCATGTATCCCATAGTAGAACAAAACATATAGAAATTAAATATCATTTTCTTAGGGAGCATGTAGAAAGAGAAGATATTTTACTTGAATATGTTAAAACAGATGAACAACTAGCTGATATGTATACTAAGCCCCTAGAAGAAGCTAAGTTCAATAGGTTTAAGATTGAACTAGGAATGATAAACTTAGAGTAAGTTTATAGTATTGAAATTGGCTAAGTAAAAAGGTGTCGACACATAGAGATTTCTGTGTCGACACAGATAGTAGGTGTCGACACTTCAGGGAAAAGGTGTCGACACATCTAGGAAGTTGGTGTCGACACTTCAGAATAATAGTGTCGACACATGACAAGTAGGTGTCGACACAACCAAGGTGGTGTCGACACTTAGTGTTTACTCAGTATTTTCTAAGTAAAGTCTCGACTAAATGTCGAGTTAAGTGGTGTCGACACATATAATCTGTTGACTAAACTTGTGTCGACACATATGTGTCGAGACATTATAAGTCAGTGTCGACACTTATTGCCAGTGTCGACACAATTTAAGTTAGCTGTCCCGCCTGTTCATCTTCAAAATTAGAAAGGTATAAATAGGGTTTTGCCTTAGTTTGTCGACACGCTTTCAAAAGTTTCGAGACCAAAACTACTGTGTCGACACCTCTCTTCTCTCAAGTCAAATTCTTTAACCCTAATGGCGCCTAAGCTAGAGGAGAACGTCAACGAAGGATACGAGCTGGTGCGGAATGCTTTTGAGGATGCTGACCAGGAAATCAAGAACGTA
Source organism: Platanthera guangdongensis (assembly GCA_039583875.1). Classification (NCBI taxonomy): domain Eukaryota; kingdom Viridiplantae; phylum Streptophyta; class Magnoliopsida; order Asparagales; family Orchidaceae; genus Platanthera; species Platanthera guangdongensis. The sequence goes on from CM077150.1 coordinate 178,561,262, forward strand.
ATAACCCTAGTCGCCGACTCAGGGTTAGAATATCTTGTCTCAGAGCCAACAAAGATCTGGAAAAAGGAAGTCTTGGAATTCCTAAATGGAGCTAAGATAGATGAAACTGGATTCAAGATCAAATCCAGGGTTCATGGTGAGAAGGTGAAGGTATCACCTAAGAGCTTGAGGAAGATTCTGCAGCTACCAAGAACTCAGGAAGAGGATGAAGTAACTGCTTCTAAGACAAGAGAAGCATTGACCTGGTGTGGTCTAGATTCTACAATGAAAATAGGATCTGTGTTTAACAGGAAGGGAATGAATAGCCAGGGGAAATTCCTCTCTGAGATAGTTGGCAAAGTAATCCTCAGTAAGCCAGGAGGGCATGACAGAGTGTCTGCCTAAATGTTTAGTATTATGACAAGGATTATCTTCACTTTAAACACTAACTGGTCTGTTATAGTATTTGAGAAAATCAAGGAAAGTCTGAAGAAGCCCAACCTGGGCAGAATTTTAAGTCTTTACCTAGCAGGTGTTATACCTGAAGTTATGAGTCAGGCTGCTGGAAGTAAAATAAATTACATGAGGAAAATGGATCTGAGAATATTCTCCAGATGGGACAGGGTGTTGTCAAAAGAGCTGCCAACCCCTGAAAAGAAAGTTCTAGAGAAAGTATCACCCCCAAAGAAGAAGAGGAAAACTGCTCCAGTGGCACAGGTTTCCACTAGCAGTTCTGAAAGTGAAGAACAAGTTGTCTTCACACCAGATGAGATTGAGGAAGAGCCTGCTGTGAAGTCTCCAGCTCCTCAAGTGGATGCTGAAATCCAGGGGGAGCTACCTCTAGCTAGCCCCATACACAAGGATCAAAGCCAGGGGGAGCTTCCAGTTGTAGATGAACCCACTACACTGGAAAGTGAACAAGCAACCAACACAATACTAGAGGTAATCACTGAACTAAATACTTTGGTTTTTCCTATAGAAGATACTGATTTGTCTGATGTTCATCAGCAAACTCAGCTGGATAACCAAGTCCCAGATGCTGTCATAGAAGACACATCTGTTATTGTTCAAGATGTTACTGATCCAGTGATTGAAGAGCCCAGAATTTCTCCAGCTCATTCACCATAAGAGTATACCATGGAAGATCTTTTCTTAAATCTGGATCAAACAGATTTTGACAAGGACAATGCTGCTGCTGAAGTAGAGAATGCTCCAGTTGAGGGGGAGCAAGTTGTATTTCTTGAAGAGCCTGCAAGAAAAGACACTGAGAAGGCACCAGATGTGCAGACTGAGAGGCCCCCAAGCCCTAAGGAAAGGGTAGATATAGCCAGCTCCTCAGCTTCTGAAGATGAGGAGACAGAAAGATCTAAGAAAAAGAAACTTTATGTATTCAAGAAAAGGAGCCAAAGTTATAAGAAGGCCTTACAATCTATTGCTCCACAACCTATATCACAGCCAGCTCCAACTGTGGATTATAGTGCTTAATTTAATGGTTGCAATGCAAGTCAAGTTGGATGAGCAAAGGCAGGCCATTGAAAAGTATGTTGATGAAGGGCACAAATCACTACAGTTTGATCTAGCCCAGGACATAAAATCAATAAGATTTGAAATGAATCTTAACAAGAAAGAAATGACTGACTGCTTCCACAAGGGTGGAAATGCAGTGGTGTATTTGGCTACACACTAGGAGAAGATAAAAGCACAAGTTGATGACATAGCCCTGAAGCAAGGATATGTCCTTGAAAATCAACTTAGAATGAATGACAATTTGACAGAATCTCATAATGCAATTGTCACAGAAATAAAGAACGTAGCTGCTGGACCTTCTACCTCTACTGCTACTGTTAAAGCTGAATTTGACAAAGTATTTCAAGAAGAAATCACTGCTGTTAAGACTGCCATTCAAGACTCCCAGAAGGTCATATCTGAACAACTTAATAAGCTCAAACCTTTCTTTAAAGATGGAGTCAGATACTTGGATAGTCAAATCAGATTCCAGAAGGATGATGTCAGAGATCACATGGCTAGAGAAGTCATAAAGGGGGAGAGAGTTTTAGTCAAAGCTATCTCTGATCATGCCAAATGGATATCTAATTCCATCAGAGCTACACTAGGTTATCCTCCTCTTTGTGATGATGACAATGTAGCAGAATCTGGAATTAACCCTGCCTATCTTGGAGGTGAGCAACCAGAAGTAGCTCAAGTGATCTATCCTCCACCAGATTTTGAAATGGTGCAAGATGATATTCATCACAGCTACACTGGGTTATCCTCCTCTTTGTGATGATGACAATGTAGCAGAATCTGGAATTAACCTTGCCTATCTTGGAGGTGAGCAACCAGAAGTAGCTCAAGTGATCTATCCTCCACCAGATTTTGAAATGGTGCAAGCTGATATTCATCACAGCTACACTGGGTTATCCTCCTCTTTGTGATGATGACAATTTAGCAGAATCTGGAATTAACCCTGCCTATCTTGGAGGTGAGCAACCAGAAGTAGCTCAAGTGATCTATCCTCCACCAGATTTTGAAATGGTGCAAGCTGATATTCATCACATGTATAGCCCAACTGAAGGGAAGTCCAATGTTATTCTAGAAAAAGTGGTTCAGCCTATATCTGAAGCTATGCAAGCAGCTCTTCAGAAATAAGAAGAAGCTCTACAGAAAGAAGAAGAGACTAGATTGTCTAAGAATAGGTTTAGGGAACAAGCTGAACAAAGGCCAGACTTTGAACAGTGGAGCCCTACCTCAAGAAATATCATTTTGACTGCCTGGAAAGTTGCCAAAGATAATGTGCATGACAGGAACAAATGGTTTTCTGAGGCTGAATGGAGAAAACATGAGATAAGGCAGGAGGCAATAGTCCAATACAGGAGGAAGGCCAAGATGGGAAAGCTACCTCCTACTGCTCAGGAGCCTAGCAAGTACTTTCCAAAGCCATACCATTATTTTGAAAGGCAGAAGATTAAAGCAGAAGAGCTTAAGAAGAAAGATCTGAAAGGCAAGAAGTCTGCTGATGCTGAAGTTGCTGATGCTCCTGTTCAAGCTAAAGTTCAAGTTGGAAAAGGAATTATGATTAAGGAGCCAGAACAGAAATAGAATTAGAATTTTCTTGAAGTTTACTTTGTAATTCTTTTGATATAAAACTTTCTGTAAACTTTAAAATTTTGTATATGACAAAGTATTGGAACAATGTTTTGTGTGATAAATTTGTTGTGTAATAAATTTGTTTCATAAATTGTTCTGTGATGATGATGTATACATGTGTGATTGATACATGTTTATGTTTACCCTGCTATATATAATCCTGTTTTACATCATTTTGTAATTTTATTATGAATGGTGTATATCATTAACTAAGGGTTATGACTTCTCCAAATAGGGGGAGATTGTTGGGTACATTGGTTCAAATGTACCTGATTTGAAGAAGCCTCACCCAACTCAATGATATACATCAAAATGTATTTGATGTATTTTGAGTTACCTTGTGCAGGTTAAGTATTTTCAGGAAATGATGAAAAAGTTTCTAAGTCCATGTGTCGACACCCAGAGGGAAAGTGTCGACACTTAAGAAGACTTGTGTCGACACCCAAGCAAGCAGTGTCGACACTTGGATTCATTGTGTCGACACCAGGGATGCTGAGTCGACACCAGACAGAAAGTGTCGACACAAGGAGCTGTGTCGACACTCAATGAAGAAAAGCCAGTAAAGCTGTGTCGACACTTAACAGTTGTGTCGACACCCAGTGAAGCTGTGTCTACATCAGAAAGGGTCGACACTTGGAGCTGTGTCAACACTCAGCAAAAGTCAGCAGAGACTAAGTACAGGTGTCGACACTCAGAACAATGTGTCGATACTTAGCAGAAGAGTCAACACTGGAAGTAAGTGTCGACACCCAGAACAATGTGTCGACACTTAGCTGAAGACTCAACACTTGAAGAAAGTGTCGACATAAGGAGCTGTGTCGACACTTAGCAAAGAACAGCAAAGTTCAAGAATATTCTAAGTACAAGTGTCGACACTAAGGGAATGTGTTGACACGCAGCCAGAGTTTCGACTGAAGATGTAAGTGTCGACACCCAAAGCAATGTGTCGACACTCAACAAGTATCAACAATAAAGACATGTGTCGACACCAAGAAGTAGTGTCGACACTTGACATATACAACACATGAAGATGTGTCGACACAAAGGTGTTGTGTCGACACTTAGAAGAATTCAGCAAAATTCTGAAGAACAAGTAGTTGTGTCGACACTCAATTTCAGTGTCGACACATGAAGGAGAAGCAGTGTCGAGATAGAGAGTCAACAACACAAGGAGTTGTGTCGACACCTTGTAGACTAGTGTCGACACTTAGACAACATGTGTCGACACTTGGTCTATAAGTGTCGACACTTAAAGACAGAAAGTCTCGACACTTAAAGACAGTTACAGAATTTTCAAGAACTGACTGGATGACTTGACAGCTGCCATTCCAGCCGGTCTACAGCACCTGTCAGAGTTGTCAGAATTCAGTTATGAACCGGGCCAGCCGGTTACCATGAAGAAGGCCTATAAATAGGCCTATACTGTCTACAGAAGAGATTGATCAACAAGTTGTTGAAGAGATTGAACACAAGTCCAAGTTCAGATTTAAAGAAGATCTAGCTATCAAGTGAAGATCTAAGAAGTTGGAGAGAGAGAGCTCCATCCAAGAAATCAGCTGTTGGAACCCAGCTGAGAAGAAGGATTCAGATTAGTCTGAATCTTAAGAAGCAGAGATCAAGGATCAACTGCAGAAGGAATCAATCTTATTGAGTTCTATTTTCAAGAAGCTTTGAAGAAAGCTAAGTCAGATTGAGTCCAGCTGAGTTCTTCCAAGAACTCATCAAGAATCTCACAACTTATCTCTCTTTCATCTAAGTTGTTGAGTTTATTCATTTTGTATTCATTATAACTTGTAGGATCCTTAGGGATCTGAGATTGTAAGCCTGCAATTATAAAGGCTGAGGGTAGGAGAGTGAAATCTCTGAGTGTAGGCCTTGGTGGCTGAGTGTAGGCCTTGGTGGCTGAGTGTAGGCCTTGGTGGCTGAGTGTAGGCCTTTGTGGCTGAGTGTAGGCTTTGTAGAAAAGCTGAGTTATAGGGCCTTGGGCCTGAGGTGTAGGAACCAGTTTGGGTTCTGAGATAGTGGAGAAGTTTGGTCGAATCTAGTACACTGCTAGATAGGCGAAGGGGGAAAGTGGATGTACCCAAAGCTTGGGGAACCACTATAAAACTCTGTGTCTACTGTGTTTGCTGAGTTGCTGTGATTGCTGAATGTGTGCTGTGTTAGATATAATTCTGTGATATTATCTGTTTGCTGCCTAAAAAGTTAAAAAGATTCAAGTCACCTATTCACCCCCCCCCCTCTAGGTGCTTAGGGACAATATCTTTCATCATTCTTCAAGAACTATAGTCGGGCTACATTCTTCCCGTTGAACAACCCATCAAGGGAAGTCCAAATCTCTGCAGCACACTAACATCCGATGATGTGGTCGAAGAGTTCCGTTGAGATAGCCCGCTTGAGAGTAAACTCCGCCATTGCGTTTGTCTTCCTCTAAGCTCTCACCGTATCATCACCAGCAGCAGCAGCCGCCTCTTGCCTCTCATCTAGAAGATAGCTTTTCATACATGACTTCCACTTTTTAAATTTGGTCGATGTAAGAAGCTCAATTCCAAGACCTCTTGCCATACCACCTTTCATTGCACTAACCCTGGTTACTTAGACACCCAGAAGCAATGAAACAAACTGTCAGATGATTCGATGCTCAGGACTCTGTTCCCTCTGATACCATATAAAAAAATTTGTGATAGCGAAAAATGGAAAACCAGGCACAGGAACACTCAACCTATCCGGGTCCAAATAACCAGATGCAAATAGAAGAACAAAAAACTTATACTGTCAAAAAATCATTACAATGCGATGTATGCATGGCGGGACATGATTCGTCGATATACCCGATGGAAGCAAATTACAAGGCAGAGAAAACAAGCCGCGCGAACTACAAGAGTAACCGTCGACCCTGCTGCTAACCGCTACAGAGTACGCTCAAACCGACAGATCGCCAAACCGTAACCTAGTCGCGCGGAGTGCCAGTTATTCCAATGCTGAACTCTAACTGCCGATCTGTAAGCTGCCTAACGGCAGGGTTGCTAGACGCCAGATCGTGCGGGCTACTGCCAAACTGAACCAAGACGCGAGATGCGGACAGTTCATTGAACTGTGAAACTAGTTACGGAAGAGAGACCGCCTAGTCACAAACCGCAACCTGTTGTTAACCGCTGGTTGCTATCCGCAGAGTCTGGACTGTCCCTGACCGCAGTCAAAACCAAGCCCCTGATTTTCCAGCGCTACCCGCACAACCTGCACAATAAACCGGTCAACCTCCTTAAACCGCACAGATACAAAATCATAACCGCATCAACTATCCGCAAGTTCACTTACTGTTCAGTTGGATATCAATTGATGTGACAGATAGTCCTATTTATAGGCGCAAAGAGGAGTGTGATCACCACCCTAACTGATAGGATAACCGCCCTATCTCGCGGCGAGCACCAAGTGTATCCGCTAAGCCGCGGATACACAAGCAGACTGTCGCGGCTATGCGAGATAGCCAGCCCGCCAAGATAGCACCATCAAAGGCGGACACTTAGCCAACCCGCCTTGTCGCCAAGGCCCAACCAGACTCAATCGCCATACAGGCAAACTCTACGAATACTGTCGCAGTTCGCCCACCTACGAATAGCTCCAGTCCGCACATGCTAGCGGACAGTACTCTAGTCCGCATACTCGAGCCCGCAACCAAAGAGCACAAGGCTGACAACTACCGAACTCGGCGGACAGAGGCATATGTCCGCGCAGACCGTGCGACCTCTCGTACTGAGCCATCCCGCACAACCCGGCGAACCCCGAGAACAGTACGCTCTAACCGGCGAACTCCGCGGTTTCCACCAACCGCGCCACCAGAGCTAGACCAAGGCACACACCATACCGATCTCCCGAGCTCTGATCCATTCCGCAACCCGGACTCCACGAACTTCAACTGAGTCCGCACCTCGCCAGTCTTGGCGAGCTCCGCGTATAGCAGTCCGATCCGCCAGGTTACTTTTTGTGAACCAACTGCCGGCTGAACACAACCCGGCCTGACAAGCCGCCTTCTTTGTCCCCACAGACCGCGTGAACAGACCGCTTAGGCCGCCAGAGCAAGAGCCGACTGCAGGATTATTGCCGACCTGGCTAACCGTCATTCCTGTCCATACAGGCCGCACGGACAGGTCGTCCAATCCACCACTTTCACTTCATGATTTTCAACATGTCTGCCGCTAAAAAAAATATCAAACCTACTTCAAAGTGAGTTGAATTTAAATCAATCCCATCAGATAAGTCTCAGCAATGAGCAGCTCGCCCGAGTTGGTCGAGATAGGTAGATTAGGGATCATCAGATTTTACCCACAATTAATTGAAAAATAAATACAATATGAAAATCATAAACAGATAGATGCTATATTGCTATTGCAGCCTTGCAGGGTAGCACGTGTTATAATATTTGGTCAGTATTTGCGCCTCTGCAATTCCAGCTCATCGTACTTTATTCACTCCATGTTACAACCCATCTACCTCGTCCAGTGCTTGGAAAACCGGTCGCACCAGTCCGACGGCTATAAACATACCGTTCTCACCATCCGACGACGCAGAACGCCTCTCGCCTTTATTAAGTACTGTGAAGTCGAAAACAAAGAATTTGATTTCGTAAAGATATTTTTCGCTGGCGCAACGTTTATTTTAGGGTTCCTTCTTTTTCCCTTTCCTTCTTTCTCTTCTCTTTTCTATCTCATCTGTCCCGTTCAGTTCAAAGGAATCAATTCTTAGGGCTTCTCGGCGGTGATCTTTCACCTCTGTTCTGCTTCAGGTACAATTCGCTCCTATGAATCTACCGTGTTACGCGCATGATAGGTCGGTTCCATTGAAGCGTTTCATTATGTGCTTTTCGCAGAAGGAATATATACACGTTGTTTCAAACAGGATTCGCTTCGTCGATCTGTTCGCTGTTCTTCCGGCTGAGTTAGTGAGCGATCACTTCAATACTGTGGTTCTCCTTCCAATTATGCGATCATCATGGGCTGACTCCGTCGCGAACGCCGATAACTCGGCGGGCGCGGCCTCTGGAAGCAACACCACCACCTCCTCTGGCGCTGGTGCCGCGGCTTCTCGTCCTGCGCGCTCTTCCTACGTCCCTCCTCATCTGCGCAACCGCCCCCCTGCTTCAGATCCACCATCTTCTTCTCAGCCTGACGTCGTCTTTGCTACTGCGAGGCTTTCAGGAGTTTCTGCACCTTCTACTGGTAGCCGCTGGGGAAGTGGTGGTGGCGGTGGAGGCCATCCCGTGGGCCGTTCCGGTTTCGGTGGTGGGCGTTCCGTAGGTGGTGGGTGGAACCCACGGACCGGTGGTTGGGACAGGATCAGGTCAATCCCTTCGGGAATGAGGATGAAACTGCTGATGAAGCTTTCAGCGAGCAGCAGAATACTGGGATCAACTTTGATGCCTATGAAGACATTCCTGTTGAGACTAGTGGAGATAATGTGCCGCCTCCGGGCTCCGGCTAATACCTTCGCTGAGATCGATCTTGGAGCGGCTCTGAATGAGAATATTAGGAGGTGCAAATATGTGAAACCGACTCCTGTGCAGCGACATGCAATCCCTATCTCTCTAGCAGGAAGTGATTTGATGGCTTGCGCACAGACCGGATCAGGGAAGACTGCAGCGTTCTGTTTTCCCATTATTAGTGGGATCATGACGAGCCCTCCTCTACAGAAACCGAGATGAAACGAGAGCGATCCTCATGGCTGCGGGATAGGCCATTGTGCATTGGGATCCAGGAGGTACTGAGTTGGCGGCGATCGAGGCTTTGAGAGGTATCATCCCTCCAACGATTTTTACTCCTCACGGGGTTATCTTGGAGGGCGACAGTTGCAACATGCTAAAGTACTGCCAACAGTGTCTCTGGTGGGCGGGGGACCGGGGAAGCTCGTGGTGCGGCGGGCATGGAGTTTTGTTTAGCCCGTCTTCTATTCCACCTGGTTCGGCGTGAGGCTAACCTGGTGATTTTCAAACGACAAGTGTATCGGTCGCACAAATAATATAAATGGACGAATTTTCTCAACTATCGATCTCACGTGGAACACAGTAAGGTGGAGTTATCTTTCGAGGAGGACTCGAGATTGAAGTCCTCGAGGTTGGGGTTATGAAAGGGGTTGATTTGGTTTGCTAAAAAATAAAATAAAACTAAATTAACAACTACTATGCAGACCTCTATGCATTGCTTCGCTTGGCGGGATGGATACTATGCAGGTCACTATGCACTGCTTCGCAAGGCAGATGGACGAGAATGCTTGCGGATGGAATAGAAACGCTTTGCGGAATTGAGGGTCGTAATCACATCATCACTAAGCTCTTACTTAGCAATTGCTAGTGTAGCAATCCCAACTACTCACACAACAATCACCATGATAGCACACCTCAAGCAACTCATACAAGAATAATAACATTGCATAACAATGAAATGAAAATTAAATCAACTGTAGAGTGCAAAATCATCAAAATATGAAGAAAATAACTACCAACATCTATTTAGGCGGAGAGAGAAGCAAGAACTACAACCTAATTCGAAGTCTCATTGGAGGTTCACAGTAGGAATCGCCGGATCGTCACTTCGCATCCTAGCTCGATCTCCAACTGCATTCAAGCTCCAAAAGAGTGTCACTCTCCTCTGAAATGCTTGTCTTCTTAGTCTCACGACCGGGCCTCGTTCGGTGCAAAGCTCTCCTAGCGTGGCGATGAAGGTAGTGATAGAATCTCCTTTCTTGAAGCTCTTGGATGATGCGAGGTGTCCAAGGGCAAAGCCCTAGTGGAAGGAGGAAGAAAAATGATGCAAAAGTCCCTTCTGGCGGAAGAAATCGCGGGACTGGCTTCCAATGCCGAAGACCTAAAAATTGCAGCTAAAATAAAAAATTTCAGAATTTTGTTCATTCACGACCGTGCGTTTTAGAAACGCACGACCGTGCGTTTTAGAAACGCATGACCGTACGTGAACAAAATAAAACATAAATTTTTTAGACAAAAAGAGGAGGTCGTGCGACTATACTCATTCACGGGCAAAACCAACCGTGCATGAACAAAACACACGACCAGGGACAGATCACCAAAAAGGGCTGCATAATGCACGGTCGTAGCAACAGTGCGTGAAGGAAACGCACGACTGTGCGATTTCTATAGGACAAAATTTCAATAGAATGAAGATCTGTCCGCCAACAAAACAAAACACAAACTGGGGCAAAGGCCACCAACACACAAAACAACTGAACATATCAAGATAAAGAAATGGGGAGCACAATGTGCTCCCCCCAGCAGAATAGTGCGCAAATGCACACCACCGTGAGCTAAAACGTGCACTTCAAGTGAGAATGGTAAACAAGTGAAATATAAACAATAATAGCTTGAAAGTGAAATGCAAATGCGTGAAAATGAGCGCAGATGAGTTCAAAAAACCCTATAAATATCAGACTCATCACCTGACGGCTGACTTTTGTTCGAAAATGTCCATGTACTCCTGTTCATCCTTTGTGTGGATCAAAGTTGCAGAGTACCCCCATGAGTTCTTGGAGATTGTCGAGGACGATGGGGGGGGGGGGGGTATTCTCCCTGTTGTTTAGCCCCCGGGCCTTCTTTTGTTTCCTTTTCTAATGCACATACACTTTTCCAAAAGAAAAACAAAAAAATAGTAATAATAAATATTATAGTTGTTGAAGCCAGGAAAATCCTAACCTTAGAATTCGGACCAAAGCCGCCTAAGGTTACCGGCTCAGAAGCAAGATCGGATGGCTAGGGTGACCAGAAAGAAGGAACGGGTCAAACAGGACCCCAGACGTTGCGGCAGGAAGGACCCACCACGTACCCGGATGCTCGAAAGGAGCAGCCCCTTTTCAACCAAAAATGGCCGAACTGGGTACGAGGGAAGCTAGCTGGCAAGGTCGCAAGATCGCGAGTTGCTCTAAGGAAAAGGAATCCGAAGACTTAGCTAATATCCTGAACGCACGAGTATCCTGCCGAGGATTTCTGAATAAGTTGAAGAAGAACAAGAGTAAATATAAAACTGTGAATAAGCTGGTGACGAGCTCTGAGCCAGAGTAATGTAAAAAAAGTAACATAAACTTGTTGGTTTTGTATTCAAGTCCCTCACCTCGTACCCCTGGGGTCCTATTTATAGGCAAATGCAAGGGGAGGGGGAGGGGGTCATATTTATACCCCACCCCCGGCGACTAGGCGACTTCCAGGGGAACTCGCATGGGCTGGGCGAGTATCTCGCCTAGTCGCCTACCTGGCGAGTATGCGAGGGGAGCTCTCTTATACTCGCTCAGGCCTTCTGCGATCTTGAATGCTGACTTTGACACCTGCTTTGACTTGTTGACCTTGACTTCTGCTGACTTGGCAGTGGTAGGACCCACTCTCGACGAATATGGGTTATACACAATCCCCGCTCTTTCTGAGCGACATCGGAGCTCGGAAAGAAACATCCAACACTTATTCGGCGAGCTGCGCTGCCGAGTACCTCGGTTGCTCGCCTCTTGTGACTGCCCGCCGATCTCTATAAATAGGGGGGCCTAGTTTTTTTTGTCGGTTCTCCATAACTCGCGCATAATGTCGAATGCTAAGAAGATTTTTCGTGATAGTCTCGCCGCGCTGACGGGCGCTATTGGAGTCACTAAGCCGAAGCATCCGCGCGAAGAGCATGTCGCCGCCGACTTACCACCCTTAAGAGGAAAAAGATAAATAAGTTCAAGAATAAACCCGCCTCTGGTGATGATATCTCGCAGCCACTCCCTTCTCGCCCTACGGCCCCCACCAGTATCCCTGTGCTCTCTACCAGCACGCAACAGTTGCTTAGAGACTTGGGTCTCGACGACATTCCCAATGTCGTCGTCTCTGATGCGAGTCTCCTCGACTCGTTTAACATCCCTGAGCTCGCCACTACCATGTCCACGGAACTCGCCTCCACTCCGGCGTCACAGCAGGTTGAAGTCGTCGACCTGCCAGGTTGTCTTTTTGCCGAGATGATTTCTCATTCTGACGGTTGTTTCTATTGCTTGCTAACCGGACCATAATACTCGCAGACTCTCCCTCGGGGGGTGTTGACGCGGTTCTGAACATCGCCCCGTTGAGTTCCGTACCGCTGGTCGCCCTTCCCGCCGGGAGACAAGTAAAGACCGCGCACACAGTGCGGATTAATATCGGTTCCAAAAGGACGATTGAGGCCTCGGTTCCTTCGGCGAGCAGGGAACCGTCGTCGAAGAATCCTCCGCCGAGGAAGACTCTGGTGAGCAAGGGTCTCCCGGCGAGTTCTGAGTTGCCTGCGAGAAGTTCTGTCCCGCCCACCGCGAGTTTTGCACTGCCTCCGGCGAGGTTTTCTCTGCCTGAGGCGAGCTCCTCCTTGCCCCCGCCGCCTCCGCTTTCCAACATCGCCACCCTCCAGTCGGTGACGTATCCTTGTCGTCGCCGCCGCCCCTGATCGCGCCTTCTCAAGTCACCACGACGCGACTTCCTCCGCCTCCTCCCCTGAAGAATCCTCCGCCACCGGCGAGTTCATCGCTCCCTCTGCCTTCTTCATCACATCCCGCGGGCGTTAAGCCGGTCAAGCCGCGGCCGAGCTACTTCCCGCCAAGTAACGTGGACCTTCGACATGGGTGGCGCGGGCGAGGCAAGGCAGCCGAGCTCGCTGGTGGGCCATCGTCAAACCGGCGAGATGAGCCAGCTCGCGGATCCCCTCCCCGCCGATCTAGATCTCCTCCCCGATCTGGGTCTCCTCGCAGTGGTATGTATTGTTATTGATATGCATATGGCGGTTATGTATCTGCGTCTAATTCTGGCGACTTTTATTTGATGCCAGATCGGTCGGCGACTCCGAGGGCGGCCTTCATCGATGTCATGGGGTTACAGGGCATGGAATATCGCCATGCTGCCGCTCGCGCCTACCTGGAGCTGGTGAGCAAATTTGACCAGCTGGCGATCTGCGAGCCTCATCGCCGAATATCATCGCTGGAAGTGCGGATGGCAAATATGGAAGAGCTCAAGAGTACGCTGGAGAGCTACGAATCCCGCTTCCACATTGTAAGGTAGAATGATCATCAGTTGACGATTAACAATCATCCCCTCCAGCTCGTCCTTGACGAGGTTGTCGGTATCCGCGCGAGTATGGACTCTGTCGGCCGGTTGACGAGGATGGAAGAGCAGCTGCGACTCGGCGATGATGCAATGGCGATGGCAACCGATCACTTCCGGCGAACGCGTGAGATGGGTTGGGCCGGGCGACATCCTCATCCCCCAGAGAGGCCTAGGCCTTAGAATTTTCTTTTTACTTTTCTTTTATTTGGAACTCACCGAGTGCAGCCTGATGAACGTTTTCTGATTTTATTATAAGCGAGCTTCGATCTCGCACCATTATTTATTTTTTACGGTCTTTAATGTTTGTGTGATATCTTGTCCGGATTGTGTCGAGTTTGTTCTGCATGTTGCAATCATGCTTTATCTGTTCTGTGCGACCTACGCAATGCGTCAACTTGCTCGCTAAAAAGGCGACTTGACTTGATACTCGCCGTAATGATGGTATACCCCCCCCCCCTTGGCGCCTATAAATAGAGGGGGTAGGTAGGACATAAGTACGATGTTGGGCCTTTGACCTCCTAGCTCGCGAGTATCTTTTCTTGCTCGCGTGCTGCGATTTGTTTTACTACTCGTTATTTCTTCCTCTTCTCTTCTTTAAAACTCGTACGATGGTTGGAGACGACGCAAGTGCTCGCCGCCAGGCTCATGCCGCCAACTTCGCGGATGCGGCTTTCAAGAAGTCGATCACCTCCGAACGCGATTTACAAAACTTTAGGGAAAGGCTCCTTCCCGAGGGATACTCGGCCAGACTCCCGAGCCGCAGCGAGCGACTGAACACCTTCATCGAGGGCGCGCTGGTCCTTCCCCTTCGCCACTTCGACGCCGGCCTGCGACTTCCACTATGGCCGGAGTATTGCGATATCCTCCGATACTTCGACATAGTCCCCGCGCAAATCAACCCCAACGGCGTCGCCATCCTCATGGGGTTCCTTTGCTATCTGCGCGAGGAGAGGATCATCTTCGATCTCTCCATATTCCGCAAGATATTCGCCTTCGCGGCGACTGCCGAGGGGGTGGTCTATTTTAGCAGCCATGTCTGCACCCTGGTCGGGACGGCGAACAAAGTACATCGGTGGAGTGAGACGTTAGTCTTCGTCGAGGGCGAATTTGGCGACGTCCAGGGAAGGCCGCACCAGCCTGCTGATGTCGCCTTTCTTCCACCGATTCTGGAGGGTGCGCGCGAGCAACTCGTCGAAGCGTTCCGAGGTCGCCGGTTTGATGTCATCTTTTGGCGACTAAACGTCAACACTCTGTTCGAGGTCCACTACAACGAAGGTAAATCTTAGCAAGGAATGTCGGTAGCATACTCATCGCTATAATCGCTTGTTTACACTACTTGGCCTTTTGTAGAGCCGAACGAGCGACCGGCGAGGCCGCTTCCTCCAGCCAAGGAAGTCTCCCCCTCGCTATTTGAGCCCAACTCTCCAGCTGATATCGGCGAGAAGAAGAAGATCACCAAGGGCAAAGGCAAAGCCAAGTCGCCGGGCCCCGTGACCAAGAAACAGAAGGTGTCCTCGCCACCTCCTGACGACCAGGACACGCCGCTCCACGCTCGGCTTCCCCACTTCCACCCCAATTTCAACTTGGGGCTTGACGTGGTGGACGCTTATGGTCGCCCGATGGTGACTTGGGCGCCGGACGAGCATCTGGTGACGCTGAGCACCAACCTCCCCTCTTGGGCGGAGGAGGGGGAGGATAAGGGGGAGGCCTTCGTCGTTCTCCACGTGATGTATGGGCGAGGCGACACCGAGTCCATGCTGGATCTCAGCGAGGAGGAACTCGCCCAGCAAGCGGCCTGCTCGCTCGCCCGAGCTGTCGAGTTGAATCACTTTGCGGCGAGGAGGATGCTAGAGAGGAGGAAGGCCTTGAAGATCGTCAGTAAGAAGGCGATCGATCTCGGCATGGAATCCACTCGATGGCGAGATTATGAGGTATGTGGCCTCTACGCGTGATGTCAATATCGCCATGTGTGCTTCCTTGGTTGACTTTGTTACTTGTCGCAGGCTGCCGAGATAGAAACCGCCAAAAAACTCTCTGAGTATGAGGCGGAACTCGCCAAGGCTAGAGCTGATTTGGAGGCAGCTCAGATCCGCGCGGCCGAGATGGAATCTCGCATGGCCATTTTGGAAGCCGGCGTGTGTTCCTCTGCTCCTCAATCGTGCCCGGAGGACGATCCTCATTACGCCATCAAACGATCTCGCGTCCTGTGGGAGGAGAGGTCGTCCGTCCACCGCAAGATAGCCCGTGCGGCAGGCAACGTGGTCCTCGTGAGGCTGAGGATTAGCGGGAAGCTCGACGAAGGGGAGAAGGTGTTCATAGTCGACGAACTCATCCCTGAGTTACTCGCCAAGACGATCTCGCCGGATCGCCTGCCTTCGAAGTCGTCGGGCTCTGACAGCAGCGGCAGCGGCGAGGAGGAAAGTGAGGAAAGCGGCGATGAAGAGGACGCTGACATTGGAGATGAGGAATATCGGCCTGATACTGACGACGATGAGTCCTAGTTGCTCGTTGATATTCTTCATACTCGCACGACATAGCCTCTTTTTTGTGACATCTTTTGTAACTTGTAAAATTTTAAAGGAAATATATACAAGTTTAAATTACCATGTTGATTTCTTACTCGCTTATCTGCTAAGTTCGTCTGTCTGCTGATAATACTCGCTAGGCTCGGGGAGAACAAGTGTTCGCGACGATTACGCGCAAATCTATATTGTTGATAATCGCGTATTTGATACTCACATGACCATAGTCGTCCTCCATAACTCGTCCCTGGTACTCGCCCGTAGCTACTCGCCATGTCATACTCGCATATTACTATGTCATACTCGTATATTCATCGCTGCATGCATGCATACTCGCCGCAATGCTGCTCGCATCATCCCTCCGGGAAGCTTGGTCTAACTCGATCTCACTCGAGGAGGTCTGTGGCCAATATGCAGGAGAAGGGCTCGTGCGGGGATTTGGACTTACGGGGACCTACCACTCGAGGACTTGAGCATTGCTGGAGTAGACAGCTCTCATGAGCCTTGCTCAACTGGAGTGGTGTAGGTCGACTCGGGGAGGCTAGTAGTCGGTCTGTAAGAGAGGAGCTCGTACAGATATCCCGGACTACGGCATCACTCCAGCGAGGATCTTGATCTCACTCGAGGAGGTCTGTGGCCAATATACAGGAGAAGAGCTTGTGCAAGGACTTGGACTTATGAGGACCTACCACTCGAGGACTTGAACATTGCTGGAGTCGACAGCTCTCAGGAGCCTTGCTCAACTGGAGTGGTGTAGGTCGACTCGGGGAGGCAAGTAGTCGGTCTGCAGGAGAGGAGCTTGTACAGAGATCTCGGACTACTGCATCACTCCAGCGAGTATCTTGATCTCACTCGAGGAGGTCTATGGCCAATATGCAGGAGAAGAGCTCATGCAGGGACATGGACTTATGGGGACCTACCACTCGAGGACTTGAACATTGCTGGAGTCGACAGCTCTCAGGAGCCTTGCTCAATTAGAGTGGTGTAGGTCGACTCGGGGAGGCAAGTAGTCGGTCTGCAGGAGAGGAGCTCGTACAGAGATATCGGACTACGACATCACTCCAGCGAGGAACTCGATCTCACTCGAGGAGGTCTACGGCCAATATGCGGGAGAGGAGCTCGTGCAGGGACTTGGACTTACGGGGACCTACCACTCGAGGACTTGAACATTGTTGGAATCGACAGCTCTTAGGAGCCTTGCTCAACTGGAGTGGTGTAGGTCGACTCGGGGAGGCAAGTAGTCGGTCTGCAGGAGAGGAGCTCATACAGAGATCTCGGACTACGACATCACTCCAGCGAGGAACTCGATCTCACTCGAGGAGGTCTGGGGCCAATATGCAGGAGAGGAGCTCGTGGAGGGACTTGGACTTACGGGGACCTACCACTCGAGAACTTGAACATTGCTGGAGTCGACAGCTCTCAGGAGCCTTGCTCAACTGGAGTGGTGTAGGTCGACTCGGGGAGGCAAGTAGTCGGTCTGCAGGAGAGGAGCTCGTGCAGAGATCTCGGACTACGGCATCACTCCAGCGATGATCTTGATCTCACTCGAGGAGGTCTGGGGCCAATATGGAGGAGAGGAGCTCGTGCAGGGACTTGGACTTACGGGGACCTACCTCTCGAGGACTTGAACATTGCTGGAGTCGACAGCTCTCATGAGCCTTGCTCAACTGGAGTGGTGTAGGTCGACTCGGGGAGGCAAGTAGTCGGTCTGCAGGAGAGGAGCTCGTACAGAGATCTCGGACTACAGCATCACTCTAGCGAGGAACTCGATCTCACTCGAGGAGATCTGGGGCCAATATGCAGGAGAGGAGCTCGTGCAGGGACTTGGACTTACGGGGACCCACCACTCGAGAACTTGAACATTGCTGGATTCGACAGCTCTCAGGAGCCTTGCTCAACTGGAGTGGTGTAGGTCGACTCGGAGAGGCAAGTAGTCGGTCTGCAGGAGAGGAGCTCGTACAGAGATCTCGGACTACGGCATCATTCCAGCGAGGAACTCGATCTCACTCGAGGAGGTCTGGGGCCAATATGCAGGAGAGGAGCTCGTGCAGGGACTTGGACTTACAGGGACCTACCACTCGAGGACTTGAACATTGTTGGAGTCGACAGCTCTCAGGAGCCTTGCTCAACTGGAGTGGTGTAGGTCGACTCGGGGAGGCAAGTAGTCGGTCTACAGGAGAGGAGCTCGTACAGAGATATCGGACTACGGCATCACTCCAGCGAGGAACTCGATCTCACTCGGGAGGTATGGGGCCAATATACAGGAGAGGAGCTCGTGCAGGGACTTGGACTTACGGGGACCTACCACTCGAGGACTTGAACATTACTGGAGTCGACAGCTCTCAGGAGCCTTGCTCAACTGAAGTGGTGTAGGTCGACTCGGGGAGGCAAGTAGTCGGTCTGCAGGAGAGGAGCTCGTACAGAGATCTCGGACTACGACATCACTCCAGCGAGGAACTCGATCTCACTTGAGGAGGTCTAGGGCCAATATGCAGGAGAGGAGCTCGTGCAGGGACTTGGACTTACGGGGACCTACCACTCGAGGAATTTAACATTGCTGGAGTCGACAGCTCTCAGGAGCCTTGCTCAACTGGAGTAGTGTAGGTCGACTCGGGGAGGCAAGTAGTCGGTCTGCAGGAGAGGAGCTCGTACAGAGATCTCGGACTACGGCATCACTCCAGCGAGGAACTCAATCTCACTCGAGGAGGTCTGGGGCCAATATGCAGGAGAGGAGCTCGTGCAGGGACTTGGACTTACGGGGACCTACCACTCGAGGACTTGAGCATTGTTTTTCCTGCTACTTCAAGAGTTTTAAGATGGATTAAGCGCATCTTTGAGGAAGAAGAAAACAAAAATCGAATGACGATCTTGTCGACGTCGAGTTGGGAGGTTGGCGTCCAACCCTGTTCCTGATAGTTCCTCCAGTCGGAGGAGAGATGCAATCGGGGGTAGCTAGGCCGACATGCAAGGGGGGAGCTGATCTCAGCCGTCAATGCAGGGGTCCGGTCTTACAAGGGCGCTTATATCCCGAGGCATCGTCCCATCGTCCGAACTGGGCTATCCACGAGAAACAGGATGGAGGCACGTTTCCCAATCCAACCACTGCGATCGTTCTTAGCTCTGCCAACCGGCTATGAGCGCAAAAGCATGGGTGAGGGGTTATGCCTTTTCGAGGGTCCTCCTGGACGCACTCGCGACTAACATACTCCCTTGGGCCTATCCTGGCTCCCTAGCTACTGGAGGGAAATCCTGATCAGGTTGATCCTTCCTCAAATCCAAGAGGTTGGGGTCCAGACCTGTTCCCGCTAGTTCCTCCAGTCGGAGGAGAGATGCAGTCGGGGGTAGCTAGGCCGACATGCAAGGGTGGAGCTAATCTCGGTCGTCAATGTAGGGGTCCGGTCTTATAAGGACGCTTATATCCCGAGGCATCGTCCCATCGTCCGAACTGGGCTATCTAGGGGGAACAAGTTGACTGTCAGCTTCTTGGATCGATCTTGAAGTAAAACCTTGAGCTCCCAGAAAGCTTGCGATAAAAAACAAGATGGATAGAAAAAGAATAGCTGTCATTGCATATATGTAAAAGTATGTAAACAAAGTACATCATCAGACGCTAAGGATAGAACCTTTTCAGGTCATCCCCGCTCCAAGTACCTCTCAGCTGCTCTCCAACCTGATCCTGGAGATAATAGCCTCTGGTGGCTAAGGCTTCCTAAATAATGAAGGGACCTTCCCAATTCGGATGCAGCTTGCCCACTATTGCTCCCCTTCCTGCAGCGTCTAACTTCTTCATAACCAGATCTCCGGTGAGAAAATGCTTTAGGCGAACATTTTTGTCGAAGTGCTTCGTCATGCGCCGCTTGATCTCCTCTTGGCGGATGGAGGCCAAGTCATGAAGTTCTTCCATGAAATCCAGTGAGAGTCTTTGGGCGTCCTCATTCTCTAAGCGTCATTCTTCGCCGCCATCTCCAGCTGCTATAACTCTCGGGCTCCGAACCTCGAACTCCACTAGGATGAGTGCCTCAGACCCGTGGGATAACTTGAAAGGAGTTTCCCCCATGGCCGAGTTTGGAGTTGTTCTCAAAGCCCAGAGAACCGAGGGGAGCTGCTCCGCCCAATTTCCCTTCAAGTTGGTGACTTTCTTCTTTAGAAGGTTGATGATCAACTTGTTGGCTGCTTCCACTTGTCCGTTGCTGCGAGGATGATGCACAGAGGCGAATCGAAGATCAGTCCCTAACTGCTTGCAGAAATCATCTAACTCCAAACTAGCGAACTGCGGCCCGTTGTTGGTGATGATGGCTAGAAGAATCCCGAATCTGCACGCAATTTCCCCCCAAATGAAATTCTTCACGATCTGTGATATGGTCTTGGCTAAGTCCTTTGCCTCGATCCACTTGGAGAAGTAATCGATCATAACAAGCACGAACTTCCTCTGCCCGCTGGCCTGAGGGAAAGGGCCGATCAAGTCCATTCCCCAGATGGCGAAGGGCCATGGAGCAGTGATCGAGCGAAGGTGTTGAGCTGGTTGTAGTTGAAGAGGCGCGAAGAGCTGGCACTGGAGGCACTTTTTGGAGAAGGTCTCTACATCTTTCCTAATGGTGGGCCAGAAGTACCCATGCCTTAGAATCCTTTGCTCAAGGGTCCTAGTTCCCGAGTGACTGTCGCACTCTCCTGAGTGAATCTCTTCCAGGACACATGCTATTTCAATCTCTGATAGGCACCGAGCTAGAGGACCTGAGATGGTTTTGCGGTAGAGTTCTCCTTCTTGAAGCAAATAGTAGGCGGATTTGTAGTGAAACTTCCTCTGGTCTCCTTCGCTGGCAGGTATTTGTCCCGTCGTTAGAAAAGAAACGAACGGATCCCTCCAAGATGCCCTCTGCTCGATCTCCATCATCTCCCCTTCCTCGATGGACGGTCGGAAAAGCTCAGTCACGATCCCCCCCCCCCCCCCCCCGCCCGGGGACCGTACTTGGCAAGATAGTCTGCTTCTTAATTCTCCTCTCGGGGCACGTTCTCGACGAAGAAAGATTGAAATCCCCCGATCAGACCTTTCACTTTGATCAAGTACCGCTGCAAAATCGGGTTATTCACCTCGAACTCGCCTCTGATCTGGGAAGCAACTACCATCAAGTCGGTGAAGGCCCTGATATCTTTAATCCCCAACTCCTTGGCGAGACGCAAGCCAACCACCATGGCTTCGTACTCCGCCTGATTGTTGGTAACTGGAAAGTGGATTTCAACTGTCTGCTGGATCCTGGTTCCCTGAGGGCTGACGAGCATGACTCCGGCTCCTACGGAGTATCTGCCCGAAGCCCTATCCACAAACACCTTCCAGGACACTATGCTAGAAGAGTCTTCTTCTACTTCCACTTCGGCCGAGAAGTCGGCAAGGAAATCTGCCACCACCTGCGCCTTAATTGCTACCTTTGGAGAGTAAGAAATATCGAACTCGCTAAGCTCCACCACCCACTTCGCCAGTCTGCCAGAGTGCTCCACTCCATCCAGGATACTCCTTAGAGGATGATCGGAGATGACCCTGATGGAGTGAGCTTGAAAATACGGACGGAGCGTTCGAGCCGACACCACAAAAGCGAACACCAGCTTTTCCAAAATAGGGTACCTCGTCTCCGCCTGCCGCAGCACTCTACTAACATAGTATATAGGAAGCTGCCTCTTGCCTTCCTCCCGAACCAGCACTGAACTGACCGCTTCCGCCCCGACTCCTAGGTAGACGAAGAGATCTTCATTACCCCGCGGCCCTTGGAGGAGAGGAGCTTGGGTTAGCTGTTGCTTGAGCTTTCCGAAAGCCTCCTCGCACTCCACCGTCCACTCAAACTTCTGATTTCCCCGAAGGGTCTTGAAGAACGGAGAGCACTTCTCCCCTGCCTTGGACAGAAAACGGCTGAGGCCTGCCTTTGGACTTCCTTAGGATCTCGCGGCAACGCCATCTCCAGAATGGCATTCACCTTGTCTGGATTAGGTTCCACCCCCCTGGGAGTAAGGAGGTGACCTAGAAACTTCCCTCTTCCCGCACCGAAGACGCACTTGGCTGGATTGAGTCGGATCTTGTACTTCCTCAGGGTGGCAAAAGTCTCCACCAGATCCGTTATGTGCTCCGCGATGCTCTTGCTCTTGACGAGGAGGTCATCCACATAAACCTCCAAGTTTCGCCCCTTCTGCCCTTTGAAGATCTGATCCATCATCCTCTGGTAAGTGGCGCCTGCATTCTTGAGCCCGAAGGACATCATCTTGTAGCTATAGCAGCCATCGCTGGTTATGAAAGAGACGTCCCGACAGTCGTGGGGATGGATCCGGATCTAGTGGTATCCTGAAAAGGCATCAAGAAAACTCATCACAGGAAACCCGACGGCGGAATCAACCAGTGCGTCGATTTGAGGCAAAGGGTAGCAATCCTTCGGGCAAGCTTTATTCAACATTGAAAAATCAATACATAAACGCCAGCCTCCTCCAGGCTTTTTCATCATTACAATATTGGAGACCCAGCCTGGATACTAGATCTCCGAGACAAACTCTGCCTTCAGCAGCATCTCCACCTCTTCCCTGATCGGCTCAGCTAATATGGAGGCGATATTCCTCTGCTTTTGTCGAACTGGGGCCGCCGCGGGATCCAGGTTGAGGCGATGACAAGCAACATCGGCGTCCACCCCTGGCATCTCGGTGGCGCTCCACGCAAAGACATCAACGTTGTCCTGCAGGCAAGCGGCCATCTCCATCTTCCCCCCAAGCGATAAGGATCATCCCACCTTCAGCAGTCTCGGTTCTCCCCTTCGAGAGATCACTTCTATCTCCTCCACCTCCTCAGCAGCACTCAACCCTTTCTCCTTCTCCAGCAACTCCTCCAGCTTCTCCGCGTCACCCATCCAGCTAATGGTGCTGACGGCATTCAAGTAGCACTCCCTGGAAGCCATGGGATCTCCTCTGATCCTGATCTGCACATCTCCGCGGCAGTACTTCAGGCACTGGTGATAAGATGATGGAACGGCCCTGAAGTAGTTGATAAGAGGCCGCCCGAAGATGGCGTTGTACCCACTCGGTGCGTCGACGATGATAAAGCAGCATCGGATCGACGTCCCCCCGAGCGTAACCAGTAGTTCCACTGCTCCCTCCACCTCTTTCTTCTCTCCTGAGAAGCCAAAGAGCGGTCCATCTACAGCTTGGACCCGGGACGCTTCCACCTGAAGCCCGATGAAGGTTCTTTTGAAGATAACATTCACTGAACTCCCGTTATCCGCAAGGATTCGGTCGACGGTGAAATCCTCGATGACAGCTTGGATCACCAGAGCGTCATGGAAGGGGTTCTCATTCCCCGACATATCTTCCTCCGAAAAGGTGATCTCCTCCAATGGCGGCGGGGTCTGCGACGTCGAAGCGACGTTTTTTCGATAGATCTAGTGGAGACTCCCCTTGCGGGAAGCTCCAAGCCCGGCCCCTCCATTGATCACGCCTACATGCCCACCTCCTGGGCCATGTAACACTTCACCGCGAGTCCCAAGGTCAACTCGGTCCTCATTCCTCCTTCTTGCCGGAGCTTGAAATGCTACTTGCCCCACCGGGGCCTCCTGCCTCTGTTGCTCTCTTTTCGCTGCTCCAGCCTCCAGCCTCCTCCTTGCTTCCCAAAACTCGGGGCAAGCCAAGGTCCCATGCCCCTCTACCCGATGAATATCGCAGTAAAGGGGAATCGACGCCTCCTGGCGTATCGCTTGCCGCTCCCTCCGACGCCGCTTGTTGTCTTGGCGAGCGATGGTCATTATCTCCCTTCTTCCTCCTCCTCGACCTCCCTCCTGCCGATTTCCATTTCTCCTCTCTTCCTGATACTGCTGTCTCGCTGGTCTCCATTGGGGGCGATTCTCTGGATACTGGAATCGCCTTTCCTTCATTCCTCCTTCCCGAGCTTCCGCCGGCCTTCTCTCTTCCTGCCTTCGAGGCCTCTCCTGCCTACTTGCTTCAACCCTCCTGGGCTCCTCTTTCTTCTTTCTCTCTTCTCTCCTTGGCTCTTCCTTCTTTCTTTCTTCTTTCCTTTCCTCCTTCCTTTTGGGCGTCCTCCTCGACCTTGACCCCGAAGGTCTTGTTCCCCTCCTCTCCGTCGCTATCTCCCCATCCAGCATTGCTAAGAAATCTTTATTCTTCTCCTCTCCTCGGACAAAAGTGTTCGTCTTCTCTATCATTTCCTCAAAAGATCTCGGGGGATTGGATCTCATCTCCAAGCTGAAGAGTCCCTACGTCAACCAAAACTTGAGAGCCACCATCAAAGTAAAATTGTCCACCTCCTCCACCTCCAGAATCTCTTCTTGAAAACGGTCGATGTAGTGTCCCAAACTCTCGTGTTGCCCTTGAACGATTTTGAAGAGGGTTGTCGCTTCCTTCTTCCTCTTCTTCGAAGTCGCGAACCTTGCCATAAGGCCCCGATGCAAATCTGAGAAGTAGTA
Source organism: Platanthera guangdongensis (assembly GCA_039583875.1). Classification (NCBI taxonomy): domain Eukaryota; kingdom Viridiplantae; phylum Streptophyta; class Magnoliopsida; order Asparagales; family Orchidaceae; genus Platanthera; species Platanthera guangdongensis. Next base: position 178,585,444 of record CM077150.1, read on the forward strand.
CACAGATCCGGCAGGTAGTTGATGGAACCAGTCTCGAGCATTCCCCTTGAGGGTGATGGAGAAGAACCTGCACTTGAAGGCATCAGACATGTTACGAATGGAGACGATGTCCTCAAACCACTGGAGGTGTCTGATAGGATCGTCTCTGCCAGAGTAGTAAGTAAGAACGGGTTCCCTGAACCCTTCTGGAACTGGAGCGGCGAGGATCTCGTCACAGAAGGGGCTCCTCCCTCCCTGGCGATGACGAGTTTCATCCTCGCTGGAGACATCATACTCGTTGTATTGGCGAGTATCTCTGAACCTCGTCGGCGACATTGGATCCCGAAAACGGACCCCCTGACTGCTCGCCGGATAAAGCCGCGACTGCATTGGTTGCTCTTTTCTTGCCCAAGCGAGCTCCTTTCCAGCTCGCCTCGGCGGCGGTTCCTCTTCTAGCGGCGTCAGGCGACGAGGGGAAGTCGCAGTGACCTCTGGGCGCTGAGCGAAACCGGTGAGAATGGTTTGCTCGATCTTCCTTGCGAACTCTTCAAACGCGGCCACTGTTACAAACTCGCCACCTCGCGCGGCGTCTCCTCCCATTGTCGAGTTGCCGACCAACTCTCCTTGCTCGCCACCTATGGCCATCTCACTCAACTCCTGAACTTTCCTCCTTGGTTGCGATCCACGCTCACCGCACCAAGTGTTGAAGCCAGGAAAATCCTAATCTCAGAATTCGGACCAAAGCCGCCTAAGGTTACCGGCTCAGAAGCAAGATTGGACGGCTAGGGTGACCAGAAAGAAGGAACAGGTCAAACAGGACCCCAGACGTTGCGGCAGGAAGGACCCACCACGTACTTGAATGCTCGAAAGGCGCAGCCCCTTTTCAACCAAAAATGGCCGAACTGGGTACGAGGGAAGCTAGGTGGCAAGGTCGCAAGACCGCGAGTTGTTCTAAGGAAAAGGAATTCGAAGACTTAGCTAATATCCTGAAGTGCGCGAGTATCCTGCCGAGGATTTCAAGTCCCTCACCTCGTACCCCTGGGGTCCTATTTATAGGCAAATGCAAGGGGAGGGGGAGGGGGTCATATTTATACCCCACCCCCGGCGACTTGGCGACTTCCAGGGGAACTCGCACTGGCTGGGCGAGTATCTCGCCTAGTCGCGTACCTGACGAGTATGCGAGGGGTGCTCGTCTATACTCGCTCAGGCCTTCCGCAATCTTGAATGCTGACTTTGACACCTGCTTTGACTTGTTGACCTTGACTTCTGCTGACTTGGCAGTGGTAGGACCCACTCTCGACGAATACGGGTTGTACAATAGTGAGTCATGATAGCCAGAGTATTCTTTAATATGAAATAGTAGACAGAGTTTCGACAATTATGTCTTTGTGATTTTCAATCAAGTCCTCTTCTCAGACTAATATTGCGGCAACCTGCAAAAGTATATGCAACACATACTGAAGGTTATGTGCTATAACTAACTTGCATCATGAATCTGAGCGGCACAAAAGATGTAAAAATATAGGAACTAATGACTTGGATCTGTCCAGTATAGCTGGAGGTGCAGTGATGATAATAATATAAAATTTTTAGTTTTCAAGCAACCGATTAGTTGTTTCATTTTCTCTATCATAGTTGAACATTTGTAAAATTTTTAGCCTGGATTTTGGTAGCAGCTGCTCTAAATGTGTTGATGCCTCAGTAGGATAGTGATTGGCTTTTGTCCGGTTTCACCCCCATAGAAGTAAATGAGAAGACATGATTGTATGTGTGAATGTTTTCTGAATTCTCGAGCCTCAGTTGAAGTGCCCAAAAATAGGTTGCGGAGTTCAATTGGAATAGTTGTTTCTGATATATGGGTTATTCCTCTATTGCAGCACATTGTTTGTGTTTCACCTTCAAATAATTTAGCATGATAGCAATTCCAAGGTGCTGTATGTTCTATGTATAATCTTTTGACAGGATGCACAATATGGGGCAATTAAGCACAGTTGCGAGGAGTTCTGTTGAGTTGTCTTATGGTATTATTGTCGATGTTGGCTTCATTGCCATTGTCTTCGTATGTGCTCTGATGAGACTAAGTTTGGGTATGAAGATCACCTATAGTACAATGACTGGAATCGAAATGTAACAATTTTAATGGAATGGTTATGAGTTTTCATAAGACCAACCTTATGAAGAGTGTGCATTATGTTTGTCTTGATATATTTCACTATGTCGATGCATCACAAACATTCCATGAAGTTGATACTCTGTATGTTGTAGCATGATATGATGAGTCGCTTGATGCATTAGGCATAGTACGAAGAGTATATCTATGAATGGCGCCATCTGGAGTTGTGGCTGTGTCAGTATGTGGAAGAATTGAAGGAAAACAAAAATGAAATTTTGAATAATAATGCCAATGAGGATGAAATTCACGTGCATCAATCTAAACTATATAATAAGTATACTGCCTGCCTCTTTTCCTGCCATAACGGCTGTTTCTGAACAAGTTCTATTAAGCTTCTCAAGGCCAATTTTGCTAAAAAAAAATTCAATATCCTGATTGAGTATCGAATATTGTAATAGTCAAGAAGACCAATAATAGGTGGCGAATGTGTGTCAATTTCACCAAAGTTAATAAAACATTTCCAAAAGATGGTTATATCCCTTGCCTCAAATAGATTCCCTATTTGATTTTGTTGTTGGGTTTTTTTCCGTCAGTTTTCCCGATGCTTTTTCGGTGTATCATCAAATACGTATGCACACACCCGATGTTCCTCACACTTTGTTCATTGCAAACAACGAGTGTTATTGTTTTCGTGTCATGCCTTTTTGTTTTAAAGAACGCAGGTGTTGTGGTATCAAAGAATGATGGATCATGCGTTCAAGTATCAGAAGGGACGCAATATAGAAGTCTATGTTGATGATCTTCTAATCAAGAGTCATAAGTTCTCAAATCATATTTGAGATCTGATTGAAACATTTCCACTTTACAGAAGTTCAACATGAGGTTGAATCCAACTAAGTGCGTTTTAGGGGCAAGCAAAGTAAAATTTCTCAGACATTTTCTCACATCTCAGTTCCTCGAGCCTAACTCTGATAAGGTCAAAGCTATCTTAGGTATGACACCTTACCGGTCTCTAAAGGAGGTTCAATAGCTAGCTGGATGAATCGCTGGGTTGAATCGTTTCATCTCCTGGTTCAGAGATAAATGTGTGCCTTTCTTCAAGACCATTCGAGGGGCTTCAAAATTTTAGTGGACTGAGGAATATGATCGAGTTTTTGACAAACTCAAGAAACAAGGGATGGGATCCGGAGTAGTGAGTTCTATGCTCGTACAAGAGGAAGGGAAGAAGCAGTTCGCAATACATTATGTCAACAGGAAACTGAAGGAGGCAGAAACGAGATATCTTATTCTTGAGGAACTAGCTCTTGCCCTGATTATATCCGCACTGAGACTTCACCCTTATTTTTAGGGTCATTCTGGTCAGGATCTAACTGATCATCTGCTAAAAAAAGTCTCAGAAAAGCCCGAACATTTGGGGAGCATATCTAAGTGGGCAATCGAGCTTAGGGAGTTCGATATCTCATACATCCCCAGAATGGCAATCAAGGCCCAGATCTTAACAAATTTCATAGTGGATTTTGTAGAGGAAAAGAACTTGGAAAAAAGTCTCGACTCATCTAGCTTGGGTGATGTATGATGACGGAGCATCTGGTAAAAGCTCCTCTGGAGACGGAGTTATCTTGGTTAATCCAATTGGCATTCGAATGGATCAAGTCGTTAAGCTACACTTTTCTACAACAAATAACCTGACAGAATATGAGGTGCTCATTGTAGGGTTGAGATTGGCATGAGCACTAGGAGTAGAAGATATCATAGTATACATTAATTCCCTAGTAATGGCTTCTTAGGTAATAGTTATCTTTGAGACGAGGGACTCGGTACTCAAAAGATATCTAACTGTAGAGAAAGGTCCAAACCTTGTATATACTTGTTGAATACAAAAAAACAAGTATGGGTACAAATATATATGAGAGATGAGAGGAAGATATAACTATATAAATAATGTGGGACTAAACACAAAAACCTACACGGGCCAAGTTAATGAGTTAATACATTATTTTTTCTAGTATTCTCTAACACTCCCCCGCAAGCTGGAGCGTACAAGTCGTAGGCACCAAGCTTGGACAAGAACTAGCAGTAGAGGTGTTGTGGTAAGGCCTTGGTGAGGATGTCAGCAACTTGCTGAGCAGCAGGAACATGTGTTAACTCTATCTTCTTCAACTGATCCTTCTCCCGAATGAAATGACAGTCAACTTCAATATGTTTTGTCCATTCATGGAAGACCGGATTCTTGGCAATGTGTATATTGGACATTTTCTCATTCATAGCCTCTCGCCATCTGAGATGTTGGAGAGCCTCCTGCACAGAATTAGAAGTGGTAATAGTGGATAAAGAAAGAGCACTTTGTCGGAGTTCCGGAGAGAGACGGTGAAAAGAGACATAGTGGGCCAGCGGGTGGGCAGTGGAACCTGTTGCCGGATCCGCAGGCTGCAAAACATCATTAGAGAAGGGCACGAAAAGTTCTTTACAAAGTGCCTGTAGTAGCTAGCAAGTCCGAAGAAACTCCTGACTTCTGCTACAGTAGACAACACAGGCCACTCCCGTATTACAACTATCTTCACTGGATCCATCGCAATACTTTCTCAACAAACAACATGACTAAGAAAAGCCACTGACAACGGCCAAAACTCTCACTTTGAGAACTTGGCATAGAGCTTGTTTCTCCTCAGGGTGTGCAAAACCATCCGCAAATGATTTCCATGATCTTCTTCGGATAGAGAGTACACCAATATGTCGTTAATAAAGACAATTACAAATAGGTCCATGAACTCTCTACAGGTTCGATGCATCAAGTCCATGAAGATCGAAGGCTCATTTATTAGCTCAAACGGCATTATAGTGAACTCATAATGATCATAGCTTGTTCCATATGCCGACTTGGGAATGTCACGTGCTTCGAGTATACAGTTGACCCAACCAACTGATCAAACAAGTCATCATTCCGTGAAATCAAATACTTGTTCTCCTCTGTCAGCTTATTCAGCTCTCGATAGTCAATGTATAGACGCAAGCTTTAGTCATTCCTCTTTTCAAAGAGGTCTGTTGCACTCCATGGTGACACACTTAAATGTAAATAGCCTTGCTCCCGCAATCCTTACAGTTGAACAAGAAATTCCTCCATCTCCTTTAGCGCTACTCGATACGGTGAGCGGGCCACCGATTTCGCATCTGACACCAACTTAATAGCAAAGTCACTCTCTCGCTGGGACGTGACCCCGGGAGATCATTAGAAAACACATCTGCATAAGTCGACACAATAAGAACGTCACTCAAACCGGGCTTTAGCTCGACGACCTCTATTGGCATGAAGAATCATTTCGCGCCCTACTGAACAGCCTTGACTACTTGGAGAGCAAAGATTACTACTTTGCCCAATCCTCGCATACAAGCGAACCTTGTCTCTCGTTCGGTGTTTTGTCCCAGGGTGACTTCATTAGAGATACAACCTATACCGGTATGCTGCTCGAGAGCTATTCCATACCTACGATCACATCAAACATAACTATTGTTAGCACAGATGCTTCCAAACCAAAGACATGACTTCATAACTGCATCTTAACACAAACTTCTAACTGTTTTCAACTTTAATTCTTAATGCAATGTCATTCCAATCTCATGTATGATACCAACATAAGCACAAAGGTTTGTACATGCAAAAGATGCACTATTTCAAAAAGTAGAACTTAGAGTTCACTGCTACAACAATTTATTTAAGTACACTTAAACTTTCATTTCAGCTTGCTATCGTCGAATGGCCACTTTGGCAGTCCCAGGCAATGTCCCTCTTTGCCACACGAGTAGTAGGTGCGTGGAGTTCGCCCTACAGCCGCTCCATCCTTAGCCTTCTTTGCCTTCGAGACACCACCTCGACAATCTCGGGAAATATGTCCATTCTTGCCACACATATAGCAAGGTGCAGCTTGACTCTTCGATTCTATAGCTCGAAACCCTGAACTCTGGCGTTTGGTGGACTTTTTCCAAGTCCATCTCCAACGAGCTAGCTGACTGCACCAATATTTGGAATCCTATTAACTTTGGACCTATCAACAAAAAACGGAGTTCATAGCACAAACCATCATAAAATCTGTTGATCTTAGTCTCCTCGGTTTCAAACACAAACTCTACATGTTGTCTCAGCACAACAATGCATGTTAGTACTCCTTGACCGTATGCGGTCCTTGCATCAAACACATATTCAACGGCTGAGTCGATGCTCTTCTGTTTGCAATCTGTTGCCCACACCAATCGGCATTGACACCACTAAAGGAACAAGGGGCTACACCTTGCCTTTCAGGTTGGGCATTGACCATTGCAAATACCACCTCAGCTATCATCTAAACCGTCTCTACAGAAGGAGGAGGTGTTGGCACCTCAGTTGATGCATAACTCTCCACCAAGCGTTGGGGCACATACTGTCCCGCATTAATTCTAGCCGCCTATAATCGTGAAACACACAATTAAGCAACTAAACATATTGCAAAAAGCAATGACAAGAATGCGTAAGTTTCTCAAACCTGTGTATTTTCATTCCTAAGTGGACATTGTTGAGTTCATTTATGTGATAACGGTAAGCACATACACGTGCTCTCCACCCCATAAAAGAATTTGACCACGAATTCGGAGGAGAAAGACGAAGAAAAGCTGTAGCGTGGTGGGCCCATAACCCAAAAGTCGGAGGATCGAAACCTCCCTTTGATACCAAATTGTAACACCTCCATCTGTCACATAAAATATAACAGAGGGTGCGACCGGGGCCCCATGCCATATCCCACAAACAGTCGGCGGAGTTACATATTAACATCAAAGACTAAACGAATCTTAACTCAGAGAATTCTAGCGGAAGCTTTAAGGGTAAACATATTGAACTCAAGTATCACAACAATATCCACTTATAAAAATAAAGGAATGTACTTACAAAATACTCAAAAGTTACTATCTCCAGCGATAGTCATTGTCACTCGGTAACAGTCAATAGTAGTCAAACTGTTATAGCATTAAGGCCTTATAATTATTCTTTAGAAGTGTGGTTTACAGACATCGACATGCAGACCGACCACACATGAAAATAATAAAACTTTGCTTGGCCTTCGAGGGTCGGTATAGCTTCAGGGCTACAACCCGCTATTTCCCGCTCGGCTCTCCAACACTTGCGTAGGGACAATCCACAACAAGGGCGACAAACAAGGCAACGGTCAGCTTTCAGCTGACTAATTTATAACGACCTTACATCATTCCCGGGACAGCGATATTCCTTCCCTACAGAAATAACATCTATATGTCCAGATATATCACAAGTAGGTACAACGTAAGTGTAACACCCCCTATCCGTCACATATCATATAACAGTAGGTTCGGTCGGGGCCCGACGTCGTATACCATAGACAGACCAGAAGGTTACTCAATGGAAACCATCCTGCTAATAACCAACGTCCTACACGGAGTACATTCTAGCGGAAGCAATTTAAAAGTTGCAATTAAAATAACCCAGCCATAAGCATGAATGTCCACTACAAAACTCAATAAGAATGAACGTACAATACACAAGTACAATGACCTTAAGGCCTTACAATTGTTTACTCAAATTTCAGTATTTTCCAAATCTCGGCACGCAGGCCGGTCACACATGAATAAAGCAAGTAAACACTCATAATTAGGCCTTCGAGGGTCGACTCAGCAACGTGACTTTTTGCCCGCTATTTACCACTTGGCTCCGCAGCACCTGCAAATAATAATCCACCGCACGGTGGCAAACAAAAGTAACGGTCAGCTATGCTGACCAAATTATAACGATCTCTCCCCCATAATCGGGGCGGCGATGCTCCTTCCCTGTACTTTGTTAGCATAACCAAGCAGTATAGTGAATAAACACTTCATCACCGGTGTGGGCACACACGACCACACACCCCGTGCTCTCAGGGCACATTCTCGGTGAACACGGTCAAAGTCCGCTGACTCACCACCGTACCTTGTACGACAATATCTCGTGAGCATTTGGTCTTTCTGGCCACTACTTAAGACCCTCCATCTATGCCAACGGCGAGTACCACGTACCTTAGGTCTCTCTAACCGAACCACATAGAGCGGGTACGGTTCCGCCTAACCCGTTGCTCACACCGCCTTGTCACCTAAATACATGGGCGCGGGTCAAACTTCCCCGAGTCTCAATCCGATCACACACTTCACATAACCCGGATATATGCAAGTTGCTTCCAGACCACCATGTTGGCAGAATCACACATCTGCCTAGTTTTCCGGGTGCACCTTGGAGTTAATTCTCAAGGCTCCCTGTTGCAATCTACCGCGTAGAAAACCCGAAAAACAATCAATTGCGCGGAGTCTTCTCTGGTCGTTCATGCAATGCAACATCACCGATCCAGACCAACTTGTCTGGGTAGGCTTCACACATCATGCCTATGTCTGTTTCTCGATTACGGACTCTACATGCTAAACAACGGGGACTATTCATGTCTACCCAAAGGAACGCCTCAAACTCACCGCAAACTCGCGAGAGCGGGCTTCCTATGCAAAAAAAGAGGACTTCACATATCCTAGGATGAGAATCGTTACCCTAGCATTTTTCCTTGGCACCATGGAAATCTATGCGGATAAAAAGCACCGCGTTGTCCTCGCCTCTGTAGATCCGAGGTCGGCTTGCAATTTGGAGCTCTGAAGCTCTGCTGGTGACCGGATCTAGCCTTCTTCTTCTTCCTTGCTCTCCCCTCTCTCTAGAACTTTAGAAAGAGATTGAGTAGGAGAAATGAGGGCTTTGAAACCCTATTCCCGGGTATATCCCAGCAGGAACTACCCCCAGCTGTCGGATCCCAAAATAAGGAAACGGACGACCACGATCCGGACTTGAAATCCAAAATCTAGGCCGAACACGACCTGTGGCACGCCCGTGTCCCGGGCCGTGTTCCCCATTCGCCATCGAAACCGACGTGTCCCGAAAAGAATATGGGCACCTGACACGCCCGTGCCAAACTTGATACGCCCGTGTCATACAGTACACGACCGTGTAGTGTGTCGTGTTCCTCCACCAACACAGGACCGAAAATGCCCGAAAGGGACACGGGTACTCGACGCACCCGTGTCGCATTTTGACACGCCCGTGTCTACCCGACACGGCCCGTGTGCTGACCCGTGTATCACCCCCGGCACGGCCTGTCTTCATCCCATGAAGGACACGGCCTGGGACACGCCCGTGTCGCAGGCCGTGTTCGCTGCTCGACGATCGTCGACTCCAAATTCATCGACCTCTCGGCCAAATCGTCGACCCGAGCATGACACGCCCCTGGGACATGCCTATGTCCCAGGCCGTGTGACCCCTACCAAGTTCCAAACTTGGCTTAAAACGCCACCCGTCGCTTTTTTGAGTTTCAGGGCGTTACACTAAGCACCATTCAATATATCACAAACATTTGCCTCAACGGCCAAACGTTCCATGCACTCAGGGTACATTCTCATTGTACCAGATTTCCAGGATCCCACCACCGCTCAGAAGTCCATGACTTAACGGGCAACTTTGAGCATTTTAGACGGGCCTATAACCACGTTTCAACCACGACTTTAACCCTTATGCTACCGGCAAGTGCCACGTACATTAGCTCGCTTTAAGCGATCCACATAGAGCGGGTACAGATCAGCCATTTCCCGTTGCTCAACTCGCCTTGTCATCGCTGAAAATCAAACTCTCAAGTCAATCGATAGGACGTGGGTCGGACTCCCATTTCCCGTAAACAACAAGACATAACTCAAGTTATGCACAATGGCTCTCTCGGCCACTAAAGCTGGGCCCCGGGCTCACAGCTCGCATATTAGCCCCACACGTTCTTCACGGGACAGGATACACAAGTACAATGTTATTTGGGAGATATCGCCAGCGATAGTCACTATCGTCTAGCGTTAACAACAGAATTTCTCTTTCTGTACCCAAACTCAGCCACAACTGGAACATCTGTCCAGAAAACCCTGTAGTATCTTGTTGTTCCAAAAAACTGATCTTTCACATCAATCAGAGCTCATTATGAGCTATCGCCGACAATACTCATTGTCGCATGGTGATATCCAATAGTTATGCAAACTGTGGTATTTTCTGGGTAGTTTCCTAGAGAGCATTTCAGTACTTCCTACTACTCCCACTTCACAGGCATAGCCCAGTAAACCCCATAAATGACCTGTTTATACTCGGAGTCTTCTCTGGCATGCCAAATAAAACATCACCAATCCAGACTAACCTGTTCGGATGGACTTCACACAGCATGCCTATTCCATACTGCGATTTCTGAATCTATATGCAAAACTACCCGGGGATTTCACGTATCGACCCAATGGGATTCCCTTTACTTTTCCACCTCCTGGTGGGGGATTCCATGCCTATGCAAAAAGGAGGACATCACTTGTCTAAGAAGGAAGATCGTTACCCTCGTAGTTCATTTCATATCCATTAACAAGCTTTCTATCCGGCTGGAAAGGAGCGCCTCGCTTTCCTCTTCACGGATCTTGCCTTAGTTCTTGATTCTGACTCCTTAATCTCCTTCACCAAGCCTTGTTGAGCTATACCTCAGCCTTCTTCTTCCTTAGCTCTTTTCTCTCAAGTGCTTGGATGAAAAGGAGGAGAGAGTGAGAAGAAGAGAAATGACTTATCCTCTCTCCACTCCACTGCTTAAGTGGTCTCAGGATTAATCTCAGCCATATGATCATTTCATCTAGAGAAAGCAATGGCCACGATTTTAGCTGACAAGTCAAAGTTAACACTATCGCCATGATAGGCGATATCGTCAGTAGCCGCTTTGACCCCAGTCAACCACCGCTCTTTGGCCGCCGCACGTGGCAGTATCGCGCAGCGATACCCACTGTCGCCACGCGATAGCTCACTCGACGATTCATTGAAAGCGTCGAGTGTGTTGAGTTTACTCAACGCTTCGTTGAATGCGTTGAGTGCGTTGAGTGGTATCGCCACGCGATACCCACTATCGCAACGTGATAGTCCCTTACTCAACGATTCTTCGAGTTTACTCAACGCTTGAAAGTGTTGAGTGCGCTGAGTGTTATTGCCAGCAGTACTCACTGTCGCCCAGCGATAGCTATCAAAAGTTCTGTTTCTATTTTTGGGGTGTTACACGGGCTAAGAGCGGGATACAGGAAATAAATGGGGGGGCCTGCGGGTTTGGTATAAGAGGGTTAGGGTTTCCTTTTTATAAACCTTATTATTATTATTATAGCACATATTAAACCGGGTTGTTACACCGTGTGTATAAATGAAATAAAAGAACCTTAAATTTTAAATAAAATCTCAAATTTTTATGACACCCTGATATTGTCATGATTGACCTTGCTTTAAAATTTGAAAAGTTTTTTGACTTGAATTAATCACTTTATGAAACTAACATACTAAATACATAGTTTAATTCAACATATGTCACACCTTGTGTATGAATCAAATAAAAGGACCATAAAGCTTTCAATAAATTCTCAAATACTTAAAACATAATAATATGGTCATGACTTACCTTGGTTTAAAATTTGGAAAGGGTTTGACATGAATTGATCACTTTATGAAATTATACAAACTAAATATATAGTTTAATTCATCTAATGTCTCAGCATATGTACAAATGAAATAAAAAGACCTTCAAGCTTTCAATAAATCCTCAAATTTTTATAGCACCCCAATATGGTCATGGCTGATGTCATTTGCCAACTTAGGATCCAACCCGACGCAATTACCGGCACGTGTTTCCAAAAAACTATAAAAACACCTCAAGACCTTTATTTGAAAAAAGAGAGAAGTTCGAGATTTTTCGGCGAGAACTTGAGACTTAGATTGTTTCTCCATTTGGAATTCGCTTTGCTCCCTCTTTAGTGTACACAATGCCCGACGCTCACTTGAATGTTTTTGTGAGCACGAGAGAAGGCATTGGAAGGTGTTGGGTACATTGGAAAATGTGTACCAGATTTAGAGAAGCCTCACCTAACTCAATGATATGCATCAAGTTGTATTTGATGTTGTGTTGAGTTATCATGTGCAGGTTAAGTAAATATAAAAAACAAATTCTAAGTACAAGTGTCGACACTTGGGAATGACTGTGTCGACACCAAGGGCCAGATTGTGTCGAAACCTAGAATTTGTGTCGACACACAGAAAATCTGTTGACAACGCTGTGTCGACACCAAGGGCCAGATTGTGTCGACATCATCAGGATCTGTGTCAACACACAGAGAAGTTGTCGATACATTCCAGAATTCTGTCGACAACGACTGTGTAGATACACAGAACTTGTGTCGACACACACCAGAATTCTGTCGACACCAACTTTGTCAAGACACGGAGTGTTTGTGTCGACACACAGGACTTATGTCGACACATTCCACAGAAGTTGTGTCGAGAAGTAAAAGTGAAGTTGTGTCGACATCATCACGACTTGTGTCGACACAGGACTATGTGTGTCGACACATGTGAAGTATTCACTCGACATTCTCTGCTGCTGAGTCAAAGTCCAATGAAGGTTGAAGTAATACAACTGGAGACTTGACAGCTGTCATTACTGACATTGATGTCACATCTGTCAACGGTGTCAGAAGATTGTTTGAAACCGAACTGCCGGTAACCATGGATGAAGCCTATATATAGATATGCTCTCTCAACAATTAAGATAGAGAACAGAGAACAGTAATCAAGCTAAACAATTATAATCTCTGAAGGATTGAGGATCCAGAAGTAGAGAAAGAAGAAACAGTCAACAGATTGTAGAGAGAGAAAAACAAGAAGGAGAGAAGTTCTCATCCAGTGAAGGCAGATCCTGAACAGTCTGCCTGAAGAATTCAAATCAAGTCTGAAGAAGAATTCAGATTAATTTCTGAAGGAAGCTGATTGAAGATCAACTCAAACAATAAGAAGATCAACCTTACTTTGTTTAGATTCAAGAAGCTTTGAAGAAAGCTAAGACAGGTTGATCCTTAAGTAATCAGTTCTATCAAGAACTGATCAAGAAGCCTTCAACCAATTCTCTCTTCATCTGGTTGAAGATATTATTATCTTTTTCATCAAATAACTTTTGTAGGATCTATAATAGATCTGAGTGTAGGAGATTTACTTCTCTGAGTTGTAAGCCTAAATTATAAAGGCTGAGGTAGGGCTGAGTGCCTGAGGTAGGGGAATCTGTTCCCTGAGTTGTAGGCCTGTGAAAGAGGCCGAGGTAGGGCTTTTGCCTGAGTTGTAGGAGTGGGGTGTCACTCTGAGTTGTAGGCCTGTGGAAGAGGCTGAGGTAGGGCTTGTGCCTGAGTTGTAGGAGTGTGGAATCACTCTGAGTTGTAGGAACCAGTCTTGGTTCTGAGCTGTAAGATCTGCAGATCTAAGAAGAAGGAAGTTAGGCCGAATCTAGTACAATGCTAGATAGGCGAAGGGGGAAAGTGGATGTACCCATCATTTGGGAAACCACTATAAAACTGGTGTGCAATCTGTGGAATGCTGTGTGTATGTGAATGTTATGCTGTGTTTTCTGCTGAATAAATTGCTAAACTAGATAAAATTATCTGCCTAAGTCAGAAAAAGAATTGAACCTATTCACCCCCCCCCCCCCCCTCCCTCTAGGTATTTAAAACATCTTGAAACCAATTCTTTCAAGTGGTATCAGAGGGAGGTTACTCAAATAATAGACCTAACAGTCTGAGTAGATCTCCAAGGCAGAAATCTATTAGGAAAAATGGGTTCCATTGAGAATCATAAGGAGTTTGGTTCCATGAAGTTACGTATATGCTGGAAAGAGATTTTTGACATATAGAAAGAAAGAGTTAGACTGTTTATGGAAGCTTCAGATCCAAGAATCTATATGACAGTCAAAGAAGGGTCATTCATCCCAATGAAAGTCTCAGTTCTTGATGCAAATCTCAGGACACCAAAGGAGTATTCTGAAATAACAAACGATGAGATCATCTTGGCTACTATGGATAAGAGAGCACAGAATATAATAGTCAGTGTTATAGATGATTCAACATTCTAAAATTTGATTCACTACAAGACCTCCAAAGAAATGTGGGACACCCTGATTGTCTACATGGAGGGTTCAGAAGAGGTGAGTGAAGACAGAAAGTCTATGCTGAATCATGAATATGAAAGTTTTAGACAATCTAAAACAGACAACATAACTGAATGTTACAAGAAGTTCTTCGGAATAGTTAATGAACTGATGTCATATGGAAGAGTATTTAGCACATATAAGTTAAATGATAAGTTTCTGAGATCATTAATTAAGGACTGAGACACCAAGATATGTGTCATTAGGTAAGTGGACAGACTAGTAGAAATCTCACCTCCAACATTATTTGGCAAACTGCTTTCATATGAGATGCAGCTGATGGTCAGAAAGGAGGAGGAGAAAAGTAATAAAGTTGATTACAGAGATAAGTCAGTGGCTTTCAAGACTGAAGCCATAAGAAAGGACAGGAGGATGTCTCCATCTCCTCCTAGGAAAGCTGCAGAAGTAGTTTCAGCAAGTTCTGTGTAACACCCCCTATCCGTCACATAGCATAAAGCAGTAGGTCCGGCCGGGGCCCGACGTCGTATGCCACAGACAGACCGGGTGGTTACTTATGGAAACCATCCAACCAATCTCAACGTCCTACACAGAGCATTCTAGCGGAAGCAGTTTATAAAAGTTGTAAACAAGAACCCAGCATCAAAGCACGAATGTCCACTAATACAAAATAGGAATGTTTTACAAAATACCCAAAACAAGCCTTAAGGCCTTACAAAATGTTTCACTTGAATATTACATGTTTTACAAACCACGGCACGCAGGCCGGTCATACATGAATAAAACAGTAAACACTTCCATTTGGGCCTTCGAGGGCCGGCTTCGCAAAAAGGGCTTTAGCCCGCTATTGATCGCTTGGTCCAGCTGCACCTGCAAGCAACAAACCACCGCATGGTGGCGAAAACAAGGCAACGGTCAGCAATGCTGACCAAATTATAACGATCCCGCCCCCAACTCGGGGCGGCGATGCTCCTTTCCTGCATTTCATTAGCATAAGCGAGCAATTTATATATATATATAGTCATTTCATCACAGACGTTGGCTCGCACGGCCACACGTCCCGTGCTCTCAGGGCACATTCTCGGTGAACCGGTCGTTGTCACGTCAATTAAAGCCATAGACATTCCGGACTCACCACCGCCACTTGGACGGCCAAACCTATGAGCAATTTGTCTTCCTGGCCTGGGTCACGACAATTTAAGCCATTGACCGCCGAAGACCCTACTCTATGCCAACGGTAAGTGCCACGTGCCTTTAGGTCTCTTTAACCGAACGACATAGAACGGGTACGGTTCCATCTAACCCGTGCTCACATCGCAACGACAATTTAAGCCATTTGCGCGGGTCAAACTTCCGCCGAGTCCCATTTCCATCACAAGTCACATAACCCGGTTATGTTCAAGTTGGCTCTCAAGCCACCAAGTTGGCAAGATCTCGTATCCGCCCAGTTTTCCGGGTGCACCTTTGGGTTAGTCCCCAAGGCTCCCTGCTGCAATCTGCCGCGTAGAAAACCCAAAAACAACCAATAGCACGGAGTCTTCTCCGGCATTATGCAATGCAACATCACCGATCCAGACCAACATGTCTGGGTAGGCTTCACACATCATGTCTATGTCCGTTCTCGCTTACGGACTCTAAACAACGGGGACTTCACATATCTACCCGAAGGAACGCCTCCAACTCTCCGCAAACTCGCGAGAGCGGGCTTCCTATGCTAAGAAAGAGAGCTACTCATGCTCAAGATGAGGATCGTTACCCTTGCGTTCCTCTTTGGCGCCATGGAAAAGTAATCGGATGAAAACCACCGCACTAGCGTTGCCTCCGTGGATCCGGAGTCGGCTCGCGATTCGGAGCTCCGAAGCTCCTCCAATGGCGTGATCTAGCTCCTTCTTCCTCCCTTGGCTCTCCTCTCTCTCTAAGGCTTTAGAAAGAGAACACTTAAGAAAAAGTGAGGGTTTTGAAAGCCCAAACCCAGGTATATCCCTTCAGGAACAACCCCCAGTCGTTGGATCTCAAAATAAGGAAACGAACGGCTTTGATTCGGGACTGAAATGCCCAATCTGGACCGAACACGGCCTGGCACACGCCCGTGTCCAGGGTCGTGTGCCTCATTCGCCGTCAAAATCGAATCTCCTGGAACCTCACACGGGTATCGAACACGCCCGTGTTCGAGCTGACATGCCCGTATTCCACCTCACACGGCCGTGTGGCCGGCCGTGTACCCCATGATTTTTCCCCAAAATCAACCCGAGCACTGCACGGGTTCTAGGACACGCCCGTGTCCTTACCCGTGTCACCTTGACACGCCTGGACCCCAGGCCGTATACACGGTCTCGACATTTCGTCGAGCGAAAATCGTCGATCTGATGACACGGCCTTGGACACGCCCGTGTCCTAGGCCGTGTGCCTTGTCTCGACGAATCGTCGAGCGAATTTCGTCGACTCCCCGGGACGATCGTCGAGACAGGTCGACACGCCCTGCGACACGCCCGTGTCGTAGGCCGTGTGCCCACTCTCGACGCATCGTCGAGCGAATCTCGTCGACTCCCCGGGACGATCGTCGACACGGGTCGACACGCCCTGCGACACGCCCGTGTCGCAGGCCGTGTGCCCAGTCTCGACACAATATCGAGACCAAAGTGTCGACTTCCCGTCTTAGTGTCGACAAAGGCTTGACACGCCCTGGGACACGCCCGTGTCCCAGGCCGTGTGCCTACAGCCAGAACCCAAACTGGCCCAAAACGTCCCCCTTCGCTCCTTTGAGTTTCGGGGCGTTACAACTCTCCCCCTCTTAAAAGAATTTCGTCCTCGAAATTACATAAAGGAAAGACATGTACAAAACCAAAATTTGTACCTGAGCGGAACAACTCTGGATACTCGTCAAGCATAGTCTGCTCTCGCTCCCAAGAGAGCTCCTTACGACCACAATTGTCCCACCGGACCTTGACCATCCTGATCTCTTTATTGCGTAGCCGTTTGACCTTCGAGTCCTCAATCCGCACGGGCTTGACCTTTGTCGTTAGCCCACTATCCACCGGCACTTGATCGACCGCGATCACTTGCATAGGCTCTTGTACCGCCTTCCGGAGTACCGAAATATGGAATACATCATGTAAACCACTAAGCTCCACTGAAAGCTTCAACCTATAGGCCGCTTCACCAACTCGCTCCAGAACCTCAAACGGTCCAAGGTACCTCGGGCTTAGCTTTTTCAATCGTCGCACCTGCTAGACACCCTTGAACGGCTTGATCTTTAAGTATACATAATCGCCCACAGTGAACTCCACATTCCTGTGCTTGGTATTATAGTACTTTGCTTGCCGGTCCTGAGCGATAAGCAACCTCTCCCGAATGGTTCTCACCAAAGAAGTAGCATCATCCACTTCCGATCGCTTATACAACCTTGACTCACCCGTTTCTAACCAAGACAACGGCGTGCGACATTTTCTACCATATAGGGCCTCGAAAGGCGCCA
The DNA here is from genome assembly GCA_039583875.1 of Platanthera guangdongensis. Lineage (NCBI taxonomy): Eukaryota > Viridiplantae > Streptophyta > Magnoliopsida > Asparagales > Orchidaceae > Platanthera > Platanthera guangdongensis. The sequence goes on from CM077150.1 coordinate 178,603,043, forward strand.
TCTGAATACTCGCTTGGTAGCTATTGTTGTATGCGAACTCCACCAAATAAAGGTGGTCTTCCCATTGCTTTCCAAAATCCAAGATACACATGCGAAGCATGTCTTCCATGGTTCTATTGACCCTCTCGGTCTGCCCATCCGTTTGTGGATGGAAGGCTGTGCTGAATTTCAGCTTTGTTCCCAACATTTGCTGCACCAGCCTCCAATTATTGGACGTGAACCGCCCATCTCGGTCACTCACGATGCTGCGGGGCACACCATGAAGCCGTACTATGTTATCCACATAAAGCTTTGCCAACTTCTCCACTGGATCATCCTTCCTATGCGGAATAAAATGCGACACCTTCGTTAATCGATCAACGACCACCCAAATGGCGTCGTTTCCCTTTTGCGACCTTGGCAAACCGTGCACAAAGTACATAGAGATGTCGTCAAATTTCCACTCCGGAATAGGCAAGGACTTAAGAAATCCTCCCGGCTTTTGGCACTCCGCCTTTACCAAGGCGCAGGTTTGGCACTTCGCTACGTATAGCGCCACATCCTTTTTCAAACCCGGCCACCAAAACAGTTTCTTCACATCACGGTACATCTTCGTGCTCCCCGGGTGAATCGAGTATTTGGTATGGTGTGCCTCGTACAACAACTCCACCCACAAATTGCCCACACTTGGGACGCACAAACGACCGTCTTTCCAAAGCAACCCGTCCTCCACGACGAATTGGGAATTTGACCCATCCAGAGCCTCAACCATGAACTGCTTCATATGAGCATCCATATCCAAAGCCTCCCGAATACGATCAGCCAGGTCATATTGGACTTCAGTCCAATTCAGAACTGCTTCAGCACTTGATTGTCTGTCCACACAGACAATCTCCAACGCCTCCAACTCTTGCACCAACCGCTCATCGTGCACCGATAGCCAATTGGCTTGAGCTGGGGCTCGGCGACTCAACGCATCCGCGACCGCATTCCCTTTGCCAGGCACGTAGTGGATCTTGAACGTATAGTCCCCCAGGAACTCCATCCATCGACGCTGCCGCATATTTAGATCTTTCTGATCAATAAGATACTTCAGGCTCTTGTGATCGGTGTAGATATCAATCTTCACACCGTACAAGTAGTGTCTCTACAGCTTCAAGGCAAAAATCACGGCCGCTAACTCCAAGTCATGGACCGGATAATTCCTCTCATGCACTTTTAGCTATCTCGAGCCATAAGCTATTACACTTCCGTGTTGCAGTAGCACGCAACCCAAACCGCTGCCCGAAGCATCGCTATAAATCTCATAGCCTTCGGTCCCAACCGGCGAACTCAGCACAGGCGTCGTGGTCAACCGACACTTCAACTCCTCAAAAGCTCGTGCGCACTCCGGCGTCCAAACGAACTTATGCTCCTTCCTCGTCAAAGTAGTGAGAGGTAACGCTATCCGCTAGAAGTTCTCTACGAAGCTCCTATAATAGCCGGCAAGCCCCAGAAAACTCCGGACTTCCGCTACAGTAGCAAGCTCAGGCCACTCCCGTATCGCAACAATCTTCGCCGGATCCACAGCAATACCCTCTCCACTTACTATATGCCCGAGGAACGCCACTGAGGATAGCCAAAACTCGCACTTCGAGAACTTGGCATACAACTGATTTCTCCTTAGCGTCTCCAACACCAAATGAAGATGCTTGAAGTGATCTTCCTCACTTTGCGAGTACACCAAAATATCGTCGATGAAGACGATCACAAAATGGTCCAAGTACTCCCTGAACGTCCTGTTCATCAAATCCATGAATACTGACGGCGCATTAGTCAGCCCAAACGGCATGACCGTAAACTCATAATGCCCGTATCTCGTACTAAACGCTGTCTTCGGGATATCACTCTCCCTTATTCGCAGCTGATAGTACCCAGCCTTGAGATCTAACTTCGAGTACACCGTCGACCCGACTAACTGGTCAAAGAGATCATCAATCCGGGGATCGGGTACTTGTTCTTCTCCGTCAGCTTGTTTAGCTCCCGATAATCAATACATAGCCTCAAGCTTCCGTCCTTCTTCTTAACAAAGAGGACCGGTGCGCTCCAAGGCGAAGAACTCGGGCGCACATACCCTTGCTCCAACAACTCTTGCAGTTGAACTTTCAGCTCCGCCATTTCCTTAGGCGCTAGCCGATACGGAGATCGTGACACAGGCTTTGCACCTGGCACTAGCTCGATCGTAAAATCTATCTCCCGCTGAGGCGGGGCTCCAGGAAGATCCGTGGGGAACACATCAGGGTATTCCGATACCACTGAAATACAATCCAATGCGGGCTTCGGCTTTGCAACCTCCACTAGTGTAAAGAACAGTTCTGCTCCAGCACGAACCGCCTTCACCACCTGAAGAGCAGACATCAACGTCTTGCTCGACCCCTTTAAGCCCGTAAAAGTCGTCTCACGACTCGCTCCCAGCTTAACTTCCTTGCTACCGCAATCTATATGGGCCTGCTGCTCCGAGAGCCAGTCCATGCCAAATATGACGTCGAACTCCACCAACGGAAGTAAAGACGCCCGCAGGTCGAACACCTGCTCCCCAATACGAATCTTAACATCGCAGATCCTATCCGCTCGCATCGAACACCCATTGGGCAACAACACATCCAACTTATCCTTCGCCATCGAAGAAGGGACTCCGATGCGTGATATAAATCCTTCGGACAAGAAGGAGTGTGAAGCTCCCGTATCAAAGAGTGCTCGTGCCGGATTTTCACAAATCAATACAAATCCTAAACAAGTAGTGGTAAGGTAACATGTGCATAACAAGTATTTAAAGAAATTGACTTGCTATAAATTAAACCGTACCTGTCACCATATCAGCTTGTTTAATGGCCTCCTGTTGGCCAAGATTGTAGACCCTTGGTTGGGCCGGAGTATAATGGGATGCGGTCGACTCCACCGCCTTTCCCTTCTCTTCATAGGTAGCTCCCGGCCTCCTCTCGGACTTAGGACGTCCGCTCCAACAGTCACGGGCGAAATGCCCCGTCTTTCCACATGTAAAACACGTGCCCGGGGTCCGACTCGTAGTCGCCCCAGAAGCACCAGAAGGAGCTGGACCCGAAGTCCTATGCTTCTTGAAAGACCTCCGATAACCGGCCTTTGAAGTAGTCGGCACTTTAAATTCAGATTTCTTCTCACCCAAGCTTTTCTTTGCTTGTACGTTCTTCATGTCCTTCTCCAAGGACCGGGCAGTATTGACCAAGGTTAAGAAACCCTGTGTCATCGGCCCCGAAAGTAGTAGTCTCAACTCATCCCTCAAGCCTTCATAGAAGCGATTAGTCTTGCGCTCCTCATCCACGATGGTGGAGCTAGCATAACGACTCAGACGAGTAAACTCGTGGAGATATTCATCCACGCTCCTCTCACCCGGTACCAACTTCAGGAACTCATTCTCCAATGCTATCTTCTGCGTCGAAGGGAGGTATCTAGCCAAGAACAATCCCGAGAACTCTTCCATCGGAACGTCTATAAGTTGTCTACCTCTCAAATGATGCAGCTCCAATCCTTCCCACCACATTCTCGCTTCACCGTCCAAAAGGAACGTAGCGATGGTGGTCATTTGTCACTCCTCCGTCTCCGTTGCTATCATGAATCTCTTCACCCTGGAGAGCCAGTCTTCAGCCTGAGATGGGGTTCCCAACCCCGAGAATAACGGAGGGTTAAAGCTCATTACATGCTTAAGCTGCCTCTCAGTTGCCCTCCTTGGCACCACCGGTTCCACAACCACTTGCTCCACTCTCCTCGGCTCAGCCTCTTGCAGAGGTTCTTGCTCCATCGCAGGAGCGGGCTGCTGCGTTTGCCTTCCAGGCTGCGCATATATCACGGCCAACACCGCTTCAGCCACCAACCGTATGTTCTCAGCCGATAGAGGTGTTGCGGGAGCAACATCCGGTGCACTACTAGCCTCAGAAACTCGGCGTTCTGACGGCCCAACACCAATTCTGGTCACCTATAGTGGTAAAAAACACCGTTAAGCGACCAAATAAATTGCAAACAACAATTATAGGAACACGCAGGTTCCTCAAACACGAGTATTTTCATTCCTAAGTGGACATTCATGGGTTCTTTTTTCTGTTATTACGATGACGCACACAACGTGCTCACCACCCCTTAAAAAGAATTCGCCCACGAATTCACTTTAAGCCCGACCAAAACCAGTAGTCTGATACCAAATTGTAACACCCCCTATCCGTCACATAGCATAAAGCAGTAGGTCCGGCCGGGGCCCGACGTCGTATGTCACAGACAGATCGGGTGGTTACTTATGGAAACCATCCAACCAATCTCAACGTCCTACACAGAGCATTCTAGCGGAAGCAGTTTATAAAAGTTGTAAATAAGAACCCAACATCAAAGCACGAATGTCCACTAATACAAAATAGGAATGTTTTACAAAATACCCAAAACAAGCTTTAAGGCCTTACAAAATGTTTCACTTGAATATTACATGTTTTACAAACCACGGCACGCAGGCCGGTCATACATGAATAAAACAGTAAACACTTCCATTTAGGCCTTCGAGGGCCGGCTTCGCAAAAAGGGCTTTAGCCCGCTATTGACCGCTTGGTCCAGCTGCACCTGCAAGCAACAAACCACCGCACGGTGGCGAAAACAAGGCAACGGTCAGCAATGCTGACCAAATTATAACGATCCCGCCCCCAACTCGGGGCGGCGATGCTCCTTTCCTACATTTCATTAGCATAAGCGAGCAATTTATATATATATATAGCCATTTCATCACAGACGTTGGCTCGCACGGCCACACGTCCCGTGCTCTCAGGGCACATTCTCGGTGAACCGGTCGTTGTCACGTCAATTAAAGCCATAGACATTCCGGACTCACCACCGCCACTTGGACGGCCAAACCTATGAGCAATTTGTCTTCCTGGCCTGGGTCACGACAATTTAAGCCATTGACCGCCGAAGACCCTACTCTATGCCAACGGTAAGTGCCACGTGCCTTTAGGTCTCTTTAACCGAACGACATAGAACGGGTACGGTTCCATCTAACCCGTGCTCACATCGCAACGACAATTTAAGCCATTTGCGCGGGTCAAACTTCCGCCGAGTCCCATTTCCATCACAAGTCACATAACCCGGTTATGTTCAAGTTGGCTCTCAAGCCACCAAGTTGGCAAGATCTCGTATCCGCCCAGTTTTTCGGGTGCACCTTTGGGTTAGTCCCCAAGGCTCCCTGCTGCAATCTACCGCGTAGAAAACCCGAAAAACAACCAATAGCACGGAGTCTTCTCCGGCATTATGCAATGCAACATCACCGATCCAGACCAACATGTCTGGGTAGGCTTCACACATCATGCCTATGTCCGTTCTCGCTTACGGACTCTAAACAACGGGGACTTCACATATCTACCCGAAGGAACGCCTCCAACTCTCCGCAAACTCGCGAGAGCGGGCTTCCTATGCTAAGAAAGAGAGCTACTCATGCTCAAGATGAGGATCGTTACCCTTGCGTTCCTCTTTGGCGCCATGGAAAAGTAATCGGATGAAAACCACCGCACTAGCGTTGCCTCCGTGGATCCGGAGTCGGCTCGCGATTCGGAGCTCCGAAGCTCCTCCAATGGCGGGATCTGGCTCCTTCTTCCTCCCTTGGCTCTCCTCTCTCTCTAAGGCTTTAGAAAGAGAACACTTAAGAAAAAGTGAGGGTTTTGAAAGCCCAAACCTGGGTATATCCCTTCAGGAACAACCCCCAGCCGTTGGATCTCAAAATAAGGAAACGAACGGCTTTGATTCGGGACTGAAATGCCCAATCTGGACCGAACACGGCCTGGCACACGCCCGTGTCCAGGGCCGTGTGCCTCATTCGCCGTCAAAATCGAATCTCCTGGAACCTCACACGGGTATCGAACACGCCCGTGTTCGAGCTGACATGCCCGTGTTCCACCTCACACGGCCGTGTGGCCGGCCGTGTACCCCATGATTTTTCCCCAAAATCAACCCGAGCACTGCACGGGTTCTAGGACACGCCCGTGTCCTTACCCGTGTCACCTTGACACGCCTGGACCCCAGGCCGTGTACACGGTCTCGACATTTCGTCGAGCGAAAATCGTCGATCTGATGACACGGCCTTGGACACGCCCGTGTCCTAGGCCGTGTGCCTTGTCTCGACGAATCGTCGAGCGAATCTCGTCGACTCCCCGGGACGATCGTCGAGACAGGTCGACACGCCCTGCGACACGCCCGTGTCGCAGGCCGTGTGCCCACTCTCGACGCATCGTCGAGCGAATCTCGTCGACTCCCCGGGACGATCGTCGACACGGGTCGACACGCCCGTGTCGCAGGCCGTGTGCCCAGTCTCGACACAATATCGAGACCAAAGTGTCGACTTCCCGTCTTAGTGTCGGCAAAGGCTTGACACGCCCTGGGACACGCCCGTGTCCCAGGCCGTGTGCCTGCAGCCAGAACCCAAACTGGCCCAAAACGTCCCCCTTCGCTCCTTTGAGTTTCGGGGCGTTACAACTCTCCCCCTCTTAAAAGAATTTCGTCCTCGAAATTACATAAAGGAAAGACATGTACAAAACCAAAATTTGTACCTGAGCGGAACAACTCTGGATACTCGTCAAGCATAGTCTGCTCTCGCTCCCAAGAGAGCTCCTCACGACCGCAATTGTCCCACCAGACCTTGACCATCCTGATCTCTTTATTGCGTAGCCGTTTGACCTTTGAGTCCTCAATCTGCACGGGCTTGACCTTTGTCGTTAGCCCACTATCCACCGGCACTTGATCGACCGCGATCACTTGCGTAGGCTCCTGTACCGCCTTCTGGAGTACCGAAATATGGAATACATCATGTAAACCACTAAGCTCCACTGAAAGCTTCAACCTATAGGCCGCTTCACCAACTCGCTCCAGAACCTCAAACGGTCCAAGGTACCTCGGGCTTAGCTTTTTCAATCGTCGCACCCGCTAGACACCCTTGAACGGCTTGATCTTTAAGTATACATAATCGCCCACAACGAACTTCACATTCCTGTGCTTGGCATTATAGTACTTTGCTTGCCGGTCCTGAGCGATAAGCAACCTCTCCCGAATGGTTCTCACCAAAGAAGTAGCATCATCCACTTCCGATCGCTTATACAACCTTGACTCACCCGTTTCTAACCAAGACAACGGCGTGCGACATTTTTTACCATATAGGGCCTCGAAAGGCGCCATCTGAATACTCGCTTGATAGCTATTGTTGTATGCGAACTCCACCAAATAAAGGTGGTCTTCCCATTGCTTTCCAAAATCCAAGATACACATGCGAAGCATGTCTTCCATGGTTCTATTGACCCTCTCGGTCTGCCCATCCGTTTGTGGATGGAAGGCTGTGCTGAATTTCAGCTTTGTTCCCAACATTTGCTGCACCAGCCTCCAATCATTGGACGTGAACCGCCCATCTCGGTCACTCACGATGCTGCGGGGCACACCATGAAGTCGTACTATGTTATCCACATAAAGCTTTGCCAACTTCTCCACTGGATCATCCTTCCTATGCGGAATAAAATACGACACCTTCGTTAATCGATCAACGACCACCCAAATGACGTCGTTTCCCTTTTGCGACCTTGGCAAACCGTGCACAAAGTACATAGAGATGTCGTCAAATTTCCACTCCGGAATAGGCAAGGACTTAAGAAATCCTCTCGGCTTTTGGCACTCCGCCTTTACCAAGGCGCAGGTTTGGCACTTCGCTACGTATAGCGCCACATCCTTTTTCAAACCCGGCCACCAAAACAGTTTCTTCACATCACGGTACATCTTCGTGCTCCCCGGGTGAATCGAGTACTTGGTATGGTGTGCCTCGTACAACAACTCCACCCGCATATTGCCCACACTTGGGACGCACAAACGACCGTCTTTCCAAAGTAACCCGTCCTCCACGACGAATTGGGAATTTGACCCATCCAGAGCCTCAACCATGAACTGCTTCATATGAGCATCCATATCCAAAGCCTGCCGAATACGATCAGCCAGGTCATATTGGACTTCAGTCCAATTCAGAACTGGTTCAGCACTTGATTGCCTGTCCACACAGACAATCTCCAACGCCTCCAACTCTTGCACCAACCGCTCATCGTGCACCCATAGCCAATTGGCTTGAGCTGGGGCTCGGCAACTCAACGCATCCGCGACCGCATTCCCTTTGCCAGGCACGTAGTGGATCTTGAACGTATAGTCCCCCAGGAACTCCATCCATCGACGCTGCCGCATATTCAGATCTTTCTGATCAATAAGATACTTCAGGCTCTTGTGATCGGTGTAGATATCAATCTTCACATCGTACAAGTAGTGTCTCCACAGCTTCAAGGCAAAAATCACGGCCGCTAACTCCAAGTCATGGACCGAATAATTCCTCTCATGCACTTTTAGCTGTCTCGAGCCATAAGCTATTACACTTCCGTGTTGCAGTAGCACGCAACCCAAACCGCTGCCCGAAGCATCGCTATAAATCTCATAGCCTTCGGTCCCAACCGGCGAACTCAGCACAGGCGTCGTGGTCAATTGACACTTCAACTCCTCAAAAGCTCGCGCGCACTCCGGCGTCCAAACGAACTTATGCTCCTTCCTCGTCAAAGTAGTGAGAGGTAACGCTATCCGCGAGAAGTTCTCTACGAAGCTCCTATAATAGCCGGCAAGCCCCAGAAAACTCCAGACTTCCGCTACAGTAGCAAGCTCAGGCCACTCCCGTATCGCAACAATCTTCGTCGGATCCACAGCAATACCCTCTCCACTTACTATATGCCCGAGGAACGCCACTGAGGATAGCCAAAACTCGCACTTCGAGAACTTGGCATACAACTGATTTCTCCTTAGCGTCTCCAACACCAAATGAAGATGCTTGAAGTGATCTTCCTCACTTTGCGAGTACACCAAAATATCGTCGATGAAGACGATCACAAAATGGTCCAAGTACTCCCTAAACGTCCTGTTCATCAAATCCATGAATACTGACGGCGCATTAGTCAGCCCAAACGGCATGACCGTAAACTCATAATGCCCGTATCTCGTACTAAACGCTGTCTTCGGGATATCACTCTCCCTTATTCGCAGTTGATAGTACCCAGCCTTGAGATCTAACTTCGAGTACACCGTCGACCCGACTAACTGGTCAAAGAGATCATCAATCCGGGGGATCGGGTACTTGTTCTTCTCCGTCAGCTTGTTTAGCTCCCGATAATCAATACATAGCCTCAAGCTTCCGTCCTTCTTCTTAACAAAGAGGACCGGTGCACTCCAAGGCGAAGAACTCAGGCGCACATACCCTTGCTCCAACAACTCTTGCAGTTGAACTTTTAGCTCCGCCATTTCCTTAGGCGCTAGCCGATACGGAGATCGTGACACGGGCTTTGCACCTGGCACTAGCTCGATTGTAAAATCTATCTCCCGCTGAGGCGGGGCTCCAGGAAGATCCGTGGGGAACACATCAGGGTATTCCGATACCACTGAAATACAATCCAAAGCGGGCTTCGGCTTTGCAACCTCCACTAGTGTAAAGAACAGTTCTGCTTTAGCACGAACCGCCTTCACCACCTGAAGAGCAGACATCAACGTCTTACTCGACCCCTTTAAGCCCGTAAAATTCGTCTCACGACTCGCTCCCAGCTTATCTTCCTTGCTACTGCAATCTATATGGGCCTGCTGCTCCGAGAGCCAGTCCATGCCAAATATGACGTCGAACTCCACCAACGGAAGTAAAGACGCCCGCAGGTCGAACACCTGCTCCCTAATATGAATCTTAACATCGCAGATCCTATCCGCTCGCATCGAACACCCATTAGGCAACAACACATCCAACTTATCCTTCGCCATCGAAGAAGGGACTCTGATGCGTGATATAAATCCTTTGGACAAGAAGGAGTGTGAAGCTCCCGTATCAAAGAGTGCTCGTGCCGGATTTTCACAAATCAATACAAATCCTAAACAAGTAGTGATAAGGTAACATGTGCATAACAAGTATTTAAAGAAATTGACTTGCTATAAATTAAACCGTACCTGTCACCACATCAGCTTGTTTAATGGCCTCCTGTTGGCCAAGATTGTAGACCCTTGGTTGGACCGGAGCATAATGGGATGCGGTCGACTCCACCGCCTTTCCCTTCTCTTCATAGGTAGCTCCCGGCCTCCTCTCGGACTTAGGACGTCCGCTCCAACAGTCACGGGCGAAATGCCCCGTCTTTCCACATGTAAAACACGCGCCCGGGGTCCGACTCGTAGTCGCCCCAGAAGCACCAGAAGGAGCTGGACCCGAAGTCCTATGCTTCTTGAAAGACCTCCGATAGCCGGCCTTTGAAGTAGTCGGCACTTTAAATTCAGATTTCTTCTCACCCAAGCTTTTCTTTGCTTGTACGTTCTTCATGTCCTTCTCCAAAGACCGGGCAGTATTGACCAAGGTTAAGAAACCCTGCGTCATCGGCCCCGAAAGTAGTAGTCTCAACTCATCCCTCAAGCCTTCATAGAAGCGATTAGTCTTGCGCTCCTCATCCACGATGGTGGAGCTAGCATAACGACTCAGACGAGTAAACTCGTGGAGATATTCATCCACGCTCCTCTCACCCTGTACCAACTTCAGGAACTCATTCTCCAATGCTATCTTCTGCGTCGAAGGGAGGTATCTAGCCAAGAACAATCCCGAGAACTCTTCCATCGGAACGTCTATAAGTTGTCTACCTCTCAAATGATGCAGCTCCAATCCTTCCCACCACATTCTCGCTTCACCGTCCAAAAGGAACGTAGCGATGGTGGTCATTTGCCACTCCTCCGTCTCCGTTGCTGTCATGACTCTCTTCATCCTGGAGAGCCAGTCTTCAGCCTGAGATGGGGTTCCCAACCCCGAGAATAACGGAGGGTTAAAGCTCATTACATGCTTAAGCTGCCTCTCAGTTGCCCTCCTCGGCACCACCGGTTCCACAACCACTTGCTCCACTCTCCTCGGCTCAGCCTCTTGCAGAGGTTCTTGCTCCATCGCAGGAGCGGGCTGCTGCGTTTGCCTTCCAGGCTGCGCATTTATCACGGCCAACACCGCTTCAGCCACCAACCGTATGTTCTCAGCCGATAGAGGTGTTGCGGGAGCAACATCCGGTGCACTACTAGCCTCAGAAACTCGGCGTTCTGACGGCCCAACACCACTTCTGGTCACCTATAGTGGTACAAAACACCGTTAAGCGACCAAATAAATTGCAAACAGCAATTATAGGAACACGCAGGTTCCTCAAACACGAGTATTTTCATTCCTAAGTGGACATTCATGGGTTCTTTTTACTGTTATTACGATGACGCACACAACGTGCTCACTACCCCTTAAAAAGAATTCGCCCACGAATTCACTTTAAGCCCGACCAAAACCAGTAGTCTGATACCAAATTGTAACACCCCCTATCTGTCACATAGCATAAAGCAGTAGGTCCGGCCGGGGCCCGACGTCGTATGCCACAGACAGATCGGGTGGTTACTTATGGAAACCATCCAACCAATCTCAACGTCCTACACAGAGCATTCTAGCGGAAGCAGTTTATAAAAGTTGTAAACAAGAACCCAGCATCAAAGCACGAATGTCCACTAATATAAAATAGGAATGTTTTACAAAATACCCAAAACAAGCCTTAAGGCCTTATAAAATGTTTCACTTGAATATTACATGTTTTACAAACCACGGCACGCAGGCCGGGCATACATGAATAAAACAGTAAACACTTCCATTTGGGCCTTTGAGGGCCGGCTTCGCAAAAAGGGCTTTAGCCCGCTATTGACCGCTTGGTCCAGCTGCACCTGCAAGCAACAAACCACCGCACGGTGGCGAAAACAAGGCAACGGTCAGCAATGCTGACCAAATTATAACGATCCCGCCCCCAACTCGGGGCGGCGATGCTCCTTTCCTGCATTTCATTAGCATAAGCGAGCAATTTATATATATATAGCCATTTCATCACAGACGTTGGCTCGCACGGCCACACGTCCCGTGCTCTCAGGGCACATTCTCGGTGAACCGGTCGTTGTCACGTCAATTAAAGCCATAGACATTCCGGACTCACCACCTCCACTTGGACGGCCAAACCTATGAGCAATTTGTCTTCCTGGCCAGGGTCACGACAATTTAAGCCATTGACCGCCGAAGACCCTACTCTATGCCAATGGTAAGTGTCACGTGCCTTTAGGTCTCTTTAACCGAACGACATAGAACGGGTACGGTTCCATCTAACTCGTGCTCACATCGCAACGACAATTTAAGCCATTTGCGCGGGTCAAACTTCCGCCGAGTCCCATTTCCATCACAAGTCACATAACCCGGTTATGTTCAAGTTGGCTCTCAAGCCACCAAGTTGGCAAGATCTCGTATCCGCCCAGTTTTCCGGGTGCACCTTTGGGTTAGTCCCCAAGGCTCCATGCTGCAATCTACCGCGTAGAAAACCCGAAAAACAACCAATGGCACGGAGTCTTCTCCGGCATTATGCAATGCAACATCACCGATCCAGACCAACATGTCTGGGTAGGCTTCACGCATCATGCCTATGTCCGTTCTCGCTTACGGACTCTAAACAACGGGGACTTCACATATCTACCCGAAGGAACGCCTCCAACTCTCCGCAAACTCGCGAGAACGGGCTTCCTATGCTAAGAAAGAGAGCTACTCATGCTCAAGATGAGGATCGTTACCCTTGCGTTCCTCTTTGGCGCCATGGAAAAGTAATCGGATGAAAACCACCGCACTAGCGTTGCCTCCGTGGATCCGGAGTCGGCTCGCGATTCGGAGCTCCGAAGCTCCTCCAATGGCGGGATCTAGCTCCTTCTTCCTCCCTTGGCTCTCCTCTCTCTCTCTAAGGCTTTAGAAAGAGAACACTTAAGAAAAAGTGAGGGTTTTGAAAGCCCAAACCCGAGTATATCCCTTCAGGAACAAACCCCAGCCGTTGGCTCTCAAAATAAGGAAACGAACGGCTTTGATTCGGGACTGAAATGCCCAATCTGGACCGAATACGGCCTGGCATACGCCCGTGTCCAGGGCCGTGTGCCTCATTCGCCGTCAAAATCGAATCTCCTGGAACCTCACACGGGTATTGAACACGCCCGTGTTCGAGCTGACACGCCCGTGTTCCACCTCACACGGCCGTGTGGCCGGCTGTGTACCCCATGATTTTTCCCCAAAATCAACCTGAGCACTGCACGGGTTCTAGGACACGCCCGTGTCCTTACCCGTGTCACCTTGACATGCCTGGACCCCAGACCGTGTACACGGTCTCGACATTTCGTCGAGCGAAAATCGTCGATCTGATGACACGGCCTTGGACACGCCCGTGTCCTAGGCCGTGTGCCTTGTCTCGACGAATCGTCGAGCGGATCTCGTCGACTCCCCGGGACGATCGTCGAGACAGGTCGACACGCCCTGCGACACGCCCGTGTCGCAGGCCGTGTGCCCACTCTCGACGCATCGTCGAGCGAATCTCGTCGACTCCCCGGGACGATCGTCGACACGGATCGACACACCCTGCGACACGCCCGTGTCGCAGGCCGTGTGCCCAGTCTCGACACAATGTCGAGACCAAAGTGTCGACTTCCCGTCTTAGTGTCGACAAAGGCTTGACACGCCCTGGAACACGCCCGTGTCCCAGGCCGTGTGCCTGCAGCCAGAACCCAAACTGGCCCAAAACGTCCCCCTTCGCTCCTTTGAGTTTCGGGGCGTTACATTCTGACAGTCACACATCAGATATTCCAAATTCTGATGAAGACTTAGATGCCTTCTCAAAATAATTTCAAAGGTTTTTGAAGAAGAAACAGTGGAGATCCAAGACATCCTCTTCACAATCCAAGTATGATTACTATCAGAAAAAGAAATCCTCTAGGAAGGACAGGTATGGCTCTAAACCTAGTAAATTATCTTCAACTAAGATTGTTTGCTATTGTTGCAACAGGCCTGGACATGTGGTAGTTGATTGTACTAACAAAAGGAAAGAATCTAATGATAAGAGGAAACTAAAAAACAAGGGCAAGAAGGAGAAATCCTTTGTTGCAAAAAAGCAAAAAAGTTGGTCAGATTATTCATCGTCAGATTCTGAGGCTAAAGCTGAAGCATACATAGGACTGTTGGCAACTAAAGAGGATGCAGAAGAGGTGAGTTCTTGAAACTGCTGGACTCAGTAAATGGAATTGAAGAACATTGTTGTAAAGGGCTGATGGCCTTGACAGAAAAAAATCAGTGTCAGGATCAGCCTGGACCTAGTAAGGTAAATAATTCTTCAATAGTTTCTGATTACTATACTGGTTCAGAATCAGAAGCATCTGCATCAAGAGATGTGGATGAATCTGAATCTGAAGGAGATATTCATCAACTTATTGATGAATATGGTGATCTGTTGCAAGCACTTAAGAAAAGCAGAATCCTTAACAAAGCACAAGCCAAGGAAATTGCTGCTCTTAAGCTGGCTGCATTAGATTCAGAAAAAATGCTGGATCTAAAGATGAATGAAGTAGCCAAACTGAAAAAACATAACTGTTATTCAGATGGGTACTATTACATTCAAGAATGATCAAATCAAAAGTTTGGAAGTCAAACTTCAGAAGGAAAAGGATCTGGTGGCTAAATTCTCTAAGCCAAAATCAGTCTTACCTTTAATTGATAACTTTATTCCCAAAAAGGGTAATACAAGATTGGCTTTAAGGGAAATGAAAGGGCTGCCAATTCCAAAAGAAAAGGCAAATCCCTAGTACAACATCTAGCTTTTAAACCCCCCATTTCCTTCAGAAAAGTGTGGCAGCCAACTAATAGATATGATCATGATATCATACATGGTTATATAAGCCTGATATTCTGAATGACAAGGGTGTAGCTCCAGCATTCAAGCAAAGAACCACTGTACCAACAGTGTTAAGAACAGCTGACATCAATGGTGTTGAAACTGTACCTAAAAAGAGGTATAATAGATATGAGTGTTGGTGTTGTGGTAAGATAGGGCATTATGTCATGGATTGCTTGCACAATACCAGTGTCAGGAAGAATGTCAGCTTACCTGTGAGAAAGGCTGCTGGTAAAAATATCAAGTTTCAATCTAACTTGAACCTAGAACCCAATAAACATTGGGGTTCTAAGGTAAATTAATTTTATTTGTTGCAGGTGGGTCCAAGTTGCCATACCCCTATATGGTACTTGGACAATGGATGTTCTAGGCACATGACTGGAATAATAAGAATGTTAAATGACTATACTCCCATAGAGAGTGGACCCAAAGTAATCTTTGGTGGATCAGAAAAAAGGGTCATAAAAGGGTTTGGTAACATTTCTACTAGTTCTATAACAATCACTCAAGTGGCTTATGTAAAAGGTTTGAAACATAACTTGATAAGCATAAGTCAGCTGAGTGATCTTGGGTATGACACTTCATTTATTAAGAATGAGTGTCAGATCAAAAGGACAAGTGATCAGAAGGTGATCTTGTCTGGTTATAGAAAAAAGAATGTTTATTGTTTAAATTTGAGTTATGATAACATGAACTCTCCTGTATGTTTAGTTGCAGATGAGGAAGCATCTCAGTGTGTCCAATGGCACAAGAGTCTAGCTCATCTGAACTATAAGACTATAGGACAACTCTATAGTTTAGAGTTAGTGAGGAATGGCACTCAATTTAAGTGCATAAAACAGAGTATATGTTCATCTTGTCAAAAAGGCAAGTAGAGCAAATCCTCTTTTCATAGTCTTGATACTAAAGACTCTGTGAGATGTTTGTACCTCTTGCATATGGATCTATTTGGTCCTATGCCAGTTCATAGTCTAGGTAGGAAAGTCTATACTTTTGTGGTAGTAGATGACTATTCTAGATTTACATGGGTTTTCTTTTTGAAGCAGAAATCTGAAACTCCTACTGTCTTTCATAACTTTGTTAAACAAATTCAGAATGAACTTATTAATTCAGTGGTCAAAATCAAAAGTGACCATGGAACTGAATTTCAGTCTGATTGTATGACAAGGTTCTGTGAAGAACTAGTGATTCATCAGGAATTCTCCTCACCTAGAACACCTCAGCAAAATAGAATTGCTGAAAGAAAGAATAGAACTCTTATTGAGGCTGGTAGAACTATACTAAGTGACACTTCTCTCCTAAAATATTTCTGGGCTGAGGCAGTAAATAATGCTTGTCATGTTCTCAATAGAGCATCTATAACTAAGAACCACAAAAAGACTCTCTGTGAGATTATGAAGGGCAGAAAACCAAACATATTCTACTTTAGGATCTTTGGTAGCAGGTGTTATGTACTTAATACTGGCAAGTCTCACCTAACTAAGTTTGCTGCCAAATCCCAAGATGGGATATTTGTTGGATACATCAATAACAGTAAGGCATATAAGGTCTACAACTTGACTACACAAGTTGTAGAAGAATCTGTTCATGTAGTGTTTGATGAATCTGAGCTAATTAACTGTGAGTTGTCTAGCAATTCTTGTAGCTCAACAGGTTTAAAAGAAAAGTTGGACATGCTGACCATTAATGAAGACCAAACTGCAAGGCAGGATATGAAAAATGATGGTTGTTGTCCAGGGGGAGTACAAGGTCCACAGACTGACATTGAAGATAATGAAGTTCAGCATGATGAAGAAAGTGAAGAAGTTTAAATTGCTGATAGAATGCCTCCAGCAATAAGGAATCTAAAGGATCATCCAGCACACCAAATTATTGGTGATCCCAGACATGGTGTGCAAACCAGAAGCAAACACATGAACACAGTGCTTTGCTCAAGTTTCCTGTCATAGTTGAAACCCAAGAGATTTGAAGAAGCCATATAAGGCTCCAACTGGATTGATGCAATGCAGGAGGAGCTGAATCAATTCAGAAGATGAAAAGTATGGGAGCTGGTTCCAAAACTAAAGGATCATAATATTATTGAGATAAAGTGGATCTACAGGAATAAAGTAGATGAAAATGGAATCATAGTGAAGAACAAAGCAAGACTGGTTGTCAAAGATTATAGACAGGAGGAGGGAATTGACTTTGATCAAACATTTGCCCCAGTGGCAAGGTTGGAAGCAATAAGGCTATTCCTTGCCTTTGCTGCTTTTCAAGGTTTCAAAGTATACCAAATGGATGTCAAGTCAGCTTTCCTAAATGGTAATTTGAAAGAAAAAGTCTATGTTCAATAGCCCTCAGGTTTTGTTAATCCACTTTATCCTGATTATGTTTATAGACTTAATAAAGCCTTATATGGTTTGAAACAAGTCCCTAGGGCTTGGTATGAAAAATTGTCTACCTTCTTTATTGAAAATAAATTTTCAAGAGAGAAAATAGACAAGACTCTATTCCTTAGGGAGTCAAAGGGCAAGATGATTCTAGTACAGATTTATGTTGATGACATAATCTTTGGATCTACAGAAAACAACCTTTGTAGGAAGTTTACAAAACTTATGCAAGGGAAGTTTGAGATGAGCAGTATGGGTGAGCTCAAATTCTTCTTGGGACTCCAAGTAAGACAGACTGATGATGGCTTGTCCATATCACAGTCTAAGTTCACCAAGGAGTTAATTAAGAAATATGGTATGAAGTCATCCACTACCATGAGAACTTCAATGAGGACAAGTATGCCTTTAGGCAAAGATGATGCAGGAAAACCTGTAGATGAGTCTTTGTATAGAGGGATAATTGACTCCCTTCTATACTTAACTACCAATTGACCAGACATTATGTATGATACATGTGTCTGTGTAAGGTACCAAGCATGCCCTAAAGAATCTCATTATACTGCAGTTAAAAGAATTTTGAGATATCTTAAGGGCACACCTAATCTTGGTCTTTGGTACCCTAAGAATAGAGACTTTCTGCTGACTGATTTTCCAGATGCAGACTTTGCAGGTTGCAAAGAAGATAGAAAGTGCACCACTAGCACATGTCAGTTTCTAGGTGGTAGACTGGTGTCATGGAGCAGTAAGAAACAGACAAGTGTGGCAATTTCCATTGCAGAGTCTGAGTATGTTGATGCAGGCAGCTGCTGTGCTCAGCTTTTATGGATTCAACATCAGCTTGAAGACTATGGTCTCAAGGTAAGTAGAACTCCACTATTTTGTGATTCTACAAGTGCTATTTCTATTGCTAAAAATCATGTATCACATAGCAGAACAAAGCATATAGAAATTATATTTCACTTCATTAAAGAGCATGTTGAAAAAGAAGATAATTGTTTGGAATTTGTCACCACAAATAATCAAATTGCTGACATGTTTACTAAACCACTAGATGAAACTAAATTCAATTATTTCAAAATTGAATTAGGCATGCTAAACCTAAAATAACTTGGTAAATCTGGCTAAGTAATTCAATGTCAACATATAGTAGTTTGTGTCGACACATAAGGAAAGTTGTGTCGACACAACAAAATAGTGGTGAGATAGTGGTGTCGACACTCAGAGTTTGGTGTCGACACATAGAAGTTCTATCATTTAGATAGTTGTGTCGACACATACAGAAGTCTGTGTCGACACGCAGATATTAGAGTCAACTATTAAGAAGTCAGTGTCGACACATCTCAAACTGTGTCGACACATAGTGTTGTCTGACTATGTCAAGACATTAGAAGTCTGTGTCGACACAATCTCTATAGTGTCGTCACATTAACTATATATTACCCCGCCTTTTGACCTTCTGTGTTGACAAACATATAAATAGGTCACAGCACAACTTTGTCGACTACGCTCTCAACATTTTCGAGACCAAATCTTTGAGTCGACAAACCTTCTTCTCTCTTCTCCCCTAATTTCTCGTCACCAATGGCGCCAAAATTGGAGAACAACATCAACGAAAGCTATGAGTTAGTTCGCAATGCTTTTGAGAGTGATGCGACTGAGATTAGAGATGTGATAACCCTAATCAAAGAAAATGGTTTAGAATATCTAGTTTCAGAACCTAGCAAGATCTGGAAGACTGAGGTTCTTGAATTCTATACCACAGCAACCCTGGATTCAACTGGATTGAAGATTAGGTCATCAATTCAAGGAAGCAAGGTGAAACTTATTCAGAAGCGTCTAAGGAAGACACTAAAGTTGCCCAGAACTCAGGAAGATGATGAAATCACATCTTCAATGACAAAAGAAGCTCTTCAATGGTGTGGCCTGGGTCCCACCACTAAGATTGAATCATCAATGCAGAGGAAGAGGATGAACTCATAAGGAAAGTTTCTTTCAGAGATTATGGGAAAAGTAATTCTCTGCAAATCAGGAGGACATGATAGGATCTCAGCCTATATGTTCAACTTGATGACCAGAGTTATTTTCAGAATAAAAACTAACTGGTCTGCTGTGATTTTTGACAAGATCAAGGAAAGTCTGAAGAAATCTAATCTAGAAAGAATACTAAGTCTATATCTGGCAATGAATATTCCTGAAGTGCTGAACCACACAACTGGATCTAGAATAAACCACATGAGAAGGATGGATATGAAAATACTATCTAGGTGGGAAAGAGTTCTAATAAAGGATGGTTCTACACCACAGAAACAACCACAACTGAAAAAGAAAAAGACAACTCTTAGGAAACCTGAATCTTCTAGTGATTCAGAAGAACAAGTGATCTTCATTTCAGATGAAGAACAACAAGAATCTATAAGGAAATCATCTGCCCCTAAGACTGTAGATGATAGTCATATTCCAGAAAGCACCATCCAACTGGATCAAGTTCAGGATATGCTTCCTCTAGGGGGAGCCAATGAGCTTTCACCAGCTCAACAAGAGGTCTTGCCTCCAGAAGTTGCTCAAGAGATAGAGCAAGCTGCATTAGAGAGTGAAATAGTCACTCAAACTATTCTTGAGGTAATAGATGATATTAATCAAACTATACTAGATACTGAGCCAGATACACTAACTTTGCTTCTAACTGATGTTGAACAGACACACCATGACAACATCCATGCACAAGATATATCAATGGATGATACATCTGCATTAGATGATGCTCCATTAAATGTACAAGATACAAATGTTCCTCCAGTTCAACTGCAACAAGAATTCACTCTTGAGGAATTGTTTCCTGACTTACAAGAAGTAAGAACTGAGAAAGTAGTGCCAAGGACTGAGGGGGAGGAGCCAGGGACTAAGGGGGAGTTGCCAAGGCTTGACAAGGAGTTGCCCTCTAGTCCAAAGGACACAGTGAATCTTGAAAGTTCTTCTAAATCTGATGGAGAAGCCTTCAGAGTAAAGAAGAGAAAATTGATGGTTTACAGGAAGAAAAGCTCAAGCTATAAGAAAGCTTTACAGACTGCCTCACAACCCTCAGCTCCAACAGTTGACTTCAGTTCACTGTTGGTTTCTCTTCAAATTAAAATGGATGAGCAAATAGCAGCCATGGAGAAATATATGGATGAAAGTCATAAGGAACTTTAGTTCTCTTTGGCTCACGATATAAAATCAATCAGATTTGAAGTAAACCATAATAAAAAGGAGATGACAGATTGCTTCCATAAATGAGGTAATGTTGTAGTTTATCTGGCCAAGCAGCAACAAGAGGCAAGGACACAGATTGATGATATAGTGGTCAAGCAAGGATATGTCCTAAAAAATCAAATTAGAATGAATGATAATCTTACTGAATCACATAATGTGATTGTTACTGAGTTAAAGAATACTTCAACTACATTAACTGAGGAAAGGGCTACAGAGAAGTCAGAGTTTGATAAGAAACTTCAAGATGATTTAGCCACTTTCCAATCTGTCATTCAAGCCTCTCAGAAGATCATATCTGCTCAGCTACAGAAGTTTAAAGCTTATTATACAGAAGGAACCAATTATCTAGTTAATCAGATCAGGTTCCAAAAAGATGACTTAAGAGATCATATTGAGAGAGAAGTCATAAAGGGGGAGAGGTTGTTAGTCAATGCTAGTTCAGAGCATGCTAAATGGATTACAAATGTTGTTAGAGCAACTCTGGGATATCCACCTCTATGTGATGATGATAATACAATAGAGTCAGTTATTCAAGTTGTAGGAATTGAAGGGGGTCAGCACGAGGTAGCTCAAATCATATACCCCCTTCTAACTTTGAGGGCATTCAACAATTGGTTCAACAGATGTATAGCCCTCTAGAGGATACTAAGAATGTTATATTTGAGAAAGTGGAAATGTTAGAGGCAGCACTGAATAAAGAGCAAGAAGCCCAACTCTCAATGAAAAGGTTTAGAGAGCTGGATGAACTAAAGCCTGATTTTGAAAGATGGAGTCCCACCTCCAGAAATATAATACTCACTGCATGGAAAGCTGTCAAAGACAAAATGCATGATAGAGGCAAGTGGTATTCTGAAGTTGAGTGGAACAAATATCTACAGAGATAAGATGTGATACATCAGTTCAGAAGGGATCACAAGGCTGGGAAAATACCTGCTACAGTTGTGGAGCCCAGTAAATACTTTCCTAAGCCTTATCACTATTTTGAAAGACAAAAAGTTAAGGCTGAAGAACTTAAGAAGAGGATCTCAAAGGCAAGAAGCCAGCTGAAGATACTGAAGCACCAGTACAAGCAAGGGTCCAGTCTGGAAAAGGCATAGTGATCAAGGAGCCTGATCAGCCTTAGGATAGATTGACTAAATTATAGAACATTGTAATCTTCAGTTTTAAAATCTATGTAATCTGTTGTCAACAAACTTTTGTGAAGTTTAAACAAAACAATGATTCATGCTTATTATGTTTGTATCATATTCTGTGATGATATAATATATACTTGTTTTGTTTATATGTTTCCCTATCATTGAATGCTTTTATACATCATATTATTTATTTTATTATAAGTGATGTATATCATTGACTAAGGGTTATGACTTCTCCAAATAGGGAGAGATTGTTGGGTACATTGGAAAATGTGTATCAGATTTGAAGAAGCCTCACCTAACTCAATGATATGCATTAAGTTGTATTTGATGTTGTGTTGAGTTATCATGTGCAGGTTAAGTAAATGGAAGAAAAATTATCTAAGTACAAGTGTCGACACTTGGGAATGGTTGTGTCGACACCAAGGGCCAGATTGTGTCGACACCCAGAATTTGTGTCGACACATTGAAAATCTGTCGACAACGCTGTATCGACACTAAGGGCCAGATTGTGTCGACATCATCAGGATCTGTGTCGACACACAGAGAAGCTGTCGACATATTCCAAAATTCTGTCGATAACAACTGTGTCGACACACAGAACTTGTGTCGACACACACTAGAATTCTGTCGACACCAACTTTGTCAAGACAAGGAGTGTTTGTGTCGACACACAGGACTTGTGTCGACACATTCCATAAAAGCTGTGTCAAGAAGTAAAAGTGAAGTTGTGTCGACATCATCAAGACTTGTGTCGACACAGGACTATGTGTGTCAACACATGTGAGGTATTCACTCAACATTCTCTGCTGCTGAGTCAAATTCTAACGAAGGTTGAAGTAATACAACTGGAGACTTGACAGCTATCATTACTAACATTGTTGTCACATCTGTTAGAGGTGTCAGAAGATTGTTTGAAACCGAAACAACCGGTAACAATGGATGAAGCCTATATATAGATATGCTCTCTCAACAATTAAGATAGAGAACAAAGAACAGTTAATCAAGCTAAACAATTATAATCTCTGAAGGATTGAGGATCCAGAAGTACAGAAAGAAGAACCAATCAACAGATTGTAGAGAGAGAAAAACAAGAAGGAGAGAAGTTCTCATCCAATGAAGGCAGATCCTGAACAGTCTGCCTGAAGAATTCAGATCAAGTCTGAAAAGAATTCAGATTAATTTCTGAAGGAAGCTGATTGAAGATCAACTCCAACACCAAGAAGATCAACCCTACTTTGTTCAGATTTAAGAAGCTTTGAAGAAAGCTAAGACAGGTTGATCCTTAAGTAATCAGTTCTATCAAGAACTGATCAAGAAGCCTTCAACCAATTCTCTCTCCATCTGGTTGAAGATATTATTATCTTTTTCATCAAATAACTTTTGTAGGATCTGTAATAGATCTGAGTGTAGGAGATTTACTTCTCTGAGTTGTAAGCCTAAATTATAAAGGTTGAGGTAGGGCTGAGTGCTTGAGGTAGGGGAATCTGTTCCCTGAGTTGTAGGCCTGTGAAAGAGGCTGAGGTAGGGCTTTTGCCTGAGTTGTAGGAGTGGGGTGTCACTCTGAGTTGTAGGCATGTGGAAGAGGCTGAGGTAGGGCTTGTGCCTGAGTTCTAGGAGTGTGGATTCACTCTGAGTTGTAGGAACCAGTCTTGATTCTGAGCTGTAAGATCTGCGTATCTGAGAAGAAGGAAGTTAGGCCGAATCTAGTACACTGCTAGATAGGCGAAGGGGGAAAGTGGATGTACCCATCATTTAGGGAACCACTATAAAACTGGTGTGCAATCTGTGGAATGTTGTGTGTATGTGAATGTTGTGCTGTGTTTTTTGCTGAATAAATTGCTAAACTATATAGAATTATCTGCCTAAGTCAGAAAAAGAATTGAACCTATTCACCCCCCCCCCCCCCTCTAGGTGTTTAGAACATCTTGAAACCAATTCTTTCAGAAGTCACTCCCGCGGATGCAGAAGAAGACACTGCAATGCTTCAAGGACTTATCATTTTTATCCGTAAGGGCGCTCTCATTCAAGCTCCGTGTACTTAGTTTATTTTCCACTCTTCCTGCATTAAAGGATTGTAACTGAGAGGTGACATGTCAATCTCCGAGTAAGCTTTCAATACTTGTAAACCCAAAGTTAATTAGTGAATTTTGGCCCGACACTAATCCGGCCACGTGATTTTTCATTTTTTTGGATTTTTCACTGTTAAAAAGACTCCCGTCATTACAGCTGGATTTTCATTGACAGTTTGCGCGCTCGATTCAACTCTGACCTAACTGGATGACCGCCAGCAAGAACGGATATATATTGCTAAATAGATAAAATAACACATTTCTATAAACTAATAAAAGAACCAACCAAACCCTACATGTGTAAGAAAATTGTGATAGCGGAAAACGAGAAACCAAACGCATGAACACTCAACCTATCCGGGTCCAAATAACCAGATGCAAATAGAAGAACAAGAAACTTGTACTATCAAAAAAACTTTACAGGGCGATGTATACATGAAGAGACATGATTCACCGATGTACCCGATGGAAGCAAATTACAAGGCAGAGAAAACAAGCCGTGCGTACTACGCGAGTAACCGTCGACCCTAATGCAAACCGCTATGGAGTCCTCTCAAACAAACATATTGTCAAAGCACAACCTAGCCGTGCGGACTGCCCGTTATTCCAATGCTGAACTCTAACTGCCGATCTGCAAGCCGCCTAACCATACGAATGATAGATGCCAGATCGTGTGGGATGCTGCCAAACAGAACCAAGCTGCTACATGCGGACAGCTTATTGAACTGAGAAACTAATTGCAGAAGAGAGACTGCTTAGTCACAAACCACGACCTGCAGTTAACCGCTGGTTGCTATCCGCAGAGTCTGTACTGTCTCTAACCGCAGTCAGAACCAAGTCCTTGACTTTCCAGCACTACCCACACAACCTGCACATCAAACCGATCAACCTCCTCAAATCGCGCGGATACAAAATCAAAACTGCATCAACTATCCATGAGTTCACTTACTGTCCAGTTGGATATCAATTGATGTGACAGAGGTCCTATTTATATGCACGGAAAGGAGTGTGATCACTGCCTTAACCGATAGCATAACCACCCTATCTCGCGGCGAGCACCAAGTGTATTCGCTAAGCCGCAGATACACAACCAGACCGCCGCGACGACGCGAGATAGCCAACCCGCAAAGATAGTACCATCAAAGCCGGACACCAAGCCAACCCGCCTTGTCGCGAAGGCCCAGTCAGACTTTCGCCATACAGGCGAACTCTGTGAATATTGTCCAAGTTCGCCCACCTGCGAATAGCTCCAGTCCGCCCACCTGCGAATAGCTCCAGTCCGCACACATTAGCGGATAGTACTCCAGTCCGCATACCTGAGCCCGCAACCAAAGTGCACAAGGCTGACAACTGCCGAACTCAGCGGACAGAGGCATCAGTCAGTGCAGACCATGAGACCTCCCAAACTAAGCCATCCCGCACTACCCGGCGAACCCCAGCACCAGTCCGCTCTAACCGACAAACTCAGTGGTTTCCACCAACCGCGCCACCAAAGCTAGACCAAGGCACACGCCATGCTAATCAGCCGAGATTTAGTCTAGTCTGCAACCCGGACTCCGCGAACTTCAACCAAGTCTACACCACGCCAGTTTTGGCGAGCTCCGCGGATAGCAATCATATCCGTCTGGTTACTTTCTGGGAACCAAGTGCTAGCTGAACACAGCCCGGCTTGACAAGCCGCCTCCTCTGTCCACACAGACCGCGCGAACAGACCGCCCAGGCCTCCATAGCAAAGCTGACTGCAGGACTATTGCCGACCTGGCTAACCGCCATTCCTGTCCGCACAGGTGGCGCAGACAGGTCGCCCAGTCCACCACTTTCACTTCATGATTTTCAACACTCCCCCTTGAAGTGATAAGTGGTGACCAACCACAGTAGTCCCCATAACAGTAAACATGGCATCTCTGATAGCGACATCGAGAAGATGTCCACGATATAGTCCTCGCTCCACATATCACAGACCATAAGGGATCCCTCCAACACCTCCGAAAAGGAGTCATGCTTCCCTTTGCCTTCTTCTCCAGCTTCAACACCCACTTGTACATCACAGGAGTAACACCAACCTTGGGCACAAGGTCACAAGTGATGAATTATAAATATACGTATTTTTGTGCACATTAATTTAGTCATTTTCATTTATTTTCGTCGTTTTTACTTATTTTTGTTCAATAAAATGCTCATATTCTTGTAAATTTTCTACTAACTTGTTTTATTTTATTTTGCAGAAAAATTTCAAAATCTGCCAAAATTGGGCAGTACACGCCCGTGACATATTTGTCACGCCCGTGACCGGGCCGTGACATTGCATTTCCCGTGAAATCGGACGATTTCTGAAGTACAAGCTTGATACGCCTGGAGACACGCCCGTGTCACCCGACATGGGGCGTGACCCAAGCCCGTGTCCTCTCCACTCGACACTTTCTGCTCGACGATCGTCGAGTGTCGACACCAACCGTCACGCCCAGAGTCACGCCCGTGACCTAGGGCGTGACTCAATCTCAGCTCAACAATTTCGACTCGACACTTTCCGCTCGACATTCGTCGAGTGTCGACACCAACCGACACGCCCAGAGTCACGCCCGTGACCTGGGGCGTGACCTTTCCAGCTAGCCCGACAAGATGCTGCCGAAGACTTTCGGCGCAACCCGCGCCCGGTTCTACCTCCCCGACACGCCCAGAGTCACGCCCGTGACCTGGGGCGTGACTGCCGCGAACTCAGCCCGAAGTCAACTTTCCTGTCCAATCGCCGGCCGCCTTTATGAATAGTACTGTCACGCCCCCCCTACACACCCGTGAACTAGGGCGTGTACTTAGAATTTTTTGCCTATAAATTGCCCAATTCTGTAAGGTCCAAGGGTTCAGATTTTTGGGTCATTTTAGTGTCTTTTTGTGGGCTTAATCCGTGGATACTAGTGCTATGTAAGGAGATTTCTCCCTTCTTTATTTCATGTTTTGTTTTGCTTTATCTTTTAGCTTTGTAATAGCTTGATAATTTTAATAAAAATGTTAGATTTTCTCTCTCTATATAGCATGAAAATTCATTTGGATGGCTTACTTCTTCCCCTTTTTATCCTTGGTTTCATCTTTGTTCCTCCTCTTATGAAAAGTGTGTGTGTGTGTGTGTATGAGTGTAACTTATTTACTTTACATGTTTTTAGTATGTCTTCATGATAGGTTTTGTAGTAGATTTCATTTCCATGCATGTATGATATGGTTCTCATCTTCAACATGTTCTTCTTTAATGTTTCTTTTGTTTATTATTTCATACTTATGAATTTATAAAAGAGATTTGAAAGTGAACTTTATTTTCTTTTCTTAGTTTATTTTGTAGGATTGTAAAACCTCTTTTTGTTCTTTTCATCTTCTTTTTCACTTTTGTATCACTTTCATAAAAACATAAGAATGAAAATCTTGTAATTTTAATTTTCCAAAAACTTTGGTTTTTAAATTTGTTTTGAAAAACTTTTGTCTTCTAAAAATTATAATTTCTTCTTTTTATTTGTTTTTGGCAAAACCTAAGCTTGAAAAAGTAAAAGTTTTAATTTTTAGGTAACTTTCATTTTGCTTTCAATTAGTGTGTGTGAGTGTATGAGCATAAATTTTCTTTTGTTCTTCTTAATTTTCATGTTGTGTGTGTGAGTGTATGAGTATAATTTTTAATGCTTTGTTCAAATTATGTAGAGTGTGTGAGTGTAGGTGTATAACTTTTATGCTTTGATTCAAATTTTGTAGAGTGTGTGAGTGTAGGTGTTAGCTTTATTGCTTTCTTGAAATTCATATGGAGTGTGTGTGTTTGTGTGCATTTATTTCCGCCTACTCGTTAAGAGTTAAATGACGCATCGTTTTCATTTTCAGTCCTACTCGTTCGAGTAGGACTTGTAATTTTCTTTCTTTATTTTTCCGCCTACTCACTTGAGTTAAATGGACGGACTTTATTTCCCGCCTACTCGTTTGAGTAGGATTTGTAATTTTCTTTCTTTATTTTTCCGCCTACTCACTTGAGTTAAATGGACGGATCTTTAAGCCGTGTAATCACATTTATTTTCTCCTACTCATTTGAGTAGGACTCGCTTTCATTTTAGTCCTACTCGTTTGAGTAGTACTTGCAATTTTAAGCTTTTATTTCCCGCCCCCACTCATTTGAGTGGGACTCGCAAATTTTAAATATGCAAATTTCTTTCATGTGTAACTTAGTTCCTGTTTAATTTATAATTTGGAGTGTGCGTGAGTTCTTGTTTTAGCTAATTTTTCAGTTTTCTAAATGTTTGTTATTTTTCTTATGTCCCCTTCTTATAATCGTTTAGTGTTTAATTTCGAACTTGCGCCTCACTAAATTATAAGCCGTCCCCATACCGATGTGTGGCTAATCGCTATTAGCCTCGGCATCGAAGAGCTTTGGGACATTTAAAATGATTTCTAATAATTGAAGCTCTTTATTTTCATTTTAATTTAAGGACTTAAGGTTTACCCCGGGTTTACGACGCGTAGGACCACATATCGATGTGTGGGCCCTATTTCCGTAGTCCATATGCTAGCTAGCTGAGAGGCCGTGCATATGGACCGATCACCCCTGGGTAAATAGAGTTGCGTGCATACCCTCGAAAGAGGACAAGCGTAATTCTACTGGATTGGGTTCCCCACCCAATAGCGGGGTTCTTAGCGTAAAGCGGGCGTTAAGAGGAATCCTTCGTCGGACTAACGTTCGGTCGAATAGTCTTAACGTTTAGGTGAGCAATATCCCTATAGCTAGGTGAGCTCACATTTGTGGAACCTCCACGGTCAAGTTGCCTTATTATTAATTTGAAAACTAAGTCTTTTAATTATTAAAAATTGTTTTAGTCTTAATCTGATTCGATGCCGAGCGTTAACCATTCATCGAATATTTTCTAAATCATTTTTTTGCTCCTTTGCTTTTCTGTCTTTTATGAAGTAAAAAAAATTCACCTTACTTTCAGTAAAATAATAGTCCTCCCGGAGGAGTAAGAATAGTCAACACGACCCCGAGAACAATACGACCTCGGTATTCCCCCGAATATCGAGTACTACTTGCGATAGGTGCACTTGCCTACCCGAGCAAGCCCGCGGCGATCGACTCACCGAACCAACCACAGTAAGAGTCTGTTCGCGGGCCCATCAAGTTTTTGGCGCCGTTGCCGGGGAGTCTCTTTTTGAGTTGCTATTTTGAATTCCGGAGTCTATTACTTTTACTTATTTTCTACAAAAAAAAACTAAAAACTTTATTTTAAAAACAAAAAAAGAGTTTATTTTGTTTTATTTTTGTTTGGGTGTATGACCCGTGGACAACCCTCCGAGTCTGAAGATTTTGACTTCGACCCTGAGATCGAACGCTCTCTTGCGCGTATCTGATCTCAACGCCGAAATCCTTCTTTAGATCCCGAGGAATCTATCGGAGAACTCAGTGTTGTAGTTATGGCCGCGCCTAACCTTCCCCCGGCGGCCGAGCGTACTATGTCTTATTACGCCCGGCCTAACCTGGATGATTCTGGGTCGAGTATTGTTCGCCCTGCGGTGGCGAATAATAATTTCGAAATAAAGTCAAGTGTCATTCAAATGGTCCAAAACGCCGTGCAGTTCGATGGACTGCCGGATGAGGACCCGAATGTCCACTTATCCAATTTCTTGGAGATATGCGACACCTTCAAGATTAATGGCGTCACTGATGACGCCATTCGTTTGCGTTTATTTCCTTTTTCCCTTAAATCCAAAGCCAAGGCGTGGTTGAATGCCCTCCCGCGAGGATGTATCACCACGTGGGCTGAGTTGACGGAACGGTTCCTAACGAAGTACTTTCCGCCCGCAAAAACTGCAAAGTTGCGGGCGGACATTTCTTCGTTTGTACAAAACGATCCTGAGTCTCTATACGAGACTTGGGAACGGTTTAAGGAATTCCTCCGTCGTTGCCCGCACCACGCGCTGCCAACGTGGTTGCAAGTTCAATTTTTTTATAATGGGCTGAATTTTCAGACGCGTCAAATGATTGACGCGGCTGTCGGGGGTACTCTAGACAACAAAACCCCCGAGGCCGCCCAGGCTTTATTCGAAGAGATGGCTATGAATGCCTATCAATGGAACGTCCCGCGGGGACGGCCAAAGCCGGCGGCTGGTTTTTTTGAAGTGGATGCCACTGCTCTCTTGACCCTTCAAGTTGAAAGGTTAACAAAGCAGGTGGCGGAGATGTCTGCTGCCTCCTCCACTCCGCCTTGTTTTATTCCCCCTAACGTCTGCGTAGCTGAAGAGTTCGTGGACTTCATGGGAAATTCGGGCCGTCCTCCCTTCAACCCCAATAACAACTCTTATAGTAATAACTATAATCCGGGTTGGAGGAATCACCCCAACTTCTCGTGGAGCAACCCGAATAATGCTCAGCGTCCCCCTATTTCTTATGCGCCCGGATTTCTTCCTCCTCCTCCTCCTCCTCCTCTTCCGAAACCCTCCCCGATGGAGGAAAATTTTTCGAAGTATATTGCGTCCAACGAGTCAAATATCCGGAACATCACCGGATCGCTAAAAACACTCGAACAACAGGTTGGACAGCTGGCGAGGATGATGTCCGAGCGCGCGCTCGGGGCACTGCCGGGAAACACGGAGCCCAATCTGCGGGAGAACGCCAACGCTATAACCCTCCGTAGCGGAAAGGAGGTGGTCGATCCAAAACGGACCGACCCTCAGGTACATATTTCACCTCTGACCCCTCTTCCTCTTTCTTCGCTTACGCCGCCTTTACCAATTATAAAAGAAAAAAATATTTTAAACAAGGCCCTTCCTTATCCGCATAAGTTAGAAAACGAGCGTCAGGACGCGCAATATGCAAAATTTATTTTATTATTAAAACAAATTCACATTAATGTTCCTTTTTGCGAAGCTATCTCGCAAATGCTCAAATATGCGAAATTTTTAAAAGAACTACTTTCTAATAAACGCAAATTAGAGGATATCTCGCATGTATCTCTTAACGCCGTCTACTCGACGGCCCTTACTAATAAATTGCCCACAAAACAAAACGACCCGGGACGGTTTTCCATCCCGTGCCTTTTTGGCGATATATTAGTAAAGTACGCCTTAGCTGATTTAGGGGCTAGCATTAATCTGATGTCGTTCTCGCTCTTTTCACGTTTAGGTTTGGGTACTACTAGTCCTACGAATATGCGCATCCAATTAGCGGATCGCTCGGTTAAGTTCCCTATCGGGGTAGTGGAGGACGTCCTTGTCCGAGTCGACAAGTTTACCTTCCCGGTAGACTTCGTCATCTTAAATATCGAGGAGGACGCCGAGGTACCAATAATACTCGGTCGCCCTTTTCTCGCCACCTCCCGCGCACTAATAGATGTTAATAATGGTAGCCTTCTCCTCCGAGTAGGCGATGACCAAGTTACTTTCTCTATTAATCCCTCGATGGACAATTTGTCATCGAGCGGCGATTTCTGCTACTCTTTAGATACCTTTTTCGGAGATCGTTCTTCTCCAATTTTTGAGTCCGTATTTTTAAACGACGATGTTTATGCGCTCGAAAATTTTAAATGCGATGAGCATACTTCTTTAGACTTGCCTTTCGAACCAATTGGTAAGAAAGACATAGGCATTAAAACCTCCCGAGAAGAACCGCCCATCCTAGACCTCAAACCCTTACCCACATCGCTCAAATACGCTTTTTTGGGAAAAGGCGATACGCTTCCCGTTATCATTTCTTCGGGCTTGAGTGATTCGGAGACTTCCGATTTATTGGAAGTTTTATTTAAACATCGCCACGCAATTGCGTGGCAAATCTCTGACTTAAAGGGGATTAGCCCCTCCTTTTGTACCCATAAGATTTTCCTTAACGATAATTGCCGCAAAACGATTCAGCCGCAACGTCGTCTTAACCCAAACATGAAAGACGTCGTTAAAGCCGAAATTATTAAGTTATTAGATGCGGGGATTATCTACCCTATTTCGGACAGTGCATGGGTTAGTCTCGTGCATGTCGTGCCCAAGAAGGGCGGTCTTACCGTAGTGGCGAATGAGCATAACGAGCTCGTCCCAACTCGTACTATTACGGGTTGGCGAGTGTGCATCGATTATCGAAAACTTAATGATGCCACCCGCAAGGACCATTTCCCTCTGCCATTTTTGGACCAGATTTTAGAGCGTTTATCCGGTCATCCGTATTATTGTTTTCTTGATGGTTTATCGGGGTTTTTCCAAATCCCCATTTCCCCCGATAATCAAGAGAAAACAACTTTTACCTGCCCGTTTGGCACCTTCGCATATCGAAGAATGTCATTTGGACTCTGCAACGCGTCAGCTACATTCCAAAGATGTATGCTAGCGATCTTTGGCGAGCTAGTAGAAGACATTATGGAAGTCTTTATGGATGACTTCTCTGTTTTTGGACGCTCTTTTCCCGATTGCCTTCACAATTTAGATTGTGTCCTTCAACGGTGCGAGGACACAAGCCTTGTTTTAAATTGGGAAAAATGCAACTTTATGGTTCGAGGAGGTTTGGTCCTCGGCCATATGATTTCGTCTAAGGGGATAGAGGTGGATAAGGCCAAGATAGAAATTATAGAAAAACTTCCGCATCCAACAAACGTCAAATCTATTAGGAGTTTCTTAGGTCATGCGGGCTTTTATCGACGCTTCATTCAAGACTTTTCAAAAATAACAAAGCCGCTTACTCACCTCTTGGAAAAGGAATCACGTTTCATCTTTAGTAGCGAATACGAGTCCGCCTTTAATTTAATAAAACAAAAACGTATCACTTCACCAATTTTAGTGGCCCCTAATTGGTCCCTTCCGTTCGAAATTATGTGCGATGCTAGTGATATTGCCTTAGGTGCTGTTCTTGGCCAACGCGTAGAAAAACATTTTCATCCTATTTATTACGCTAGCAAGACGCTCACTTCCGCACAAGTAAATTACACGACAACGGAAAAG
This sequence comes from Platanthera guangdongensis, assembly GCA_039583875.1. NCBI lineage: Eukaryota > Viridiplantae > Streptophyta > Magnoliopsida > Asparagales > Orchidaceae > Platanthera > Platanthera guangdongensis. The sequence continues at coordinate 178,635,610 of CM077150.1, forward strand.
GAACTCTTAGCCGTCGTTTTCGCTTTCGATAAGTTTCGCTCGTATATAACGCTATCTAAAGTTATCGTTTTTACCGATCACTCCGCGCTTAAATATTTATTAGCTAAAAATGATGTGAAGCCCCGCCTTCTTCGATGGATTCTCCTCCTACAAGAGTTTGATTTGGAGATCCGAGATAAGCGGGGAGCGGAAAATCTAGCGGCGGACCACCTCTCCCGTTTAAAAAATCCGGGTGCGGAAGCGCTCGTCGAATCTGAAATAAATGACAGATTCCCCGAGGAACGCCTTCTTGCCATTAATAAATCTTCGTCATCTTCGCCTTGGTTCGCAGATTTTGCAAATTTCTTAGTAGCGCGGGTCCTTCCAAAAGAGTTTTCCAGTCATCAAAAGAAGAAATTCTTTTCTGACTTGAAAAATTTCTTTTGGGAGGACCCATTTCTTTTTCGTATCTGCGCGGACCAAGCGGTCCGAAGATGCGTTGCGGGTGTGGAGTGCTTGCAAATTCTTAAGCACTGCCACGAGGGTCCAGCCGGTGGGCATTATCAAGCCAACCGGACCGCTCGGAAGGCGCTAAAGGCGGGCTACTTTTGGCCCACTCTCTTCAAAGACGCGCATAATTTTGTGCGCGCATGCGATAGCTGTCAGCGATCGGGTAACATCTCTCGTCGCGACGAGATGCCCCAAAATATGTTTTTAGAGTGTGAAGTCTTCGATTTATGGGGCATAGATTTTGTTGGCCCCCTACCTCCCTCTTTCAAAAATATGTATATTTTAGTGGCGGTGGACTACGTATCGAGGTGGGCGGAAGCGCAAGCTCTCCCCACCAACGATGCGCGAGTCGTCGTTACATTTCTTAAAAAACTATTTTCTCGCTTCGGCACGCCTCGCGCAATTGTTAGTGATAGGGGAACGCATTTCTGTAACGCTCTTATGGCTAAGACGTTAGCTAAATACGGAGTCAAGCACAAGCTTGCCACCCCCTACCACCCGCAAACAAGTGGTCAAGTTGAGGTAGTGAATCGAGAGATTAAGCGAATTTTAGAAAAAACCGTTTCGCTAAATAGGAAAGATTGGTCCGTTAAACTCGACGATGCGTTGTGGGCGTATCGGACGGCATACAAAACCGCAATTGGTTGTACGCCGTTCCGGTTAGTCTACGGCAAAGCGTGCCATTTACCCGTAGAATTAGAGCATCGCGCTCTTTGGACTTTAAAACTCTTAAACCTTGACTCCAACTTAGCCGCTCAGAATAGAAAACTGCAACTAAACGAGCTCGATGAATGGCGTGTGAACGCTTACGAAAGCAATAAATTCTATAAGGAGCGTTCTAAGTTATATCACGATCGAAAAATCAAGTCCCAAAAATTACTTTCTCCGGGCGATCTTGTCCTTCTTTACAATTCACGTCTTAGGTTTTTTCCAGGTAAATTAAAATCTAGATGGTCCGGTCCCTTCCTAGTTGAAGAAGTTTTTCCATATGGAACCGTACTCGTCTCCCACCCGGACAAAGGTTCATTTAAGGTAAACGGTCATCGGTTAAAGTCTTATATAGCAGGCGACCCAGTGATCGGTTTTAGCGAAACCATAACTTTCCTCCACATTATAAACCCGCCAAAATAGTCAAGCTACACGACTATAAACAAAGCGCTCCTGGGAGGCAGCACTCACTTATCTTTTTCGCTCTTTCCTTATTATCTTTGCTGTTTTTTTTCTAATAAACGCAGGGTTTCTGATCGGCCTCCCCTACGTATTTCAGGGAAGCTTCTACCCCCTTCCCTTTCTTTTCTTTGTATATATTGTCTTTCCTTTTTTATTCCGCATACTTACGTTACAACATTGGGGACAATGTTGGCCTTAAGTATGGGGGTATTTTCGTGCTTTACTTTCTGCACTTCATTTTTTTTCTGCATTTCAAAAATACAAAAAAAATACATATAACAACAAAAACAAAACAAAAAATTATTAAAAAACATCTCAAAATGAAAAAAAATTTAAATGAAAAATCCAAAAAAAAATTTTGTTCTCTTTCTTTCTTTTTTCCAAAAAAACTAAAAAAATATTAAACAAAAAAAAAACAAAACAAAAAATATATTTAGTTTCACTTTGTAAATATTTTTTGTACATACTCTTTTCTCTCTCCCCCTTCCTCATTCTTGTAAAAACCTCTCTTTTCTCCCATATTTTTGTACATATAATAAAAATTCAAAAAAAAAGATAATAGTTCAAAATAACAAAATAATTTCAAAAAAAATTGAGAAAACCAAAAATACAAAAAAAGATAATAAATGAAAAAAAAATGATGATAAAAACTATAAAAATAAAAAAAATATTTTGAAACAAATAAATCAAATATTCCATCCTTAACTTTCCTGCTATCCAAAAATTCCGTTTTGAGTTTATTTATATGCGAATTTGATTAATTCTTTGTTCACTACCCGTTTGTTAATTATTGACTGAAAAATTTAAATACCCGGGGTTAAGTTTTAAAAAAAATTTTATGCTTTGTTAAAAATAGCGAACTCGTTTTAGGCACTACTTCTAATTTTTTATTGATAGAAGCACGTATATTATGTTAGGAAATAACGACTATAAAATTCAATTATACTTACTTTTAGTTTTCTGAAAAAAATTGGAACGTACAAATTATTAAGGTTGCTCTCAAAAATTTTTAGGATTACAATCTAGTTTTCCTTTCTCCCCTTACTTTTCATGACCTACTTGGCATGAAAAATTTCTATTCTTAAAAGATCCTATGTCAATGGGAATAAGATTTCGTTCCGCAAACATAGGCACCCAATAATTTTAAAAGATTATATATAGAGTAAGAGGATAAAATTCATTACTCCTACAAATATACATTGGGTTATTTTTATTCTTATGAAGTTGAAAAACAAAAATCATATTAGGAAAATAAGATTTCGTTTTCCTAATAATCCAAAAAAAAAATGGAGGTTCGAGAAAAAAATTACCTCGCCTCAAAAATCAAAACCCTCTTCATAAACCCACTACCCTCTTAGCCAATTACACGATTCTAGAATTAATTCAAAAATCTTTTTGAGAGCATAATTAGTAAATTGTATTATTTCCAATAGCACTCGTATAAGCTAGAGTTCTTATAATTCCAAACTATTTTCGTTAATCTAACCATTACAAATGTTGCCTTCTATTTGATTACATCAAGAAGTCTTTTGGCCAAAACTTTTGCGCTATTTAAATCATCTACATAATTTTAGGACTTAACTCTTACACCCCGTATATTTATTTCGATCTCTCTTATAATTGATTAAGCGGTAGCTAAAACTTAGAGTTTTTTTTATTCCTTATAGATTCACCTCAAACTTTTGTTCTGGAATAACAAAAGCCTAAGTATGGGGGTATTTGATGAATTGTAAATATACGTTTTTTGTGCACATTAATTTAGTCATTTTCATTTATTTTCGTCGTTTTTACTTATTTTTGTTCAATAAAATGCTGCTATTCTTGTAAATTTTCTACTAACTTGTTTTATTTTATTTTGCAGAAAAATTTCAAAATCTGCCAAAATTGGGCAGTACACGCCCGTGACATATTTGTCACGCCCGTGACCGGGCCGTGACATTGCATTTCCCGTGAAATCGGACGATTTCTGAAGTACAAGCTTGACACGCCTGGAGACACGCCCGTGTCACCCGACACGGGGCGTGACCCAAGCCCGTGTCCTCTCCACTCGACACTTTCTGCTCGACGATCGTCGAGTGTCGACACCAACCGTCACGCCCAGAGTCACGCCCGTGACCTAGGGCATGACTCAATCTCAGCTCAATAATTTCGACTCTACACTTTCTGCTCGACATTCGTCGAGTGTCGACACCAACCGACACGCCCAGAGTCACGCCCGTGACCTGGGGCGTGACCTTTCCAGCTAGCCCGACAAGATGCTGCCGAAGACTTTCGGCGCAACCCGCGCCCGGTTATTCCTCCCCGACACGCCCAGAGTCACGCCCGTGACCTGGGGCGTGACTGCCACGAACTCAGCCCGAAGTCAACTTTCCTGTCCAATCGCCGGTCGCCTTTATGAATAGTACTGTCACGCCCCCCCTACACGCCCGTGACCTAGGGCGTGTACTTAGAATTTTTTGCCTATAAATTGTCCAATTCTGTAAGGTCCAAGGGTTCAGATTTTTGGGCCATTTTAGTGTCTTTTTGTGGGCTTAATCCGTGGATACTAGTGCTATGTAAGGAGATTTCTCCCTTCTTTATTTCATGTTTTGTTTTGCTTTATCTTTTAGCTTTGTAATAGCTTGATAATTTTAATAAAAATGTTAGATTTTCTCTCTCTATATAGCATGAAAATTCATTTAGATGGCTTACTTCTTCCCCTTTTTATCCTTGGTTTCATCTTTGTTCCTCCTCTTATGAAAAGTGTGTGTGTGTGTGTGTATGAGTGTAACTTATTTACTTTACATGTTTTTAGTATGTCTTCATGATAGGTTTTGTAGTAGATTTCATTTCCATGCATGTATGATATGGTTCTCATCTTCAACATGTTCTTCTTTAATGTTTCTTTTGTTTATTATTTCATACTTATGAATTTGTAAAAGAGATTTGAAAGTGAACTTTATTTTCTTTTTTTAGTTTATTTTGTAGGATTGTAAAACCTCTTTTTGTTCTTTTCATCTTCTTTTTCACTTTTTTATCACTTTCATAAAAACATAAGAATGAAAATCTTGTAATTTTAATTTTCCAAAAACTTTGGTTTTTAAATTTGTTTTGAAAAACTTTTGTCTTCTAAAAATTGTAATTTCTTCTTTTTATTTGTTTTTGGCAAAACCTAAGCTTGAAAAAGTAAAAGTTTTAATTTTTAGGTAACTTTCATTTTGCTTTCAATTAGTGTGTGTGAGTGTATGGGCATAAATTTTCTTTTGTTCTTCTTAATTTTCATGTTGTGTGTGTGAGTGTATGAGTATAATTTTTAATGTTTTGTTCAAATTATGTAGAGTGTGTGAGTGTAGGTGTATAACTTTTATGCTTTGATTCAAATTTTGTAGAGTGTGTGAGTGTAGGTGTTAGCTTTATTGCTTTCTTGAAATTCATATGGAGTGTGTGTGTTTGTGTGCATTTATTTCCGCCTACTCGTTAAGAGTTAAATGACGCATCGTTTTCATTTTCAGTCCTACTCGTTCGAGTAGGACTTGTAATTTTCTTTATTTATTTTTCCGCCTACTCACTTGAGTTAAATGGACGGACTTTATTTCCCGCCTACTTGTTTGAGTAGGATTTGTAATTTTCTTTCTTTATTTTTCCGCCTACTCACCTGAGTTAAATGGACGGATCTTTAAGCCGTGTAATCACATTTATTTTCTCCTACTCATTTGAGTAGGACTCGCTTTCATTTTAGTCCTACTCGTTTGAGTAGGACTTGCAATTTTAAGCTTTTATTTCCCGCCCCCACTCGTTTGAGTGAGACTCGCAAATTTTAAATATGCAAATTTCTTTCATGTGTAACTTAGTTCATGTTTAATTTATAATTTGGAGTGTGCGTGAGTTCTTGTTTTAGCTAATTTTTCAGTTTTTTAAATGTTTGTTATTTCTCTTATGTCCCCTTCTTATAATCGTTTAGTGTTTAATTTCGAACTTGCGACTCACTAAATTATAAGCCGTCCCCATACCGATGTGTGGCTAATCGCTATTAGCCTCGGCATCGAAGAGCTTTGAGACATTTAAAATGATTTCTAATAATTGAAGCTCTTTATTTTCATTTTAATTTAAGGACTTAAGGTTTACCCCGGGTTTACGACGCGTAGGACCACATATCGATGTGTGGGCCCTATTTCCGTAGTCCATATGCTAGCTAGCCGAGAGGCCGTGCATATGGACCGATCACCCCTGGGTAAATAGAGTTGCGTGCATACCCTCGAAAGAGGACAAGCGTAATTCTACCGGATTGGGTTCCCCACCCAATAGCGGGGTTCTTAGCGCAAAGTGGGCGTTAAGAGGAATCTTTCGTCGGACTAACGTTCGGTCGAATAGTGTTAACGTTTAGGTGAGCGATATCCCTATAGCTAGGTGAGCTCACATTTATGGAACCTCCACGACCAAGTTGCCTTATTATTAATTTGAAAACTAAGTCTTTTAATTATTAAAAATTGTTTTAGTCTTAATCCGATTCGATGCCGAGCGTTAACCCTTCATCGAATTTTTTCTAAATCGTTTTTTCGCTCCTTTGCTTTTCCGTCTTTTATGAAGTAAAAAAATCCACCTTACTTTCAGTAAAATAATAGTCCTCCCGGAGGAGTAAGAATAGTCAACACAACCCCGAGAACAATACGACCTCGGTATTCCCCCGAATATCGAGTACTACTTGCGATAGGTGCACTTGCCTACCCGAGCAAGCCCGCGGCGATCGACTCACCGAACCAACCACAGTAAGAGTCTGTTCGTGGGCCCATCAACAAGCCTCGTCACCCCTGAGGGCAGTCATCTCCTCATCCTTGGTGCTTTCCCCCTCCTTGACTCCAGTGATGCCTTCAAAGTTAGAAGGCTCTCGCTCGATCTGAGGTCTTGCGAAGAAACAAGAGATCGAGCTCACCACATTTCCTTCGTAATATCAAGCTGGTGGGTTGGTGATCCTCTTCGACCTCTAAAGAGCCTGATCACAGCTAACCACCTCCGCTGCATCTCCTGAACCAGATCTGATCTCGAGCAAACCTGGAGTATCACTCCCCTTGCTTCCTGAATAAGAAGCCACTGCCTTGGAACTATAAGCACCTGGAGCATCGTTCCCCCTACTTCTTGAACTAGAAGCACCTGAAGCATCGCTCCCCATTCTTCCTGAACCAGAAGCACCTGGAGCATCGCTCCCCCTACTTCCTAAACCCGACGCCTCTGCCCCGAGGCTAGAATAACCTGGACCTCCTGGTGACACAGGCAGCTCCAACTGAAGATCTTAAGCAGACTCCTTCTGCCCACAGTCTGACCTGCTCTCCTTTAGCTCTACAGATGAGCTACCTCCATATGACGTCAGTTCATCGAAGACGTCTCTAGACACGATGAACTTTTTCATCACAGGATTCATACACCTTCATCTCATTTTCTGCTCATCATAGCCCACGAAGTCAAGCTTCCTCATCTTCGCATCCAACTCTATCCTGAGAGCATCCGGGACGTGTACATAACATGTCGAACCAAACAACAGAAGGTGTTCCACGCTGGGCTTCTCCTAGAACATCAGTTCAACCATAGACTTCATGTTGATCGGACTCAGAGGCATCCGATTGATGACATACACCATACATGTCATCTCTTCCGCCCAAAAGGCCTTAGGAATGCCTTTGCTATGAAACCAACACTTGTAGCTCTCCGTCAATTGACGGATATTCCGATTTTCAACTCCACTTTATTGTGGATTATGCCCACAAGAAAGCTCTCTCCGGATTTCGTGCTTCCTGCAAAAGTTAGAGAATACGGTTGAATCAAATTCACCTCTGTTCCCCGTTCTCAACTTCTTGATCCGAAGGCCAAGCCAGCCGTCCACAAGTTTCTTGAACTCCACGAACAAACAGAACGCGTCTGACTTCTTCTTCATGTAGTACACCCAAGTGTACCTCGTATAATCATCAATCAACACCAGCATATACCTGCTGCCTCCAAGACTGGTGGTGACGGTCGGTCCCAACAGCTACCATGGATGCACTCCAATGGTTGAGAAAACCCAGTCCGCGACTTATCAACCGTGAAGCGATAAGCCTCACTGTATTGACATCCCACGCAAATATGATTGTTGCTGAAGGATGACAACCTATGCAAGCCTTTCACAAGGCTCCTTTCGCCATTGCCTTCAACTTGTCCATCCCGACATGTCCCAGTCTTTTATGCAAGATAGCTGCACTATCATTGGCCCTCATCCGATCAATATAAGAACTTGTTGAAGTCACAACCAAGTTCTCATCCCTTCTCTCTATATAAGCGATGTTCGCTGACTGAAAGATAACCTTTCAATCCTTCTTGAAGTGGCCAGGATGGTTGCATCTATAGCACATTGACCCTTCCTTCCTCTTCCCATGAAGCCTAGGAGCATGCCTCTCCTCTTGCTAATATGAAGTAGAAGGTCCATCACCAACAACCGACTTCTTCTTCTTGTCTCGTCTCTTTTTCTTCCCTGAGAAGAGCACCTCACCATCTCCTCCAGCGATAGTGACTCCGGTCATCTGACTTGCTAAGCTCTCATGCGAAGAATGCAGGTTCTCCTGCTCTAGCAAAGACGGCAGTTTGGCCCAGCCTTGAATGAAAGTGACAAAAATCACATATTCCTTCCGCAAACCGCAGATTATATGCCTCTTTAGCTTTGCCTCCGAAATAGGCTCATTAGGGTCCAACGCTGAAATCTTAGTGTATAAGTTCTTCATCTTTAGGAAGAATGACGACAAACAAATCACCTTTAGTGGCTCCCGCCAACTCATTCTCCAGGAACTGTAGCTGGGCTACATTCTTCCCGTTGAACAACCCATCAAGGGAAGTCCAAATCTCCGCAGCAACCGAAATTCAATGATGTGGTTGAAGAGTTCCGATGAGATAGCCCGCTTGAGAGTAAACTCCGCCATTACGTTTGTCTTCCTCCAAACTCTCACCACATCATCACCAGCAACATCATCCACCTCTCGCCTCTCGTCTAGAAGATATCTTTTCATACATGACTTCCACTTTTTAAAGTTGGTCGATGTAAGAAGCTCAATTCCAAGACCTCTTGCCATACTACCTTTCATTGCACTAACCCTGGTTACTTAGACACCCAGAAGCAATGAAACAAACTGCCGGATGATTCAATGCTCAGGACTCTGTTCCCTCTGATACCATATAAAAAAAATTGTGATAACGAAAAACGGGAAACCATGTGCAGGAACACTCAACCTATCCAGGTCCAAATAACCAGATGCAAATAGAAGAACAAAAAACTTGTACTATCAAAAAATCTTTACAAGACGATGTTTACATGGTGAGACATGATTCGCCGATATACTCGATGGAAGCAAATTACAAGGCAGAGAAAACAAGCCGCGCGAACTACAAGAGTAACCGTCGACCCTGCTGCTAACCGCTACAGAGTCCGCTCAAACCGACAAATCACCAAACCGTAACCTAACTGCACGGACTGTCAGTTATTCCAATGCTGAACTCTAACTGCCGATCTGCAAGCCGCCTAACCGCAGGGTTGCTAGCCGCCAGATCGTGCGGGCTACTGCCGAACTGAACCAAGACGCGAGATGCAGACAACTCATTGAACTGTGAAACTAGTTACAAAAGAGAGACCGCCTAGTCACAAACCGCAACCTGCTGTTAATCGCTGGTTGCTATCCGCAGAGTCTGCACTGTCCCTGACCACAGTCAGAACCAAGTCCCTGATTTTCTAGCGCTACCCGCATAACCTGCACAGTAAATCGGTCAACCTCCTTAAACCGCACAGATACAAAATCCTAACCGCATCAACAATCCACAAGTTCACTTACTGTTCAGTTGGATATCAATTGATGTGACAGGGAGTCCTATTTATAAGCGCAAAGAGGAGTGTGATCACCACCCTAACTGATAGGATAACCGCCCTATCTCGCAGCGAGCACCAAGTGTATCCGCTAAGCCGCGGATACACCACCAGACCGTCGCGGCTATGCGAGATAGCCAGCCCGCCAAGATAGCACCATCAAAGGCAGACACTAAGCCAACCCGCCTTGTCGCCAAGGCCCAACCAGACTTGATCGCCATACAGGCGAACTCTGCGAATACTGTCGCAGTTCGCCCACCTACGAATAGCTCCAGTCCGCACACGCTAGCAGACAGTACTCTAGTCCGCATACTCGACCCCGCAGCCAAAGCGCACAAGGCTGACAACTACCGAACTCGGCGGACAGAGGCATCTGTCCGCGCAGACCGCGTGACCTCTCGGACTGAGCCATCCCGCACAACCCGGCGAACCCCGACAACAGTCGGCTCTAACCGGCGAACTCCGCAGTTTCCACCAACCGCGCCACCAGAGCAAGACCAAGGCACACACCATACCGATCTCCCGAGCTCTGGTCCATTCCGCAACCCGGACTTCGCGAACTTCAACCGAGTCCGCACCTCGCTAGTCTTGGCGAGCTCCGCGTATAGCAGTCCTATCCGCCAGGTTACTTTCTGTGAACCAACTGCCGGCTGAACACAACCCGACCTGACAAGCCGCCTTCTCTGTCCCCACAGACCGCGTGAACAGACCGCCCAGGGCGCCAGAGCAAGAGCCGACTGCAGGATTATTGCCGACCTGACTAACCGTCATTCCTGTCCGTACAGGCCGCACAGGCAAGTCGTCCAATCCACCACTTTCACTTCATGATTTTCAACATATCTGTCGTAAAAAAAATATCAAACCTACTTTAAGTTGAGTTGAATTTAAATCAATCCCATCAGGTAAGTCTCAGCAATGACCAGCTCGCCCGAGTTGGTCGAGATAGGTAGATTACGGATCATCAGATTTTACCCACAATTAATTGAAAAATAAATACAATATGAAAATCATAAACAGATAGATGCTATATTGCTATTGCAGCCTTGCAGGGTAGCACATGTTCTAATATTTGGTCAGTATTTGCGCCTCTGCAATTCCAGCTCATCGTACTTTATTCACTCCATGTTACAACCCATCTACCTCGTCCAGTGCTTGGAAAACCGGTCGCACCAGTCCGACGGCTATAAACATACCGTTCTCACCATCCGACGACGCAGAACGCCTCTCGTCTTTATTAAGTACTGTGAAGTCGAAAACAAAGAATTTGATTTCGTAAAGATATTTTTCGCTGGCGCAACGTTTATTTTAGGGTTCCTTCTTTTTCCCTTTCCTTCTTTCTCTTCTCTTTTCTCTTCTCTCTTTTCTATCTCATCTGTCCCGTTCAGTTCAAAGGAATCAATTCTTAGGGCTTCTCGGCGGTGATCTTTCACCTCTGTTCTGCTTCAGGTACAATTCGCTCCTATGAATCTACCGTGTTACGCGCATGATAGGTCGGTTCCATTGAAGCGTTTCATTATGTGCTTTTCGCAGAAGGAATATATACACGTTGTTTCAAACAGGATTCGCTTCGTCGATCTGTTCGCTGTTCTTCCGGCTGAGTTAGCGATCACTTCAATACTGTGGTTCTCCTTCCAATTATGCGATCATCATGGGCTGACTCCGTCGCGAACGCCGATAACTCGGCGGGCGCGGCCTCTGGAAGCAACACCACCACCTCCTCTGGCGCTGGTGCCGCGGCTTCTCGTCCTGCGCGCTCTTCCTACGTCCCTCCTCATCTGCGCAACCGCCCCCCTGCTTCAGATCCGCCATCTTCTTCTCAGCCTGACGTCGTCTTTGCTACTGCGAGGCTTTCAGGAGTTTCTGCACCTTCTACTGGTAGCCGCTGGGGAAGTGGTGGTGGCGGTGGAGGCCATCCCGTGGGCCGTTCCGGTTTCGGTGGTGGGCGTTCCGTAGGTGGTGGGTGGAACCCACGGACCGGTGGTTGGGACAGGGATCAGGTCAATCCCTTCGGGAATGAGGATGAAACTGCTGATGACGCTTTCAGCGAGCAGCAGAATACTGGGATCAACTTTGATGCCTATGAAGACATTCCTGTTGAGACTAGTGGAGATAATGTGCCGCCTCCGGCTAATACCTTCGCTGAGATCGATCTTGGAGCGGCTCTGAATGAGAATATTAGGAGGTGCAAATATGTGAAACCGACTCCTGTGCAGCGACATGCAATCCCTATCTCTCTAGCAGGAAGAGATTTGATGGCTTGCGCACAGACCGGATCAGGGAAGACTGCAGCGTTCTGTTTTCCCATTATTAGTGGGATCATGACGAGCCTTCCTCTACAGAAACCGAGAGGGGCTCGTACTGTATTCCCACTCGCCCTAATTTTATCACCTACCCGGGAGCTTTCTGTTCAAGTAGGTCTATTTGAGTTGGAGTTGACAGCAAATATTTTTTCTCTGTACTTGTTTTTTAAAATTCCCTTTATTTTCATATATCTTGTTCTCAGATAAATGAGGAGGCTAAGAAATTTGCCTATCAGACTGGTGTCAAGGTGGTGGTTGCTTATGGTGGAGCTCCAATTAATCAACAGGTTTGTAAATTTTTTTTTCGGATGCACGATTGAGAATGTTTATCAATTTTAGTGATTGTCAGTAGTTCTCTTTAGATTGTTTTTTATATGGATATAGGATTTGGGCAATTTGTATCATTTTCTATGAAAGTTATGTTGGAGTTGATGCCCGGTACTTTCTATTGCTAGTTAGGACTTTGGGCTCTCATGAATGATTTTCATATGTATAAACTTTAGTTAATTGATACGTACTTGGAATTTTAATTGGTATGCCTGTATTTTATGGTGCCTTATGAGGTAATCTACAATTTTTTAATGTGAGATCTAACCATCTGTTTTAATAATTTAATGATTCTTCCTGTACATAGGCGCACTGACAGCCTTTGAACTTCCTTGTATGTTTTACAAATACTTCTGCTATTTCCTATAGTGCTTATTATTTACTTGAATGCATTTGTATTAGAGTGCACCATCTGCTTCGACATCTTCCATTTCAAGCATTTTTTGTTCAATTTTCTTTTTTTTAGTTGGTGGATTTAAGCAAGGGTTAATTTTTTTGATAAATGTATGTATCTTTGCAGGTTGTTAAATCATAAAATGTTCTAGATTTTAATGATTTTGGGCATACTTTGTAGATCGTTTTGCCATTTCAAGTGTTTTGTTTATTTTTTAAGATCTAAGTGTGTTGTTAAGACATACACAAATTATGAAAATGCTTAACCATTGTGCTGATCTTGCTTGAAATATATTGGAATTATGTTTTTTTGTATGAGAGTCTAGTCACTAGGCATGCTAGACGAGGGAGGGGTAGACCAATTAAGACTTATGAAACTATAAGGAAATACTTGATGTACTTAGGCATTAGTGAGATTATGACAAAAGTTAGGGCACACTAGCGACAAAGGATCCATCTAGCCGACCCCACTATAGTGGGATAAAGGCTTGAGTGTTGTTGTTGTATGTTTTTTTTATATGAATCTACTTTATTACCATTGTTTTACCAAGAAAACAATAGTGATTCCCTGTGGACATACAAACCTTCCTAATTGGTTCAGTCATGTAATGCAATTGTTTGACTTCATCTTTCTATGGGATCATTATACTGATAGTGCATTGTTGTTTGGATTCTTGGAACCCAAATTTAATCTAGAGTACATACTATTCTGAAAGTTATGGGGTTGAAGAGAGAAAATTTGGTGTTTTAAGCTTCATCTTGCGTATTTTTAGACAATTTTGAACCCAGTGGATGAACATCTCCGAGAGCTTTCCGAAATGGTATTGTGTGCGAAAATCGGACGGTCGGATCAAAAGTTACGACCGTGTGAAGTTACTTGCATTTTTAAACTAAGTCACGTATCATCTTTTTAATCTAGGCAAGCCCCCATGTGACCACAACATACCCCAGCCACGAAAGTACCACGATTGCAATAATGTTTGGACCATGACAGTCCCTTCGTCCGTGCATGTAGTTTCTTGACGCACGGGGTTTGCCTGTGCACAACGGTACTTCCTCCGCTCGCAGTCCCATCGAGTGCAGTACTTTAGCCGCCGCTCAATTTCCTATTTCATTCGTCGGGAGTGCGTGCGTGCGACAGAAGTATCGTTGTGTACGACAAAACCCTGTGTGTCCGAGAACCGACATGCACAGGCAGAGTGGCTGTCGTGGCCGGGACACTATTGCGACCGAGGGACTGCAGTGGCCGGTGGACTTTCACGGCCACACGCCCCCGTGCACAGTCACTCATTATGAATATAATTGATTAGCTGTCGTAATTATTCAAAGGAAATTAATAGTGATGTAAGGATCATAATTTTAACAATGGTATTTTTTGCAAACATGTATGGGCAGATTTTTTGGTCTAAATGTTTTAATGAAAGAGAATCAAGAAAAGACAGTGTTTGAACAAGAAGGCAATTCTGGACCTTCTGTTTGATTTCTATTTTAGGCAAATATTAATAAGTTCCGACTAAATCCATGAATGCAAAGAAGCAACTATAAAGGAATCCATTTCTAAGTGATTATCCTTTGAGAAACTTAAATAATTACGAGAGAAGTTGACAGACCCGTAACAGAGTCTGCAAGATTGAAGCAGGATGTAGGTAGTAAGGTGAGCTTTTTGCCATTGATTTTTCCAACATAGAATCCCAAAATTGGGTGCCTGCATGAAAAAATTTCCGTATACAAGGCACTTTATAGTTGTCTGAAAAAATTTCTCACCTTCATCAATTAGGTATCCGACCATTGCTGCAAACTCCCTCGTCTACACTAACATGAGTAGGTTAATTGGGGACCGTGGACCATGAACTTGCCTCAAATAAAAGTGCAACAACAAAATTTCTCTAAAATAGACAGCTATAAATAGAAGATGTTTGGAATGAAGAGTTGCCCTACCGGTTATTTTTTCTTGTAGATGAGGGATTCATCTTGAATTTTCACATCACCATCATTTTTTTTTCTCTAGACTAACCTCTACAATCAGCTGCAAGATGCCTTGCCTGGCCGCATAGAGAACAATTTCGTTGATGCCCTGGCATTGTGACGATCTGTTCAAGTAGGTAGCAACTAAATAAGTGAACAAAAGCTAATTATTTTTTCAAAACATCTAAAATCATTGCATCCTAGCTAAAAGGCAGATAGTGATGTCTACCCACTTCTCTCAAAATCCTAAATGGATCTCATGAGTAGCCAACAAAAGCATAGTCAGGTTTGTATCCGGTTAAGAGGAGGCTGACTAGGTGTTCTCGAGTGACCTTCAAATGCAACGACAACAACACTCGAGCCTTTATCCCACTATAGTGGGGTCGGCTATATGGATCTTTTGTCGCCATTGTGCCCTATCTTGTGTCATAATCTCACTAATGCCCAAGTACATCATGTATTTTCTTATAGTTTCATTCCAAGTCCTTATTGGTCTACCCCTCCCTCGTTTAACATGCCTAGTGACTAGACTCTCACAACACCTAACAGGTGCCTCTAATGTCTCCTTTGCACATGTCCAAACCATCTTAGTCGAGCTTCTCGCATCTTCGCAACTCCCATTTTTTGCTCATATACACAATTCTTGTATTTCTCATCTCCGCAACTCCCATTTTTTGCTCATGTACACAATTCATTGCCTTCAAATATATAAATAAATTATTAAATTTAACTTCCAAAATGTCAAGAATATATAATTTCAACAATATTTTATGTAGCTATAGAGAAATCTACTTTGTACAAGACGGTATCATGCTATAAACTTTAAAAATTATGAGTGAAGTAAACAGATCTGCAGTAGAGTCATTGAAGATTGGAGGAGACAAATCGTAAGGTGAGCTTTTACTAGTAATTTTTCCAACTTCCCATCCCAAGATTGGGTCCCTGTGTGCAAAATATTTTCATATAGAAGTCACTTTATTCTAAGCTATGAACAACCCAAGAAAAAGTATCTCACCTGCACCTATTAGATTGGGTCTCTGTGTGCAAGACTTCTATATTTTCATATAGAAGTCACTTTATTCTAAGCTATGAACAACCCAAGAAAAAGTATCTCACCTGCATCTATTAGATAGGTGCACATTGGTGCAAACTCTTTATTATGCACGGACATGCGTAGATTAATTGGACCATGAAGCATGAAATTACATTGAATTAAAGTGCAACAACAAAACTTTTCGAAAATAGATAGATTTAAGTAGAAGGTGTTTTGAATGTTGACATGCACCACTGATATTTTTTATTGTAGGTGTGGATTTTATCAAGAGCTCCCATCATTGTAGGAAACATTTTTACTAGACTAACCGCTGCATTCCGCTGTAAGATGCCTGACCTAACCGCTCAAAAACATTTTCCTTGATGCAATTGTATATATTCAAGTAGGTACCAGTAAAATAAGAGAACAAGAGGTAAATGTTTTTTTTGCAAAAAAAGCTAAAATTATTGCATCTTCGCTAAAAAGGCAATAAATGATATCTACTCACCTCTCTCAGAATACAAAAATGAATCTCATGGGTAGCTAACAAAAGCATAATCAAGTTTGAGTCTTGTTAACAGGAGACCGATTTGTGGTTCTCGGTCTGTTTTCAAGTAGAATGATCAAGTTGCAAAATTAATTTAGGGTTTAGACAGGAACCATTTTTGGGTATGTGGATAACTGAAATATATTTGAGTAAGAACCCTATCATTAGTATTCATGATGTCAGATTCCGCACACAATAAACTAATACTTGACTTTTTGATATTGTAAGCCACATATAATAGAAGTAGACATTGTAAGCACCCTGTAAAAAACATAAATCTATGTTATACCAAAAACTACGCAAGTCTCCTCAAAAATAAATGTTATATTTGAAATTAGGAAGGATGGCCAATGATTCTCCACTGATAGGGAAGTAAAGAACATAATAGCCGAGCATGTACAACTGTACGAGGAGAAGTTTGCAATCAATTCCGTAAGCAGCATGAGTGTTTTTCCGTAGTGTAATCTTCACTGATTTTACTCGATATAGGAACGATCCAAAAGAAAATGAATGTAGCATCTAAATTCACATGGGAATATAAGTTAGGCTAGAAAAAAAAATGAGTTTAAAAGGTAAAAACATAAGCGTATTTTGGCTCTACTTGTAACTTTGTGATGCATCATGCATGTTGTGAAAGAGTAAGTAGTTATATGACAATGATGTTCTTTGTATATGTACCTTGAAAGTTTTCTATATATCCTTTTTTTTAAGAAATTTTGTATTTGTTCTTAAGACAACTTTTAAAAGCACAATATGTAGTTGCCTATGTGTAAAACATGATTTGGAAGATAAATACCGACATGTTCAATCTTTTGGCCTTGTAATTTGTTGATTGTCAATGCAAAACTGAGACAAATAGGGAATTGTTTGCGAGTCATTTCAAAAGGCAGTTTTGTGTCCTCAATAGTTTTGAAAGATGTGGTTAGATGATAATTGCACCTTTCTATTGCCCGGACAACAACTGGACTTCAATTAATCTTCTGTGTAAATTGCGGCATACCAATCCTGTACCATTGCATAGTCCAATATTTTGATCGATGTCAAGAGCATAATTGGTGCACCTTTTTTGAATGTTAATTTATGAGGTTGAAGAGTTTGAGGTGAGAGGCTATTTAAGAACTCCTATCCATATAAATTATACATGTTGTCATCAACAATATCAAACAAGGAGTATGTCGTTTCTTCGCCATAAAATATCTGAAGATATTTTTCATTTAGTTTGTGGACATCGACATCGTCAGTTAATACTATAAGCAATGCTCTATTCATATGTGGTTTGGATCACCTGTCATGGAGGACAGGTTTGGAATATGGTATTAATAGCGTGCCTATCAAATGCTCATTTTCCTAAGGAATTATCATATATTTCAGGTACTTTTACCATGTCATTTTCTACTGTTGACTCTTGTCCGTTTCCAACACGAAGTAGGAATTCTGAGAAATAATGATCATTTATAGCTCTCATGTTTTCAATTAGGTGTAATAGCTTGACACTTGACCATAATGATGATTTGATAATGCTTGCATTGATGATTTTTTGAGTTTGTACTGCCGTCGACAACAATAAGTGGCACTTGTCTAAAATCTCCTCCCATAATTATAATGTCCCCACCAAATGGCTGGTTGTTACCAAATATATTTTGGAATGTTCGTTCGACTATTTCAAAAGCCTTTATATTTGTCATTTGCTTTTCATCCCAAATGATGGCTGAAGTATGTTGAAGCAACTGCTGCAATTTACTTCCCAAACCAACAGAAGGATGCATTGTCCAATTTTATTGGAATTTTGAATTTAGAGTGTGCAGTTTTTCCTTCCGCAAGTATAGCTCCAGCTATTCTAGATGAAGTTGTTGCAAATATAATGTAACCATCTGTTCGAAGGTATGCAAGAATAGCTCGATATAAAAATATTTTTCCCGTGCCTCTTGGTCCATCGATAAGGAAAAACCCTGCTTGTCTTTACTTGATTGTTTTAGTGATGTAAAATGCATGACGCTGGCCTGCATTAACTGATCCAACAACATTTAAATCAGCTGCTGATGTTGTGATGAACAATTTGTGTTCTATGAGATCTGAGTAGGTTCCAAAATTCTGAAGAATATCATTTGTCTGCAGCAAATCAAAGTCTTTGTTGTGTTATAGAATACAATCAATTTTGTGAAGTAATCTGTTGATGAAACAAATAGTGTCTGCGTTGTTGAGTAGGGGTAATCTTCAATCATATTGGAATAATTTTCTTCCCAAAGTTGTATAACCTTTACCGGGCTGCAATATATTAGAATTGTTACAAATAGTCTTTTAAGTGCAAAAGGTATTCTGAATTCGTGTGTTTCAGCTAAGCAATTTCGCAAGTAGTTGTCATTTTCTAACATACCATATTATTGTGCAACTTTTATGAAAGTTTGGTACTGAATGCCGAATATTGTAGGGAGATCATTGAATGATTTTGGCCCTCTAACATGCTGAAGGAGAAAATGTTAGATAATATCTTTCTTCTTCAATATGCCGAACAAGTATAAATGGCCAATAACATGCTGTTTATTCTACCTCTTTATCCATTTCCTTGGAGAAGTAACTCATCTATAAGACTTAGGAAATTCTCGGCACAAGTATTTATTTTGTTCTTCATTTTCATTATATATTCTCATGAATTTTGTTAGCATTGTTCGTGAATTTCTTTCATTTATGAGTACTTCAGAAATAGTCTGATCATTGTAGAAGTGAACTTGATATCTGTTAGGGTGATGAACTTGCAAACAGACGACAAAGAATGTGTGATTGATTGAACTTTAAATATTTCCCATAATGCTCCCGGAGGACAAATCCACTTGTCGTCTTGCTATACGTGCTTACACAAATGTTTGATACTTTGTCTGATGCTGTATATCTCAACATTGATTTTACAATCATATTTTAGCTGAAGCCATGTATGAGACAACCAATGAGTATCAATAACAATATCTCAAGTATTGCTTATGTAGATTGATCTACCATCATCTCGCCTTTGATAAATTGGGTATCCATCATTACCTTGGATTGTTTTATCCGCAATTTTTTTTGGATACTCTCTTTTACTGTTCATATTCTTCATTCATGGCGTATTTGGGTTTATGTGACCACATGAACCATGTATCATGTGCTTTAATATTGTTGCATAAAGTTCCATGTCATTGCTAGCTGTTTGAATCTCTGCTTTGACAATATAGTCATGTTCTTCTTAAGTATTTAATTTGTCTTCATCCGGAAGAATGATCAACATGTGCGCATGGGGCAATCCTCTTTTCTGAAATTCATTTACATAGACATCTCCAATTGGCTTTTTGAGGACATGATTGTGGCGAATGTTATTTTTTAAATTTCATATTTTAAACGAAATATCCTAGCCAATAAATTAGGTCGACCTTGTTCTATCTGCTCAAGATACAGTTCATTTCGGACCATGATGGCTTACATGTCATAGTTAATAAGATATTAGGTTTTCCTCAATTCTGCACTATCACCATGGAATTCTGATATCTTTGATACATAACTCTTGGACTTTTGATGAAATAAGATGGCAGTATAATGCGACACCCGTTTTTTCTGAAATAAGTAATATACACACACACACTAGCATCTTCACACGACCTTCACCCGTGCTCGATGCGTCGCTGCGGGCTGCGCCCGCATTCGATCAAGCTGTGCCCGCATTCGAGCGTGCTGCGCCCACACCCTAAACTCTTAGCGGACTGCGCCCGCATCTGAGCGGGTTATTTAACTTTATAATAACATATTATATTCTATATTCTGTTATAAATGTTTTCACATTAATATTTTATGTTATATATTCGCTGTCAGAATCTCCACTTGCACCTTCCGCCACTCCTCCGGCACCTGCCATCGCTCCTTTATCGGCGCTTTCCGCTGCCCCTCCACCCGCTCCTCCCATTGCCTCTCTACCGGCGCCTCCCACCGCTTCTCCTCCCTCAAAACCCGTCGCTCTACCTCCTCAGCAGGTCTCAACTCCACCTCCCGTAACCGCATCACCACCTATCTCTTCTCCTCCCCCTCTGGCAGCTATAACGTCATCGCCATTTTCATCTCCTCCTCCTCCGTCCTAAACCCCGCCTACCTCCTCTCCTCCTTCATTGTTTAATTTTTTTTTAAACTGCAGCACGACGAGAAACAGAAGGGGTAATTTCGGAACCTTCAGTCGGCGGGGAAATCCTTTGCCGGAGAGGAAGAGCAGTCCAAGAGAGGAGGAGCAGTCCAGGCGGCATCGGAGGAGCAGTCCAGGCGGCATCGGAGGAGCGAAGGCGGGAGGAATCGTGGGCGGCCGAGTCTCCCGCCGCTTGGAGGGTTTCGGAATCACGGGCTTCAGGGATTTGGAACCACAGGCTTTTTCGCTTGGGGAAGGGGGTTATGGAAGCACAAAATGAGGTTTTGGATAATTTGTGAATTGCGTAAGGATCCGACGATGGAAATTGAGAGCTGTTGGGATTCGACGGCTCAAATTGGAAATGTGGTGCAACATTAATATATGACTAATGTTTTATATAATAAATGTTGGAACCAGCTTTCTGATCCCTCCTAAAGTTCGAAACAGGATGCAACCCACACGTACTCTCCCTGCGATACCCTCCTGACGAGTGTCAGTGACCTGAAAACAGACCGAGGGGGCCCAGCTTGGAGGTCCCGCCTCTTACCCGGAAGAACTGAGAGCCTTCCCCTCCCTAGCCAGTGCTGAGCTAGGTGCCTGTGAGGAAGATAGTGGAAAGGTTCAACAACCATCTCAGGCACCTTATCGGTCTATTTATAGGCCTCTGAATCTGATCTGCAAATATCACTTCTACAACAACCTGAAATGACCAAAACACCCTGGACTGGGTCTGCCAACAGCCAAACCCCGCTGTTCTGGAGAGCTATATGCAGGCCTCCAGGGGTAAAAATGTAAAACTATCTGGGGCACAGAGGTAAAATCCCCCTTGTGGGTCAAAATGTAAAGACATCTCTTTTCTTATGTGGCGAGTGGGGAGGGATCCGTCAAGCCTAGGGAGGTCTCGCCTGCTGGGCCATCTTGCCCACGCCAGGAGGTCTCGCCTAGCGAGATCTCGCCTAGCGAGGTCTCGCTTTAACTCATGGGCTGCCCCTTCCTCTCGCCCTTACGGGTAGGCCTCCCCCCATCTCGCCAGTCCTCCTTCCTCGCTTGTTGGGTCACTCGCGAGCCCAAGGTTGTACACAATCCCCGCTCTTTTCGAGGTTGCCCTAACCTCGGAAAGACAGTCCAACCGTGGCTCGCGATGCTAAGATTCCTTTATGAGAATCTTGGGTGGGCCCCTCCCCCCCCTCATATTGCCTATAAATATGAGAAGAAAGCCTTCATTTGGAACTCTTTTGCCTTCATCCTCTCTTCTTTCGGAATGTCTCATAGTCAAAGTTTCCGTGAGCGCCTTGCGATTGTGCGAAGGCGAAACAAAGCCAACACGGACGCCCTTTTCCCAGATCTGGGGCGTACTCCCCCCTTAGCCTCCCCGCCCTCTCGCACAAAAAGGACGAAAGCTGCCTGCGCCCCTCTCTCGGCGGGCGCAACCTCTTCTGCCGCTCCGATAGACAACCCATTCGCTTCTTCTGGGGAGAAGCAGGTGATCACATTATCTTTCCTTTCTCTGGTTTCGCCTGCCTGACTATGCTTTTTCAGGGAAGTTTCGCTGATTCGCCGGTGTCTGCCAATCCCCCCGATAATGTAAGTCAAGTTCCTCAGCGCATAGACTCGCCCAAGGCGGCCTCCCCACCCCCCTCGCGGAGAGAAAACCTCTCGCGAGTTGTGGGGAACCCTCAAATCCCAAGTAAGATCTCTTCCCTTCTCGCCTCTTGGTTGATTCGCCTTCTTTTATCCGACTCGTGCGGGCTCACCCTTGCTTGTGATCTCTCGCTATTTCCGCAGGCATCCACTTTGATTCCGATACTGAGGAAGCTCCCGCGTCTCCCCCCCTCTCGCCTCTTCCTCATCCGGGCGAGATCGAGGACTACCTGGGTGATCCCATGGACCCTCTGGAATTGAAGCGGAGGACTGCCAGGATGTTCCGCAAATATACGCACATAATCCGCGAGATGGAGCTCGAGAAGCAGGCCTCCGACCGGCGCATGGAGTGGATTGAAGCAGATCACCACCGCCTTTCCGCAATGGTGGAAGCGGACGGGGTGCTAGACGGGACCGACCCCCAGGCCATACTGAACGAGACGGATGAACATCTCCGTCTCGCGCGCCGCGGCGTGATTGCCGCTCGCGCCTTTCATCTTCCTGGCCGCCCGCCATGCGCGGGAGGTAAAGATGGCCGCTGGCAGTGGGTGCGGAACTAAACTGCCGCAGTCCCGTCTCGCCTTCTCTGGATCTCGTTTTTATCAATGTCGCTGTTTTATTACTGATATGTTGTATAAACTTATTTGGGCGAGATGTTCCCTTCTGCGGGACGATTTATTTTTAGACTTTTGGTCATGCACTGGTCATATCATGCCGTCTTTTCATTATTGCCATGATTAGATATTATTTTATTTTATTAATCCTGTAATGATGGCTTGCCTCGAAAGGGTTTCTGCGGCGCCTTCGCCTCTTGAGTTCTAGAGAGAGAGAGTGAGATAGGGAGAGTGAGATAAGAGAGAGAGAGGGGGAAAGAACGAAGCGTCGGGGTGTCCTCTCATTTCCCGCCGCCTGATTTTCCCGCCTTTTTCCCTACCCCTTATAAATATCTCCAACCACGACCCCTCTCATTATTCTAAGCCGTTCTTTTGATCCCGGTTCCCGTCTCTCCTTCACCATCTCGCGTCTCTCCCTGGGCCATCCACTCTTTTTTTCGCCGCTTTCTCGCCAATTATGGGAAAGAAGAAGATTGAAGAGGGCGAGTGACGCAGCCGCTGCGGGAAGCGCTTCGTGGACCATGACTTCCCTCTCGGCAGACTGCCAGAGGAAGACCACGCTCGCTTCGCCCGCGAGTATCTCTCTGATAGCTACCCGTGTCGCCCGCCCAAGGTGGGCGAGTGCATCGACACCTTCTATCCCAACGAGCTGGCTTTCCCGGTCTCCACTTCGAGGCGGGGCTGAGGCTTCCCCTCTGGCCGGAGGTCAAATTAGTGCTGAAGTACTTTGGGGTCGTCCCGGCCCAGTTCAACCCCAACGCCATCTCCATGTTGATCGCTTTCGCCTGCTACCTGCGGCGAGAGCGTATCGAGTTTAGTCTAACCGCCTTCCGCAAGCTGTTTGTCTACCACGCCAAGGACGACGACATCTCTTACTTCACAGGCCAAGGCCTTAAAGTATGCGAGACGCCGAACAAGAACCACCATTGGTTGACGCGGTTCGTCTTCATCCGCGGGGATCTGGGAGGCATCCCTCTCGCCCCCGTATCCCCCGCCGAGTTCTATTATGATACCCCCAAGGTGGGGGGTGCCGAAAAAGAGCTCTGCGATTTCTTCGTGAGGAAGAATTTTGAAGTCCAATACCTGCGGCGAGACCTTGACTCGCTCCCCGCCGTTTTCCCCGGCGAAGGTACACTTCTATTTCCTTCTTTGTCCCCGTAAATTCTTACCTTCCGCTGACTGTCACTTTATCTAGGAGAAAGGACCGTCCCCGTCCATCCCCCCTACCAGAGCAATCGAACTCTCGCTTTGGCGAGTATGGCGGCGGAGGCTGCGAAAGATACGCTGACCCCTGCCGCCAAGAAGAGGCCCGCGGGCGAGGGTGCTTCTCGCCTCAGCCCCAAGAAGAAGAAGAAATCCGTGTCCTTCGAGAAGGAAAAACCGGCCAAGGAAAGAGAAGAGCTAGCGGGGTCTCTATCCCCTATCACCCTATCGTCTCCCTCGCCTCCGCGTCGACCCGTCTCGCCCGCCCGCGAGACGGTCTCTGCAGAACCAGCTGCCCACGGCCATATTCAGCCCTCTCAGCTTCCTCCTGGCGAGACTGGCTCGTCCAGCCGCCCGACTCCCGCCTCACACCCTAATTATAATATGGGGCCCGTGACGGAGGATGACGCCGGCGAGCCGGTTCTGATATGGGAGCAAGACTTCAACCGCGTGTCGGTGTCCACCCTTCTCCCTTCCTGGAAGGAACAGGACCACCCCACCAGTCATGCCTTCTCCTTAGGTTTTGGGCTGTATGGCGGTCTTGGCTCCGAACCTGCTGATAACGAGGCATCGCGGGACCTCATTCTAAAAAGTGTCCACTCGCAGTTTCGCTCCCTGGAGCTCGCGCACCGCGTCTCGCGCCGCCTCGTTTTCAACAACAGGAAATGGAAAGAGGCGGAGGCCGGTCTCGCCGCGGAGCGCGAGAAGTCCCTTGACCTGGAGAAGCGGTTGCATGTTGCTGACAACCTCCTTGCGCAGAGCCAGGGCGGCGTGGTAAGTTTCCTTATCTTTGCCTTGCTAGTCTTACTCTTGCTTCTTATAGTCCCTTACTTCCCCCCCTCCCGCAGGATGCCGAGACGGCCAACAGGATGCGCTCGCGTATTGAGGAGCTAGAGGGGGAAAACAAGAAGCTGAAAGCCGAGAATCTCCGCCTCCGGAGCAGCGCGACACCCCCACCGGATCAGTTTCCCGTTCCTTCTCGCTATTCCGTGGATGAGGTGGAGGCCATCTGCCGGGACTCAAATATCAAGACGGCGGAGGTTGTCCTCAAGATGATGAAGGAGCCGGGAGTGGTGCGCGCGGATGCAGAGACGGTGACCGTCCGCGACCTGGTCCCGCGCTTATACGACGAGTCGGACGGCAGCGCCTCCTCTGACAACGAGTAGCGTACCATCCCCTGCAATGTCTTCCTTTCGCCATCTTCTTTTGCCTAATACTTGTGATTCTGGTTCACTTCCTTAAAAGGAGAGCGAGGTGTCCCCGCTTTATGGATATTTTTGTTTAAAACTTTTTATATACTAATTGTCGCTTCCCTCTTTGGGGCGTCTTGTGTAATAGTTAATCAAGAGGCAACTTTTTAGATGTTATTTTAATTGCCACCTTGATCCTCTGCCATCTCGCTTAGCTACTAGTCAAAGGTGTAAGACTATTTTTTGGACGCTGTTTAATTGCTGCTTTTATCGTCTGCCATCTCGCTTAAAAGCCAGCGCGAGGCAATTTTTATCGCTTTTCGCCCCTATCTTGATTACCACCCACCGTTAGCGCTCGCCGCGCCGCGAGATTCTCTCGCGCCGGAATCCCTGGGGACCGGCCGTCTCGCCCGGTCTGTTTCGGCCACTTCAGCTCACTTGAGCCTGGGATGAGGAAAACCCTCCCGCCAGTTGCGAGACCACCTATGGCGAGTGCCGGCCAGGGACCTTCTTCCCTGGCCCGATTCCTGGCCCCTCTCTGTTTTAGGGACTTTCTATCAACCTTTTGATGAACATGGATCTTTCCTCATGCGAATTCTTACCCTTAGACTTGTCCCCTCGAGTGAGTCTACCGCCCTGCCAGCTAGATGGGAGTCTGGTCAGCGGGTCTGCGCGGGGTCTCCACTCCAAAACGCCACCAACCACCGAGTGAGCCTACAGCTCTGCCAGCTAGATGAGAGTCTGGTCAGCGGGTCTGCTCGGGGTC
This sequence comes from Platanthera guangdongensis, assembly GCA_039583875.1. Lineage (NCBI taxonomy): Eukaryota > Viridiplantae > Streptophyta > Magnoliopsida > Asparagales > Orchidaceae > Platanthera > Platanthera guangdongensis. The sequence goes on from CM077150.1 coordinate 178,661,241, forward strand.
TCTTCTCCAAAACACCACCAACCACCGAGTGAGCCTACAGCCCTGCCAGCTAAATGGGAGCATGGTCAGCGGGTCTGCTCGGGGTCTCCTCTCCAAAACACCACCAACCACCGAGTGAGCCTACAGCCCTGCCAGCTAGATGGGAGCCTGGTCAGCGGGTCTGCTCGGGGTCTCCTCTCCAAAACACCACCAACCACCGAGTGAGCCTACAGCCCTGCCAGCTAGATGGGAGCCTGGTCAGCGGGTCTGCTCGGGGTCTCCTCTCCAAAACACCACCAACCACCGAGTGAGCCGACAACCCTGTCAGCTAGATGGGAGCCTGGTCAGCGGGTCTGCTCGGGGTCTCCTCTCCAAAACACCACCAACCACCGAGTGAGACTACAGCCCTGCCAGCTAGATGGGAGCCTGGTCAGCGGGTCTGCTCGGGGTCTCCTCTCCAAAACACCACCAACCACCGAGTGAGCCTACAGCCCTGCCAGCTAGATGGGAGCCTGGTCAGCGGGTCTGCTCGGGGTCTCCTCTCCAAAACACCACCAACCACCGAGTGAGCCTACATCCCTGCCAGCTAGATGGGAGCCTGGTCAGCGGGTCTGCTCGGGGTCTCCTCTCCAAAACACCACCAACCACCGAGTGAGCCTACAGCCCTGCCAGCTAGATGGGAGCCTGGTCAGCGGGTCTGCTCGGGGTCTCCTCTCCAAAACACCACCAACCACCGAGTGAGCCTACAGCCCTGCCAGCTAGATGGGAGCCTGGTCAGCGGGTCTGCTCGGGGTCTCCTCTCCAAAACACCACCAACCACCGAGTGAGCCTACAGCCCTGCCAGCTAGATGGGAGCCTGGTCAGCGGGTCTGCTCGGGGTCCCCTCTCCAAAACACCACCAACCACCGAGTGAGCCTACAGCCCTGCCAGCTAAATGAGAGCCTGGTCAGCGGGTCTACTCGGGGTCTCCTCTCCAAAACACCACCAACCACCGAGTGAGCCTACAGCCCTGCCAGCTAGATGGGAGCCTGGTCAGCGGGTCTGCTCGGGGCTGTTTCTACAAATCATCTCGCCCCTGGTGCCTCACAAAGGTCACCCACACTTTCATCGCATCAAAAGAACACATCGGGATGATAAGCATTACACAATGATAATAAAAAGGTGCTATGGAATAGAGCGCTACGGGTAAAATCTCTTCAAATCATCCCCACTCCGGGCTCGCTCGAGGGATACCCCGTCCACATCCTGTTGGTGGTACCCTCCTGACTTTAAGACTTCTTTTACTACAAAAGGACCCTCCCAATTGGGGTTAAGCTTCCCTACGGAGGCTCCTCTACCCGCCGCGTCTACCTTTTTCAGGACCAAATCTCCTTTCACAAACTGTTTGACCCTTACATGCTTGTCGAAGTACCTTGCCATCCGGCGCTTGACCTCCTCCTGCCGGACCATCGCTAAATCCCGGAGCTCCTCCACGAGATCCAACGAAAGTCTCTGTTCTTCTCCGTTCTCTGCTCTCCACCCTTCGGCTCCTTCCCTTGCAACCGCTACTCTTGGTGATGCGACCTCAAATTCGACAGGTATGACGGCCTCTGAGCCATGAGAGAGCTTAAACGGGGTTTCCCCCGTGGCTGTGTTTGGTGTGGTCCTCAAGGCCCACAGTACTGAAGGTAGTTGCTCCACCCAGCTTCCTCTCAGATTCTCCACCTTTTTCTTCAATAGATTGACAATGACCTTATTAGCCGCTTCGACCTGTCCGTTACTCCGTGGATGATGAACAGAGGCAAAGCGGAGATCTATCCCCAAACGAATGCAGAAATCCACGAACTCCCTGCTTGCAAATTGTGGTCCGTTATCTGTCACAATGGCTAGGGGCAACCCATGCCGGCAGACGATCTCCCCCCACACGAAGTTCTTGACCACCTGCGAGGTTACCTTAGCCAATGCTTTTACCTCCAGCCACTTTGAAAAGTAGTCCACCATGACTATCAGGAATTTCCTTTGGCCACTTGCTTGGGGAAAGGGGCCCACCAGGTCTAGTCCCCATATAGCGAATGGCCAGGGAGCTGTGATGGTCCGCAGCCTCTGGGCCGGAAGGAGCTGAAGGGGGGCGAATTCCTGGCACTTTTGACACTTTTTCGCGAATTCCTCCGCATCTCTCCGGAGGGTGGGCCAAAAGTACCCCTGCCTCAGCACCCTCCCTTCTAAAGTCCGGCTCCCCGAGTGACTCCCACATTCTCCCGAGTGAATCTCTTGCAGGACCTTGGGTGCCTCCTCCTCTGACACACATCTGGCCAGCAGACCCGACAAGGTTTTGCGATATAAAACTCCATCCTTCAGCAGGTAGTACGCCGATTTATATCTGGTACGCTTCCTGTCGAGTTCCATTGCGGGTAACTGCCCTGATGCCAAAAAGGTGATAAAGGGGTCCATCCACGACCTCTGCTGGCATATTTCCATGAGCTCCCCTTCCTCTATAGACGGTCTGAAGAGTTCCGTCACTGTTCCCCCCTCTCGAGGGCCATACTTGGCGAGTTGGTCAACCTGAGTGCTCTCCTCCCTCGGGACGTGCTGGATGGAGAAGCTTCGGAACTGCCCTATGATGTCCTTGACCTTTCCTAGATACAACTGGAGGGTGGGCTCCCTTGCCTCGAACTCCCCTTTGATCTGGCCTGCCACCACCATGGAGTCTGTCGAGGCCTCAATGTTTGGAGCTCCCTCACGAGTAAGGATACAAATGAATAAAAAATATGTTCTTCCCGCCGCTCGTAAACCCCTGCACACACTCAAAAATGTGCGACAAGCGGAGTATAACACTCAGGAGTTTGCGAGTATCGTTGCGCCGGGAAAATGACGTGGTCGGTATGATGTCGCGCGGTGTGACCTTTTCCTTTAGAAATATAGATGGAAAGTGATCAAATATGCCAATTAATTTTATGATATTCCCATTTTATCTTATGTAATAACTCTACATTGGAAATGATGCATTATATTTTACCCTTTGTAATGAATCTGGAATTATTATAAAAAGATAAAAATTGAAATATTATAAAATAATTTGGCTAATTTTATCATTTTCTATTCATATTTTTAACGCAAGGGGCAGTTGTGTAAACTATTGAAACTTTGAGGGGATGTAAATGCAATTTTGAAATGTAGAGGGGCGCAACGTATGATTATGTAAATTCTCAGAGCAGGTCCCGATAATTAACCCTTTATATATAAAGAAATGTTCAAGGAAAAAGCTCACGAGCTCATCAACAGGATGTTCTTTCAATGTTCTTTCAATGTTTGCAAGGCCAATCGCAAATGCCAAGCATGTTTTTTGTCTGACGGAGAATAAATCAGGATATCGTCAATGAACACAATCACGAATTGGTCCAGATAATCTTTAAAGACCCGATTCATCAGATACATAAATGCTGCTGGTGCATTGGTTAGCCCAAACGGCATAACCATAAACTCATAATGACCATATCTGGTACTGAACGCAGTTTTGAAAATATTTTCTTCTTTTATCCTTAGCTGGTGGTAACCAGATCGCAAATCCAACTTAGAGAACACTCTAGCATTGACAAGTTGGTCGAATAAATCCTCGATACGAGGAAGAGGATATTTAGTCTTCACAGTCAACTTATTGAGTTCACGATAATCAACGCACAGGCGTAACGTTCCTTTTTTCTTCTTTACAAACAATACGGGGGCACCCCACGGAGAGGAACTTGGGCGAATGAAATTTTTATCAATCAAATCTTGTAGCTGCACTTTCAATTCTGCCAATTCCTTTGGCGCCATACGATATGGTGACTTTGCCACCGGTCTAGCCCCTTGCTCGAGGTTAATTTCAAATTCAATTTCTCTCTTTGGCGGGAGTCCAACCAACTCTTCCGGGAATAACTCTTGAAATTCACATACGACTGGAATTGTCGTAATGTCCTTCTTTTCTTCTGGAGGTCCTTTCACCATTACCAGAATAGCTTGACCGCCTTTCCGGATTTGTGAAAGCGCTTTCATTGCAGAAATTAACATTTTCGACACTTCACCCAATCCTCGATACGGAATTCTGCTTTGATCTGCACACTTTACCGATACTTCTTTGGTCTTACAGTCAATCACTGCCTCCTGTTGGGTTAACCAGTCCATGCCCAGAATAATATCGAACTCGGTCAAGGGAAGAACCACTAAGTCCGTTGTAAATGACTTATCATTCAGGGCAAACGTAATGATTACTCGTTGTTGTGCAGTAAGTATCTGGTTAGTTGGGAACGTAACGTGCAAAACCTCTTGTACCCGATATGATTTTGCCGCAATTGCATTCAATATTGTGGTAGAAATAAAGGAATGACTTGCTCCCGTATCAAATAACAATTTAACTAAATAGTTACCGATAGGGATAATACCTGTCACAACGGTGTCATCCGCCTTTGCCTCTTGCTGATTCAGATTGAACACCCGCGGCTGCACTCGGCGTTCTTGTCCTTGACGTTCTTCTATATATGTTCCTGCTGGCACTGAAGTAGAAGCTGAGGCTGCGTACTCACCTCCCGTAGTACGACCCATCAGATACAATCTCGGGCCCTGTGTCACTGGAAACTGCTGTGCTGCTCTTTGTCCTTCTCGGTTCCGAGGGCACTCCCTCTGTCGATGCCCAGGCTGACGACACAAATAGCAGGCATTGCTTCCCACTAAACACTGCCCGATGAGTCAATTGTAACGGCCCGATTGTCCGCCACAATTAACAATATCATAAACATGCATTTCGAAATCAGGTACAGCGGAAGATGTACATATGCATGTCATAACGAGTAAGTATCATAAACATCAGTTACATAAGATTCTATATACCAGTACAGAAAGGAAATAAATCAGTAAATTCTACCTGAGCTCTAATGACGACCGGTCGCTGTCTTTCCGGTTCCTAAACATTTAGAGAATACAACCGTTAGTCTTGTATAAGACTAAGTGAAAATTTACCTTTTTAATCTGCTGTACAGTAATAGTTTTATAAGAAGAAGTAAGTACTGTTGTAATTCAATAAGTTAATATAGAACCGTTCATTTCATTCGTGAATTTGTCTTGCAGTCAAATCAATAGAAGTAACTACCAATAGTGTTTCAGTAAGGCTTAAAAAAATCATCAACAATAAACAATAAACATCTGTTACAGTCAAGTTATACGACAATATTCTTTAAGCTTGTATTTCTTTTCATATAGACACTATTAAGGGTAATTCAATGAATTCTATATCAGTCTCAGTATTCCGTATTTCAGTCTTTGGGCCCGACCCCTTTGGGGTCATCAGTCTCCAGACCAGTACGTACAACACGCGTTTATGCCTTTCGGCTCGACTGGCCTGGTACTTCAGTACACAACATCAGTATTCTTCATTTTTATATTACCCTTAATAGTTTCATGTGTCGACACATTAGATTATGTATGATGAGTTCTTTATGTTAATTAGTCCGCTCAGAATATTTTCTTACTTGATTGCCTCTAAATGAGGCCATTCATGGCATTCACAACATATAGAGTGATGGTATAAAACAGTTTCATTATAGCAGTTAAATATTTAGGTAAAGCATACATTAAAAAGAGAAATTCTCACCGTGGCTCGTTCCTTTTCCTTGCTCCGTCTCGAATAGACGTCGCGTCGACTTGGAGATGCCATCCTTCGCAGTATCTGTACATGTATAAGGCAACAACATTTATTTCACAAGGTTGCAGCTCACACATCGACACGACGCATTCAAGCCAACGTATAAAAATTTCATATAGCTGGCCACTCAAACATGCAGCATAAACCAAACAGTTCACATGACAGCCCACAAAAACAGCCCACAAACACAGTCCAAACAGCCCATAAACACAGTCCAAACAGCCCACAAACACAGTCCAAACAGCCCATAAAAACAGTCCAAACAGCCCATAAAAACAGCCCACAAACACAGTCCAAACAGCCCATAAACACAGTCCAAACAGCCCACACAAACAGTCCAAAATCAGCCGGCTAACAAGTGCAAAACAGTAGTCAAACCAGGGCACAGCTGGCCTATAGTCCAGCCCAGCTGCCATCCCAAAAACAGCAGCCATCACAACACAACCATATAAAATATAGAAAACAAACTACCCAGCCGGCCAACAGTCCAGAACAAAAATAACTAGGGCACAACTCCAAAAACAGCAGCCCTCAAGAGTACAACCGGCCACAAAAACACTTAAATCCAGCCTCAAGTAAAAGAAAAACATGAAAGGAATCAAGTACCTAGTCCAAAGAAACTTGAAAGTTCTCCCACCAAAGCCAAGAAAGCTCCAACCGTCCCAGAGTAAGCTAAAGAAGAGACGTTTAGAGCGTATACACGTAGAAGAGAAAAAAGAAGCAGAAGATTTCACCATACCAGGCGACGGGAAGGAGAAACCACCCAAACCCTAGCTATCGGGTTTCGCCGGCTGCAGAGACAATGCGCGAATGCCGAATAAGAGCAGGGATCGAAAGCTATTCAGAAACAAACCACCGCTGAAGCCTTAATAAAGAGTCTGAACCGGTTAACCCAGCCACACAGCCAACCCAGCCAAACAAATAGCACCAACCAGCCAACCCAGCTCACCAAATAGCACCAACCAGCCAACCCAGCTCACCAAATAGCACCAACCAGCCAACCCAGCGCACCAAATATAACATTACCACATAGAATTAAACCCGCAGCACTAGCAAATCAAGCCAACCAGCCAACCTTTAAATTTACAACATATATGTACAACTAAACAAGTCATGCGACAATATTATGTGCTGTCCACATCATAAAAGCAACAAAACAAAATGTTACAACGATAATAAGTAACTCTCAATACATAGCATAACATATTCAGAAGAAGAACTCGCACGACGCCGAATCATAGCTCAGGGCGACGCCGATTCATAGCTCATGGCGACGCCGATTCAATATTGCTTACCTCTCTTTTCATCATCGGGGACGTTACCTGTAATAAATTAATTTTCGTTACACATGATCATATAAGTGATTATTTACTGCAACATGACATAATATTACATACCAAAAATATGTGCGTCACAATTCTCCCCTCCTTAAAAATTTTCGTCCCCGAAAATCATTCTTTCATATTATCAAACAGTACAGGAAAAAGATTTTGCATTGCATCTTCACGTTCCCACGTCGCTTCGTGTCTAGGGTGACCCTTCCACCAAACTAGCACAAACGTCACGTTTCGATTTCTTAACTGTTTGCTTTGCCGATCTATAATCTGATATGGTTCCGTCGGGCTAGAGAGATCTGGTTCAATTTGTTTATGATATTCTATATGAGGCACATAACACACCGTATTCAATTCACCCAGGACGAACAAAGATGCTTCATGACCTGAAGGAGGATTTCTGGTGGCCTGGTATGAAAAAGGACGTAATAGCGTATATTGCGTCCTGCCACACGTGTCAACTGGTGAAAGCAGAACACCAGAAACCTGGAGGATATTTGCATTCCTTACCCATACCAGAATGGAAGTGGGCAGACATTGCGATGGATTTTGTTTTCGGTGTTCCTCGCAGCAAATTGGGGCATGATGGTATTTGGGTCCTTATTGCTCGCTTAACGAAGAGCGCACATTTTATTCCCGTGCGACATTATTTATATGGCGTACGCTGCGAGTTTTTTACGGATCACAAAAATCTAAAATATATATATTCTCAGAAGGATTTGAACCTTCGACAGCGTCGTTGGTTAGAATTTATCAAAGATTACGATGTCGATATGCAATACCACCCTGACAAAGCAAATGTAGTTGCTGATGCCTTAAGCCGCAAGAACACAGTTGGATTATCTGTTTTGTCTGGTTATGAAGCACAATTGGTGTATGAGTTGGAAAAGATGCAAATCACTCCACTCGTTACACCGGAAAGCAAGCGAGCCCAGTTGTCTGTACTGGTATATAGAATCTTATGTAACTGATGTTTATGATACTTACTCGTTATGACATGCATATGTACATCTTCCGCTGTACCTGATTTCGAAATGCATATGTTTATGATATTGTTAATTGTGGCGGACAATCGGGCCGTTACAATTTAATGGTATCAGAGGCAGGTTTTCAATTGCACCCTGGCCATAACGAGTATGTATGCTTGTCGGTAAATCCATCTAAGTGTGATTTCGATGGATGCGCAGGAAGACCAAGAGGTAATGTCTGAGGGAAGTGCATCGGGGCAGGCCCAACACCCTAAACCCTAAACCCTAAACCCTAAACCCTAAACCCCGGGGCAGTGCATCGGGGAAGTGCATCTGTTTAGGGTTTAGTGTTTAGGGTTTAGGGTTTAGGGTTTAGGGTTTAGGGTTTAGGGTTTAGGGTTTAGGGTTTAGGGTTTAGGGTTTAGGGTTTAGGGTTTAGGGTTTAGGGTTTAGGGTTTAGGGTTTAGGGTTTAGGGTTTAGGGTTTAGGGTAAGTTGAGCTGACTCGTGAACTAGATAAGTCTGCTCAACAAACTTTAGGGTTAAGGTGTGATCCCCTCAATGGTTTAGAGCCTCAACTTCACTAACACCTCAATCCCAATCATGAATATCATAATGAGTCTTGCAGCAGTTGGTATCAACACTATCCTTCCTTTATAGATTTTTGTCCTCAACCGTGTTCCCGTATCCTCTACTCCAAAGAAGCTCATCATCGGAATAGCTCCTGCATGTCTTTTGTTCCCGTCGTAACTCCCAGACGAGTCGTCGTTGCTCCTATCAACTATTCACATGTAATCCAATAAGATCCTTACAATTGCAACACTAGCAAAGCGCGCGTTGCCACCTTTCCACCCGTTTTCGACGCTTTTGTTTGTTTCCTTAGTCACAAACGCCTGCAACAGTTGCTGAAGCCAAGCCACGATCATCTCGATCCTCCCCTCTACATCGATCCACATCTCTTTTTGTATCAGCGTCATCTCCATCATCCAAGTGAAGGCCATCTTTTTCGCATGAGTTTCTCCAACGTTCCAAGTCATCTTCCTGTTCGAACCCACCCATAGTATGTCACCTTCCTATCCTCGTTCTATTTTGTCTGCTTGGTAATGTCACATGGATTCATCAAATCCTCACACTTTGAGCCTCACAACCATATATCGTGCAACCTACCACTCCGCAAGTCAGAATAAGGCTGCCAGAAAGGCATTCAATTATTAATTAATTGATTAGTACATTATTAAATTAAGACAATGTTTGATTAATTGATTATTTTATTCAGTAGACGTGGAGACGAGTCCCGCCGAGTAAGTGACATTCGTGCAATGTTATGGAAAGTATTGGAGAGAACACAATGGATGCCAAGCTTGACAAACTTTTGATGTCCGACATGATTGGGGTCTCGATTCGAACAGAGCATGGAGAATGCCGACTAATTCCGAATATCACGTTGCTTCATTATTTCTTTTGCTTGCTCCCTTCCCACAGTTCGCAACGAGCACCTTCACCACTGAACTCGACGAATACACCACAACAATCTATGCAGCCACCAACCCTATTGATTCTTCTCCTGCCAACACTCTTAGCCACCCCTTCTTTGGACTGTTGGACACTTCCTCTCTAGCGGGCACCACAACATACCTCCTCAATCATCCTTGTACCAATGACCCCTCCATTACTTCAATCACTTAGCAATTACGCTCCGGGCTCTTCTTTGATCACATTGCGGCGCAAGCGACAATCATCCCATTTCGCCATGAGCCGCTCTTTTGTTGCAAAATTAAAGAACATTATGATTCAACAATTATAGACACCTTTCGGCTTTCGAGCTTGAGGACAAACTTGAATTGAAGGAGGATGGAATGTTGTAGTCTTTATCATAAGTCTGTTTTTATGTCTCTTTTAATTATGAGTCATATCATGTCGAGTCTATATTATTAGTCTCTATATGTCTTATTTAAGGCCTTTTCTGTGTTTTATATAGGCCAAATGTTTAAGGGTTGTTTTGCAAGTATCTTTATAAATTTATAAATAGACCCTTTGGTTCATTAATGATATGGTATCAAAGAAGAAGGTTAGATGTACTTTTCCTCCCCTCATTGTTTAAGACAAGGTTTGGATCTCCCTCATTAGCCCCAATTTCAGGCGCTCTCCCCTCTAGGGTTGAGACAAATTTTTTGCAAACCTCTCAACCGTAGAGGGGAGAGCGCCTGAAATTGGGGCTAATGAGGGAGATCCAAACCTTGTCTTAAACAATTTGATGTATTTTTTCAACTCAAACTGTGAATCTTACAGTGAGGTTTGCAAAAAATTTGTCACCCTTGAATTTTAACGATTTGATGTATTTTTGTTCACAGTTTATCTTTTTAATGATGATTTTATATTAAATGTCATTACTTTTGTATATATTCATCATTGAAAATTTGTACCTATCATCCATTGTCTTAAGAGGGGATTGGGTTGCACTTTGATGGTTAGATTTTCCTACTTTTATTATTATTGAACAATGGTTGTAGCTTGTAAAGTTTCATTTTGTTTTCCTCATCTGTTCTTAACTAATAATGTAAGTCATTGATAGATTATAATTTTCAGCTACTGTTAATCTCTCAATTGCTATAAATGTATCTGTGACCATATTAGTTAGTACTCATGTCTTGGTAGTATTCTTTATTTTACCTAATTTCGTTTAATAATTAACTTGATATTATACGCACATAATTTACTTGGTAGGAACATATTTAGTTAAAACTTTGGTTACATTTGTAGTTTATATCTGTAACTGTGGAAGGAATGTGGTTCAGGTAGTTGAAACATAACCTTTTTTGCACTTACACTTCTAACTTTGAAGGTTACTGTTTTTATTATTTGCTTTATTTCTTATGTTTTGTCCTTTTGGAATTCTTCCAAGCTTTGGATTTTTTGGGACAGTGTTTAAAAGTTGTTCTATCTAAATTTTATGCTTTAGAATTCCTAGTTTATAGGACTTCCATTATTTTATGAAAATAGTGTTTAATAATATCATCATAGCATCAAACTTCGTTCCTTGCGTTCAATGTAATTTATAAATAGCGATGAATGGTACCTTAGAAAATGAAATCATGCTTGTAGTGGGGCTCCCGCCCATCGAGTTCCTGATGGGGACCAGCCGCGTGATCGTGATCGATAAAGGAGATTGGACCACCACTCAGAGGGACCCGTTTTTGCATATTTGCATGAGATGCATTGATCGGATCGCCGATCCGAGACGGCGAGCGCGTCCGGAGCGTCGTTTTACATTTTATATGTATTTTGTTTATTTATTTGGGCCTGTATTTAGTATTTTAGGACACCGGGTGTGACGACCAATCATAGCCGTTCACACAGGGCACACAACCACCCCTCTTGCTATAAATAGGGGCGGAGGTTCTCAGTTTTCAATCATTGCTTGTATTGTGAGAGAATCCATACCGACAATCATTCAGGCGATGCTGCGAGCCCTGGTATGTGACGTCCCAGTTCATTCCTCATTTCCCCCTTTGTATTCCCGTAGCCCCCTCCCACGATTCAGGCAAAATCACTGAACCTCTACTGTGCATCTCCTTCTCAGCGCCCTTAACCGCACAAAAACCACATCCTTGGTCATCACCGTGCTCCTTCTCCATCACTTGCAATCGCAAGACGCTCAGGAGACGCTCCCTCCTCGACAGAAGGATCTACTCCCACCTTTTTTCATCGACCTCACCCCTAACCGCACTTGCAGGTATCACCCTTCCCAACAGGGCCCCTCGATTTCATGATCGCATCTACTGTTCATATCCTTCATCCACTACAAAGCCCTTTTCACCTCTTTCCTCCTAGAATTGCCGCCAACCACCACCTCATCTACCGTTCGAAGCCCTAGTTCGCCTCTGCCACAATTTTACATCTTCCCTATTAGTCGGAAACCTCCCACTTGCTGTTAAACTTCTTCTCCCTTCCAGGTAAGATTTTCCCCAATCACCCCATGCCGCCACTTCATTTTTTCCTCTACCTGTAAAGCCCCACAACACACCCTGGCTTGTTTATGAAATTTTTCTTCCAAATACAAAAGATTCACCCCATCCAGTCACAATCTAACAACCCAACATCTTCCTCCCCACCTCCAGTGATTCAAATATTCGCCGCATTCCACCATTTCCGACTCTCAGTGTTTGTGAGTATTATCGTTTTTGGATATTTTATTTTAGATTTGATTTTGTATTTGATTTTGGATGGACATATTATATGTGCTTGGATATTGTGTTTGCTAGTGTCTTTGTTTCTTTATATTGTTCTCCTATATTTCATTTGTAAAAGTTGTAGTATAAAGCATCCCTTGTGATAACGAACGTGAGTTGTTTATTTGCTTGAAATTATTGCGAACATCGTGTTAATTTGCTGCACCTATATAACTTGATTTGCTAAAGCTATATTCCGCAATAATTAAAACATGCACGCATCATTTAGGTTAAGCTTGATCGCATTTATTCCTCACATTCAGGTAAATTTGCATTAGCGTGTCAGCACCGCCCTTTCACAGCCCATCCTGCGTCAGTTCCTCTCTACCTTCTCATGCAATATATATTTGTAAGCCGGTCCCTTTGTGCGCATCAATGTTTAAAATGTCCTCCAACATGTAAGTTTTGAATTTTGAAGGATAAAGAATTTTTTTCTCGAGAAAATAGGTTATGTCATCTGGTAAAGCATATGCTAACATATTCAAAATTTTCTAATTTATCAACTGCCACTACTTTTGAAAATAGTTTCACCATTTCATTTTAGATTATATTATTAAAAGTCATGCTTAAATCACTTATATTTATTGTATTATATCTGAGTATTTATGTAATTCCTCTTTCTTCCTTCTAATCATTAATGCATATAATTTCTCTTAGTTGCGAGAACTAGAAAGAGGTGTTGATATCCTTGTGGCTACTCCTGGACGACTGGTGGACTTGCTGGAAAGGGCTCGAGTTTCATTGTCGATGATCAGGTATTTGGCTTTAGATGAAGCCGATAGAATGCTTGATATGGGTTTTGAGCCACAGATCAGAAAGATTGTTGAGCAGATGGACATGCCCCCTCCAGGCATGAGGCAGACTATGCTCTTCAGTGCTACGTTTCCAAAAGAGATACAGGTTATGTTCCTTTCTTCATTTTATCTCTTATTATATCCTTTATAATAATGCATTTTTTATTTTGGAATTTGATTCCTTAATTTTTTTTCCATTATTTCTATTGTGATGCTGGGTTTGGGTTATCAAGTGACATCATGGGTTGTAGAGACTTATAATTTGTCATGCCATTCATTGTTTGTAAACTTCAGGAAACTTCTGGATAAATGTCCATTCAAACATATCCATTAATAAGTTGACATTTTGTATTTTCTTTCAATAGTACTGTTGAGAGAGCCCAAAGCTTGTATGTATTACTCAAGTATGTAATTACATGGAGAGAATACAAATATATAGGAGAGAGGAGAGAAGAATAAATCCTATACAAGATGTGGGACTAAAGAAGGAGGAGAAAGAAAAACAAAGAAAGAGGGCCACTAAATGGGCCTTTTACATGGGCTTTTCCAATACTCCCCCGCAAGCTGGAGCGTACAAGTCGTATGCGCCAAGCTTGGATAGGCACTGATAGAAGAGGGTACTAGGTAGAGCTTTGGTGAGGATGTCAGCGACTTGTTCAGTACCCGGAACATGCTTGAGCTCGATCTTCTTCATGTGGACTTTCTCTCGGATGAAATGACAATCTACCTCAATATGCTTCGTTCTTTCGTGAAAGACCGGGTTCTTAGCAATATGTATGACAGCTTGAATGTCACATAGGAGGAGAGCGGGTGAAGATAGTTTAACTCCAAGGTCGGTAAGGAGACTCTCAATCCATGTGAGTTCAGAGACCACAACAGCCATTACCCGATATTCTGCCTCTGCTGATGATCGAGCAACCACTGCTTGTTTCTTGCTTCGCCAAGTAATCAGATGTCCTCCAAAATAGGTGCAAAAACCGCTAGTAGATCGTCGATCGTCTAGGGAGCCAGCGTAGTCGGCATCAGAGTATGCCACTAGTGTAGGAATGGAAGATGAGGTTTTGTATACAAGTCCTTGGCCAGGAGCAGTCTTAAGATATCTGAGAATGCGTTCCACAGCCTGGAGATGAGAGCTTCGAGGAGAATGCATATAACGACTAACGAGTCCCACAACGAAGGATATATCAGGTCTTGTAACTGTTAGGTAGATAAGTTTCCCAACTAGACGACGGTAATATTCTGGATTTTGTAGAAGAAAATCAGAATCCGAGCCCTGAGCACAAAGTTTGTGATTTGCATCCATGGGAGTGTTAATAGGTTTGCAGCCAGAGTAGCCCGCATCATGAATAGGATCCAGACAATATTTTCGCTGAAAGAGAACCAGACCATCTGACCGTCTAGCCACTTCCAGACCGAGGAAGTACCGAAGATGTCCCAGATCTTTAGTTTGGAAGACGGAGCTCAGATGTAGCTTAACGACCTGTATGCTGTCCAAGTCACTTTCAGTAATAATGATGTCGTCGACATATACCAATAGGAGAACCGTACCCGTTGCCCGGTGGCGAGTGAACAATGAGAAGTCAGCCGAGCTTCGAGTGAAGCCAATTGCCCGTAGAGCTTTGCTGAACTTGTCGAACCATGCCCGAGGGGATTGTTTGAGACCATATAGTGATTTGAGAAGGTGACAAACCCGTGACTCCCCCGTGGTCTCAAACCCGGGAGGTTGTTGCATGTAAACCGTTTCCTGAAGGTCGCCATTCAGGAAAACGTTCTTGACGTCGAGTTGAAATAAGGGCCATTGACGATGGACAACAGCAGAAATGAGAATTCGGACCGTGTTGAGCTTAGCGACCGGAGAGAAAGTCTCGTCATAGTCGAGCCCTTGTTGCTGGGTGAAGCCACGAGCAACCAAACGAGCTTTGAGTATATCAATGGTCCCATCATGAGCATGTTTGATGACGAAGACCCATTTGCACCCAACAGGTTTCTGGCCGGGAGGAAGGGGCACCAAGGTCCAAGTCTGGTTTGCCCACAGAGCAGCCATCTCTTCTTCCATGGCAGCACACCACCCAGGATGTTGTAGAGCGTCCTGTACAGAAGTAGGAATAGAGACCGAGGATAGTGAAGTAGCCAAGGTCTGAAGAGGTGGAGAGAGACGATGAAGAGAAACATAGTTCGCCATCGGATGAGCTGTAGAGGCCGGCATCGGAGCAGCAGAACACGGAGAAGCCGAGGTCGAAGCCAACTGCATAGGAGCAACAGGAGGAAGAGGGCGACGAGTATAGACCCGAATAACGGGCGGTCGAGGAGGGTCAATGTTGGGAGGAGGCGGAGGGATGGTGGGAGGGGAGTGGACGGGGATCATCGGCCGTGGGAGGGAGGGTGGTGGAGGAGGTGGTGGTAGAAGTGGTGGCAAAGGAGGAGGGAAGAAGGGTTGATCCTCCCGGAAAGTAACATCAGTAGATACGGAGACCTTCCGGGTGACCGGGGAGTAGCAAACATAACCCTTTTGGGTGCGGGAGTAGCCGACAAAAATGTGTTTGGCCGCACGGGGATCCAGTTTGTCAAGAGTGGGGCCCAGGTTATGGACAAAGCAAGTACAGCCAAAAACCCGGGGTGTGAGAGGGAAGGCGGGTGTGGAGGGAAAAAGAAGGCTGAAGGGGGTAGCGTTCTGGAGAACCGGAGATGGGAGACGGTTGATAAGAAAACACGCGGTGGAAACCGCAAAGTTCCAGAATACTTTGGGAACGTGCATGTGAAGCATGAGGGAGCGAGCAACATCAAGCAAGTGGCGGTTCTTGCGTTCGGCGACCCCGTTTTGTTGCGGGGTGTAGGGACAAGAGGTCTGATGAACAATACCGAACTTTGCGCATAGAGTGGCAAACTCGTGGCTAGTGTATTCCCGGACATTATCAGAGCGGAAAGTTTTAATGACGGTAGAAAATTGCGTGCGAGTTTCTAACACAAAAGCCTGAAAAACACGAGGAAGCTCGGAGCGATCATGTAGTAGATACAACCAGGTGGTGCGAGAGTAATCGTCAATAAAAGTTATAAAATAACGATAACCAGAGATGCTAGAAACTTTGTACGGTCCCCAAATATCAGAATGGATTAGATCAAAAGGAGCAGAGCTCCGAGTACAATGTGCGGGATAAGAAGCACGAGGCTGTTTGCCAAGAATACATGAATCACATTTAAAAACAAGAAGAGAGATGTCAGGAAGCGCCTTCTGGAGGATAGGTAGAGGGGCATGCCAAACCGACAATGCCAATCAGTAGAGGAAACAGAGGAAAGTGATGTGGGAGAGACATCGAGGAGGTAGAGCCCGTTCTGCAGTCGACCTCTACCAATGGTAATCCGCATCTGCCGATGCTGTATCAAAAAAGCAGAAGAGGTGAAGGTGATAGAGCAATTCATATCAGTAGTAATACGACCAACAGAGAGTAAATTAAATGGGGAGGCCGACACATAAAGAACGAAACAAAGAGAGAGAGAGGGATGGAGGAAGAGATCAGCACATCCGGAGACCGGAACAATCGCACCATTGGCCACAGTAATAGACTGGGGATGAGGAGCATCAGAGAACCGGGGCGGCTGCATGGAAGTGATGTGGTGGGTGGCTCCCGAGTCCAGGATCCAGCGAGATCCGGAGGAAAGACAGGCAGTACCTGTAGTGGAGGTGGAGACAATACCTGCAGGGGAGGTGGAGGCAAGGGAAGCAGAGGGAGGGTGGAGGAGCCCCTGAAGTTGTTGCAGCTGAAGGCGAAGAGCCTCAAGATCCGTACCAGTCGGAGGAGAGCTATCGGTAACAGCAGCAGTAGGAGGGCGAGGAGGGTATCCATGTTTCTTGTGACAGACCGCTTCAGTATGGCCATCCCGGCCACAGTAGGTGCACTTGGGCCGTCCGCGGCCACCACGGCCCCGCCCACGGGAGCCCGTACGTCCACCCCGAGGAAAAGATGGTGGGGGAAGTAAAGGAGGAAGGGCCTGCTGAAGAAGGGCCGGCGAGGGTGGTGCAGGTGCCTCCGGTGGAGGTGGTACGCGAAGTAACATAGAGCAAACATCGGAGAAGGAAGGGGTAGTGGGGGAAGCCAGAACCTGGGCCCGGATACTGTGAAGGTGCGGCGGGACGCGAGCCATAATCATAGCAATACAAACAACCTCCTTCTGGGCGCGTTGAGCAGCGAGATCAGTAGTCGCGGGCTGGTGCTGAATCCAGGCCTCCGTTAGAGTTTTAGCACGGGCCACGAAGGAGGTCATGTCCAGAGCTTTGCCAACATCCAAAGCTTGAAGATCAGTGATGATGTCAAAAAGGTGCTAAAGGCTGTCCTTGCCCGAGTACAAAGAATGAAGTTCATCCCACATGGCTTTGGCGGTCTCATGATACATGATCATCTGGTACGGCTCACCCTCCACCGAGTTCAGGATCCAGGTCTGGACGCGACCGTCATTTCGGAGCCAATCATCAGTAGGAGTCGGTGAGCCCTGGGTAAGGTGACGCGCAAGACCCTTGGCTTGTAGGACCCTTCGGACGGAGTGAACCCAGGGGATGAAGTTGGACTTGCCCGAGAGGGAAAGAGTAGTAATCCGAAGCTCATCGCGGAGTTCGAGAGGAGGAGCCACGTGGTCTGCCAGGGGTGAGCGGTAGTGGAGTCGCTGGAGGACATGGCGACTGGGAGGAGAAGAGGCGGGCAGAACCAGCGGACTGGATGAGGTCGCGGCGAACAGCGGCAAGTAGCGGTCTAGAGGAGGCCGCGACGAACTGGATGAGGTCGCGGCGAACTGGATGAGGGCGCGGCGAACTGGATGAGGTCGCAGCGGACTGGATGAGGTCGCGGTGGTCAGGAGCAGATCGCGGCAGAGGCGGACAGGTAGAAGACGCAGCGGGAAGAGGCAAGCCGCGAGCAGAGAGAGGCCGCATCGGGTGGAAGTAGAAGGCAGAGATCGCAGCGGTCTGGAGCAGAACCAGCTGTCTGAAGCAGACCGCAGCGGACTGGGGCAGACCGCAGCGGACTGGGGCAGGCCGCTGCAAACCCGTGGCGGACTGAAGAAGAGACCGCGAGGATGAAGAAGCCACGCAGCGAGAAGAGGAGCGCGCAACGGACAAGAGGAGAGCCCGCAGCGGACAGGAGCAGTCCGCAAAAGACTACGGATAGGGAGTAGAGAGGAGCAGTCCGCGAGCAAAGAGGCTCGAGCGGACAGAAGAAGAGCGTGCAGCGGACAGGAAGGAAAGCCCGTAGCGGATAGAAGAGGTGGGCCCCACGAGTCAGAGCAGAGGATGACTATAAGAAGCCTGAGGAGGGTGGAACCACGGAGAGAGAGAGAAGAGAGGCGGATGCAGAGGGGCAGTCCGTAGGAGATCGGAGCGGACAGAAAAAGGCAGGCCGCAGGGAAGGCGAGCTGGGCGGGCTGGGCGAGTTGGGCGGTTTGAAGACAAGGGAAGACCGCAGCTAGAGGGAACCTGGCTCTGATACCATGTTGAGAGAGCCCAAAGCTTGTATGTATGACTCAAGTATGTAATTACATGGAGAGAATACAAATATATAGGAGAGAGGAGAGAAGAATAAATCCTATACAAGATGTGGGACTAAAGAAGGAGGAGAAAGAAAAACAAAGAAAGAGGGCCACTAAATGGGCCTTTTACATGGGCTTTTCCAATAAGTACGAGTAGTCTTGCACTGAGTTTTCCTGTACCCAGAGACGAACAATACCCTCCCACATATCACCCCGTGGAAAATTTTATTTCCCGAACACAAGGGGGATGGCGGGGGGGGGGGGGGGGCGACAATTGGCATGTGTTGTCAGCAAGGCCGGGGAAACCGCGTGCAAGACAATTGGCATGTGTTGTCTGCAAGGCCGGGGAAACCGCGTGCAAGACATATATGTAAAAGATTAAGCAAGTTTTGCAATGAACATAAATAATATATAATTAATTTAATTTTACTAAAAAATGAATTGAAAATAAAACCAACAACTAATATGCTTTAATTTTAATCTATTTTTCATTCATATATGTATGTATGTATATATATATTATATATATATGTGTGTGTGTGTCTATATATATTTGATTTGAAAATAAATCCAACAGATGAATCGATATTATTCTATATTATGCTATTACACCAAATTTTCCTTTATTTATTGTGTATATTCAGATGGTGTTATCCTGCTCTCAATGGATATATATTGACACAAGTATTGTAAAGGGCAAGGGACGAGGAGATGAGGACATGACACATAAGTCGACGTCGAGGTCAAGACGACGTGGACACAAAGCCCAACTCGAGGATGGACGCCCACTAGTATGGCGCACGCGTGTAACACAACCGTTAACCTTATCTTTTATTATTGCACAAGTATTTCGGCCGTGGGTTATTTACCATTTACCCTTAGTCATTTGGCGATATTGCTCGACATTCGCCCAACGATACAACTCGACATTCGCCCGTCTTCTTCCCCACTTCTCACTGTTTTCTTGGGTGATGGCCTCCGCACTACCAATCGGGGCCTTTGTACGGACCTGCACTTGACTATGGGCCCCTTCCCTCTCCACGCAAATTTGTACTCTTTTGAGTTCGGTGGTCTTGACACCGTATTCGGCGCCACATGGATTCATACACTCGGGGACTCGCATATCAAATGTACGTGCATGCACTTCTCTCAAGCGGGAATCTTTTTTTCTTGGCAAGGGAGGCATCCTTTTCCCATCTGCTGGTGGCACCCCATCCTCCTCAGCAACATGCTCCAGTATATTCTGCCGCATACCTGTGGCGTGACATTGAGCTGACCCGCCCTGCCGCAAGTCTACCATCCCAACTGCAGTGCGTCCTGGTAGGTGCTTCTATATTGAGGACACGACAAATTTGTGTGAGGGCGGCATTGTTACGAAGATGGAAAAGGGCAAGGGATGAGGAGACGAGGATATGACGTATAAGTAGATGTTGGGGCCAATGCGATGAGGACACAAATCCCAACTCGACAACGGACATTCTCTAGTTGGGCGCATGGGTGTAACACAACCATTATCCCTATCTTTTATTATTGCACGTGTATTTCTGGCCGTGGATTATTTACAGTTTGCCTTTGCATACTTTGGAATGAGGCGTGGTATTACGCCTATATGTATCTTCATTTGGGGTAGCTTGGATGTATGATAAAAAGAAGATTCGTCTTTTATTTTCCTCCTTCTTGACTCCTCCCTCTCCTCCTCTTCAACCCTATCATCTAACATATATTTTCCAGTTTGTGGTATTCCAAAGTTTCTTGATTAGTTGATTGGTGTTTTCAGTTTGTGTAGTAAATTTTTGAAGTCAGTTTAAGTGTTGTGTTATCTAGCATACATAATGTCTGAACTCCAAGGTTAGTAAATGTTTGAAGTAACTATGGATGGCACAAACTTGCAAGTTCTTATACGGAAACCTTTTCTCACTTTGCATCCCATTAAACGAAATGACTTGATTAGGTTCATGAGCTCAACCCTCTGAATTAAAAGATTTAGGGTTTTGGGTGATAACAAGAGGGTTTGGTGGCTAAAGATCCAATGAGCAAAACCTTCTAAATGCTTAAGGGGCTATATATACTGTTTGTATGCTTAAACGGGCTAATCTGTTAGTTCAGGGTCAACTCATGAGGCTAATCTGTTAGTTCAGGGTCAACTCATGAGGCTAATCGGTTAGTTCAGGGTCAACTCATTAGGCTAATCAGTTAGTTCAGGGTCGACTCATGAGGCTAATCGATTAGTTCAGGGTCGACTCATGAGCATATTTATTATGTAAAACCCTTGCAATGACTATTGATTGCTACTTGGTGAACAGAAATAGAAAAACATGTACCCAACTCAACTATACTTCATCCAACATGTTAAGTAGTTGAATTGTGTTGACATGTTGTCAACAAGACCTGAAAGGCACGTGATGACCTTAATTTAACATGCAAACCTAAAATTAAATAAATAATTGTTATTATAAATTATTTTCTAATGGTAACAAAGTGTTCCCTCATTAAACATGGTTTTTGTTGACTAGAAATGAACCCAGATTTCTATATTGGATTTTACGGTGACTACAATACTGACACTTTTTTTAAAACTAGCTCTAACCTGATTTCATAGGAAAATATTTTATAATTTTTTTGAAAATTATACTGGCGGCAGAGCCTATGGAAGGCTGGCGGTGGGTTGGTACAGGGGATTAGGTGAGATCCGGGCCGTAGAGGAGTTATCGATCATATCTAGTTTGAATAGATCCTATCGGGTGAATTTAGGGTGTCACCGGAGAAACGGTAGAGCGACTCCAGTAGGTGTAAAATTCGACGACAAAGAGTCGGGGCCTGGGGAGGGGGGGGGGACCTAAACACTAATTTTGCTAATAATAATGGGTGCATCCATACAATTTAAATGACATGAAAATAAATGCGTAACTAATCAAATAATTGGATCTGCTGTGGACCTGTGGTAGACGAGCAAGAGCGTCTCGTAGATGCGTTGCGTTGATCAACTATGTTGTTAGCGGTGGAATTTCAAATAGAATTTAGGGTTTATGGATTTAAGTTTTTCTTGAAAAGTGGGCATAAGGTATATTATATTAAAATAAAATAAAAGACTACAAAAGAGAAGAAAATTCTAACAAAATTACTCATGAGATCTTGGGAAAGGGGGACACCCTTTCCCACAAATAATTATCAAGACACATGTTTGGAAATATAATCCACGACGTTGTTGGCACTTCTTTCGACAAGGGAGATATGGATTTTTTGCGCATCTTTGAGCACGTGAGCAATGTTGGCTTTAGTTTCACCTGAATAAAGTCCTCTTAAGATTCAGTGCAGTCAAGTACACGTCTCACTAGAGTCTCCTTCAAGGATGACACCGGAGACCGTGGAGAAACAATCCTGTGCATGGTCAAGACCCAACCTAGCACTGTGAAGTTCTGTGATTTCAACCGACCATCTTTTGAATTTAGCCCCTTTTGCTGCAATTAAGCGCCCTTGATAACCACACACAAGACAACCCAAACTCGTAATGCAATTCTCACCAATGACACCAACATAGTTCACCTTGATCCATCCATTGGAGAGGTCCAAAATGATGGTGAGCGGTTACCCTTGTCCCTCAAATTCCCATTCAACAAATCCCCATCGGAGATAACATTGATGACGATTGCAGATGGCTACTGGAATGATTGGCCATGAATCTAGTTATTTCTTGCCTTCCAAACACTATATAATTGATATGGTGCATACAAATTTGAACGAGCTCTTGTTATTCTCCGGCTTCGCATGAAGAGAGTTTGTAATATCATCATGTTATGTGTTGATATTATGAGCCTTATTATAGTATTTATTAATAATTACTTTCATGTCACATTTCTATTTCGTCGATTATGCCCAAACCTATCGTTATTTCCTTCAGCGTTATTTTATTTTCTTTGTACCTCTTTTCTTTTTTGTGTTGATTGTAAGTCCTATTTAAAGGACCCATCGGGTCTTGTATTGGTATGAAAGAAGAAATCTATTTTCCCAAATCCTAAAAGAGATCTTGGAATCTCTCTCTTAAGCACTCCCTACTTAGGTAGTCGCGATCAAGTTTCCGTAGTATCTCCTCCCCCGTCATCTCCGGTATCCTCCAAGTTGGCCTCTAACATCTTGGTATCAGAGCCATCAGTGTCTGCCGACTCACGTCAACTTGATCTTTCACGCATCTCCTCCAGTGACACAAAATTTTTCTTTCATCGAAACCCAAACAACTTCCGTTTCTTGTTGCTTCTACATTGGGCCAGCGATCGCCTTTTGGTTCGGGCCAATCCCCCGCCTCTTCGATGACTTCATCGGAAGCTTCGTCACCTCCAACATGTCTTCCTCGATCAACCCACATAGACACATGCTAAGGCCCCCTCTCCGACAGAATCGTCGTCGACATCTGCAGCTACTCCTTCAACGACGATCACCGACATCAGCGCGTCCCGTCCCTAAACTCCCGCCGAGCCCTCGATCTCCATAGCCGCTCACATCGAAACGGAACGACACTTCACTGACGCCGCTAAATCCCACTACATTAATCCTGCACCCTCTCCATCAATCCCTCGCCCTCTCAAATCAGTCTTGCGCCCGCTCCATCAATGCCGCGTTCGCTCCATCAATCCCGCGCCCGCCAGGATCTGCGCATGGGACTTTAAATCCCTTTCAACATGTGAATTTAATTCCTTTTCTGCATAGGAATTAATTTCAATCGAGGGCATTATTCTGCGGGGAGTATTTTCTTCCATCATTTGGAGATGACGTGGAGCTCGCGACACCTCCCAAACTGCCACCGCGGAGCACTCTTGCCATCCCGTCACCCGCACCTTATCCCGTGCTATCTCCATCCACAATATGAGAGTCTCGCAAGATTTTATGACTGCTCTACATGACGTGCTGCAGACTGTCCTGACCGCCATGGAAGCATGCTTTCGGGACGCAAAAACCCGACATTGGGATGACTTGGCCACTGTCACTGACAGGCTTAATGAGTTGACCGCCTCCCTTCCCGTTGTTACTACGTCACCCACAGATCACATCAACAGTAGTCAAGTTCCGCTACCGCTGCTCATCCGCCATGAGATGCCACCGCAGACCCTTTTACGCCCTGAACCTGCTATCCCACCGCACTATACCCGGTTGGAATTCCCCACCTACGATGGAAAACAGATCCCTTGGGCTGTCTCACAAGGTGCGAACAAATCTTTGGTCATCAACAAACTCCGGCAGCTGAACGACTTCCTTTGTCCTCCTTCCACCTTTTCTCGAATCAGCCTTGATCTTGGCTACCCGTCTCCTCACTGATTAGCCAGGTCCGACGCGGGACGACTTCAAGCGATTATACAACCCGCGTTTCAGCCCTCCAATCCGGAGCAACCCCCTTGGTGCCCTCACGACACTCCGCCAGACGGGCTCCGTGAACAATTATCTGGACCAGTTTCAACTTCTATTGGAACAAGCCACACTTTCCCCAGAGATGCAGGTCGCCATCTTCACCGCCAGACTTCGCGAACGCCTGTGACTTTATGCCGAATTTAAGGCTCCTACAGACGTAGTGACTGCTATGAGTCTGACCAAATTATGTGACCGTCGCCTCCAACTAGCACAAGAGGTATATGTGCCCACCAACACGGGCTCTCAGCAACACCGTTCCGAGGGCCATCCAACCCCACCAGTCCGTAAAATATCTCGGGACAGGATGGTAGAATGACGTGCACAGGACTTATGCTTCAACTGCGATGAGTAGCACACTCACGACCACAAGTGCAAACAGATTTTTTATCTGCACGTCGACAACTCTGATGATGAGGGTGGTCGATAATACGGAACACCATTGATCTCTCCCGAGCTTGAGGACATACTCATTTTGCACGACGGGCGAGATATTACGGGCCAATATTATGAGCCTAATTATATTATTTATTAATAATTGTTTTTATGTTGCATTCCTATTTCGTCGTTTATGTCCAAGTGTGTCGTTATTTTCTTTAGCATTATTTTTTTCCCTTTGTAGTTCTTTCCTTTTTTTGTCAATTGTAAGTCCTATTTAAAGAATCCAATGGATTTTGTATTGGTATAAAAGAAGAAATCTATTTTCCCAAACCCTAAAAGCGATATTGGAATCTCTCTCTCTTGAGCATGCCACTCTTAGACAGTTGCGGTCAAGGCTCCGTAGTATCTCCGCCCCCATCATCTCCACCTCCGGCCACTTCTCCGACAACCTTTGAGTAGGCCCATAACACCTTGATTGATCCTTGCAGTATGTTTTGGCGCATCCCGTCGGATTCCTGCCGAATTTTAATAATGAACTTACAATCTCCAATTACATGGTTCCCAGTTTCAGCATACCTGCAGCCCCATGGACAATTTTCTGTGTCGTTGAACCTGTGAAAACATAGACAGGAGTAGGTCAGTAGCATGTTGTTTATTGCACGCTAAAACATCATTTGTGCATGAGGTTGCGCTTTTATTTTCCAAATTCAGCCCCCCCCCCCCCCCCCCCCCACGAGGGACAATTCGCTGCAAACCCTAACATAAACAAGTTGAATATGGCTGGTCTCGGTATGTGCTCATACAAGCCTGCCATCTTTCCCAATGGACTTTCTAGGTAGATCCACAATCTGCTTAATGAGAGACTGCCCAAAACATATCGAGATCTGCTCCAACCAGCGGCCGTTTTGGTCCCGCAAACCAGGAACCCTGTCTAGTAGAGAGACGATGTCTTCGAACATAGGCCAACATGCAATCAACATCTCACCCATTCAATAATCATTTAGCATGATATTCTAGCTCCATTTCCAACCATATAGACTGTATTTGCCTCAGCCACATCACCTCCCATGCTAATAACCTTCCACATTCTTGACCTGCTACTCCTGGTATTGAACATGCCCGGCCCATGATATTTACAACACAGAGTGCGAGCGAGAACACTATCATCATTCCCCATTACCCGAGCAACCACGTTTTCCATTGTAACACGTCGCCAAAGAAGCATAATTTTAATGCTAAGGCCCCTGACGTCTTTCGGAGTGCAAACCTCATCCCAAACTGCTTTGTGGATCGAACGCCGGTCTTAAGAACCACTCCATAGAAAATTCTTGAGGATGCTGCTTATCTTATTAACGGTTGAGATCAGAACCGGCTCATTGGGATGAACGTGCTGTGGGATAGCCGTCAATGCACTATTTATGAGTGTGACAACGATGGGTGTCGTGACCCCCAAGAACTGGTCCTCTTGATAATTCGATCAATCAGAAAAATGTAATCAACAGCTTGAACTTTGCTGGCACGCATCTTTTAACACCTAGATAAACCAGAGATTTCGCCTCCTTATGTCCAATTTCTTGTAGGATCAAATATTTAGTATGTTGTGGATCTTTTAGCCCAAATAGAATTTGGATTTGCATGCATTGATGGGTCTGTCCCGAGTGCTTACAATAATTGTGGAGATGGTTTGAGAATTCCTTCGCCACTTAAGCGATGCCGCACCAAAAAGTGCGGTATCATCAGCAAAAAGCAAATGGTCAATTTGTGGTGCAGATGGGCAAACTTTAATAGGTTTGATGGATGTGCTTGGAGAGAAATTCAAAGCATATAATAAGTAGATATGGTGAGAGAGGACAAATCTACTGTAGCCCGCATGTTGCATTGATCCACATCGTCCGGACTCCATTCACCAGCAGGCTGAATCAGGGGTTGGTAATGCATTCCATTGTTATCTCAATCTAGTGCAGAGTGAATTTGAAAGCTTGAAGCACCCTTTTGACAAAACTCCAGTGTATTCTGTCGAAAGCTTTTTCCATGTCTTCTTTTATTGCCATGTAGCCCGATTGCTCTCATTAGTGTGCATTCGATGAAGGAGCTCATGCGCAAGGAGGCAGTTGTTCGAGAGGAGGTTACCCGGCACAAAAGCTGCTTGCTCTTTGGAGATGAGTTTTGGTAAAAGAGGTTTCATTCTGTTAGTAGTAATCTTTGCAATTAACGCCTTCAACACTTTCTTCTTTCCCTTGTCCCGGCTTGGTTTCTCCTTTTCCTCCTTTTGGAGCCTTGGACACTCCCTCTTGATGTGCCCGAGCTTATGGAAGTGGTATCACTCTGGTAGAGACTTCTCATCATCACTCTCCGTCTCTTTTGATGGTTTGTTCCACCTCTTCTTTTCTTCAACACTTTTCTTCAGAAACTTCTTGAACTTTCCTTGCCTCTTGGGATTCTTCATGAATCTTCTGAATTCTCACACATAGAGGCTTTCTTCATCTTCATCACTTCTTGAACTTTCTTCATCACTCTTCAACAACCTTCCTCTCTTTTGCGGCCCTCAGTGCCAACCCCTTCTTTTTCATTTTCCTGGGATACTCCTCAGCTTGTATCTTTAGTTCGAGCTCATGGGTCTTCAGGTTTCCAATGAGGCTCTCTATCTCTAGGGTGCTGATATCGTGTGATTCAGCAATCGCCGTCACCTTTTGTTTAATCGTGGAGGCAAGGATCACAGGATCTTCCTCAGCAGGTCTCCATTTGAGTATGTCTTCCCGAGAGATCTAGAGGCGTTGACAATCTTGGTGAAGCGAGTGTACATGCTGATGGGGAGCCATCGGATGCACTTGGTGGAGCTCGCCGCAAGGCGGGGCCCACATACATGTACTCGCGCAGGAAGACTTGATCGGATCGCCGATCGGACTCTGCGGTTGCGTCCGGGACGCCGCTGCGAGTCAAAACGCTATATTACTTTATATCTTTTGAGTTTATTTTGGTGTATTTGATGGGTTAACCCACCGGCCAATCATAGCCGTTGATTGGGGTTGCCCTAAGTCATGTTTTCTTATAAATAGGATGCTAGGGGGCTGATTTGGGGTATTGTAGAATTTGGAGAAGTGCTTTCCCGGATTCCTGCGATCCCTCCTCGGTGCCGACGCCGTGGAACCCTAGGTGACGACTCCTAGGCCGCCAAACTTCCCCCAAAGGTAAACCCTACCCCCTCCTTCATTTTCCATCTTGTTTCCCCCTATTCCGCCACCGGAAACCCCCTAAATCTCCAGCCGACCGCAGCCGGTCTGCAGCCAAGCAACCGGCCAGAACCCGCCCCTTTTCCCCCCTGTCCGCCGCCGCCTGGGTGCCAAAAAACAGGCCGCCGGCCTTGCTACCAGCCCCAGCCCCTGCGCCCCCTCTTTCCCTCCAAAACCGGCCACCCACGGGACTTTCCAGTCCTAGCCGACCACCCCTCCCCCTTCTCCTTCGTGGATCCACTTCCCTCCGCTCCGAAAACCCTAGATCTCTTTCGATCTAGTGCTACCACCCTCCGATCAATTATTCCCTCCACCCAAACTTTCCATTTTTGTTCGGATCCGCTCAAAATCATCGGATCTATTCACCCCCGGCCCGGATCTACTCATTTGTGGCCGGATCCGCCGTCTACCATCCGTTACCGCCACTTTTTGCGAAAGGCAGCCACCGCCATCGCCGCTTCGCCTCCGGTTCCACTTCCGATCGCTCGTTTTGCATCCGGTTCGTCAAATCCTCCATCGCCTCGGATCAGCCCACTGCATCGTGAGTATTTCATGGTATTATGTTTGCACTTGACATTTGCACTTGGTTGTTTATCTATATTTGTGCCGTGATTATAGTTGGTAGTTGTTGTCTTATATGCTAATAGTTGTTGTGGAATTAGTCGCCGCCGCTTGCTAAGGCCCTCCGCGTGGAGGAAGCCGTTGCCTAATTGCCAAAGTTATTTAATTGTCTCTTTATTTCGGTTAATTGCGTGGCGTTGCTAATTTTCATTGCTTAAATTACTAATCGTTGCTATCCGACTGTTCATTGCATGTAGCATTACATTCGCATCTCCCCTCACATGTGCACGTAGGGTTCTAGCTTCCGAGCACCACTAGCCTACCCCTACATCATTTGGTATTAGAGGCAGGTTAGGCCACTTTCATGCTCCGTAGTGGTAGGACTTTTAGAGTAAGCATGGTAGAACCACAGAACACTGAGGACCGAGCGACGAGTTCGAATTCGGACGCCGCTTTCGCTGAGTTCCAACGCCTTGTCCTAGGTCGCCTTGACACCATAGGAGCCCAGTTCGACGATGTGCGTCATGACCTTGCCGAGGTGAACCTTCGTTTAGGCCACTTAGAGGATGCCAGGGGCACTCCGACGCAGCGTGACGATTCTCTTGAGGACGACCCTGACGCTCCTCCACGTCGAGGGCAACGCCCGAGGGATAGCCCACCTCCCGCAGACCGTCACCATCGTGATAGTCCTCATCGAGCCCCGATTCTGCCAGTAAGGCGACATCCTGATTTTGCGAGGGATTATAGGCAAGTCCCGGCGAGGGATAGGCTGCCACCCCAGCGTGATGAGTACCGTATGCCACGTCAGCCTCAGCCGGACCCTAGAGATCGTGTGCCCCCACACGGTCGCCACGACCATCACCAGGATGATTATTATCCCCCGGGTCGGAGAGAGCGTGGTCCCCCACCCACTCGATACGACTACGCTCATGATGACTACCCCGAGGACTACCCCGATCCTAGGAGAGGGGGCCACTATTATGACATCACTCGTCGCATCCGACTCGATCCCCCTTCGTTCGATGGTCGCCTAGATCCGAAAGCCTTCAGCGATTGGCTCTTGGACATGAACCACTACTTCGAGTGGTACGACATGAGTGATGAGCGTTGCGTCCGCTTTGCAAAGATGAAGTTGATCGGGCAAGCTAAGGTGTTCTGGATTAGTGTCGAGAGAGCTCTAGAGAGGGATGGTTACTACCCCATCGCCAGATGGGACGAGATGAAGGAGAGACTGAAGGAGAAGTACCTCCCCGCGTCATATCGAGATCAGCTATTTGAGCAGCTACAGAACTTACGACAGGGGACACTTACTGTCGCCGAGTGCATGGCTCGCTTCGATGAGCTGGTTGTCAGGAGTGATATTTCAGAGGAAACTATTGCCACTGCCGCCCGTTTCAAGGCGGGCCTTCGTTCCGATATTCGGAGAGAGTTGATTCCCCACCGCTTGGAGACCGTTGATCAGATATTCCAGCTCTCCCTCGAGTATGAGCAGTACCTTCGTTCGTCTAGTACGAGGCAGTTCACCTCTCGGACTGATTCCTCGACCTTTAGGAAACCCGCTCCGCCCCAGACCACCACGGCCGCACCCTCGCGCATCCCCGCGGATGCGAAGGGTAAAGCCGTAGCCACTGATGGCCAGCGATCTGGGGGCATTGCATGTTTTAGATGCTCTGGCAGGGGCCACGTGGCGGCGCAGTGCCCCACGCGGAACCTGTTACTTGAGGAAGAGGAGGAACAGGGTTTAGAGGGTGAAGAGGAGGCCCCAGAGGAGGTTAGGGCTGCAGTCGAGGAAGGTTGGGAGAGTGACGCCGAGCGATCATTAGAGGTGGGAGTGATTCGGCGCCTCCTACACACCCCACGTGTGGACGAGGACTGGCGACGCACGACCATCTTTTATACGTACTTCCCTAGTGCAGGCGGTCCCTGCAAGCTAGCCATTGATGGTGGGAGTTGCGTGAATATTGTAGCCCAGAAGGCGCTTGACCGTATGCAGGTGAAGGCAGAGCCTCACCCCCATCCGTACCGTGTCGTCTGGGTTGACAAGACGGCGATTCAGGTCACCCAGCGTTGCTTAGTCCCGATCACCATTGCGTCCTTTCAGGACAAGGTCTGGTGCGATGTTATTCCCATGGACGTCGCTCACGTGTTGCTTGGCCGCCCCTGGCTTTTTGATCGTGATGTCACGTGCTTCGGCCGCTCGAACATGTGTGTCTTTTATGATAAGGGGCGGAATATCACGTTGACACCCACCCAGCCCCGAGATCGACCCAAGGGTGTGGTAGAGTCATCTTCGAGCACGAGCGCCTCGCGACCCCTGCATATTCTGAGGCGAGGTGAGTTTCTGCGGGATAGTGCGGAGTCCGACGTTATTTATGTAGTCGCCGCTACCCAGGTTACTGAGGACGCCCCAGTCGATTTCCCACTCGCGGTGCGTCCCCTGTTAGGCGAGTTTGCGGACATTATGCCGGACGAGCTCCCCGATGAGCTGCCTCCCCCTCGGGACATTCAGCATGCCATTGATTTAGTCCCGAGAGCTTCCCTCCCGAACCTGCCCCACTACCGCATGCACCCGGATGAGCACGCTGAGCTCAAACGGCAAGTTGACGAGCTTCTTCGGAAGCAGTTCATTCGCGAGAGCATGAGTCCTTGTGCGGTCCCCGCCCTTCTTACCCCTAAGAAGGACGGTAGTTGACGTATGTGCATCGACAGCCGCGCCATCAATAAGATCACGGTCAAGTATCGCTTCCCCATCCCACGACTCGATGACTTACTGGATATTATGTCCGGTGCCCAGATCTTCTCCAAGATCGACCTCCGCAGCGGGTACCATCAGATACGAGTTCGCGAGGGGGACGAGTGGAAGACCGCATTTAAGACCAAGGACGGTTTGTATAAGTGGCTAGTCATGCCATTCGGGCTATCCAATGCCCCGAGCACATTCATGCGAGTTATGACGCAGGTGTTGCGGCCCTACATGGGCAAGTTCCTGGTGGTGTACTTTGATGAGCTATTAGTCTACAGCCAGACTCAGGCCGCTCACCTCGATCATTTGAGACTTCTCTTCGGCACCCTCCGTCAAGAGAAGCTGTATGTGAACCTGAAGAATTGCGCCTTTCTGTCCGAGTCTGTCCACTTCCTAGGCTTTATTATTTCCTCCACTGGAGTCTCCGTGGACCCTGAGAAGGTCAAATCTATTCGAGATTGGCCTGTACCTAGGAATATCCACGAGGCTCGTAGCTTTCACGGGCTTGCCACCTTCTATAGGAGGTTTGTCCAGGGGTTCAGCACGATCATGGCCCCCTTCACGAGCTGTCTCAAGAAGGGAGAGTTTCAGTGGACCCCCGCAACCACTAGAGCCTTCGAGGAGATCAAGGAGAGATTGACGACAGCTCCCGTCCTGAGGTTACCAGATTTCAGTCGCGCCTTTGAGGTCGCCTGCGACGCGTCCGGTATCGGTATAGGTGGCGTATAGAGCCAAGAGGGACACCCAGTTTCCTACTTTAGTGAGAAGCTGAATGACGCAAAGCAAAAGTACTTGAACTACGATCGAAAATTTTATGCTATTGTCCAGTCTCTGCGCTACTGGCGACACTATCTCCTTCCCCGGGAGTTCGTGTTGTATTCCGACCACCAGGCCCTCCGTTACCTCGATTCGCAGCGCAAGCTGGGCCACCGACATGCGAAGTGGGTTGAGTATCTGCAGGATTTTCATTACGTTCTCAAGCACCGCGCAGGTGTTGAGAACAAGCCGGCCGATGCGTTGAGTCGCCGCGTGTCCCTATTGCAGACGATGACAGCGAGTGTGCAGGGACTTGAGCGACTGATGCTCGATTACCCTACGTGCCCTGACTTTGGTGAGATTTATACCGCCCTATCCCGAGACCCACCCGACCCTGTTGAGGGATACCAGATTTACGAGGGATATCTGTACCGGGCTTCCCGCCTATGCGTTCCTCAGACGTCTTACCGAGATTACCTGATTTGGGAACTGCATGCGGGCGGAGCCGCGGGTCACTTCGGGCGAGATAAGTCCATAGCCCTTGTTGAGGACCGTCTCTACTGGCCTAGCCTCAAGAAGGACGTAGCTCGGGTTGTGCGCCACTGCCGTATCTGTCAGACGGCCAAGGGAAATAAGCAGAACACCGGCCTTTACACGCCCCTACCCGTGTCACACCGCACTTGGGAGGACATCAACATGGATTTTGTTCTCGGACTCCCTCGCACCTTACGGAAACACGATTCCATCTTCGTGGTGGTTGATCGGTTTTCGAAGATGACACACTTCATTGCTTGCCGCAAGACGGCTGATGCGACCCACGTTGCATCTATATTCATGAGGGATGTCTTTCGGTTGCATGGCCTGCCCAAGTCGATCGTGTCTGACCGCGATGTGAGGTTCATGAGCTACTTTTGGAAAACCCTGTGGCACAAGACTGGTACTATCCTTAGGTTTTCCTCGGCATATCACCCACAGACGGACGGTCAGACTGAGGTAGTGAATAGGAGCTTAGGGAATCTGTTGCGGTGTCTAGCTGGTGAGCATGTAGGTAGTTGGGACTTAGATTTGCCGATCGCCGAGTTTGCCTACAATAGCTCAGTCAATAGGTCCACCGGGTTGAGTCCATTTCACGTAGTTTCAGGATACGACCCTAGGAAACCTATAGACCTTGTCCCGAGCCCTCTAGAGTCCCGCCCTAGTGAGTCTGCTGAGTCATTTGCACGGCATTTGCATGATTTGCATGAGTCGGTCTGCCGACAAATAATAATAAGCAATGATAATTATAAAGCCCATGCAGATAAGCGAAGGCGAGAGCAGATATTTAATGTAGGCGAGAAGGTAATGGTGCGAGTCCGCCCCGAGAGGCTCACTTCGGGGCCTGCCAAGAAGTTAAGCGCGAGGCGAATAGGTCCATATTCCATTATTAGTCGTATTGGGACCAACGCCTACCGGCTTGACATCCCGGCCAGTATGGGAATTCACCCCGTGTTTAACGTTGAGGATCTGACTCCATACTATGAGCCTCATGAGTATGTGGACCCGAGCGAGGGGGATGCTCAGCCACCCCCACCACCTGCTAGCCATCCTAGCCCATCCACTATTGCCACCCACCCACCTGGGATTTCGTCCCCTTGAGTTCCCCCGCAGGCACCACCGATCGCATCGGGACCCACCTTCCGAGCGGCGAGAGATGAGAGCGTCACAGAGATCAAATTCCATCAGTTTGTTCCCACCTCGGCCGGACCGCGTTGCCGCTACCTGGTACATTGGCGGGGCCGACCTTACACAGATGATACTTGGATACTACCGGCAGAGTAAGATCGACTCGCCCCCGGACTTCGACTTCAGTACGATCATCTCCATTCATCGGAGATGAAGACCTTTCAGTCGGGGGGAGTTGATGGGGAGCCATCGGATGCACTTGGTGGAGCTCGCCGCAAGGCGGGGCCCACATACATGTACTCGCGCAGGAAGACTTGATCGGATCGCCGATCAGACTCTGCGGTTGCGTCCGGGACGTCGCCGCGAGTCAAAACACTATATTAATTTATATCTTTCGAGTTTATTTTGGTGTATTTGATGGGTTAACCCACCGGCCAATCATAGCCGTTGATTGGGGTTGCCCTAAGTCATGTTTTCTTATAAATAGGATGCTAGGGGGCTGATTTGAGGTATTGTAGAATTTGGAGAAGTGCTTTCCCGGATTCCTGCGATCCCTCCTCGGTGCCGACGCCGTGGAACCCTAGGTGACGACTCCTAGGCCGCCAAACTTCCCCCAAAGGTAAACCCTACCCCCTCCTTCATTTTCCATCTTGTTTCCCCCTATTCCGCCACCGGAAACCCCCTAAATCTCCAGCCGACCGCAGCCGGTCTGCAGCCAAGCAACCGGCCAGAACCCGCCCCTTTTCCCCCCTGTCCGCCGCCGCCTGGGTGCCGAAAAACCGGCCGCCGGCCTTGCTACCAGCCCCAGCCCCTCCGCCCCCTCTTTCCCTCCAAAACCGGCCACCCACGGGACTTTCCAGTCCTAGCCGACCACCCCTCCCCCTTCTCCTTCGTGGATCCACTTCCCTCCGCTCCGAAAACCCTAGATCTCTTTCGATCTAGTGCTACCACCCTCCGATCCATTATTCCCTCCACCCAAACTTTCCATTTTTGTTCGGATCCGCTCAAAATCATCGGATCTATTCACCCCCGGCCCGGATCTACTCATTTGTGTCCGGATCCGCCGTCTACCATCCGTTACCGCCACTTTTTGCGAAAGGCAGCCACCGCCATCGCCGCTTCGCCTCCGGTTCCACTTCCGATCGCTCGTTTTGCATCCGGTTCGTCAAATCCTCCATCGCCTCGGATCAGCCCACTGCATCGTGAGTATTTCATGGTATTATGTTTGCACTTGACATTTGCACTTGGTTGTTTATCTATATTTGTGCCGTGATTATAGTTTGGTAGTTGTTGTCTTATATGCTAATAGTTGTTGTGGAATTAGTCGCCGCCGCTTGCTAAGGCCCTCCGCGCGGAGGAAGCCGTTGCCTAATTGCCAAAGTTATTTAATTGTCTCTTTATTTCGGTTAATTGCGTGGCGTTGCTAATTTGCATTGCTTAAATTACTAATCGTTGCTATCCGACTGTTCAATGTCATCCCATTTATCTTGCGGTTTGATTAAAACTGTATCGCCTACAGTGATTGTGGGTGCGGTTTATTTTGTTTACCACCATGGCCCATACGTCCATGTTTTGTGTCATTAAGAATATCTTCATACGATTTCTCCAGTGGCTGTAATCACTCCCCATAAATTGTCGGGGTCTACTAACACCTTGACCCTCAGGGAAAGCATAATTAACGTTGACCATTTTACTTCAAGATTTTAACCTTTTTGAAGTAACTTCATTTGGTACCACTTGTTGGATCGGATGACCAACCTTAAGGGGGTGGGGGGGGGGGGGTGAATAAAGTTTGCAAATTAATCTAAAAAATTAAAATTAGATTTATCCAGGAAAACTGGTTCTGAATGCGACCGCGTGGCGCTAGCTTTCTAGCCCGCGGCAGTAGGTCACATAACTCGTTTTCTTGGATAAACTTCGCCTTGGAGACGCACACACCCTTCAAAGATCTACCAACATACAACCACGAAATCACAATAAGAATGAAGAACGAATAATAATTTTATTCAACAGTAATGAAAGTGGTTTACAATTACAAAACAATTACATCTCCATGACGCCAGAGATCGGAGGCGGTGAAATATAAATTCCTTTTTGTTTTCTATACCGACCCACTACCCGGACCGGTTGGCTCTCTCCCTTTCCCTCTCCGAAAAGGTTTTCGAGCCGGCTCTTCACCTTCCTTTCCGGAATTGTCTTAGAGCCCCACTAGATCCCCCGATCTAGACATCCCTTCCCCGTGACGATTTCTCACGGAACCCTTCCCGGATTCCGACGACCTTCACCGGTCGATTTTCCTCACCCACAAATAATTAGAAAAGAGAAAAATACAATAAGAGATTAAATAAGATTTAAAGTGATTCTCACTCAAGACGATTCCTCTGTTGAGCGGTGTGTGACCAGTGCTAAAGATTTTCATTCTATTGCAACCGATCAACTCCTCCTGGTTGTTGTAGTCCTTTTGATGGAGACGACGACCCCCGACATGTTGATGATGGTGCCGACATGCTTACGAAAGATCCCTCACCCTCTCCAACCAAGGACTTGCGGCGCCGCAGATACATTGTTGATCGACGCTACAACCTCTGCCCTCGGCGCAAGACGTTCTCTTGATAATTATCTTGCTTATGTTTTATTTAATTTTCTTGTTTATTTGCTTTAAAATCTGGACTGTATTTATCCAGATTCCTTTTTTTTAATTTTGGCCTGCGTTTAGACATTTTGTTTTAAGTTGGGCTGCATATAACCTGGATTTTTGTTAGCCTTATATAAGGCTATGTGTGTTGGATTATTGAGTATTTATTGATGGATGAAAAAAAATTTAAACCTAATTTGAGATCCCCTCTCATGCTCTCCTCCTTGGCCGCTGGCCTCCTTCCTTCTTCCCCTTGTGGTTCGGCCAGACCTCCCCCTCTCCCCTCCTCTCTTCTCCACCATAACAACCCCTCTCCTCTCCAACTACATACAAGAACGAAGGCTCCTTCTCCCTTGAGAGTTCGACTACATCACCTAGGGTTCGGCCAACCTAGTTCTCCCCTCTTCTTGGTGGATTTCGGCCAAGGACAATCT
The DNA here is from genome assembly GCA_039583875.1 of Platanthera guangdongensis. Lineage (NCBI taxonomy): Eukaryota > Viridiplantae > Streptophyta > Magnoliopsida > Asparagales > Orchidaceae > Platanthera > Platanthera guangdongensis. The sequence continues at coordinate 178,697,507 of CM077150.1, forward strand.
CTCTTGCAACGACGAACCTTCTCCGCCGTGAAGCGAGGAAGGCGGGCGTGTTTCTCTCCGTTCGGTGTGACTCCGACGTAACCGTAGAAAAGCGAACCTTTTTTTCCTCAGAATCATCTTCCGATTGGGGGTAACGAAAATCTCTACTCCTGCGTGTTCCCTCCTAGATAAAACTTGTGGTTGTTAACTTTTGTGTTATTTGCGAATCTTGATTTCATCGTTGTTTTAATCCAATCGATTATTGTTATTTTCTCTTGATCTATTTAAGTTCGTGAGGATTGACAGACCTCGTTTCTTTTTGTTGGGAGAGATCTATCATTTTCCGAATCGTTATTTTTCGGTGGATCTCTTTTGGTACAACACACGCTCGACCGGATCGGGTAGATCCTTTTCGCTTGAGAGAATATTGGCTCATAGCTTTTATTTGATCTCTAAGGGTGTGGCGAACCCGTACGTTAACATTGGAGTAATAATATCACAAATCGGGTGTGATGCGTTTTATTTGCTCAAACGTAGAATTGGAACGTGAGAGTAATTCGGTGCCGTTTGTCCGTTTCTATTCGTTGGGTAACGTAGCCTGCATTAATTTGATATCAGAGGGAAGTTCATGTCAATTTCCTATTTGACACCATCCTCATAATCATAGGACATTGACACACACTTGTCTAGCACGTTTCGTTGTTCAAAACAACAATTTTTTTCCCGGTCTGCAAATAGCAGCCTAATATTCTCAATTTTTTTGCGGAATCCAAAAATAAATTCTGGAAAATCTCCATACTCCTCTCAGTGAGAAATTTTTAAAATATTTTTTTTACCCCATTATTTTTAGAAAAAAAAATATCTTTTATAAATTTTCATCGAGTCAGGGTCCGACTTCTTTCACTGCATGCGCACTAGACTAGACACAAAGTATACCCCTTCTTCTTCCAATATGGAGGACGACCGGGATACGGATTACGATACGACAACGATTGATGAACTCCGCCGGGAGTTCACTGATCAGCTGACAGACATCAGGGAGATGCTTCACGAGATGAGATTAAACCAAGCTGCTCCTCCTAATCAGGCGGCCCGCCAACGTGACGTGGGAAACAACAATAATAATAATAATAACGATTATGTTCCGCGTGCACCTAATCCTAGTAACCAGGCACCGTACGAGTTTGATATTACTAGGGCTGTCCGGATCAAACCCCCATCGTACGACGGAGTAGGTGAACCCCAAGTGTTCTTAGATTGGGTTATGGAAATAGAGTGCTATTTCGAGTGGCACGATCTGACCGACGCGCACAAGGTGCGAGTTGCGAGGATGAAGCTGTTGGACAGGGCCAAAATATTTTGGTTGAATGAGGAATGACGTCTAGGTGCAGTGAACGGTTTACCACCTATTGGTTGGGCTGGCATGAAGGCCATGTTAACTGATCAGTACGTTCCCGCGTATCATCGGACGCAGATGTTTGATGATTTAGCTACCCTGAGACAAGGGAATATGTCGGTCGCTGATTACTTGAGTCTTCTTAAGGACATGATGGTCAGGTGCGATGTTAGGGAGATGTCAGAGATCACACTCTCTAAATTTCGTAAGGGGCTCGACCTCGACATTCAGGGTAAGCTCCTGCAGTATGGTCACTCCGATTTGAACACCACCTTTAACGCCTCCTTGGATATTGAGAAGCACAATGCTTGCAAGTCCAAATCTCGCTCCTTTCAGAAAGGAAAATCCATCTTAGGTCCACCCCCCCAATCCTCCCATAAGGATAAGGGTAAGTTCCGGTCCGCTGACCCGAACTCTATTGTCATTACGGCTAGGAATCTGAGAAGCCCGACCGGTGAGAGAGTGCCCGTCGGTAGGATTAGCAAGACGAATGCTATTTGTTTTGCTTGTGGTATTCAGGGGCATTACGCTAGCGAGTGTCTAACCAAGCCCAAACTCCTAACCCTTTTAGATGCCTCGTCTGAATCCGTCGAGCTCATGTATGAGGCCGGTGAAGAATCTGAATCGGAAGGAGTCCCTAGCGACATAGAGGATGATGTTAATATGATGGTGATGAGGTGTATTTTGGCTACTCCGTGAGCGTTGGATGATTGGAATAAGACGAATATTTTCTCGTTAAATTTTAAGAGCGGAGAGAAGTGGTGTAAATTGATTATCGATAGTGGGAGCTGTATGAATGTGATTTCTGAAAACGCGGTGTCATGAATGTTATTAACCACCGAACCTCACCCTCACCCTTACAAGGTTGTTTGGGTTAAAAAGACATCCCTTCCGGTTTCGAAGCGTTGCTTGGTTCCCCTTACCATCAAGGATTATACAGAAAAAATTTGGTGTGACGTCATCCCCATGGATGTTTGTCATGTTCTATTAGGACGTCCGTGGCTTTACGACCATAATGTTACTCACCTGGGACGTCCTAACACCTGCGAGTTCAAATTTAATGGCAAGGCTATTACTTTGAAGCCCACTCTGCCTAAGGATCCTACTATCCCTTCTAAAGACACGCTTATTCCGGTAGAGAAGAAAACATTAAGTCTGATAGGTAAGAAGGAGTTTGCGCGTGATACTTTTTTGGATGGTGTCATGTATGCGTTAGTTTGCTTACAAATAAAGGAAGATGTATCCTATTTCGATAATTTACCGCCAGCGTTGAGGAAACTTTTAGAAGAGTTTAAGGATGTGTATCCGGACGAGCTACCGCCCATGTTACCCTCCATCCGGGACATCCAACATGCGATAGATTTCATTCTGGGTTCCTCTTTACTCAACCTTCCTCACTACCGGCTAAACCCTTCCGCACACCTAGAGTTGCAAACCCAAATTTCTGATTTGTTAAGGGATTCATTCGCCATAGCAAGAGTCCGTGTGCCGTACCCGCCTTACTTACCCCTAAGAAAGACGGTTCTTGGAGGATGTGTGTGGATAATCTAGCAATTAATAAAATTACTGTAAAGAGTAGAGAACATGCAAGAACAAACGGATAGAATTTTGAATAATTGAAATTTTATTATCCAAAAAAGATATCATTTACAAAGGTATGACCTCCTTTTTATAGAATAGAGGAGATATGAGAGAGTACAAACAAACAATGTGGGACTAAACATGTACAGTACTGAGCGACTAGAAATAAAGGAGACCGCATAGGCCGCGCGGTTAGACAAATGAGTTAACCGCTCGGCAACTCCAGCAGGATAAGAACATGCCGCAATGGGAGACCGACAGACCGCCCGGTCTCCAGGCTTCTGAGTGAGACCGCCAGACCGCTCGGTCAACAAACCGCTGGACAAGACCGCAAGGCCGCCCGGTCTAATACTTCAACACTCCCCCTCAAGCTGGAGCATAGATATCAATCATGCCCAGCTTGTCACAAATGTGGAAGAATGAAGTAGAGACCGACTTTGTGAAGATATCTGCCAATTCTTTGTCGGAGGTGACAAACGGTGTACAGATCTGTTTCTTCAAAATCTCTTCCCGAATGAAGTGGCAGTCAACCTCTATATGCTTTGTTCTCACATGGAAGACCGGATTTCTGGATATGTATATGACGACCTTGTTGTCACAGAACATAGGAAGAGGATAGTCATAGACCTCCCCTAGGTCAAGCATGAGAGCCCGCAACCACTTTAACTCACACGTGGTTTATGCCATACTCCGGTATTCGGCTTCTGCACTGGATCTGGAGACAACAGACTGTTTTTTGCTCTTCCAACTCACAAAATTTCATCCAACAAAGGTACAAAAACCTGATGTGGATTTACGATTGCCTTTGTCATCCGCGTAACTTGAATCTGAGTAGGCCTCAACCCTCAGATGACCATTCTTCTGAAAGATTAGCCCTTTGCCTGGTGCTGCTTTAATATACTCTAAAATCTTCAGGGCAGACTGAAGATGACACTCCCTGGGAGCTTGCATAAACTGACTGACCTTGCCTACAACATAGGCGATGTCGGGTCTAGTCACCGTGAGATAGATGAGTTTGCCTACCAAACGTCTGTACCTTGTGAGATCAGATAGAAGAGGCGAGTCATCCGTCCACGTTTTGTCTTCTCCAATAGCCATGAGAAACCGAGCCGGTTTGGCACCTGTCAATCCTGCTTCTTGTAGAAGATCAAGGATATACTTCCGTTGGGAGAGAACCAACGAGTCAAGTTTCCGAGAGATTTCTATCCCCAAAAAGTATTTCGGGGAGCCCATATCCTTCGTGACCAAGTGTTGACGGAGGTGCTTCTTCGTCAGGTCCACCCCATCTCGGTCATCGTCAGTAAGAAGAATATCATCCACATATACTGCCAAAACCACCAGTCCCGAGGCCGTTTTGCAAATGAATAAGGAGTGATCGGCCTAACTCCTTATAAAGCCGATGGTAGCCACAATGCCACTGAATTTGTCGAACCACGCCCGAGGGCTCTGCTTTAGGTCATAAATGGCCTTCTTCAAATGGAAAACGCGTGTCTCCCCCTGAGCAACATACCCAGGAGGTTGCTCCATGTAGACGTCCTCCTGAAGATCGCCATAGAGAAAGGCATTCTTCACATCAAGCTGGGAAAGAGCCCAATCCTGGTTAACAGCCACAGAGAGAAGAACCCGGATGGTGCTGAGGCGAGCAACCGGAGAAAAAGTGTCAAAGTAATCAATGCCGTAAGTCTGAGTGAAGCCTTTGGCCACCAGCCGGGCCTTGTAGCGATCCACAGTGCCGTCGGGGCGAAATTTCACAACGAAGACCCAGCGACAGCCAACCACATCAGTGCCCACGGGAGGAGGAACAAGGTTCCAGGTACCCCTTTCAGTAAGAGTAGCCATCTCTTCATCCATGACAGACTTCCAATGAGGGAGAGCAAGAGCCTCCTGGTAGGTGCGAGGAGTAGAAGTAGCGGAGATAGCCAAGGCAAAACACCTGCGAGAAGGAGAAAGCCGATCATAGGAAACAACGGCCGCAAGCGGTTGTTGAGCACACGCCCGCACCCCTTTGCGAAGAGCAATGGGAAGATCCAGGTCGACGGGTGCATCAGCGACCGGAGCGTCCGTGGCGGAGAAGGCTGGCCCGGGACTAGAGAGAGACGGCGTCGGAGAGGAGGGAGGAGGGGTGGGTGGGGAGACAGACAGGGAAGGAGACGGTGGAGGAGGAGACGGAGGTGGGGAGACGTCGAGAGGCGTGGAGGGAACAGAGAGATCAGAAGGAAGAGAGGAAGTAGGAGAGAAGTAGGAAACATTCTCGAAAAATGTCACATCCGCGGAGACAAATTGCTTGCGGAGAAGGGGGTCAAAACAACAATAGCCTTTTTGAGTGGTAGAGTACCCCAAAAAGACACACTTGGGGGAACGGGGGGAAAGCTTGTCGCGGGTAGCGGAGGGAGCGTGAACAAAAGCCGTACAACCAAAGACACGGAGAGGGAGAGGAAAAGGTTCCTTGTGAGGGTAGAGAATGGAGAAGGGGGTCTGGCCGTGGAGAACTGTGAAGGGAAGACGATTGATGAGATAGCAGGCGAGGAGCACAACGTAGCCCCAGTAGGAGCGAGGTACGTGCATCTGCGTCATGAGAGTACGAGCAACATCAAGCAGATGACGGTTTTTACGCTCCGCCACCCCATTCTGCTGGGAGGTGTAAACACAAGTAGTTTAATGAAGAAGACCATGTTGGTGAAAGAAGGAGAACTCATGATTAAGATATTTCTTGGCATTATCAGAACGTAAAACTTTAATAGAAATGTCAAACTGATTCTGAATCATAAAATAAAATGATTGCCAAACAGAAAAGAGTTCAGAGCGATCTTTTAATAGATACACCCAGGTACATCGTGAAAAATCATCTATAAAAGTGACAAAATAGGAACTACCCCGACCAACAGTGAGGGTAGGAGCCGGACCCCAGACATCAGAATGAATAAGATCAAACGGGCGAGAGGAGCCACGGCCTTGCTTCGTTGGGAAGGAGGAGCGATGATGTTTGTCAAGCTGACACGCATCACAGTTGAGCGGAGAATTGGTAGGAGGTAAGTGGGGGAGAAGCTGTCGAAGAATCCGAGGAGGAGGATGTCCAAGACGAAGATGCCATTGAAGGAGATCTGTAGAGGAGTAGGCGGACAGAGCGGAAACATCGTCGAGGAAGTAGAGGCCGCCGCTCTCAGTCCCAGTAGCAATCGTCCGCTGGGTCCTCGGGTCCTGAAAAGAACAAGTAGTTGGAGTGAATAAGACGGAGCACTGAAGTTGCCGGCATAAAGTAGTAACAGATAGTAAATTGCACGGGAACTTCGGGACATAGAGAGTGTCCTTCAAGCAAAGCGATGGGGTGAGTTGAACCATGCCCGTCCCATGAACCGGGGACGGTGAACCATCCGCCACACGAACCGGGGGTAAGCGGTCATGTGTCTCAAGACGGGAGAAGCAATGAGGGTTGCCAGTCATATGATTTGTAGCACCGGAGTCAATCAGCCATTTACCTTGGGTAACGACGTGGGCACTACCTGACGTCGTGGCCACAGAGGCAGACGACCGAGAAGAGGCGGAGGCCGAAGGAGTATCACCGGAAGGGCGAAGATGAGGATGTTTCTGCCAGCAGCGGTCAACAGAATGGCCGGTACTACCACAGTGAGAGCAGAGGAACCGGGACGAACCCCGTCCGCCGGAGTGGCCGCGGCCACTAGGTCCCCCCTTCTGAGCTTGGTGAGCAAAGGAGTCCTGGGAAGGGGGGGAGGCCAACAGAGGCCGCTGGAGCAGCGAAGTAACAGCGACAATGCGAGCCGCGGTGGCATCCAAAGTAGGAGATTCCGCCTCACCCAGGATCTGCTGGCGGATCATATCATAGGAATCGGGAAGACAGAGAAGATAACAAACAACCAGGAGTTTCTGGAAGTGTTTGTGCTGTTCGGCCAAGTCCGCGGAGAAGGGGCGATTCTGGAGGATTTCAGCACCAAGAGCCTGAAGCTGCTGATAAGCCGCACCAGGAGACATGGAAGGGCGGGCGAAGAGGTCCGCATAGAGAGTATAAATGCGGGACGTCTGTCCCCCTTCGAATAGAGAGCAGCGAGGTGAAGCCAGACGGCCTTGACCGTCTCATCATGGCGAATGACGGGAAGGCACTCATCAGAGAGGCTGTTGGCCAGCCAAGTGCGGACAAGAGCATCACTCGCATCCCAGTCATCAAACTCAGGAGAGTTACGAGGAGGAGGGTCATCGGTGAGGTGATGACGCTTGCGCTGAGAGAGAAGAAGAAAGGTGAAAGAAACGCTCCAATCGGGATAGTTGGAGCCAACAAGCTTAGAAAGTGTGCCAAGGTTGCCCGAAGGAGGAGGTGGAGAAGGAGCTGCAGGAGTGGTGGAGATAACGGGGGTGGTGAGACCGGAAGTAGTCATAGAACACAGCAAGAAACCGCGCAAGAAGAAGCGAAGCCGCTGGGAGAAGAAAAGAGAGCAACCCGCGCGAAACCGCAGCGGTTTAAAAGGAAGAAACCGCGCGAACACAAGCGGCCAAGAAGCAGACAAAGGCACAGCGGGGAAGAGGTCGCGCGGATTGAAAAGTCCGAGCGAACAGAAGAGAAGAGGAAGCAAGAAGCAGCGACAACAACAAGTCGCAAGCCGGGCGAACAGAAGCAGGCCGCAACAACTAGGAAGCCGGAGAGGCAAGAAGGAACCAGGGTGCGGCGACAACTAAACAAGTCGCGACGACGAATAGCAGCAGGAGAAGAGAAGCAAGGAGAAACAAGCCGCGCTAACAGGGCAGCGAACAGAAGAGAAGGCAAGCCGCGAAGACGGGTCGCGTAAAGCAGAAAACAAGCCGCGAGAATCAGAGAGCGCACACAATCAGGAGGAAAAGACCGTGTCCTCTGATACCATGTAAAGAGTAGCGAACATGCAAGAACAAACAGATAAAATTTTGAATAATTGAAATTTTATTATCCAAAAAAATATCATTTACAAAGGTATGACCTCCCTTTTATAGAATGGAGGAGATATGAGAGAGTACAAACAAACAATGTGGGACTAAACATGTACAGTACTGAGCGACTAGAAATAAAGGAGACCGCATAGGCCGCGCGGTTAGACAAATGAGTTAACCGCTCGGCAACTCCAGCAGGATAAGAACAGGCCGCAATGAGAGACCGACAGACCCTCCAGGCTTCTGAGTGAGACCGCCAGACCGCTCGGTCAACAAACCGCTGGACAAGACCGCAAGGCCGCCCGATCTAATACTTCAACAATTACTATTAAATATCGATTCCTCATTCCTCGTTTGGACGATTTATTGGACATGTTAACCGGGGCCACGATCTTTTCGAAATTGGATCTTAGGAGTGGCTACCACCAGATCAGATTAGGGAGGGAGACAAATTGAAGAACGCTTTCAAGTCAAAAGATGGGCTTTACGAATGGTTAGTGATGCCTTTAGGCTTTCCAATTCCCCGAGTACTTTCTCTAGGATGATGATTCATGTCTTCCAACCATTCATGAGAAAATTCATAGTGATGTATTTTGTTGATATCCTCGTTTTTAGTACTTCTCTGATCTATCATGAGTCACATTTGAGGACTATCCTTACCACGTTGAGGACGGAAGAATTATTTGTCAATATCAAGAAGTGTACATTTAATGTGACGTCCGTAGAATTCCTTGGGTATATTGTGAGTTCGGAAGACATACATGTGGATTCTAAGAATGTCCAAGCCATTAAGGATTGGCCGGAACCCACCAACATTCGGGATGTTCGGAGTTTTCACGGACTAGCTACCTTTTATCGTCGCTTCATTCGAGATTTTAGTAGTGTCATAGCGCCGATAACGGAATGTTTGAAGAAAGGTGATTTTACCTGGACCAAATCGGTTACTAAAGCGTTTTAAACAATTAAATCACGGATGTCGGAAGCTCCACTTTTGAGGTTGCTGGATTTTAATAAGGTTTTTGAGTTGTGTTGTGATAGGTTGTTTTACGTTGTTATTCGTTGCCTCCAACATTGACGACAATATCTACTACCAAAAGAGTTTGTTATCCAATCCAATCACGACGCTTTGAGATTTGTCAATTCTCAAAGCAAGGTCAGCCCCCGACATGTCAAGTGGGTCTCCTATCTGCAGGAATACACATTTATGATAGAACACCTTAAGGGGACTTTTAATTGTGTGGCCGACGCCCTTAGGCATGCTTCTTTATTGTTGTCTACGCTAGAAGTGAAAGTCATTGGGTTCGATAGGATTAAGGATGAGTATGTCCATTGTCCAGATTTCAAGGAAATCTATTTATCCGCTTAAAGCGACTCTCCCACTACCATATCAGCCTATTATATTCGAGACAGTTACCTATTTAAGCAGTCGAAGCTATGTATCCCTCTTTCTTCCCTACGTCATTTCATCGTTTGGGAATTGCATAACGGTGGTTTACGTGGTCATTTTGGTCGTGACAAGATCATTACGTTAGTGGAGGACAAGTTTCATTGGCCCTCTCTCAAATCAATGGTGCATAAAATTGTGACGAGTTGTCATGTGCGCCAATTAGCTAAGGGTAGTAAGACAAATGCCGGTCTTTACACTCATCTTCCGATTCCCTCCATTCTTTGGGTGGACGTTTGTATGAATTTCATTTTGGGTCTACCCATCACTTTTAGACGTCATCATTCCATCCTGGTTGTAGTAGATTAGTTTTTGAAGATGGCTTATTTTATCGCTTGTAATAAGACCCACGATGCGTCACATATTGCAAAATTATAGTTTAAGGAAGTCATTGCGCATCGGGGCGTTCCCAAGACAATAGTAACTGATAGAGACGTGAAATATAGTAGTTATTTTTGGAAGACCTTTTGGAAGCTTATGAGTACTGAACTCTTGTTTTCTTCGGCCTACCATCCACAAACGGATGGACAAATAGAAGTAGTAAACAGAGGTTTGGGTAGTTTACTTCGTTTTCTGGTGGGTGACCACAAGGGTACCTGGGACTTTATCCTTCCCCATGCTCAGCTTGCGTACAATAATTCAAAAAATAGATCCACAGGCTTATCCCCCAATGAAATCGTGCACGGCTATAAGGCATCAGTGCCGCTTGATTTAGTTCTGTTATCTCCATCTTATAAATCAAGTAATTTTGCACAAGAGTTCGCTCTTCATGTTAACAATTTACATAAGCACATTCATGAAACGTTAACCACCCAATATGTGTCTTATCAATCTCGTGCTAACGTACATAGGAGAGCGTCTCACTTTAATGTTGATGATTTAGTCTTGGTGCGTCTCATCCCTGAACGGATGCCTTCAGGCTCCATAAAAAAGTTGGCGAATCGACGAGCCGGTCTTTTTCGAATTTTAAAGAAGTTAGGAGAAAACACATATCTTTTGGAGATACCCACTGATTGGGGTATATCCCTATTTTCAATGTTTCGGATTTAACGTCATATGTTTCTCCACCACTTGAATTATCTGCCTCTCCGTTTATTCCGTCCACTGTGTCCTCTAATGGGTCAGTGGGTGAGCTTGTCCCTGGATCGCTCTCTCCTACGGTTTCCACTGGAGGTACGTTGAATGTTGTTCTAGAAACGTTTTTCTCTTTCTTTGACATTCGCCGCTACTTAATCCTGTGGAGTGATCGTCCGACGTCAGATGACTCTTGGCTACTTGAATCGGAGTTGGCTCTTTTGGATGATGCTCTTCTGCGCCAGTACATTCAAGCCAACTCATCGGTGATGAGTACTTTCGAGCGGGGGAGGATTGATGGAGACGACGACCCCCGACATGTTGATGATGGTGCTGTCATGCTTGGGGAAGATCCCTCGCCCTCTCCAACCAAGGACTTGCGGCGCCGCAGAGATATTGTTGATCGACGCTACAACCTCCGACCTCGGCGCAAGACGTTCTTTTAATAATTATCTTGCTTATGTTTTATTTAATTTCCTTGTTTATTTGCTTTAAAATCTGGACTGTATTTATCCAGATTCCTGTTTTTAATTTTGTCCTGCGTTTAGCCATATGTTGTTTTAAGTTGGGCAGCATATAGCCTGAATTTTTGTTAGCCTTATATAAGTCTATGTGTGTTGAATTATTGGGTATTGATGAATGAAAATAAAACTTAAACCTAATTTGAGATCCCCTCTCTTGCTCTCCTCCTCCTTCGCCGCCGACCTCCTTCCTTCTTCCCCTTGTGGTTCGGCCACACCTCCCCCTCTCCCCTCCTCTCTTCTCTACCATAACAACCCCTCTCCTCTCCAACTACTTAAAAGAACGAAGGCTCCTTCTCCCTTGAGAGTTCAGCTACATCAAGGCTTCCCCACCTATGGTTCGGCCAACCTAGTTCTCCCCCCTTCTTTGTGGATTTCGGCCAAGGAAAATCTCTCTTGCAACGACGAACCTTCTTCGACGTGAAGCGAGGAAGGCCGACGTGTTTCTCTCCGTTCGGTGTGACTCCGGCGAAACCGTAGAAGAGCGAACCTTTTTTTCCTCGGAATCATCTTCCGATTAGGGGTAACGAAAATCTCTACTCCTGTGTGTTACCTCCTAGATAAAACTTGTGGTGATTAACTTTTGCGTTATTTGCGAATCTTGATTTCATCGTGATTTTAATCCAATCGATTTTTGTTATTTTCTCTTGATCTATTTAAGTTCAAGAGGATTAGCAGACCACATATTCTTTTTTTGGGAGAGATCTACCATTTTCCGAATCGTTATTTTTCGGTGAATCTCTTTTGGTACAACACACGCTCGACCAGATCGGGTAGATCCTTTTCGCTTGAGAGAATATTGGCTCATAGCTTTTATTTGATCTCTAAGGGTGTGACGAACCCGTATGTTAGCATTGGATTAATAATATCGCAAATCGGTTGTGCTGCGTTTTATTTGCGCAAACGTAGAATTGGAACGTGAGAGAGTAATTCCATGTCGTTTGTCCGTTTTGGTTCGTCGAGTGACGTAGCCTGCATCACCTTTTCTCGTCGGAGATCTTCGTGCGCAAACGGGAGGGAGGCAACTTTTCTCTTCCTTCGACGGAGATGGTGGAACGTTGCTCTAAGACGACACACGAACCCTAGAATCAGAATATGTCTCTCTCCGTGTCTCCAGAAAAAGAGGCGCGCTTTTATACGTCTCGAGAAATTAAGCTACCGTCGGCGGTAGAGATAGCGTCCGACCGTAGGTCAATGCGCGTTGATGTGACAACTATCCATCCTATTTGGAAAAATATCCGAAAACAATATTTTTTTCGCTTTTTCGAGCTATAGAGGCGTGGTACATAGCTATCGCCTGGCGGTTGCATGCTGACTCTATGCTTGTTAAGAGAGCTAGCGCGCCGCGGTAAGGCTAGCACCATGCGGTAGGTCACAGAGTGCTTGTCATGAGTTAATTCCAGAAGCTAGCGCGTGCGGTAGCACTAGCGCTCGGCAGTAGGTTCTAGAACTTGATTTTTTCGTTCTTTTGTACCTGTAAACCTGCACACTATACCCAACACTCGTATGATCAAATACAACACGGGATTTGATATTCTCTAACTAAAGAGGTGCGGATCATAGGCTCCAACAAGAACAACTCGTGGTGGCCCCGCTGTGGGCAGTCTCCATTTGTGCCTGGGCCTAAAGAAGGCGGTTACGCGCAAGGCGCAAAAGCTCATCGCGCGTGCGTAGCTCTGTGTCGACGATGGTAGAGCGTGCAAAGACTTTACCACAGGTAAGGAGGGGGGATCTCGACCGTAGATGAGGTTGAAAGGGGTGGTCTGGAGCGCTGTGTGGTAGAGGTATTGTAACAATGCTCTACCTATTGAAGCCAACGAGCCCATTTTTGTGGCGGTTCCCTGTAAGGCAGCAGAGGTACATCTCGAGTGTCTGGTTGACCATTTCGGTCTGGCTATTCGACTGAGGATGAGAGAGTCAACTTAATACCACATAGGGCGAAGAGTTTCTGCCAAAACTGAAATGTGAAGACCTTGTCCCTGTTGGACACAGTGCTCTATGGTACGCCGTGGAGACCTAACACCAAATCAAAAAAGTACATGCAATCATGTGACCGGTGATGGGGTGGCTCATGACAATGAAGTGGGCCCCCTTGGTAAAGCGGTCGACGACCACGAAGATGACAGAGTGGCCCCGAGAAGGGGGCAATCCCTCGATGATTCATCAAAATGTCAGCCCAAATCTGTGTTGGAACCAGAAGGGGGCTCCAGGAGACCGGCTGGAAAATGAGACTGCCTTGTCGCGCTGACAAATCAGGCAGGATGTAATGAATGTATGGACACTCCGTTTGAGTCCGCGCCTAAAGAACTCAGTGCACACGCACTGAAGGGTCTTGTGGGCCCCTTCATGTGTATGGTCATGGACTTCCGCCAAAATGTCGGGGATCAACGGAGGTGTGTCGGCCAAGTAGAAGCGGTCCCTGTATAGAATAAGGCCGTCATGGACTGCTTAGTCCAGCAAAAGGCACCCCTCCTGATTGTAGTGAAGCAGCTCGCGAAGGGACGAAGTGTTATGGATCTCTTGACAGAGGCGAGGAAGAACAAGAGACGACGATGTGGACACGACAAAGAGTTCATCGGAAGAGTCACGACGGGAGAGCATCGGCCGCACGGTTCAAGGGGCCCACCTTGAAATCCACCCGAAAATTGTAGCCCAAAAGGCGGCTCACTGAATGCTGCTGTGGCACTGTCGTTAGGCGTTGCTCCAACAAGTATTTGAGGCTGAAATGCTCCGTGCGGATCACGAAGGCCCGCCCCCACTAATACAGTCGCTAATGGTGGACGACCTTTGTTAATCCGATGACCTCTTGCTCGTAGGACAGAAGTTTCTAATGGTGGAGGGATGTCGTACGACTGAAGTAAGCGATCAAGGTGCCCTTCCTGTTGAAGAACCTCCCCGCAACCCGTGTTCGGAGGTGTCACACTTCACCTGAAAATCCTTCTCGAAATCTGGAAGCTGGAGGACAAGGGCGAGATCAAGGCTTGCTGCATGACCCGAAAGACTGTCGTGGCGCCGTCGTCCCAAACAAAATACTGGCGGAGCAAGAGGGGCATCAAGGGAGCGCCGATCGCCGTGTGCCCCTGGATGAATCTGCGGTAGTAGCCGTCCAGGATGAGGAACCCACGAAGCTCTCGCTGTGTCTGGGGAAGGGGCAGTCGAGAACGCCCTGAATCTTGATTGGACCAGCAGAGACGCCCGAGTGGTCGATGATGTGCCCTAGGTACGCCACCCTGTCAGTGCCGAAGGAACACTTGGCCCGCTTAAAGAAGAGCCGATAAGAGGGGAACAACTGCAGGATCGTGCGGAGGTGATTGAGATGGGCTTCCCAGTTTTTGTTGTACACCAAAATATCATCGAAGAAAACAAGTACGCAGCGATGAAGAAGAGTATGAAATGCCTCATTCAAGTGTACTGGAACTGTGGAAGGTAGATGGAGCATTCGTGAGCCCGAAGGGCATCACAAGGAACTCAAAGTGACCATGATGAGTGCGGAAGGACGTCTTCTCCGCATCGACGGGATACATGCGGACCTGGTGGTATCCAGCGCAAAGGTCGACCTTGGAGAAGTTGCGGAGCCCTTGCAACTCATCCAACAACTCTTTGACCACTGGATGGGGAACTTATCCTTCATCATGATCGTGTTTAGGGCTCGGTAATCAACACAGAAGCGCCAGGAGTCATCCTTCTTGTGGACCAAAGAGGACCGGGGAGGAGAAAGGTGATACGCTGTGGTGGATGATGGCGAAGCATATCGGCGCACTGCCGCTCATTCTCATCCTTATGCCAAAATGAGTAGCGATAGGGGCAAAAAACTACCTAGGAGGTGTTCGGAAGGAGGCAAATGCGCGAAGGGGGAAGCCCGGTGGGTGCGACCATGGTGTCACCTTACTCGTGAAGAAGAGATGAAAGATCGTGCTGCATTGCACGATCTAGTTGGAGGGAACGCGGTCCGAATTTGCTGTCAGGCGACCCCCAATACATCGTCAGGCGACCCCAAGACATCGTCAGGCGACCCCAAGACATCGTCAGGCGACCCCAAGACATCGTCAGGCCCTCCAAATCTCACATGATAGGGCCGAGAGTATGCTGCCAACACGTTCATAACACCGCTGCAGGAAATGGAGAAGAAATCAACATGAGAATGATAGCCCTCCACAATGTAAAGAACATTCTGGCAAACTCTGGTGCACGCAATGGCGTCGCCATTAGGCACGACTACGTTCAAACAACTTCGTCTGGTAATGAAAAGTTGGAGTCGTTGGGCAGTGAGGTCGCTGATGAGGCTGTGCGTACTGCTTGTGTTCATGAGGGAGAGGAGGAGGTGCCCCGTCACTGTGATGTGCATCTACACTGTGTCCGAAGCGTAGAGGCCCGACATGGCATGCAAAGATATCGTTGGGTCCCCTAGCTCGTCATCTCCGGCTTCCTCATCCGAGCCGAGGGATAATCAACCTCGAGCCAAAAAAGCCGCTTGCACCAGTGCCTTTGACCATATGCCTCATCAAAGTTGAAGTAAAGGCCCTTCACACGATGTTTGTCCATCTCCTGGGTCGACAGACGCCAGATGGTTGAGGGGCGCTCCCTGTCATTGGCCTTGCTTGGGCCGCCGCTCGAAAGTGGCTGGGGCCTGCAGTGAATGAGACTCCAGAAGGAGCTCTAACTGCTTAGGGATGAGACACACCAAGACTAAATCATCAACATTAAAGTGAGTCATTCTCCTATGTACAAGTCGTAGTAGCGTGGTCATCCCACATCAAAGAGAACCTGTCAGGCAAAATGGAGGTCTTGGGGAACCTTGAAAAAGCATTTGCCAAAGAAAGATAAAAAGTTTCAACATCAACATTCAACATACCTCCAGTGGAAACCGTAGGAGAGAGTAAACCAGAGACGAGCTCACCCCCAAACCCATTAGGGGACACAATGGATGAAATAAATGGAGAGACAGATAATTCAAGTGATGGAGAAACATATGACGTTAAATCCGAAACATTGAAAATATGGGATATACCCCAATTAGTGGGTATCTCCAAATGAAATGCATTTTCTCCTAACTTCTTTAAAATTCGAAAAGGACCGATTCGCCGATTCGCCAACGTTTTTATGAAGCTCGGAGGCAATCGTTCAGGGATGAGACGCACCAAAACTAAATCATCAAAATTAAGGTGAGACGCTCTCGTATGTACGTTAGCATGAGGCTAAATCATCAACATTGGGCGACTAACGTTTCATGAATGTGGTTATGTAAATTGTGAACATGAAGAACGAATTCTTGTGCAAAATCTCTTGATTTATACGATGGGGGTAACAGAACTAAATCAGGTGGCACCGGTGCTTTATAGCCGTGCACTATTTCATTGGGGGATAAACCCGTGAATTTGTTTTTAGAATTATTATACGCAAGCTGAGCATGGGGAAGAATCAAGTCCCAAGTATCCTTGTGGTCACCCAGAAGACAACATAATAAACTATCCAAACTTTCATGTACTACTTCAGTTTGACCATTCACACTCACAATATACCCAAGGACCGCAACAGAAGTAACATAAAAAGTACAGTTTTTTTTATTGACAATTAATTCTACTGTTCGTGACGTGGTATGGATAATCCTCAAGTGTGATTCGTGATTTGTTGGAGTGGTGCTAAGGACAAAGAGATCATCAGAATATACGACTATGAAATTCCCCATGAATGGTCGGAACACGTGAGTTATCATCCGAGCGAAAATACTCGGGGCTTTAGAAAGCCCAATTGGCATTACTAACCACTCATAAGGCCTCTCCTGCGGTTTAAAAACCGTCTTCCATTCGTCTCCCTCCCTAAATCTTAATTGATGGTAGTCACTCCTAAAATCCAGCTTAGAAAAGATCGTGGCCCCGTCTAACATTTCCAACAAGTCATCCAAGCGAGGGATGAGAGACCTATGTTTGATAGTAATTTTTGTAATAGCCCAGCGGTCAACACACGTCCTCAAAGAACCATCTTTCTTAGGGGCTAATAAAGCGGACACAATAAACGACCTCATTGTAGGCGTATAATCAGGGAATTGATCAATCGTAGGAAATTTGGAAAACACAGTACTACAAAAAGTTGTGACAAGACCAAACACGAATTCTAACAACTCGCTAATACATATCCTACGAGACACGTCCAACGGAGGGGCTACAAACGTAGGTAAAATAAAAGGACTCGGAGCAGGAATAACAGAAACGTGTCCTAAAATGGGTGCTAGTTTGGTCAATGGAGAAGGAGGGATGAGTCGGATAAAACAAAATCAGAGTGATCAGCATGACATGTTGAGATCATCAATGGGGTGGTCATCCGAATCGTCACCACTAAAGTCATCCAAAAATTCCTCTCCCTCGCAGGGTACATCTTCCAACACTTTAGGTACATTTACTAACTCAAAATCATCGATAAGCTCCTCAACTATTATGGGTGTTGGACCGAAATATGGTCGAGGATGAGTCAGATAATCATATGGGGTGGCATTTCAGAGGAGAGCTCCTCTTCCATGTCACTGGAATAACCGAACTCCTCAACATCACTAAGCTCGTCAATGATACCGACATCCCCCTCAGCGGTGGGCTCAGTCAACGATACTAACTTGAAGTCAACAGAAGGTTCACACACGGGCTCAGTAAGCTCGGGGGGAGACTCAGACAGGATCACAGTCGTAGGAGGAATGGGGTACTCAACCACATCGGGACTAGCCACTCCACTAGCATCGCAGGTAATATTTGTCTAGCACCTCATACTGACAGGAATACTCTCACCACGAGGGCTCATGACATCCCTAGTCGTAACACCTTTCGAGCCTGAAACATATGACCTATATGGTATTGTTTCCCTAAAGGTGGTAGTAGGCACACTATGGGCAGGACGACCTTTGGGGGGAGATGATCTAGCTTTAGGTATATAATCATTCCTATAGGAAGGTACGAGACTAGTGCCATAACGATATAAACTCACAGGCTTCGTGCCAGCAGTGCAGAGGTAGGCATGATCAAATTGATCCGAGAGTAGGCTACGCATGTGCGGCCAAGCATATTGATAGCTACATACACGACACTCTTCGTTTAACCAAAATACGCGTGCTTGACCAACTGATTTTTCACGGGCAATGACAACCTTTCGGAAGTCATCCGATGGGTACCACGCAAAATAATATTCCATCCCTTTAATCCATTCTCGAAAAATTTGTGGATTCCCGTAACCTTTATAAGTGAGTGCCTCAATTCTAGTGCGAGGAAGAGCGTGGGGACGATTGGGCTTCCTAAGACAAGTGGACAATGTTGGGGTGTGGTTAGCCATAACTTTAGACCACAAATATTCTAATCGGGAATCATAAACGTCATGTGCCATATTCAGTGTGGACGGGAGAGAATAATCTACCCGGATCTTGTGCGCATAATCTAGAAAAACAGTTTTGTAGGCAAAAAGTGCCCAGGCAAGAAATTAATTTTATAATGAAGTATTTTTTTTAAAAATAATGACTTAATAAAAATAAAATATTTTTTTAATTTCTCACTGAGAAGATGATGGAGATTCTCCAGAATATTTTTTTGGATTTCGAAAAATTAAAATTTTAGTACGCTATTGGCAGACTAGCTAAATATGTTTTTGTTATTTTGACAACGAAACGTGCTAGACAAGTGTGTGTCGGAGTCCTATGAATATGAGGATGGTGTTAATTAGGAAATTAACTCGAACCTCCATCTGATACCAAATTGATGCAGGCTACGTCTCCCGACGAACCGCAACGGACAAACGACACCGAATTGTTCTCACTCGTTCCAATTTTACGCTCGCACGATTTAAACGCAGCACGCCTGATTCGCAATAATATTAATCAAATGTTAACGCACGGGTTCGCTACACCCTTAGAGATCAAATAGAGGCGATGAACCAATATTCTCTGAAGCGAAAAGGACGGACCCGATCCGTTCGAGTGTATGTTGTACCAAAAGAGATCCACCAAAAATAAACGATTCGAAAAATGGTAGATCTCTCCCAAAAAAAGAAAACGAGGTCCGCCAATCCTCACGAACTTAAATAAATCAAAAGAAAACACAAATCGTTCGGATCAAAACCACGACAGAATCAAAATTTCGCAAGCCACGCCAAAGTAAAGCCACCACAAGATTAATCTAAGAGGGAAACGTTCAAAAGTAGAAATTTCGTTACCCCAATCGAAATAGATGATTTCGATTTACTAAATTGGTTCTCTCTTCAACGGTTCTTCCGGAGCCACGCCGAATGGAGAGAAACTCGTCTGCCATCCCTGCTTCACGCCGGAGAAAGTTCGTCGTCGCCGGAGTTGATGTCCTTGGTAGAAATCACCAAGGAGGGGATTTGGTGGATGGCAGAACCCTAGGAGAGGGAGACCTTAGTTTGCCGAACCCTAGGAGAGGGAGACCTTAGTTTGCCGAACCCTAAGAGAGGGAAAACCTTGATGGCTGAACTCCTTCAAGGGGGAAGGCACCTTCGTTTTGTGCAAATCGTTGGAGAGGAGGGGGAGGGTTGAGGTGGAGAAGAGAGGAAAGAGGAGGGTGTCCGAAATTCTCAAGAGGGAGAAGGGAAGAAGAGGTGGCCGAAATCCACAATGGGAGAAGGAGGCCGATGACCAAGGAGGAGAGGAGAGGAGAGGAGGGGGAAATTTCAATTTGAAATTAGGTTTTCTTTTCTCATTCATTCTGCTCTTTCATTAGCCATGCAAGCCTATATATATAGGATACACCACTCCATCTCCACCATACAATATTAAACTAGAACTAGATGGTTATAAGCAACCCATCACAAACATTAAATTGAAATAACAATATTACGGAATATTAAAATGCTTAAAAATATATAATTATAAATATATAATTTATAACTATATATTTTTATATGAGGGTAAAGGTGGACCACATGCATAATATGTAGCAGTGATTTGGCGCGGCGTTGGCGATGGATGTCGCGGTAGAATTCCATCTTCAAGCTTGCGGCAACGACCGTCACAATCATCAAATTCTATGAGGAGGAGATCAACGACCACATCAGCAACGTCATCATGAACAGGTGGCGGGACTTCGTCGCCAAAAGTCAAACGGTCACGAGCATCACGAACACATGACAGGACATCGTCGCCATCAACGGTTCATGAGAATGCGCTTCTTTCATAGGCTAGGCAGGCTCATCGCCGTAGTAAGGTCCGGTGGGTTCTGAAACTCATCGTCCATGCAGAGCTGCTTGTGTAAGCCAGCGATGAAGAAGGCCAACTAGTGGGCTGCTTGAATCGACGGCGCGCGGGCGAGGAGCACCTGGAATTGCTCTAAGTAGTCATCGATGGAGTTAGAATGCTTTAGAGAGTTCAAGCCGTCGATGGGGTTGTTGTGGAGAGGGCGCCCAAAACGGATGTTGCACTGGACCTTGATGTCGTCCCAAGTGAGGTGGGGCTTCTCCCTTTGAAGTTGAGAACCACAGTTATGCCGAGCCCATGAGGTGGAAGGAGGCCACCCCTAGCCAATCCTCCCACGGGTACGCTGCGAGGCAAAGAATTACTCACAACGAGTCAACTACGTTAAGGGATCTTCGCAACCCTCAAAGATCTGAAAATCCAGTTTCACAGAACGCGGTACGGTTGAGTAATCCGAGCGGGATGGCAGATCGGGCAGCCGGTGGTCGGGGTGCGACTCGGGAATGGATGGGGAGGAATCCGAAACTGGGCGTAGGGGAGGCGGAGTGCCGTCCGGGCGGAGAGTGTCGAGGAGTGTTTGATGGTTGTCCACCATCATGGTTTTAATGGAATCCAAAATCCGGGGCATGGTAAGACCGCCCAAAATTTCCTTGTCCATGGAGGAAGAAGCTCGAGAAGGGGTGAGTGAAGGCGGAGGAGGCAATCCGGTGGAGGCAGTGAGTTAGGAACACCTGACAATGGAGGAGCCTAGGAGTATCGGTTGCAGAGCAGGAATGGTGGAATGCGGATAAAGTGGAGCCGATTGGACTGGAAAAATCGGGCCGACCCGGAAGGCTCGTGTCCGTGCAGATGGGGGGGTCGATGCTCGTCGGGGAGGGCTTGGTCGGTCACAACAGAGGTAGGCGGCGCTTGATCTGCTATTCCGGGCCGTTTCCTCTGATACCAAGTTGTTATGGTGTGACACTGAGAACTTCCCACACAACTCTCTTACGCAGGAAGCCATGGTGTGCACAGTGTTAAGTTTTTAAATTGCGTGAATTACCTACCTTCCGGGTTTGCGACACGTGTCGCTTGTATAATAAACTTGGACCTATATTTGGAAACGGAGTCCGATCCGAAAAATTTCACCTCCGCGTGACACCTATCCCAAGGAAATCCTTGTGGCTTGGCTCAACCGTCCAGAATCCAACGCTGCCTTGAGGACAAGACAAACTGCTTACAGACGATTATTGCCTTGAGGACAAGACAAATTTTTCAGACAATGGTATTGATACAGACGTGCATGAGGCAATACCTTGGAGGGTCTACACGCAAGAAGGTATCAGGGCATATCCCAATGACATTGGCAGAAACCAGAAGAACTACTTCTATTTGAATATTGTCATTTGAAGTTTAATTACTGTTTTATTATTCACACTCAAGAACTTTCACTATTTGCACCTCGCTATTATAAGGGGACTTGTGTGTTTTCATTTAGGTTTATCTTGATTATATGCAAGAAATTAGGGCTGCTCCCTAAGATGGAAACCTAATAATTACCTTCCAGCATCTAGTGCTCTTATGAATAAAAATTGCCCAAACGAACATTTGAAACTGCCTTACTACCCAACCGAAGTTAAGCTGAATGGTTCATCTTTGGTTTGTGTCCAAACTTATCCAAACCAAACTGCTTACACCCTTAGCAGGAGAGGCAGCTCATGACACATTGTGGTCCCGGTTCACCTGTGGGAGAGGGAACCCGAGCAGCTCTTTGTACATATACACTGATACCTAAAATAAACTAATAGGACTACAAAAGGACGGGTGATTTATGTTAAATCATCTAACGACCTTGATCACCCGATCGGATAATTGAACAAAATCTCATACTCACGTCTGAAAATATTTAAGAAAATATGAAACAACACTCAAACATTTATCCAATGGGAGAATTTTTGGTATGCTCAACGTATACAAGGATCGTGTGGGGATTGTATTTTTAGTTTATATTACAGTCGTAATTGCAATTGCGATCGTAATTGAACTACATTTTCCTTTTAAATTACAGTCGTATCTGAATTCAAAAAAATCTCGTATTAACAATTTAAATTACAAGTCGTATCTGTGCGTTCGTAACATTTGTTCTTATCCCATTATGGTGGGGTTGGCTTATGAAAACATGAAATAAATGAAAATCTATTTGTTCGCAATCACGGTTTTTAATCGTCCATCTGATGATCATATAAGTGTCGATTCAATATCACTCAAATAACGTGGTTTGATCCCCATCAAAAACGGTATTAACCCTTTTTGAAAAGGTAGGCAAAAGGCAATGGCAGTAAATGGTTGAAAAAAACTCGTTTCAATACGTTTGTTCCTTGATATTGCCCCATTTCATTTATTATATTCTATTTTTTGGCGCTTTGGGTGTTCATGCTTTTAATTTGTATTTTCTTTTTAGATCAATCATGAGAGGTTTATGGTTGTGGTGTTGAACTGAATTATTATGTTCTTTTGTTTGTCTTCCCTAACATGCCATAAACTTGCCCAGAGATTGGCTGCTGATTTTCTTGCTAAATACATCTTCCTTGCTGTGGGAAGGGTTGGCTCCAGCACTGATTTGATTGTCCAGAGGGTTGAATTTGTTCAAGAATCTGATAAGCGCAGCCATCTTATGGATCTTCTGCACGCCCAAAGAGCAAATGGGGTGCAGGGAAAGGTATTCTTGATTTAACTTCGTATATCAGTCGTTATTTATTCCCATATTCTTAGGCTATTTGGCAATCCCTTGTTTGATAGTCTTGCTATAGTTATTTGTGGTTTACTTTAATATAAATCTATTTACTATAGTTTTTCTTTATTGCTACATTTGATTTACTGTTGCAGCAATCATTGACTCTAGTTTTTGTGGAGACAAAGAAAGGAGCTGATTCCTTAGAGCATTGGTTGTGCATGAATGGTTTCCCGGCAACTTCCATTCATGGCGATAGAACACAGCAGGTAAGAAATCTACTGCATTCACATTTTTTTTCTTAGTTCTTTGTGCGTGTCTTCCAGTTTTGTTCGACCTCTCTGGTCCTTTTATTTTAAAAAAAGAAAAAGTCAATGTTTTCACCTCGCTCTGGCCTCTTTTAAGTTTTTTGATATACATAATAAGTTCTAAGGTTAATGTATAAGCATGTTAAGTTTGTAAAATTTAAAGTAGGGATGTTTTGTAACGGGTGGTTTAGCTAATGACTGCAGATACCCTGGCTAATTAAATTAAATTTTACTGACCTCATGTGTATTTGACATACAATTATATTTTTCAAGCTTTGTATTCAAATTGGTTTAATTATGCCATTGTTAAGAGTCTGTTTAGATGAGTTATTGGGATGTGGGGGTCACTTTTTGTCCATAGCAAATATTGCACGAAGGTGCAAAAGTCTTGTGAAGTCATAGCGCGTGGTGTGATTTAATACGATAAGGTGCAAAAGTCTTGTGAAGTCATAGCACATTATTCTGGAAAAAAATTGCAATCATTAAATAAAGACCACAAACGAAAATGTAGGAAAACACAAAAAAAGAGAGAAAAAAATATGATTTTATTAATTTTTCAAAATTTGTTCTACATACTTGTGTTTGTACATGTATTTGTACATTAATATAAGAGAAGAGAAAGGTGGGACAATTCAAATCTAAGATGTGGGACTAAAATTTAAGGAGGAAGATGACCCAAGATAGGCCTTGTATTGGACTTTACATTTCTTCCTTCAAACACAAATCGTAAGCACAGGACTTGGACAAGAACTGATAATGTAACAGGCGTGGTAAGACCTTGATGAAAATGTCAGCAACTTGATCAGCCGCATGAACATGTTTCAACTCCAGCTTCTTTATATGAACTTTCTCCCGAATGAAGTGATAATCGACTTCAATGTGTTTGTCCATTCATGAAATACAAGATTTTTATCAATGTGTATAGCTGCTTAACTATTGCAAAATAAGGTGTCTGGTGAGAAAAACTTGACTCCCAAATTATTTCGGAGAATTTCTAACCATGTAAACTCAGAGACAACAACAATAATTGAACGATACTCTGCTTCAGCCGAAGAGCGAGCAACCACAGATTATTTCTTGTTGTGTCAGGTAATAAGGTGTCCTCCGAAGTGAGTGCTGAGTCCACTTGTGGAACGTCGATCTATAACACCCTGCCCGTCACGAAGAATATAACAGAAGATCCGGTCGGAGCCCCACGCCATATTCCACGAACATATGAAAGCGGTACTAAATTGTGACCAAACATCTAACAACTAACACAGAGTTCACAACTAACAAACACATTTTATTTATTAACCCATCAAAGGAATGTCCACTACAACCACTGGAATGATTAGATACACAAATATTCGGCCTTAAGGTCTTACAACTTGTTAATGTTTACAAAAGATGTGATTTCCATACTTCAACACACATACCGGCAACACATAAAAGCAATAAAAGAGCAGTTAGGCCTTCAAGGGCCCGCACAACAAAAAGGGATTCAGCCCGCAATTTCCCGCTCGACTCTCCAGCACCTGCAGAAGACGAATCCATGAAGACGTGGCAAAACAAAGCAACAGTTAGCTTTAACTGACCACAATTATAACGACCCCACCCCATTCATGGGGCGGTGGTACTCCTTCCCTGCAAGCAAGCAGTATAGCAAAATATATAATAACATAACCATCACAGACGTTGACACGCACGGTCACACGTCCCGTGCACTCAAGGCACATTATCAGTGTACTGAATTTCAAGTCACACCTCCATCCTAAGCATCTCTCACTTAGATGGTATATTTGAGCGACTGCCGGTCATAAGCTATTATGTTTTCCGGACTTTCCTAGGACCGGTGCGCCGAGGAGCTACCTCTTCACTGACTCACACTTGACGGATTCAGATCAGCTTTGCCCAGCTCAATCATCGCGAACAATTGGCACGATGTGGGTCAGCCTCACCCCAGTTAATACCATAACCAACGGTATCCCTTCGATTGGCACACAAGGCCACTAGAGCTTCTCAACAGCTCATCATGCCACCCCTAGTCCCCAGGACAGGCTTCACACCCACCAAAAGCTCCTTGGGAGCTATAACCAACACTATCACTATCTCTGCGATATCGACAGACCACCAATTTGTCTCATGCTCGGGTTCACACCCAACACATATAACTGCTCACTGGTCTCTGCCAGTAAAGCTATTGCTAGCGACATCACTATCGCCGACGATAGCAACAAAATCTTGTTCTCTGTTGCAAACTTGGGTATTTCCCGGAGACATGCTTTAGTACTTCTGCAGCAACCTGCAGTACCTCAAAAACTCCGAAATCTATTATTTTTCTACGGAGTCTTCTCCGGCATGCTAATCAATCATCACCAATCCAGACCAACCTGTTCTGATGAGCTTCACACAGAATGCTTATGCCCGTACAACGATCCAAGCACTATATGCAAAAATATAATGGGGATCAACCAAATCAACTCGTTGAAAGCTTCACCTTCCACTAATTAGTGGAGACGCTTTCATGCTATCATGCCAAACAAAAGGATTAGCATGATCTAGTATTCAGAAGGAGAGTCGTTACCCTTGAAACACATTTTGGAGCCATGAGCTTGTAATTGATTCTGATAGGATCACCCGCAGTGCTTTTCTCTCCCTGAATCTAGCTTCGGCTCGCGATTCCGACCGTTGAAACTCCTCCAAAGATCTTGCAATGGCTAAGAACAACCTTCTTCCTCCTCTCCTTTCCTTCTCTTCTTTTCTCAAAGATGAAGAAAGGGAGTGTGGTAAGAATAATGAAAAGAGGTTTTCCCCCTTCAGTCACCTTATCACCCGCGGGATTAAACTCAACCATCTTATCCTCAGGCCGAAACAAATGCATGGCCGCAATTTTAGACGAAAACTCTAATTTAATGTACCGCCTGATGATATCTCGATATCGCCTGGCGATAGCTCCAACGGTGGCCGCTTGACCAAGTCAACGTCTCTTTGCCGCTTAACAACCGCTTCTTAAGCAATTGACACGTAGCAACCTGCCACGTGGCACACTATCACCAGCGTTATCAGCTATCTCCAGGTAATACCAAATCGACTCCATCAAGTCGATCATTATCGACTGCATTGCATCGACTACATTGACTTGTCGACTGCATCGTGCTGAAAACTATCGCCGAGCGATATTGTTATCTCCAGCGATAGCAAATCTACAACATTGCATCGACTACATTGACTTGTCGACTGCATCGTGCTGAAAGCTATCGCCGGACGATATTGTTATCGCCAGCGATAGCTCCAAAATCGCATTTTGTTGTTTTTCAATTGTGGGAAACCTGAGGTGTTACAAATCTCCCCCCTTTAAGCAATTTCATCCCGAAATTGTTTAGTATATAAAAAAACAATACAAGTACAAATATACTGAATGTACTTTAAATAAACAACTTGGGCCACTCCTCTCTCATGGTTTGCTCACACTTTCATGGAAGTTTCTCGCGATCACAATTGTCCCAGCAGACTTTCGCCATCTTGATCGACTTGTTCCGCAGTTGCTTCACTTTCGTGTCTTTGATTCGAATGAGTTTGACTTTCGTCTTCAACCCACTATCGATCGACACCTGATCTACATCAACCACTTGAGTAGGCTCTTAAATATCCTTCCTCAACACCAATATGTGGAACACATCATGCAACCCGCTCAACTCTGATGAAAGAGCAAGCCGATAGGCAGCCTCACCCACCCATTCCTCAATTTCAAACGGTCCAAGGTATCACAGACTTAACTTTTTCAAGCGTCGAATCCTTGATACCCCCATGAAAATCTTGATTTTAAGATACATCCAGTCGCCAACAACGAATTTAACATCACAGTGCTTAGTATTGTAATACTTAGCTTGCCTATCTTGAGCAATCAACAGTAGCTCCCGGATCAAACGTATCGTCGAGTTTGCCTCATTGATGTCTTTTTTTTAAACAACTTTGTTTCACCCGTTTCTGCCTAAGCTAGTGGAGTACGACACTTCCTGCCATATAAAGCGTTGAAGGGCGTCATTTGAATACTTGCTTGGTAAGTGTTGTAGGTGAACTCAATCATATAGAGATTGTCCTCCCACCTCTTGCCGAAATCCAAACCACACATTCAGAGCATATCCTCTATTGTCCTGTTTACCCTCTCGGTCTGACCATCCATTTGAGGATGAAAGGCCGTTCTGAACTTCATCTTGGTATCCAACAATTTGTGGATTAGCCTCCTATCATTCGATGTAAAACGCCCACCTCGGTCACTAACGATGATACGGGGCACACCGTGCAATCGTACTATGTTGTCAACATAGAGTTTTGCCAATTTTTCCACTGAATCGTCCCTTCTATTCGGAATGAAGTGTGATACCTTTGTCAAACGGTCTACGATCACCCATATGACATCGTTTCCGTGTTGTGATCTCGACAAACCGTGTACGAAATTCATCGATTTATCATCAAACTTCCATTCCAGAATTGGTAACGACTTCATGAAATCAGCAAGCTTCTGACATTCAACCTTCACTAGTGCGTAAGCATGACACTTCGCCATATAGAGAACTGTCTTTTGTTAGAGAATATTAGGAAACATGATGTATTGGCCCATTAATATGGCCCATCTAGGATATAGTGTTTAGTCCAACATTGTTTGTATAGCTTATTTTTCCTGTTTTCTCTCCTATATATTTGTACTCATACTTGTATTCTGGTATTCAAGAAGTATATACAAGGTTTGGTCCTTTCTTTACATGGTATCAGAGCCATACGGTCCGACCTGTTTTTCTCAAACCGCCCAGTTCTCCTGTTAACCAGTCAGCATGCGTTTCTGCCTAACCGCACGGTCTTGCGACCTCTCCATTTTCTACCCGCCTCCATCCCCTTCTCCCGTGGATCCACCTCCTCCTTCTTGTCTACGCTATTTTATAGCCTCCTCTATCTCTGGCACGTGGACCCCACTCCCGTACGGAAATGTCTTCTTAATCGTTATGAGTTTATTTCTACCCGCTGCGGATTCCCCTGTTAGCCGGGTAGTTCTTCCCTCTCGCAGTTGCTCTCTACCATCTGGCTACCCGCTTTACCCGCTGCGACCTGTGTCTGCCCGCTGCGGTCTCTTCCCAGTGTTTTCGCCGCGGCCTCTTCTCTTGCCGCGCGATCTCCTTCCTTGTCGCGCGATCCATTTGTCGCACGGTTTCCTTCTTGTTGCAGGGAGCTCGCCCCTCTCCTGCCGATTTCCTTGACGCTTCTCGCTTCTCGGATTGATCTGCTATTCGTGCGGACTGTCTTTACGACTTCAGTACGGTTTGCTTCTAACCGCACAGTCTGGTGACTATTCGCCGTGGTTGCTCTTGGTGCGGTTGCTCTTAGCCGCCCGAACTAGTTCCTATTCGCTTGCGGTCTGCTCTTAGCCGCCCGAACTAGTTCCTGTTCGCTTGCGGTCTGCTCCTAGCCGCCCGAACTAGTTCCTGTTCGCCATGCCTTTCGGCCTGTTGCAGTCTTCTTCTAACCGCTGCGGTCTCATGGCGTCAGAGAATTCCAATGCTTCCTCTATTCCCCCTGATCGTGTTGCGGCTCCAGTTCTCGAACTTCACGATGAACTTCGCATTACTACTATCTCTCTCAGTGGGAAGCGTAATTTTGTCGAATGAGTGCACTCAGTTCGTCGTGTTCTGCAGACAAAAGATCTTCATTACCTCACAAAAGTCACGCCAACCGCTCCCACGGATGAGTGGCTTCGTGATGATGGTCGCGTCCAATCTTGGCTACTCAACTCTATGGACACTGAGCCCTATAGGATGACTATGTATCATGACACGACGAAGGCCATGTGGGAGGAACTCCATTCGTTTTATTCGGGCCAGAATAGTTTGCAACACTTGTTCGACATCGTCTCAGATCTTCAAAACCTTGATCCCAGGGGTCCTGGTGATATGATCTCCTTTGTTACTAAAGTCAAGACCCTGGTGGAGTCCTGGATCCAACATCAGCCTCCTCCTACAAATCTGACCACTCAGAACACCCAAAAAGAGGCTGTCGGGATTGCGATGATGATGTCCCGGGTTCCCTCTCACCTCCACAGTGTTCGGGCCCAGATTCTCTCATCTACTACCACACCATCTTTATCTGATGTGTGCTCCATGCTTCTGAAGGTCACCCCCCGGATACTCTTGCTACTCTCTCCCCAGCGCTTCTACAACACTCTTCACCAGCTCCGCATGCTCGGGGGTCCTCAGCTCGTGGAGGCCGTAACACGACTCGGGGATGCGGTCGGTCTGGCAAACCTCTGTTTAAGTGCACCTATTGTGGATGAGATGACCATCTTGAGGCCACCTGCTATCGCAAACATAGTCTGCCGCCATATCTTGCTGCTCCTGCTCTGGCTGATCCTCGAGTTGCTCCTATCGCTCCTGCCCCGGACTCTGCTGCCTCTGCTCGGGCAGACATTGATGCTCTACGCACTCAGCTCCAACACCTGCAAGGGGTGAATGGTGATCTCTCGCTCGTCTGGCTCTGTCGCCTTTATTTCAAATGAAGGTATTTCTTGTCTCTCGCAAAGCTCTCACTGGATTGTGGACTCATGTGCCACACATCACATTACTTCGTAATGCCCTCCGCAATATTCAGTGACTGCTCACCCAAAGTTCATAACTGTGGCAAATGGGATACCACCCTTGTCTCTGGTGCTGCTGATATACCTCTCACACCCACTCTGTTTCTGACCTCTGCTCTTCATGTTCCCAGTTCCCCATTCAACATACTTTCCGTTAGCCGTCTCACACAAAACCTCAATTGTTGTGTTATTTTCTCACCCTCTACCTTTGTTGTGCAGGATCAGAACACACAGAATATCATTGGTAAGAGACGGCTGTCAAATGGGCTCTATCTTCTCGACGTCCCTCCTTCCGCATTTTCCACTGTCTCTACTACCGACTAGCATC
Source organism: Platanthera guangdongensis (assembly GCA_039583875.1). NCBI lineage: Eukaryota > Viridiplantae > Streptophyta > Magnoliopsida > Asparagales > Orchidaceae > Platanthera > Platanthera guangdongensis. Next base: position 178,727,541 of record CM077150.1, read on the forward strand.
GTCGTCTCGGGCATGCTCCCCTCCAGACTCTCAAGAAGGCTCTTCCGGATGTCTCTCTGCACGAGTTTTCTTGTGAGTCGTGTATTTTTGACAAACATCGTATTTCTTTTTCTCCTACTTGTACTCGGAGTGATACTCCATTTTCATTAGTACATTCTGATATTTCGGGCCCTTATAAAACCCCTAGTATGTTTGGCTATCGATATTTTGTCACATTTATTGATGATTATTCACGCTTAACCTGGTTGTACTTACTTCAGGATCATACTAAACTTACCACTACATTTCGTGTCTTCCTCAGCGAAATACGTACACACTTCCTCTCTCATTTAAAGGTTATTCGCACGGATAACGCTAAGGAATACACCAGCCGTACATTTGCTAACTTATGCACCGAGTTCGGTATTATACATCAAACCTCATGTGCTTATACGCCTCAACAAAATAGTGTGACAGCGAAAGAATCGTCATATTCTTGATGTGTCGCGGTCCCTCATGCTTCAAATGCATGTTCCTACTCGTTTTTGGAACTTTGCTATCTCTACCGCATGTCACCTCATCAATCGCATGCCTTCTTCTGTGCTCGATCATGCCACTCCGTTTAGCTTCCTATTTCCGTCCCAATCACCATTTACTCTCACGCCTCGTGTGTTCGGGTGTACCTGCTATGTTCATCATCTCGGTCCAATCACGGATAAGTTTGCTCCTCGGGACCACAAGTGTATGTTTCTCGGGTATTCTCCACCTCATGACAAAGTTATTATCTCTGCTGATGTCACCTTTCAGGAGGCTCAACCATTCCACGACTCATCGTCTGTCATTCCTCCTCCTTTCTCCCCTTCAGTTCCTCGCCCGACTGTTCCCGTCATGTCTTCTTTACCACCGCTACTTCCAACCCCCTCCGGCACATGCTCCACCTCCACCATCCAAACCACACCTTATTCGTGTCTACACTCGTCGTACCCCTGTCTCCGGAGCTCTGCAACAGCCTCCCTATACCAGTGCTATCTCGCGGACTGACGATCCACTAACATCATCTACCACTCACCCCATGGCGAATTATGTCTCTATGCATCGCCTTGCTCCACCTCTACGCAAGTTTAATCTCTCCCTCTCCTCCATTTCTATTCCTAACTCAGTGCAGGAGGCTCTTCTACATCCAGGGTGGCGCGCAGCCATGGACGAGGAAATGACTGCTCTTTGATCTAACCAGACTTGGGATCTGGTTCCTCCTCCTCCCGGACATTCACGTGTCAGTTGCAAGTGGGTGTTTACTATAAAACATGCTTAGGATGGGACAATTGACAGACTCAAGGCCCGACTTGTGGCGCGTGGGTTTACTCAACAGCAACAGGGACTTGATTATGAGGAAACACACGGGTTAGATCCGACCAATCATGAAGTAAGTATAACCACGTCATGCGAGAATAATCGTAAAAAAAGTAATGAAATAACGATAACCTGAAATACTAACAATTTTATATTGTCCCCAATCATCAGAGTGCACTAAATCAAAAGGAGATTCGCTCCGAGTACAATGAGTAGGAAAAGAAAAACGATGTTTGCCAAAGATACACAATTCGCAGGTAAGGTCAGGAAGAGGTAGACCAGGAAGAGCCTTCTTGAGAATTGAAAGAGGAGCATGCCCATGACGTTGATGTCAATCCACAGAGGTGACAAATAAGAGAATGGTGGGAGAAATGTCCATAAGTTAGAGCCCGTTGCACGGTCGTCCTTTACCAATGATATTCTACGTCTGTTGATCTTGCGCAACGAAGGAACAAGACATGAAAGTCACAGAGCAGTCAAGGTCTTCAGTAAGACGACTAATAAAAAGAAGATTGAAAGGAGAGCCCGGAACATGGAGAACCGATCAAAGAGAGATGAAGGGGATGAACGTCATATTAGCAGAGCCAAAGATAGGGGCGCTGTCACCATTTGCCACTGTGATAAACTTAGTATGCGGAGAGTCCATGTACTGAGATGGTTTTTGTGGAGTGATGTGGTGGATGACACCAGGGTCCACAATCCATTGTGGACTATGGGAGAGAGGAGACATGAAATACCTACATTTGAGATAGAGGAAACAGAGCCAGGAGGATGATTCAATAACCGTTGGAGATGCTGGAGATGGAGACGCATGCCATCAATATCGGTGCGAGTGGCAGAAGATGTGTCATCAACAACGAAGACATGGGGCGGACGAGGCAGACAATGCTTACGATAACAAATTGTCTCAAGATGTCCATCCCTTCCACAATGAGTACACTTGAATCTAGTCCGACTATTGCGACCTCTCCCTCGGTATCCGGCGCGACCTCCTCGAGTAGATGGAGTGGGTAAGATATTGATGAGTGTTGTAGGAGTGCTTGAGAGGGAGGTTTGGGAGCATTTGGGGGGTGGTGTCACATTCAACAACATTGAGCAAACATCAAAGAGAGAGGGAATTGTGGATGAGGAGAGTATCTGAGCCCGACAGTGTGAAGATCAGGCAGAACACGAGCCATCATCATAGCAATATCAACCACCTCTTTTTGAGCACGTTGCGCAACAAGATCCGTATTAGGAGGTTGATGTCGAATCCAAGACTCGATTAATGTTTTGGACCACTTAACAAAGGAGGTTAAGTCGCCATCACCTCCTGAGTCGAGAAATTGAAGGTCCTTGATGATGTTATACAAATGTTGAAGACTATCTTTGCCAAAATAAAGGGAGTACAGTTCATCTCACATAGCCTTGACCGTCTCATGATACATGGTCATACGATAAGGTTCACGTCCATGGAGTTTAGGATCCTTGTTTGGACACGACCATCATCACGAAGCCAGTCGTCAGTGGACGCGGGAGTGTCCTTCGTGAGATGATGCAAAAGTCCCTTCGACTGAAGGACCCGACGAACGGAGTGCACCCACTCAATGAAATTCTTCTTTCCAGAAAGAGAAATGGTGGTAATCCGAATCTCATCACGAACTTCAGGAAGGGGTGTCGCAGCACGAACAGGAAGGGATGAAGCATCAGATGACTCCATGGACCTTACACAGGTGGCTAGGAGAACAAATATTGGAAGAGAATGTTGCGAACAAGTGGCGAACAAGCGACGATTTACGGTCAAGAAGCCACTGTCTTCTGACAAAAAGTGGCGGCAAGGCGCTGCGAACAAGCGTCTTGGGCAAGGAGCTGGAGGCAAGAAACTGCTGAGATTTTGCTGCAAGAAGCAGAGGCAGACATGATCAAGCATCCATATGTGACTTGACAGAGGAGGAAACAACGGGCAGGCTCCAGCGGACAGAAGACACCGGCGGCTAGGCAATTGTGGCAAGGAGAGCACGAGCGGTCAGGTGGCAAGGAATACAAAACCGCCCAGAAGACAATCCAACGGGACCTAGAGAGAAAGATTCCTATAAAAAGGGTGTCGGAGGGTGGGGATAAAGAAGAAAACAAAAATGGAAGAGCCAAAGGAGCGGTTAGAGCAAGACCGCAATGAATGCAGGGTTGCGGTTAGAAAAATTGACCGCAAAGGATTGCGGTTAGACAAAGACAGACCGCCCAGAACCACAGAAAACGTATTTTCCTAAAAAATTAGGAACCTAGCTCTAATACCCTTGTAGGAAAATACGAAAAAAGAGAAATACAATATGATTTTATTAATGTATCAAAAATTGTTCTACATATTCGTGTTTGTACATGTATTTGTAAATTAATATAGGAGGAGAGAAAGGAGGGACAATCCAAATCTAAGATTTGGGACTAAAACTTAAGGAGGAAGAGAGCCCAAGATGGGTCTTGTATTGGGCCTTGTATTGGGCCTTTACATTTCTTTTTTCTAACACTTTAATTATTTTATAAGATAAGGGTCCTTACAATTGGATTTAGATATTCAATGCCAATTTTATTGTTTGGTTGTGCATTTGAAGGGCATAGATGGGATTCAGAATGAATTATGTTGAATTCATTTTATTCCATACCCATTTCTTTCCTATGTATAACATAATTAGGGAATCCTTACATTGATGAGTTTGATATTTTCCAATTAATATACTTGTTGGGTCTGTTTAACATTCTAACAGTTCAAAGATTCAGTTTAGTTCGCCAAAAAAGTTGAACGGAAGTGATTGGCAACGACGTCTCTCTCGCTGGAAAAACGGCAGTCATCAGATCCTTCTCAAATTCTAGGAAGCTTTTGTCTCATCATCGTGAGACATTCTACATTCTATGGCTGATTGCTAGATTTCTAGGAATCACCCTTGGACCGTCACTACTGAAAAAATGAAAACAAATGTTGGTTATATAATGATGATTGATTAGAATAGGCGTCTCTAAATTTTTGAGGAAGCTTGTTCTCGCCGGTCGTTATTATATTATCACCGGTGGTGACTATTTGTCGATTTGATCGTCAGATTTCCAACAATCGTCGGTCTGCCTACAACTAAAAATTAGAAGTTATCAGACCATCCTACTATTTTCAGGGAAGCTTCTTCTCATCTTTTCAAGATCGATACTGGCCACAGTTCATCGATTTGTTTGCAGAATATCCAAACAACTGTCGTTGGACCACCTTCACTTGGAAAATATAAAATTGCCACATCGTCCTCAAATTTTTAGGGAAGTTTCTTCTCATTATCACTTGACTGATTTTGATGGTAGGCTTCGCCGACAATTGCGATGGAAGGCCTCGCCGATAATTGCGGTGGAAGGCCGGTTCCGGCCAATTTGGTGCCTCTGCAATATTTTATTGAATCCTATCTGTTTGAAGGATCTATCTTGTGTTTTTTCCTAAGAAAAGTCTCTTCTCTTTCTAAAAGCTATTGAAATGCGATCTATGGGCTAACGACATTTTCATATTTGGGTTTCTTCTAGTGGTTGGGGAGAAATCCACTGGTTTTGTGAAGAACTATTCTCCACCATATGTCCGTTAATTAACTGAGAGATGATATTTTTCTACTAAGAAAGGCTTTGAAATTGAGCCATTCACAAAGAGATCATGAAGAGAGTATTAAATTTCTTATGGTAACTCTCAAGTCAAACACTGGAATTGACAACAGTTATTTTTGCATATTTAGTAATGCAGGGCCAAGAGTCCACCTGCCTGTTACCCTGGAATCCACTAGGGGCCCACCTTGGAGTCCACCAAGGGGGTTTAACAGGGCCGCGACCCGTACACCCCAACCCATCCCCGGCCCCACAACAGGGCCGATAGGTTGTTAAGAATGGTGATTGATCCCCCGACCTCCTTGATAAAGAGTTCACATGGGAGCTCGCCAGGAGTCCACCTGCCTGCCACCATGGAGTCCATCAGGGGCCCACCTTGGAGTCCACCAACGGAGTTTATCAGGGCCGCAACCCGTACATCCCAACCCTAACGATCTCTCCGCGTCGCTTTCCCAACCGTCCTCAACCTCAGCGGTAATCTCTTCCACTACAACGTTGTCTACCTCAGCGCTTACCTCACCCTCATCATCAATCAACAGGTTCCTTTTAGGGCACTGAGCAGCAATGTGCCCTCTGCCCGAGCACCAATAACACTAGCCTGGCCCGAGTCTAGGGACGTCCAGAACAATAGCCTTGCCCTTCGCATCTGGGGGGATGGGGGTCGGGGCGTCAGAGCTGTGTTTGGTCTGCCTCGGTCCTGCGAGGCGCAGGTAGTTCTCATACTCGAGTGCGAGGTGAAACACCTGCTCGACCGTCAATGCGGTGAGGAATAAACTCTCTCTGAATCTCAAAGCCAATTCCCGCTCTGAATCGGGACGCAGTCGCGATAGGCTCCTCTAAAATGTTACTCCTCACTACCAGCTCATCGAATCGTGTCATTTACTCGACAACAGAACGTGAACCCTGCCGCAACACAGAGTTGGTCGAGGAGCTGATTTCGATATGACGCAGGGAGGTACTTGTTCCTCAGCCGCTGCTTCATTTCATCCCAACAGGTAACATGATAGTATCCATCTAAAGGAGCGGGGTCCAGACGCGGTGGCTCTCTAACTCGCCAATCAAAAGGAAGTGGCGAAGTGGAGCGTCCCGCGAATCTTCTAGTGGCTCTTCATAACGTGACGCTAGGGCTGGACCTCTAAGGGTACCTATCTGATCGACTCTAGTGTTGACCCTAGCGATGTCATTCTTAATGGTGGCGAATTGTTCGAGAACTAGGCGCCGAAACTCGACGGCCGTCATGTTCGAATTCGAACTGGCGGCCCGATCGTCGGTGACTCCATGGTTTGCCCCTGGTGGACTCCTGGCCCTGCATCATTCAGGCTCTGTTTGGCGCTTGTTTTTGCTCCGATGAGTTTGGACAAAAATGCTACTGTCATAAAATGCACATGTTTTTGCTCCGGTGAGATTGCACAGAAACGCCACCATCGTAAAATGCCTATTTGGCATGACAACGGTTATGACCTCGGCCAAGGAAAGAAAACTAATTTTGAACATAAAAATGAATGTAGTTCAATGCGTTAGGTTGGGCTTCCACGATCGACGGTTCGTAAACATCGCATTCACGACCGCTACTGCCGTGCCAAACGGAGCCGCAATTCTATCACCCGGCAGAATCACAAAGTAGGAGTTTAGGACAATTTCAGTTTCTTGATCTAAATTCCAATTTCGACCAACCTAATGAATCTTATGCTTAATATAAGGTCAAAACGCTAAACATGTACGCTAGGATGGACTCGATGGAAATACCAAATAAAAAAAGAATTTAACATATGATATGTGTGCTTCATGCTCAGTAGATTTTGTAGAATGCGCTATTTTTTTCCTTTTTGTAGCTTGTATGCCCTATATATAGTATCGATACTTGTGCAGATATATATTCATTTTGCACGGCTTATTTGCTCTTGTGAGTTTGGTCAAAGACGCTATTATCATAGGATGTATGTTTGACAAGACAATGGTTTGGCTGTTACCAAGAAAATAAACTATTTTTGACCACAATATGTGTGATTTTTTTTTAGATGAGGTCGGGCATTCACAATGACGGTTCATGACCACTGCGTTCACGACCGCCGCCACCACTCCAAATGAAGCCATAGTCTTGAAAGTTCTGCGGTTGCCAGTTTTGCAAGTTTCAGAGTTCCAACTCTTGAAAAACATGTTCTCAAAATTCTGTCACCTGCTATTCCCGGCAATCGTCATTAAGTTGTCATAGGTGGTGGCTATCGATCTGATTTTCATAATCTGAACAATTGTCGATATGCCTACAACAAAAAATGAATTTATCGGATCATCCTCTAATTTTCAGGGAAGCTTCTTCTCATCTTTTCAAGATACCTAGTGGCAACAGTTTATGATTCAATTGTTGGATATTCAGCCAACCGCCGTCAGACCGCCTTTGCTAGGGAAAAAATTTAAAATTGTCATCTCGTCCTCAACTTTTTAGGGCAGCTACTTGTCATCCTGAGACAGCTCGTAATGACGGTTTATTGATCCGGTTATCAGTCGCCGGCAATTGCGATGGAGGGCCCATTTGGATGCATTTTTAGCCAAAACAATTTATAGAATCCTTTTATTTGAAAAGTCTATCTTGTGCTTTTTCCTAGGGCCCAACGCTATTTTCGAATTTTAGATTCTTCAAGTGGTTGAAGAGAAATCGAGCAGTTCAATAGACAGCTACTACTAGCCAGCATATGCCACCTTAGTTAATTGCCGGGAGTTGGTATGCTTTGAATTTGATAAAATATAGCAACTGTTAAATCAAACATTATAATTGACAAATTTCATTTCGGCATATTCAATTTCATCAACAAAGATTGACTAATGCCATTTTCTGTTAACATCAAAACCAATGATGCTACTCTCTTCTTCTAATAAGCTCTTGTTCATAAGCGTCCTCCTTGCTATTTGCTCTACAGGAACGTGAATATGCACTCAGAGCTTTCAAAAATGGCCAGGCTCCAATTCTCGTGGCAACGGATGTTGCGGCTCGTGGGCTTGACATTCCGCATGTTGCTCATGTTGTAAACTTCGACCTTCCCAATGACATCGATGACTACGTGCACCGGATCGGAAGGACGGGCCGAGCAGGAAAGTCTGGTTTGGCCACGGCCTTCTTCAATGAGAGCAATTTCTCTATGGCGAAGCCTCTATCAGAGCTCATGCTGGAGTCAAACCAAGAGGTGCCGGCTTGGCTCAACCAGTATGCTGCTCGATCTTCATATGGGGGCGGAGGTCGTAATCGACGTTCGGGTAGCGGGGGCCGTTTTGGCGGCCGCGACTTCCGAAGGGATAATTCATACAGCAGGGGCGGCGGCGGGGGCCATGATTACTATGGCGGCGGTGGCTACGGAGGAGGCGGAATGTCTTCTGGTTACGGTGGTGGGTATGGAGGCAACAGCCATCATGCTGGGTTTTCGAGCGCTTGGGACTGACATCCTTGGCAGCATTTTGTCTCCCTCAATATTGTATTTTTGGCTGATCTTTTTTTTCAGATTATCATATATATGTTTTTGTCTAGGCTTAAATGTCTTAAGGATTGAAAGGTAAGGGGTAATTGCCCCCCAGGCCCCATCCCCCCCTTCCTTTTTTTTTTTACTTTTTAACTTTAATGAGTAATATGGCTATTTATATTGGGTTTCCAGTGCTCTGGGCCTGTTTTCAATGCATAGGGGGGCTCATTCACTATGTAATATTGTTGTTGTTGCGTGGCCTAGCCTGTAGCCATGAGGAGGGTTGATTGAACCAAAATCTTAAGATTGAACCAAAATCCTAAGATTGAACCTAAATGATCCAGATTGTACCAAAAATGTCCCAGATTGAACTTGTTTTATTTGTTTTATTTCTTCATTTTAGATTCAGTGCCATTTTTACATGTCCTGTTTTTTCGGAGCCATGATATTTGTTCTTGCTTGATCGTTTAAACTTTTATTTAAACCCCCAGCGGACTAAAACGGGAAATGATTTGATGCTCTTATTTTTTGTGCTGAGAATGCTCACCCATGTGCCCTTGGCCTTCTGTATATGTATTTTATTGATAGATTACATTACTATATGGTGAACCATTCTTTCTCTGCCCACTGTCTAGGAAGGAACAGGGATCCTCTCCAGTTCGAGCGAACTTGATACTATCCAGTTCGCGGTAGTGATTGTTTCTCCCAAAATCTGACGGTGAGCGCGAGACCGTGACCTGGCGAAAGCTTAGCTGGCGAACTGAGCTGGATGATGAACTTTTGCGATCATTTATCCTCCGCTGTTGGATGATGAACTGGATACTATCCAGTTCATCCCAACTGGAGAGGATCCCGTTCCGTGTAGGCAGTTGGTCTCTTTTGATTTAGGTTCTGTTTGGGTGGATTTATTTTCACCGGTCAAGCGGTTACGTCCGCATGTACATGATCTTAATTTAGGTCAGCTACATGCGGTCGTAACCGCTTGGCGGTGAAAATAAGCCCCCCAAACTTAGCCTTGGTCTCACAATTTTTAATAACCGTTCTGTACTTGTAAGTTGGATGTAGCTTGCGCTCTTGCTTCTTAAAAGATGTGTTTGATAGTTTCATGTATTTGGAGCTTAAGAAATCATAGCAATCTTCATATGATTTTTTATTTTGGTAATGCTCATCTTTTCCTTTGGAAAGCAGAATGATATTGGAAATAATGTTGTTATTGGGTAATTTTAGTTGGCATGATATTAAATTTTTGTGTGGTTTTGACAAACATGAAATATAGTCTCTCTTTCCCACGATAGTGGCGGCTGTGAATGAGCAGACCTTACCTAAGGAACTTTATTCCTTTTTATGTTCAAAACTAGCTTTTTTTCTTTTGTTGTTCTGCCAAACTTACATTTTATGACAATGGTGTTTTTGTCCAAACTCAGTAGAGCAACATAGTGTCAAACAGAGCCATAATCTCATCTGTATGAATTGTAGTTCTAGGTTTTTGATGGTTTTTAAAATACCAAGTAATTTTCAAAAAGAATGTCTACACCATTATAAAAAGTCAAAAGCACTCAATATACTATATAACTGAGTTCATGACTAAAGATAGGGCACAGTGATGACAAAGGGTTCATATAACTGACCACTAGAGTGGGATAAATGGTTGAGTGTTTTTGTATATTATTGTTTTTTTTGATGAATCACAATAATTTCTGCTTAAAAATTGATGTGATTTTATAAAGTCTAAGCAATCATCATTTCAAATTTAATTTTGATTTCAATATTGTTTTTTTTGTAGAATGCGGTGTAACGTACTGTCCAATAATGTGCATGGGTGAACACGTGTTTGTGGTGTGAAGGAATCCTGGTCTTGGCTTGTCACCTAGAGGAAGCGAAAGAGCTGAGATAGAAGTGTATGGGTGGTCGACTGAGTTGTCCACCTGTCCTTGAAGAGTGTGACTACAATTTGGTTGAATTTTAGATTAACGAGGAATAGGAAATCTTTCTCCGAGAAAAACATGGCTTCATCATGCACACTCCTGTCCCAGTCATCCCACTGCTGTCTCATTTTGCATTTAAAATTTCAATTGTATTTGTATATTCTGATCCCTTTCTATTTTTTGAAGAACCAGCGGCGCTATAATATGAATGGTACTTTTGTTTATCTCAACTATGTTAAGTGTGTTTTTTTTAGAATTACTCTAAATGAGTGTAAATAGACAAAAACTTTTAAAACAATTAATCATAGTACATGCTACAGATTAAGAAAGTTGTAAAAGAGATTATGTAATATGAACTAAGTTTTAAAGTAGTTCAATCCATACGACACAAGAGTTTCATATAGGTTCCTCAAATCCGTGTACCTCTCGCTTCTACCCATTGGTAGGAATTCATTAAATAGTTCTGAGACTTTTGATAAGAAGACTTAAAAACTACTCGATCTTTTGATAAGGAGATTCTTAAAATCATTGAATTCTTTTAAAGATGGATTCTTAGACTCTATCACTGAATCCTTTAAATAGAGATTCTTAAAAATCTATCACTGAATCCTTTAAAGAGAAATTCTTAACTTTATCACCAAATCTTTTGCAAAGGGTTTCTTAAAAATCTCTCTGAATTCTTTGTGCAGGGATTCTTAAAACTCTTTTGATGTGAATGGTTGAGGAAGTTGTGGAAGAGATAAATCTGATCAACTATTCTTGTTGAGAAGAAAAGGACAGAATGAGGATGAACGACTTTCTTTTCTTTCTTGTGGGCATGCAGAGAGTAGCACCTTTTCAGTTCAGAGAAGAAGAAAAATTAGAATAAGAGTAAGTGAAAAGATGAGTCCTTCTTGAGAACATGAGAGACGAGAAGAAGGCGATCTTATCTGATTTTTTCAATTTTGCTCACCTTATGCTGCAGTTTGAATATTCCCTATTTATAAGAGATTCTTTGAATCAATACTTTTTTCTATTTTCTGATTCCATAGAATCACATTCCATAAGAGCAACACTAACGACTAGATTTGAAAGAATCACAGTCTTAGTCACCTTATTTCATCATCTTTCGTTTATTGGAGAAATTGACGTAAGTTGATCAAACCGGCTATTACTTCTCGGCATATGTTGATGAGTAGTATTATATATATATTTTTAGCATCTAATTTAGTAAATTTTAAATTAAAATTATTAATATTTTAGCTACTTTTATTTTTAAATAGGTTTTTTATTTTTAGTTCACCAATTTAAGTTTTATTTATTTTTATAGGATTAATGTGGATGCTTCGCTCCTAAATTCGGAGAATGACATATTTGTTGAAGTTGTCGCGTTAATCAGGCACGTGAGTTCAAGCCGCATCCATGCAAACCGCACCCATGCAACCACATGGCTCCAATTTGGCCGAACCACCAACATGAATTCCATGCAAGCCACCATCCACGTGAATTCCATGCAAGCTGAACCCAAGTTGCTATGGCCCACCTATTCCCATGCAAATCCACAAAATCCCATATAATGCCGACACATCATTCACCTCCAATTTCATGCAACCGTCCATGGCCCACCTCCAATTTTAAGTTGCTTTGGCCCATCAACATATGTGAACCCCATGCAACCTATCCACATCATCCACCTATTTCTATGCATGCCGCAACCCCCTCGTATCCAATGCATGCCATTCATCAACGTGAAACCCTTCACGTGCTGCCCATTGATTCGCCCTTTCCTATGTCCCACCTCCAACCACATCATCCAAGTGAACCCTTAATGTGTCCGCCCATGTTCATCCCCCCTCTTTGATACCCATGAGAGCAATTCTCCACCATTGGACACATTAATTCCCCTCTTAAATGATGATATTTCCAACCATTCCCATAACTGCCCACCTTCATCCTCCTCTTTGCCTATATAAGGCCGGTTGCATCCATAGAGAAAGGACTACTGAGTTATTGTTTGGAGGCGTGTTAATGTTTAAATTGCTGCTCTTCATGTACTTCTTCTCTTTGTTCTACTTTCTTTGTATTTCTTTTCTAGTCTACATGTCTTTTATTTTCTTTATTTATAATCTCTCTTTAATAACAATAAAATTTAGTTTTTTTTGTTCTCTTATTTTACTTGTTTCTTTTATGATGTACTCCTCTTATGCTTAGTAATTCCTCCATCTCCATGAGTAACTAATATTTTTTCGTACGAGATCAACCAAAGAATGAAATGATCACTTGTTAACTTATAAGTTCTTTTCTCTTTTAACGGATGCTTAGGATTTACCCTTAACCAATATTGAATGAGGTCATATCATCGATATATAGCATTCATTTTCATTTTCATACTATAGTTAGCCAACATGATCGTGTGTACGGATCGATTACCCTTTCGTAAAGGAAGTTGTACGCAACCATCGAGAGAGTAAGAAGTAAATCTCCCAGATTGGAGTCAAACCCAATAACAGGTCCACAACGTAAAGGGAGTTTTGGAGGTTTCAACTTAGAACTAGAGTTCAGACGAACAACCTAAACTCAGTTAGGTGTACCCTCGAGAGAGGTGCACTCATTTTTTTATTTGGAACCTCCACGATCCAAAAAATTTTGTTAAAGAGATTCAAGTTTTATTTCTTTTAATCATTTTTATTCCAAGGTGAGTCAAGATCGAGTGTTAGCTTTTAAAAATATAGCCTGCATCATCCTTTTAACTGAAAGCTTTCTTTTATTTGCAAACCCAATCCAAAAATCAATTTGATAAGAAAATAGTGATTCCCTCGAAGTAAAAGTAATCGACACGCCAATACCTAATATGAATATCATATTTTATATCCTATACTATAACTGATAAGTTACACTCGCCTTTATCAGATATAGAATCAGTGAACATCTTCTATTATTCGAGAAATTCTCTATCAAGTTTTTGGTGCCGTTGCCGGAGACTTACGCCTTATTTTGAAAAGAGGAATAACTATTGATTTTATCATCTTCTTCTATTTCCATTTTTTTCTTTTCGAAATAAATCTTTGGTGCAACTATATTCCTGAAACGGTAGGTTTGGGATGCCACCCCAACATATCTCCTAGTAATGGTGCGAGGCATTCATAGGGTAGACCATGAGAAGTTTATGATTAACTTAAACCTCCTAAAAATAAGAAGAAAATTTATTAAATTTTTAGCATCCCTTCCTTTTCTTTTTTTTCTCTTTCCTTTATCTTTTTCTCTCCTTTTCACTTCTGGCGCATGACTCGAGGTAGCTCTTTGAATAATCCTGATATTCATTTTAATCGGAGATTGAGCACACCCTTTTGAAGTGCCCGCGAACTTGTGTTCGAGATTTACATTTGATCTTCGAAGAGTCGATCAGAGACATTACCATAAAAAATATGAGTGAGCCAAATCCGAATGAGGCCCAACAATGGACCGTGTCCTATTATGTGCAGCCAATTTAAAGGGTACACAATCAAGTATTGTCAGCCATGCAGTGTCAAATAATAATTTTGAGATCAAATCTAACATTATTCAAATTATGCAACAATTAGTAATAGTTGATAGGTTGCTTAATGAAGATCACAGATAAGTTTGCTCCTTGGGACCGCAAGTGTATGTTTCTCGGGTATTCTCCACCTCATGATAATGTTATTATCTCTGCTGATGTCACCTTTCAGGAGGCACAACCATTCTACGACTCATCGTTTGTCATTCCTCCTCCTTGAAAGTGAGGGTTAGACCTGATTTACTCTAGAGCGCGGGGTGGGAGGGGGGGGGTGTTAATAGAGTAATAAAAATCTTTTACTGTTTAAGAAATAATATCAGAGTAATGGATTAAGAGATACCAGAATAGCAGTAGGCTAAAAGTTATCCTAAGTTAAGCTATTCTAAAACATCACATATAATCTAATCTATCACAGACACAACAAGAACAAAAAGAAAAGGCAACCAGACAACACAAGAATTTTTATAGTGGTTCCCCAACCTAGGTACATCCACTCTTCTACCACCCTGGTAGGAATCCACTACAGGTTTTGATCAGGTGACTGCAACCAATGAGCTTTTGATCAGGTGCTCAAAAACCAACTCAAGTCTTTTGATCAGGAGACTTGCAACCAAGGAATAACTTTTGAATGGAGTTAAAGAACCCTTTGTACAGAGAGGGGGTGAGAGATTTATGGTGTCTTCTCTTTCTCAAAACAACTGAGAAAACTAGTGGATCTTGATGTTGTCAAAGCTCCCCCTGAGATGAAGATTTGTTCAGGAAGAATGGAAGCTTTGTAGGGTGAGTAGGTCTTCTTGAAAAGATCTCCAGAAAGTTGTAGATAGATAGAAGTTGATTGTCTCTTTTTAGCTTGATGGAGGAAGAATACTTGATGAAGACAGTCAGAGCCTTTTCTTCAATAATTTCTGGTGTCTGTCTTCTCCTCTTTGTGTTCTACTATTCCCGTTATCTGTTTTCGATTGAAAAAGAAGAATATCTTTTTTATGTATCTATGTCTAATTTCTCCTTTGAATTTGAATTGTCTGCATTGAATGCTGATTGCCTAGAGAATGAAAATCCGGCTGGAGAGAATATTGCATTAATGGATTTCCCCAACTGTCCTATTAAAAACAGCAAGTAATAATCCTGATGAATACCATAATCAATGCTGCCATTAACGGCTATTTCCATAGAATATGAGCATTGATTATTCAGAAATTACTGCAATAAAATAAGGCAATCGTCGAGCAGAGAACATATTTCGTCGACCTGAGTCCATAGTTCGTCGAGCTGAGAAATCTTGTTCGTCGACCGGGGAATCCTTGTTCGTCGACCTGAGAACTAAGTTCGTCGACCTGAGATCAGCTAACTGCTTTCTGTGAAGAACTTTCCATTTCTGTGCTTTAAGTTTGTCGAGCTGATAATGTAACTTCGTCGACCAGAGCTCGAATATTGTCGAGCTGAACTCAGAGAATTTACTCTGAGTTCGTCGAGCGGAGCACGACTTTCGTCGAGCTGAGTTAGACGAACGTCGAACTCATTTCCCTGAACTTGATTTTCTTCTAAGTCTTTGAGTCTTCTGCTGTCTTCTGTTGGTTGGTCCATGTGTGATTGTTTCTAAGGACTTAGCCTAAACTCTATGACACAGACATGACCCTGACTATACATGTTGGGTCAATTATCCTAGATAATGAACCTAGCCCAAATCATATTAGGGATCCAACAATCTCCCCATATTTGGGTAAGGACACTAATACAAATGAAAACAAAAACATTCACAAAGAAAAAAAAATATATCTGGCAGAAAGATTTAAATTATGCAGCAGATATATATACAATGCAGCTTTGTGTCAGTAAATAAATAAACAGTTTAAGACACACAGAAAACAGAACAGCATGAATATCACTTCTTTTTCTTCATTTTCTCTTTTTGCTTATCCTTATTATCTTTATCAGCAGGCTGAGTAAATTTGATCTCTCTATTAGGATTTGCTGCTTCCTTCTTAGACATGGTCATGTCAGCAGATCCAATGATGTTGAGAGATGTGGTTCTAGGCACAACAACATCTGTATGTAATTACATATAATCATCTACATTAAAGAACTTATTTGCTTTTGCATACCTATTTAATTCCTCTTTCCTGTATTTGGACATAGTAGAATATTGTGATGGATCCTTTCCTTCAGCTTTAGCCTTGTTAATCCTTGATAAGCCAACCAGTTCCTGGAACCTGACCATTCTAGCAGTGGTTGCTGTTTCAGGATCCTCAAATGGGACAGGAGGAGATTCAGACCTCTTTGGACTATCAACTTTTTGATGTTCAAGAGCTTGTTGTAGATGTTGTTGAGGTTGTTTATATTGATATTGTTGATGTTGTCTGCTTGAGGAGTATCTATGCTGGCTGCTTCCAAATGTGAAGAGGATCTACCTTGTTGTCTATGATAAGTTTGAGTGTACTGGGTAGACCTCTGAGATGAACTGCCTGAAGCACCAGCAGCAGCTGGTGGAGGAGGAGGTGGATCTTTCCTGTATCTTTGAGAAGGTGGAGGAGGACAGTATCTCCTACTTTTCTTCTTGGATTTCTCCTCATTCTTTGACAGCCACATCCAAGCTGGCATACCCTTATAAGGAGTGATATTTTGCAGAATATAATATGAGGTATCATGGATGTGATTAGGTTTTGGTGCAGCTTGAGGAACATCCTTTCTTTTCTTAGAGACTTTCTTCTTAGTCCTTGGCTCATCATCAGAATCATCTTCCTCATCTTCATCATCAGAAGATCCCTGAGGATTATCATATAAGACATTAATTTCCTTTAGAGCTTCTGTAGATATCAGCAAATTTTCAGCCTGAGGAGCTGGAGGTAGAACAACTGATTCAGTAACTTTCTCAACAACTAATAGATTCTCTTGTTCTATATCTGCCATCATGATCTCATCCAGATCTGGCATGGGACTGTCATCCATCTTGAATGTTGGAGGAGAGATGGCTTTCAGAGGGGATGATACAATGAAAGAATCTGCTCTTGGCGGAGATGGAACAACTGGAGCCTCTATACTTGCAAAACTAGCCTTGAGTTGCATGACAACTTTGGGGCTTATTGGAGAAGTGTAAGGAACTATAGTCATAGAAGGCTTTAGGGTGTTTTCTGGAAGAAAGTTCAAATGAACTGTATCAAAAATATTTAACAAACTCAAAATATTTACTGTGGGATTGATAATATAATCACCAATAGTATTTATTCAGGCTATAGCTGTCTCATCCATATCTAGATCAGAATTAATAAAATCAATTAAATTAGTAGGGATAATTGTGTCTGCTGCTGCTTCTGCTGGAGCTGGAGCTACTTCTGTGTCTGCTACTGCTTCTGTTGCTGCTTCTGCTGGAGCTGGAGCTACTTCTTCATGGAGTATCTCCCCCTGTCTGGTTTCAGTAGGCATTGGAGCCAGGCCCCTGACTAAAGAAGGAGGGACAGAGAAGGCAGAGAGTTGGGCAGCAAGGGATGAGATGGAAGTAGCAAGAGGGGAAATAGCCTCTGCTATCAGGTTTTTGATGAGTGGAGTGAGAACTGCCAGAAGAGGTTGAATGGAAGGGGGGTCCAATTGCATGAACTCGGAAGGTGTCTGAGTGAATACAGAAGGATGGATGGAAGATGATGGTGGGGGAGAAGGGAGAGAATCTGGCATTGGCTAATCTGCAGGTGATGAAGTATGAAGGGGGATGACAGTAGGTCAAAAGAAGGGAGTGATAGGAGGTTGGAAAGGGGGATGTTATCTAGATGTAATGGCAGAGGAGATGAGGGTGGTGTACCATGTTGTGATGGAGTTGGTGTACCATGGTGTGATGGAGTTGGTGTACCATGGTGTGATGGAGTTGGTGTACTATAGTGTGATGGAGTTGGTGTACCATGGTGTGATAGAGTTGGTGTACCATGGTGTGATGAAGTTGGTGTACCTTGGTGTGATGGAGGTGTTAGAGTATGGACTGTGGTATGAACTGGTGAAGAGAGATGAATTAGGGAGGTTGGAGGTGGTGGAGGTGTAGGTGGAAGATCTTCAGTAGGGTGGGGAGTGGTTAGAACAACCCTTGTACTCTCAGAAGGTCTGGAGGAAGAGGAAGCCTTGGTTGGCTTGGTTATCCTCCTCTCCCATCTGCCAAAGAGGGCAGAGTTAAGCCTCTTGGAGGCATTGATGAACACTGGTGTAGAGACCAGATGTTCTTGTGATTTCACCTGCAGAAATATCCCTAGAATTCTGCCAAAGCATACCTCTTTCTTGTTATTTTTCTTTTTAATCAGATCAAACAGCAGCTTTCCCCAATTTACTGTTTTCTTCTCGACCAGAGCACTCGTCACCGTGAACTGGTGCCTGGTTATATAGTCATGGGAGATGTGTTTGCCCAGCAGCACCTTGCCGACTACGTCAGGCAAGAAGTTGTACTCAGGAGACAAGTTCTTCTTGAGCAGTTTGTTAGGGTTGTCGCCACAATGCCCCATCTTGGTCAGCATATTTTCATACTCCTCAGAGTCCATTTTAATTTCTTCTTCACCATTTAAAAGACCCAAAATGTCAGTTAGTACGGAAGGTGAGAGGGTAACTAGATTACCAGAAACTTATCCAGTCATATTATCTTCTTCTGGAGTTGTAGATATATACACCCATTCTTTGATCTCAGTCATCGCTATCTTGATTCTTATTGTCATGAACTGTTTCAGATGTTCTTCGAATAACTTTAGGATTTCGACAAAGATGGCGTCAGAGAACTGGAAGGAGTCGAAATCGATGTCAAAACCCATATAAAATTTCATGGAGGAGAGAGCGCTTGCTGGAATCGCCATGAATGCACCTGCAAGAGAAAAACAAAGATCAAGTGCAAAGGGAACTGAAAGTGCGGGACGGAGGTCGAAGAAAACCTACATATATGGTTTTTAGAATATGAACTGACAAACTCCGTTCTACGAAAAATAAAAAATTCTTCAATCTGAGGTCGACGAAATATTTCATAGTCAAAAGAATTCGTCAATCTCAGTCAGAAGATGTGAAAACATTTTGGACGGTCAACACCGCACTTACATCGCTTCACAATACTACCCGTAGGGAGACGACGCTCTAAGTATTAGACTACTAGACTCATTTCATTAATCAAACATACTCATGGCCATAATCTATTCATCTATATGACTTTCCAAATGATGACAATGTAATATAAGCATGATGCTCATATAAAGATCTATCGCACTTTCCATTTGATAATGTCATAATATAAACATGAAGTGCACAATTATCAATCTTTCAATTCCTACCAATTCCATTCGTTTAAATAAGATTGCTTCACAATTTGATTATATGAAATCTGATTAATAAGCTACATCAATGTTAGAAAGTAGCGAAAAGAAGCGAAAAGTAGAGAACAAGCGAATAAACTTTTGAATAATTGAAATTTTATTATCCAAAAAAGATATCATTTACAAAGGTATGACCTCCCTTATATAGAATGGAGGAGATAAGAAGAGAGTATACAAACAATGTGGGACTAAATATTTACAGTACTGAGCGGCTAGAATAATGGAGACCGCACAGGCCGCGCGGTTAGACAGATGGGTTAACCGCTCGGCAACTCCAGCAGGATAGAACAGGCCGCAGAGGTAGACCGATAGACCGCCCGGTTAACAAACCGCTGGATCAGACCGCTAAGCCGCTCGGTCAACAAACCGCTGGATCAGACCGCTAGGCCGCCCGGTCTAATACTTCAACACTCCCCCTCAAGCTGGAGCATAGATATCAATCATGCCCAGCTTGTCACAAATGCGGAAGAAGGAAGTAGAAACCGGCTTGGTGAAAATATCTGCCAACTCTTTGTCAGAGGTGACAAAAGGAGTACAAATCTGTTTCTTCAAAATCTCTTCCCGAATGAAGTGACAGTCAACCTCTATATGCTTTGTTCTCTCATGGAAGACCGGATTTCTGGATATGTGTATAGCGGCCTTGTTGTCACAGAACATAGGGAGAGGACAGTCATATACCTCGCCCAGGTCAAGCATGAGAGCCCGCA
The DNA here is from genome assembly GCA_039583875.1 of Platanthera guangdongensis. Lineage (NCBI taxonomy): Eukaryota > Viridiplantae > Streptophyta > Magnoliopsida > Asparagales > Orchidaceae > Platanthera > Platanthera guangdongensis. Next base: position 178,747,389 of record CM077150.1, read on the forward strand.
ACCACTTTAACTCACACGTGGTTGACGCCATACTCCGGTATTCTGCTTCGCCACTGGATCTGGAAACAATGGACTGTTTCTTGCTCTTCCAACTCACGAGATTACCTCCAACAAAGGTACAAAAACCTGATGTGGATTTACGATCGCCTTTGTCATCCGCGTAACTTGAATCTGAGTAGGCCTCAACCCTCAGATGACCATTCCTCTGAAAGAGTAACCCTCTGCCCGGTGCTGCTTTGATATACTCTAAAATCTTCAGGGCGGACTGAAGATGACACTCCCTGGGAGCTTGCATAAACTGACTGACCTTGCCTACAGCGTAGGCGATGTCGGGTCTAGTCACCGTGAGATAGATGAGTTTGCCTACCAAACGTCTGTACCGTGTGACATCAGATAGAAGAGGCGAATCATCCGTCCACGTTTTGTCTTCTCCAACAGCCATGGGAAAACGAGCTGGTTTGGCACCTGTCAATCCTGCTTCTCGTAGAAGATCAAGTGCATACTTCCGTTGAGAGAGAACCAAGGAGTCAAGTTTCCGAGAGATTTCTATCCCCAAAAAGTATTTTGGGGAGCCCATATCCTTCGTGACCAAGTGCTGACGGAGGTGCTTCTTCGTCAAGTCCACCCCATCTCGGTCATCGCCAGTAAGGAGAATATCATCCACATATACGGCCAAAACCACCAGTCCCGAGGCCGTTTTGCGAATGAATAAGGAGTGATCGGCCGAACTCCTTTGAAAACCGATGGTAGCCACAATACCACTGAATTTGTCGAACCATGCCCGAGGGCTCTGCTTTAGGCCATAAATGGCCTTCTTCAAATGACAGACACGTGTCTCCCCCTGAGCAACATACCCAGGAGGTTGCTCCATATAGACGTCCTCCTGAAGATCGCCATAGAGAAAGGCATTCTTCACATCAAGCTGGGAAATAGCCCAAGCCCGGTTAACAGCCACAGAAAAGAGAACCCGGATGGTGCTGAGGCGAGCAACCGGAGAGAAGGTATCAAAGTAATCAACGCCATAAGTCTGAGTAAAGCCCTTGGCCACCAGCCGGGCTTTGTAGCGATCCACAGTGCCGTCGGGGCGAAACTTCACAACGAAGACCCAGCGACAGCCAACCACATCAGTGCCCACGGGAGGAGGAGACGGAGGTGGGAAAACGTGGAGAGGTGTGGAAGGAACGGAGATATCAGAAGGAAGAGAAGGAAGAGAAGAGGGAGGAGAGAAATAGGAAGCATTTTCGAAAAAAGTCACATCGGCGGAGACAAACTGCTTGCGGAGAAGGGGGTCAAAGCAGCAATAGCCTTTTTGAGTGGTAGAGTACCCCAAAAAGACACACTTGGTGGAACGGGGGGAAAGCTTGTCGCGGGTAGCGGAGGGAGCGTGAACAAAGGCCGTACAGCCAAAGACATGAAGAGGAAGAGGAAAAGGTTCCTGGTGGGGGTAGAGAAGGGAGAAGGGAGTCTGGCCGTGGAGAACCGTGGAGGGAAGGCGATTGATGAGATAGCAGGCGAGGAGCACAGCGTAGCCCCAGTAGGAGCGAGGGACGTTCATCTGCGTCATGAGAGTACGCGCAACATCAAGCAGGTGACGGTTTTTACGCTCCGCCACCCCATTCTGCTGGGAGGTGTAAACACAAGTCGTTTGATGAAGGAGGCCATGTTTGTGAAAGAACGCAGAGAACTCATGAGTCAGATACTCCTTGGCATTATCAGAACGTAAGACTTTAATAGAAATAGCAAATTGAGTCTTAATCATAAAGTAAAATGATTGCCAAACAGAAAATAGTTCAGAGCGATCTTTTAATAGATACACCCAGGTACATCGAGTAAAATCATCGATAAAAGTGACAAAATAGGAACTGCCCCGACCAACTATGAGGGTAGGAGCAGGACCCCATACATCAGAATGAATAAGATCAAAAATGCGAGAGGAGCCACGGCCTTGCTTCGGTGGGAAGGAGGAGCGATGATGTTTGCCAAGCTGACACGCATCACAGTTGAGCGGAGAACTGGTAGGAGGTAAGTGGGGCAGAAGCTGACGAATAAGCCGAGGAGGAGGATGTCCAAGACGAAGATGCCACTGAAGGAGATCAGTGGAGGAGGAGTAGGCAGAGAGAGCGGAAACATCGTCGAGGAAGTAGAGGCCGCCGCTCTCAGTCCCAGTAGCAATCGTCCGCTGGGTCCTCGGGTCCTGAAAAGAACAAGTAGTGGGAGTGAATAAGACGGAGCACTGAAGTTGCCGGCATAAAGTAGTAACGGATAACAAATTGCACGGGAACTTCGGGACATAGAGGGTATCCTCCAAGCAAAGCGATGGAGTGAGTTTAACCATGCCCGTCCCATGAACCGGGGACGGGGAACCATCCGCCACATGAACTGGGGGTAAGCGGTCATGGGTCTCAAGACGGGAGAAGCAATGAGGGTTGCCCGTCATATGATTGGTGGCACCGGAGTCAATCAGCCATTTACCTTGGGTAACGACGTGGGCACTACCTGACGTCGTGGCCACAGAGGCAGACGGCCTAGAAGAGGCGGAGGCCGAAGAAGGAGCATCACCGGAAGGGCGAAGATGAGGATGTTTCTGCCAGCAGCGGTCAACAGTATGGCCAGTACGACCACAGTGAGAGCAGAGGAACCGGGAGGAACCCCGTCCGCCAGAGGAGCCACGGCCACTAGGGCCCCCCCTCTGAGTTTGGTGAGCAAAGGAGTCCTGGGAAGGGGGGGAGGCCAACAGAGGCCGCTGGAGGAGCGAAGTAACAGCGGCAATGCGAGCCGCAGTGGCATCCAAAGTAGGAGATTCCGCCTCACCCAAGATCTGCTGGCGGATCATATCATAAGAGTCAGGAAGACGAAGAAGATAACAAACAACCAGGAGTTCCTGGAAGTGTTTGTGCTGGTCGGCCAAACTGCTCGCGGAGAAGGGGCGATTCTGGAGGATTTCAGCCCCAAGAGCCTGAAGCTGCTGATAAGCCGCAGCCGGTGACATGGAAGGGCGGGCGAAGAGGTCCGCATAGAGAGTATAAATGCGGGACGTCTGGCCCCCCTTAGAATAGAGAGCAGCGAGGTGAAGCCAGGCGGCCTTAACCGTCTCATCATGGCGAATGACGGGAAGGCACTCATCAGAAAGGCTGTTGGCCAGCCAGGTGCGAACAAGAGCATCACTCGCATCCCAGTCATCAAACTCAGGAGAGGTGCGAGGAGGAGGGTCATCGGTGAGGTGATGACGCTTGCGTTGAGAACGAAGGAGAAAGGTGAAAGAAACGCTCCAATCGGGATAGTTGGAACCAACAAGCTTGGAAAGGGTGCCAAGGTTGCCCGAAGGAGGAGGAGGAGAAGGAGCTGCAGGAGTAGTGGTGAGACCGGAGGTAGTCATAGAACCCGGCAAGCAGAAGAAGCCGCGCGAACAGGAGCGGTTAGAAAACAGAAGAAGCCGCGCGAATAGCAGCGGCTAGAAAGAGGTCAAAGGCACAGCGGGGAAGAGGTCGCGCGGACTGAAAAGGCCGAGCGAACAGAAGAGAGGAGAAGAGCAGGGGGCCGCGACCAAGATGCGGGTAAGAAAGGTACAACCCGCACGGTCAGGCAGATCACAGCAGCTGCTAGAAAGCGGTCAAAGGCACAGCGGGGAAGAGGTCGCGCGGACTGAAAAGGCCGAGCGAACAGAAGAGAGGAGAAGAGCAGGTGACCGCGACCAAGATGCGGGTGAGAAAGGAACAACCCGCACGGTCAGGCAGATCACAGCAGCAAACCGCGAGTAGAGAGACAACACACGCGGACAGACCGCAACGACTAGGAAGTCGGAGCGGCAGGAAAGAACAAGGAGCGCGGCGACAAGAAAATAGGTCGCTGCGACAAAGAGCAGTAGGAGAAGAGAACAAAGAAGAAGCAAACCTCGCTTTGATACCATATTAGAAAGTAGCGAAAAGAAGCGAAAAGTAGAGAACAAGCGAATAAACTTTTGAATAATTGAAATTTTATTATCCAAAAAATATATCATTTACAAAGGTATGACCTCCCTTATATAGAATGGAGGAGATAAGAAGATAGTATACAAACAATGTGAGACTAAACATTTACAGTACTGAGCGGCTAGAATAATGGAGACCGCACATGCCGCACGGTTAGACAGATGGGTTAACCGCTCGGCAACTCCAGCAGGATAGAACAGGCCGCAGAGGTAGACCGATAGACCGCCCGGTTAACAAACCGCTGGATCAGACCGCTAAGCCGCTCGGTCAACAAACCGCTGGATCAGACCGCTAAGCCGCCCGGTCTAATACTTCAACAATCAATCATGCAACAAATGATTAATCATAAGGGTTCATCCAAGCCAAGTATCTTGCAATATTAATTCCACCGAATCCAAATCCATCTTCCATTAAAGCCCAGAATTTAGGTGCAGGTTGAATCTGGACAGCAACTTCGACCGGAGATTTCCGAAGCTACAGGAATCCGGTGAAGACGTGCAACCCCACAATGGAAAGGTCTTTCCGTGGTCTACAACTCTCGTATTCAGACCTCAACCCAGATTTCACATTATCCTATTTGAAATCGTACTTGAAGTCCGCTGCGTACAGAACACAGTTTCTGCATGCAGGATTTATTGAACACCATTTTCGCTTAGACTTTCCCGTGGCTACAGACTTTGCCAGAAGTCGTGCAACCATTAGTTGGAAAGGTATTTTCAAGGGCTTCAACTTTCGTGTTTAGCCGAAAGCCCAGATCTGGACATATCACACCTAAAAAATGGTCACAAATTTTGCTGCGCGCAGAATACAAATTCTGCACGCATCTTAAGGCGGTATGAACGGCATCGGTTCATCTTCCTCCTCAAGGCGATCTTCCCAAATCATTCCAGAATTTCCTCCACCCTTATTCAACCTCATGATGCCAATACTCTTCACGAAACCATCCCTTATCATCACATTGAAGAAGGGCGTGGTTGAAGAGATCTAAAACCTAAGTCACAAGTCTTAGCATGGCCTTTCCTAGAAAACCCCTCCTCACCATCAAGACTCTCTTGAGTCGATGTCTCGCCTAGGAAAATAACTATAGATCTAGCACCAAGGGAGAGGGTAAGAAACTCACATCGGTTCCAGCGGTACCACCATTTCCGGCCATGGATCTCGTAATTCTCCTTGGCGGCATCTTCTCCTTCACGGTGATGGCGGATTTTCTCCTGTAGAACTTGCTCCAGCAGTTCTCTCTCTCACCAGGAGTTCTCACAGGAAATAGGGAATGAAATGAGCATGAAAACGGCTAGGGTTTTCTCTCACCCTTATATATGAAAAGTGACACGGGTAGGGACACGGCCGTGTCCTTACCCGTATCCTGCCTGGGCGAAGCGGCAACGACAGTTTCCATGTCGGTTCAATAGTTGACACGGGTAGGGACACGCCCGTGTCCAGACCCGTGTCCACATGACACGACCGTGTGCCATGGTCGTGTCCTTCTCGGGATGTATTTCGACGATCTCAACATTTCGTCGATCTCAACATTTCGTCGATCTCAATCAAAATCGTCGACTGGAGAACACGGGTAGGGACACGCCCGTGTCTCTACCCATGTCATGTTAATTCGTCGAAGTCGACACGTAGTTCGTCGATCTCGACACCTCTCGTCGAGTGTAACTCGACACACACGGGTAGGGACACGCCCGTGTCTCTACCCGTGTCACATGGTGTCGACACAGCTCGTCAGTCTCGACATGCCTCGTCGAGTTCAGCTCGACGCACACGCGCACACGGGTAGGGACACGCCCGTGTCTCTACTCGTGTCCCTTCACAGCACTGATTTCACTACTCCTCCACAAGTGCAGTCCAATTCCCTGCACGTCCCAGGACTCGAGTCAGCCTTCCTGACTCAAAAACATACACTAGGGGTCTAGAGCGATTCGTGACGTTACAAATCCTATAAACAAAATAAAAGATTTCATCCCCGAAATCAGGCTTAGGCTGTGGGAAGAAAAGCATAACAGACAATTTAACATATGCTTTTAAATAAAATTACCTTGAGCAAACAACTCCGGGTAGCGTTGCTGCATCAAATCCATTGGCTCCCATGTGTACTCTTTCCCATGATTCGACCATAGCACCTTCACTAAGGGGACACTTTTGCGGCGCAAAGTTCTTGTCTCACTGTCAACAATCCGCACCGGCTCTAGTCGCACAGACCTATCTGACGCCACTGCACCATCAGTAGTGGGAATATATTGGTCGGGACACAACAGTGCTTTTCGAAGCGACGACACATGGAACACGTCGTGGAGATTCTCTAGTTCTGGTGGCAACTCCAACCAATAGGCCAACGGGCCAATCCTTTCTAGTATAGTATAAGGCCCAACATACCTTGGGCTGAGCTTTTTCACTCCACGCACCCGCGACACCCCATGCATCGGCCGAATCTTGAGGAACACTTTATCGCCCACTCGGAACTCCACCATCCGGTGCTTTTTATTGTAATATTTCGCCTTTCGACTTTGAGCCTCCAACATGCGACCCCGTATCAATCTGATCGCCGCATCAGTATCATCTATATATTCATTTCCCAATGCCTTCGGATCTTCATCCTGCACCCAAGACAAGGGGGGTCCTGCACCTTCTTCTGTAAAGGGCTTCATGGGGCGCCATACCGATGCTCGCCTGATGGCTATTCTTGTAGGAGAATTCCACCAGGGGCAAGATTCTTTCCCACGGCTCTCCTCTGTCCAGCACACATAACCTCAATAAATCCTCCAGTGTTCTGATGGTCCGCTCAGACTGCCCGTCTGTCTGAGGGTGGAATGCAGTGCTGAAGGTGAGGCGTGAGACCAAATATGCATGTACCGCCTTCCACTCCTTGGAAGTAAACCGACCATACCGATCCGAAACAATTGTCTTGGGCACGCCATGATACCGTACAAATTGCTCCACAAAAAGGCGTACCAAAACATCCACGTGTGCTTCCTTCTTCATTGGAATGAACCGGGCCACCTTTGTCAGTCGATCAACAATAACCCACACTGAATCATTCCCGGAGCGGGAACGAGGTAGCCCATGGACAAAGTCCATGGAGATATCCTTGAACTTCCATTCGGGGATGGGCAACGACTGCAACAAACCACCGGGACTCCTGCATTCAGCCTTCACTCTTTTACAAGCTTCGCAATGTGTAACATAGTAACGAACATCCTTCTTCATTCCTGACCAGCACATCGTCTTCCGTAAGCCGGCGTACATCTTGGCAATACCCAGGTGTACAGAATATTGAGAGGAATGTGCCTCTCTCAAGATATCCTCCCGGACTTTGCCGCCCTTGGGAATATAGAGTTGGCCACGAAAATAAACGATGTCGTTTTCTGGATGTCCCCTTCTCGAATCATCAACTGATAGTATCCAGAGCGCAAATCTAGTTTGGAAAACCAATGTGCTCCCACTAGTTGATCGAACAACTTGTCGATCCGAGGTAGTGGATAGGTGTTCTGCACCGTCAACCGATTGAGTTCCCGATAATCTATGCACAACCGCAGGGTTCCATCCTTCTTCTTCAAGAACAGTACAGGAGCTCCCCAGGGTGATGAACTGGGGCGAACTAACCCTGACTCCACCAGTTCTTGCAATTGAACTCTAAACTACGCGAGTTCTTTCGGGGCCATTCTGTACGGAGCCTTGGATACAGTCTTGGCACCTAGTACTAGACTAATCTGGAAGTCAACCTCTCTATGCGGGAGCAATCCTGGTAGCTTCGCAGGAAATACCTCGGGAAAATCCCGCACAACCCGTACATCCTTTAATTCTAATGCTTCTTCCTTCAACTCGAACCAGATCATGAAGACCTCGTCCCCCTTCATATGAGCTTTTACAACCTGGACGGAAGATAACATCATGCGAGGTGCGAAGCCAATACCTTGGAAGATGACGTCAGAGTCTCCATGTCTCAAATAGATCCGCTTCTCCGCACAGTCGATCCTCGCGAAGTGCCAGTCCAGCCATGTCATGCCCAAAATGATGTCAAACTCCGGTATTCTCAGAACCGTGGCCGGCGTATCAAAGGCATTCCCATCTATAAATAACTCCAACTCGCACTTGGCGGTAGCGATCATCTCCGAGCCGTCCGGAAGGCGTACTCGTCGGGCTATGCCAGTGAAGTACTGTACACCCTCCACGTCTTTTATGAAATCCTCGGACACAAAGGAGTGTGAGTCACCGGTATCGAACAGCGCATATGTCGTCTTCCCGCCAATAATCACGGTGCCTAAGTACCAACAACCAAAACTTATTGTTATGTGTCTAGTAAGTCTTAATCAATTCAAGTTAGACCATGAAAATTTGTTAATTAATTAAATCATACCTGCAATCACATCTTGTGGGTTCCGTTCCTGCGCCATGTCAAGCGCGTACACCTGATCCCTAGCAGGGTCGGGGTTACCTCCTCGCGGTCCTCGTCCTCGACCACGCATATATCCCCGTCCTCGTGGAGCTGCTGGAGGGAGAGCAGGAGGGAGAGCAGGAGGTAGAGCAGGAGAGAGAGCAGGAGGGACGTTCCCATATAGCTGCGGGCAGAAACGTCGGATGTGACCCGGCTGGTTGCATTCGAAGCACACCAGCCCACGACGCCCTTTAGGTTGTTGAAATTGCTGAGGCTGTGGGGGTGGAGGCAACGCAGGCGGCTGCGGAACCGGATGCTCCACCCTATAGTTTCGGTGGACACGCCCTCCACCTCTTTGATTTCCTCCTCCTCCTCTGAAGTCCCGCCTCCTTCTATTGCTTGGGCCGGCTTCCATCACGTCCTCCGCAGGCCTCTTACTACATCCATGGTGGTCCGCCTCCAATCTTTTTGCCATATCAATGATCTCCGCCAAGCTACCATCCGCTATAAACAAAAGGGACTGCCTTAGGGTATCTCACAGTCCCTTTGTAGAAGCGCTTGGCATAACCTCTGTCATCCAACTCGTAAGAATCCGCAAACCTTGCGAGATGCTGGAATTCCCGCTGTTATTCCGTAACCGACTTTGATCCCTGCTTTAGTAGAAGGAACCTCTGCTCAAGCTCATCTCGGACCAATGTAGGGATAAAGTGCTCCAAGAAAACACCCGAGAATTCACTCCAACTTATCTCTGTGTAGATCCGGCCTTGGAAGGTAGAGCCCATGAGGGACTTCCACCACCTCTTAGCATGTAAGTTCAAGACGGACACCGCCAATGTCACTGCCATATTGGCCGGCAAACGGATACCAGCCAACAACTCCTGTACCGTGTCTAGCCATTCCTCTGTACGTACGGCTGACTCTGTCCCAAGGTAGGAGGGAGGGGAGAGAGCCCGGAAGGTGCTCAGCCAGTTGGAGCTCGGGTCCTGTTGTTGCATCGGGGGCTGATGCGCCCTAAAAGCATCAAGAATGGCGGTGAGCGTCTGCCCCAACTCAGACTGTTGGAACTGAGTGGGTATGGGAGGGGTAGGAGTACCCCCCATCGGCTCAACATGTAGTGGAACCTACACGTGCACGACAAATTTGTGGTCAGGTTGGCTAAACTTAAGGTCAAAGTTGGACAAACTTAATATGAATTACATATGGGCACACCACTGCTTCCGCTAAGTCAGTTTGTCCCCAAACTGACTAACCAAATGGGGGTGGCACCATTGTTGAATGACTTCTTAGTTGAGGATCGTGCCAAACTGATACCATTTGTAAGACCCCCCCCCCCAGATCCCAAAACACGGCACGAAGGGGGAGTCTTATGCCTGGAACAGCCGTCTTGCGGTAGCATTAGCACACGGGCTAACCTGTACCACAAGACGCCTATTCCGCCGGCTACACAATATCAATAGAACATGCAAACACAACCAAATATAATAAGCAAGAGAAGTCAAAATCCACACTAAGTATATAAATGTCCAAAACATCAATAAATGAGAAGCTAAACATGCTTCTACATATATATCAGAGTATAGCTAAACATTGCCCAAACGGGCTACATCAGAGCATCAAACACTAACATCAGTAACCGACGGTATCGATGGCACTGTCACTTCAAGCCATGTCGTCCTGGCCTGGCTGACCTGCTGCGTAGTCTGCGGCTGCTGTACCTGCGGCGTGACCTCCTAAAAAGGAAGACGTAGCAACCGTTAGTCGAAACGACTAAGTGGTTTCACATCCGCTGCCCTGGCGACTCCTCGGCACCGAGCGGAGAAAAGGAACAAGGGTAATATATATATAAGCATAAAAGGGAACAAGCAGGTGACAGTAAGGTAAGAGTAACAGTATCATAATCTAGCAAATATTTAAGAGCTACAGCAAACTAACATGTATAAGTAACAGCAGGAAAGTAACTTAACTTATAAAAATGCCCATACAAACTTATAAGTTAAGGATCGGGTTACATAAAGGTAACTCATCGTATAAGAGTGCCCATACAAACTTATACAATGAGGATCTTGTTGTGCAATGTTATGAAATGCTATGAATGCTATGCAATGACTCACCCATGAACACACCCATGCAATTGCTATGTCGACACAGACTATAGTTCCCACTTTTCGAGCAGGTAGCTAACCTCTCAGGCATCAGCCGCCGTGGCCAGGCGGTGACAGTAGAACGGGCACTTCTACTACTAGGCGGGTATCCACACTACTTCACCTAGGCCTCTGTACGCCTCAACGCTAAGAACACAACAGCGGAGCCCATGCGTACTATGGCCCAACGGGAGCCTCGGGTAGATGTGCAACGAGGACAAAGCCCCAAACTGACCTTGTGTGACCCGGAAGGAGCCTCGGAGTGAGCACGAGGACCAAGCCCAACCGTTCACCTGGCACGGAAGGAGCCCCGAGACGTGAACACCGAGGACCAAGCCCAACCGCCCAAAGTCTAACTGTCGACTCCCGTCGGTGTGACGACTGGCGAGCCCGTAGACCTGCCACACTATCCTTAACCCAGGATTACGACACCGCGTGTCGACTCACACCACATGCAAATACCACATCAACATAACATGGAAGGGGCCTCGGAAGTAAGCACGAGGACACAACCCAACCATCCATCCATACCTTATCTCAACACAACCAAAACAAGTGACGGTCAACACCGCACTTACATCCCTTCACAATACTACCCGTAGGGAGACGACGCTCTAAGTATTGGACTACTAGACTCATTTCATTAATCAAACATACTCATGGCCATAATCTATTCATCTATATGACTTTCCAAATGATGACAATGTAATATAAGCATGATGCACATATAAAGATCTATCGCACTTTCCATTTGATAATGTCATAATATAAACATGAAGTGCACAATTATCAATCTTTCAATTCCTACCAATTCCATTCGTTTAAATAAGATTGCTTCACAATTTGATTATATGAAATCTGATTAATAAGCTACATCAATCATGCAACAAATGATTAATCATAAGGGTTCATCCAAGCCAAGTATCTTGCAATATTAATTCCACCGAATCCAAATCCATCTTCCATTAAAGCCCAGAATTTAGGTGCAGGTTGAATCTGGACAGCAAATTCGACTGGAGATTCCCGAAGCTACAGGAATCCGGTGAAGACGTGTAAGCCCACAATGGAAAGGTCTTTCTGTGGTCTACAACTCTCGTATTCAGACCTCAACCCAGATTTGACATTATCCTATTTGAAATCGTACTTGAAGTCCGCTGCGTACAGAACACAGTTTCTGCATGCAGGATTTATTGAACACCATTTTCGCTTAGACTTTCCCGTGGCTACAGACTTCGCGAGAAGTCGTGCAACCATTCGTTGGAAAGGTATTTTCAAGGGCTTCAACTTTCGTGTTTAGCCGAAAGCCCGGATCTGGACATATCACACCTAAAAAATGGCCACAAAGTTTGCTGCGCGCAGAATACAGATTTTGCACGCATCTTAAGGCGGTATGAACGGCATCGGTTCATCTTCCTCCTCAAGGCGATCTTCCCAAATCATTCCAGAATTTCCTCCACCCTTATTCAACCTCATGATGCCAATACTCTTCACGAAACCATCCCTTATCATCACATTGAAGAAGGGCGTGGTTGAAGAGATCTAAAAACCTAAGACACAAGTCTTAGCATGGCCTTTCCTAGAAAACTTCTCATCACCATCAAGACTCTCTTGAGTCGATGTCTCGCCTAGGAAAATAACTATAGATCTAGCACCAAGGGAGAGGGTAGGAAACTCACATCGGTTCCAACGGTACCATCATTTCCGGCCATGGATCTCGTAATTCTCCTTGGCGGCATCTTCTCCTTCACGGTGATGGCGGATTTTCTCCTGCAGAACTTGCTCCAGCAGTTCTCTCTCTCACCAGGAGTTCTCACAGGAAATAGGGAATGAAATGAGCATGAAAACGGCTAGGGTTTTCTCTCACCCTTATATATGAAAAGTGACACGGGTAGGGACACGGTCGTGTCCTTACCCGTGTCCTGCCTGGGCGAAGCGACAACGACAGTTTCCATGTCGGTTCAATAGTTGACACGGGTAGGGACACGCCCATGTCCCGACCCGTGTCCAGACCCGTGTCCACATGACACGGCCATGTGCCCTGGTCGTGTCCTTCTCGGGATGCATTTCGACGATCTCAACATTTCGTCGATCTCGATCAAAATCGTCGACTGGAGAACACGGGTAGGGACACTCCCGTGTCTCTACCTGTGTCATGTTAATTCGTCGAAGTCGACGCGTAGTTCGTCGATCTCGACACCTCTCGTCGAGTGTAACTCGACACACACGGGTAGGGACACGCCCGTGTCTCTACCCGTGTCACATGGTGTCGACACAGCTCGTCAGTCTCGACATGCCTCGTCGAGTTCAGCTCGACGCACACGCGCACACGGGTAGGGACACGCCCATGTCTCTACCCGTGTCCCTTCACATCACTGATTTCACTACTCCTCCACAAGTGCGGTCCAATTCCCTGCACGTCCCAGGACTCGAGTCAACCTTCCTGACTCAAAAACACACACTAGGGGCCTAGAGCGATTCGGGACGTTACACAGCTACTCCACTATTTTCTTGGATTGAAAACAATCGTAAAACTCGGAACAAAGTTCCGACAACTCAGAGCAAAAATCACTTCTACAATAACTTCGAGAATATCTCCTACAACTTGGAGTAAAACTCCTACAAGACTCGGAGAATAACCCTTATCTTAACAGATCTGGTTGAACTCAGCTTCTTCCTTCTTTAAAAACTGAACAACCCTTATCAGAAAAGTTGAGGAAGAAATCAGAGAGACCTTGGATCTAAGAAATCTAGAATCAGCACGATCATGCAATAGATCTATCGATATTGAAGATCTTGATCTCTGAAACTTCTTGATCTGAATCTCTTGGATCGAGAGAGAAAATTGACGTTGAAGATAGAGCGGCGGCAGCGCCACTTCTCGATTTAGAAATTTTTAATAACGATTCACAACTTAGAAAATCTTATTCTTAGCGTTAGTCGATTTTGATAAGACCTTTTATAGGACTTGCCTAACGGTCATAATCACATTAAATGATAGCCATGTGGACCAATTAAGCCTTAATGAAATTTGAAATCGAATCCATTAAAACTAGGGAAATTTCAGAAAACTGAACTGCATTTCTCGAGTGATGGATAGACTTCTCGAGTAGATGATTCTGGTTCTCGAGAAGAGGTATAGAGTTCTCGAGAAAAATACTTAGGAAAAATGTAGAGGTGAAATTATGGTATCTCGAGAAATAATAAACATGTTACTCGAGAAAAGTTCTTCTATTTCTAGAGAAGAATAATGCATCTCGAGAAAATATATTAGTTACTCGAGAAATAACTTCTGATTCTCGAGAAATGATCCTGGCCTTCTCGAGAGACAGCTCTGGCCTCTCGAGAAATAATTCTGGACTTCTCGAGAAACACTTCTGGCCTCTCGAGAAATAATTCTGGTCTTCTCGAGAGAAAAAAACTTAGAGAATTTTGGCTTGAATTAAAGTAACTCGAGAAGAAGGGTTATGATATACTCGAGTACACATGGCTTTCTCAAGAACTGCACTCGGCTTTCTCGAGAACAGCTTCTGTTACTCGAACATATGACAGAGCTTACTCAAGTACTAAAGATAATACTACTCGAGTTCAATAAATTCTTCTCGAGAATAAAACTTAGAAAATTTTCTGAACAGAATTTTTTTAATTCTTCTTCTTAGAGATCAGCAACACAGAGTTTATTTCATATCTATAGCACTTGAAAAAAAGCGTGTCTCAATAGAGAGGCTACCATGAGTCAACAACATGGATCACACAATGAGTGATTACAGTGTATGGTCCTGTGTTTGGTGACTCATCGTAGACTGACATTGGTCTACACTTGGCAATTATATCCTGCAAACACTCAACTAGAAAAGGAATCAAATACAAACTTAATTCATCTTAGTTCAAGGGTGACTTCATACAAATCTGGGTTAATGTGGATACAATACCCAACAGACCTTCTTATTGGATTCTTGGGGCGCCCATATGTTGGCATTGTTGCTGCTGACCGGCCTCAGCGGCTCTAGCCAAACGGGTGGGGTGTGAAGTGTTTGTTGCTTTTGAGTATTCCTCAGAGTTTTCTTTGTGATGGTTCACTGTGGAAGGAACGGGATGCGGAAGAGGCTGATTGATGGGCGCGGATTGTCCAACGGGTGCATCGGCTGCCCCTAAATTTCTAAGGAGAGTAAGTACTTCGGCTTGTTGTTCCTCCATGCGGGTGATTCGTCCGGCGAGTGCGTTATCTGGCGTGGCGGTGGTCTCCTCTTGTCGTAGTACATAATTAAGAGAGTGGGAAGAACCGGCATTATCAAGTGCCTACCGGTTGGATCCCTGAGTTGTGTGAGTGCTCCTTTTTGCCATTATTGTCAGTCACGAGTATCAATGGGTAGAGGATGTTGTCTTTCGTGTCCTTTTCAGTCTTTGGGGAACTCATTCTCACAGACGGCGCCAAACTATTGCGGGATGCTCGAGGCTCCAAGTAGACCAGACTAAATTAGATTGTCTTAGTCGTGGAGCGGTCGAGCGGGCAAACAGTCACAAAGTACAGAAATGCACAAGAAGATTTTTAATGTTGAAAACCCATAAATTGGGCAAAAAAACACATGACTGATTTGGTGCCAGTCAAACTTCACTATCAATGGCGGTTTACAAGGTATCAAAGAACTCGAGGGCGACAGGCGGCTCCTTTCTACAGCTTGGGGACGAGAGAAAACACAAGTGCGCTCGGAGGGCTACAGACTGTCACTCACTAACCTCAAAATCTATCTCTTTTTGTTGCCAGTGGACTCTTTCGGACGTTGCCAGGATACTATGCGTTGCAACGGTGCATGTAGGAGATTTGCTGAAGAGTACTCGTAGCCTTGCACCACATAGGAGAATTATTGGAGAGGTCAGGGGAGCGTATTTCTCTCCGAAGCGTCGTGGACTTAGATGAATTCTCGGAGTTCTCAAAGGGAGGTGGCTCGTATGAGGATTTCGACAGAACTCTGACCTGTAGAAAGAGAAGACTGGGAGAAAAAGTTAGAAATGAGAGGGTTATGTGGTCTAATTTATAGGTTTCAAGGATGGTTACGGTGTTTACGTAATTATCAGCAGACTGTAACCACTGAAATCACTATTCGCGGAATGTATTCTCAATAGTTTTTGGTGTGTATTTTTTTATTCAGGCCGCCACCATCCCTTCTTTTTGCACCAACCACCCGTTAGGGGATTAGCGTATCGAACAATGGTGATCGTTGAAGGGAGATAAGAAGGTGGTGGTCAATCAGAGGCCGACCAAGGGGAGACTTGGTTGGGGAGGGCCTACCAGGCGGTTGACCGAGGGAGGCCTATCGGGTGGCCACCGACCTTGAGATCGGCAGGCGACACCGGCGCCGGCCTAACGAAGGACAAGCCGAGAGAAAGCCAGCCGAGCGGAGGTTGCCCGACGTCGGACTCTACTAAGCCGACCGGGAAGCGTGCGACGTCGGCCTGGCAAACGTCGCTGGCCTCTAAGGGGTCGGTCGGCGGCAACCGGTGTCGGCCTCACGGAAGCCGAGTGGGCAGAGGTCGTCCGGCTCCAACCTCTATGAGGCCGACCGAGCAACACCTGGCGCCGACCTCATGGAGGCCAACCGGGCAAACGCCGCCCGATACCAGCCTATAGGAGGCCGATTGACGGTGCCCGATGACAGCCTATAAGAGGCCGACCGACGGTGCCCCACGCCGGCCTCACGAACAAACGGCCGGTCAGGCGAAGGCCGATCGAGCGCACCCCGGCGCCGGCCTCTGTAAGGCCAAACGGGCGCGCCCGACGCTATCCTCATGGGGTCGACCAGGAGAACAGCGCCTAGCGCCAGCCACTAGAAGGCCAGCCGACAGTGCCCAGTGTCGGCCTCACAGAGGCTACCAGGGCGAACGCCACTGGCGACGGTGGCGGCGGCCAACCACGGGCAATTGTTTGGCTTGTGCGAGTGATAAGATCTAGCACGCAGATCGCGCATGGATCGAACACGCCGATCGCGCACGCGGTGGTTACCCTCATGATCCCCACTAAATGGG
Source organism: Platanthera guangdongensis (assembly GCA_039583875.1). Lineage (NCBI taxonomy): Eukaryota > Viridiplantae > Streptophyta > Magnoliopsida > Asparagales > Orchidaceae > Platanthera > Platanthera guangdongensis. Next base: position 178,763,897 of record CM077150.1, read on the forward strand.
GGGGCATTAGTCATCAGTTAATTACACATCGATTCTCCTATAAATTATATATGGCCCATCAAACTGTAATGACGTATCCTCACACACATTGGAATAATACATGAGATATGCATGGAGCTTCAGATCTTACTGAAAATAAATAATATAATTTTTATATGATCAAAACTGATCTTAAACAATAATATTAAAGTAAAAAAGAGTAAACAATCTCTTGATTGGCCGTACACACAAACCCAACCATTTCTCAAAATATAAAGTAAGTTGGTAATAATCTACAATTAGATACTAGAGAGCTTAATATCGTAAGGCTTGCAGAATCAACTTAAAAATACAACAAATTTAAGATAAATACAACAAGCTTAAGAGAAATTACAACAAACTTAAGATGAATACATGTATGTAACCTTAAAATATGATATATAATATATATATATATATATATATATATATATATATATATATATATATATATAGGGTTATTTACAGGAACCTCCCTTGAAGTTTTCATAATTACAGCTTGCACTCCTGTAACTTCCGAAATTACATGTTGATGCATGTACCTAATAGCATTTTACCGGGCAAATCGAACTGTGAACTCTGCAGCTATGTGATCATGTTTTGCTCTATCTGTCAAGTATAAATGGGCAATGTTGGGCACTAGAGGATTATCTGTCGAATAAACAAGTATAATAATATGAGTATCTCAAATCAATTCATTTTGAATCCAACTTAATTCAAATTTGTGTGCTTCCCTGCACCAATTGGCGTGTTTGATTGTGATCTGGGGAAACTGAAGATCTAACCGGATTGAAGCATTCTATAAACATAATATGTCATTCTATTGAGCTGTGTTAAACCAAACAGACCTAAATTGAATGGAACAGAAAATACCAAATTAACCATGAAGAACATAGTAAGGGCCTGCAAAAAGACCGGAGAACCAATCATTTGGGTCAGTGTTATGGTCTCAATTCAAATATTGTCTCGTTAGTATCTTTTATTATAGAGGAATTGAATTAATGAGTTAAAACTATGAGAAAAAGTAATAAACAAATAGTAAGACGAAAGACTAGCATCTAAGAAAATTAATTTGGATTATGCCAGGGCGGTCGACCAGGAAAGTAATACATATCTTGAGGAGACTCATTGACAACTATCAGCAACACTCAAACCTTCATCCACTATAGTGGGGTCGGCTATATGGATCCTTTGTCACCATTGTGCCCTATCTTGTGTCATAATCTCACTAATGCTCAAGTACAGCAAGTCTTTCCTTAAAGTTTCCTTCCAAATCTTTATCGGTCTACCCCCCCCCCCCCCCCCCCCCCCCCACCCCACCCCCCCGCCCGCCGCGTTTAACATGCCTAGTGACTAGACTCTCACAATGCCTAACAGGTGCCTCTATTGGTCCTTTGTACGTGTCCAAACCACTTAGTCTTTTGCATCTTCCAATGTTACAATGTCTTATCCTCATTCTCTCTTTTTCTAGTGTCTTATAGTCCCCGATGCTTCGGCATACCCCATTTGCCATCACCAACCGGTAAGGGAATTTCGGAGGTTCTTCATATGGTTCTTGAAACACAAAAGGAATCGCGTGTTTCGAGGTTCATTCTTTTTCAATGTTTGATTTGTCTTCTATGTTTGCTTTAAAATTTCTAATAAAAAAAATATTATATTTAATTTAAAAATGATTTTTTCCCCCGTTTTTCTTAAAAAATTCCCTTTTTTTATCTTTAAAAATAATGATTTCTTATTTTGTTCTTTGTC